>CM041033.1:19110860-20344559 GCA_023078785.2 Hyles euphorbiae
CATTACAAATGACTCCGTTGTGACTACGGCATCAGGTCTCAATTTGATTACAGGCAGCATCATTATGAATGTTAATGCAACCCTTCTGCTAAACAAGGTGCAACTTTCAGCCAAAATAATGGTATTTATGTTAAATTACTATGATCAACGGCCGACTACCCATGGCTAAAGTACATAAGTACATAGTACATAAGTAGTGCGTGTGGCCTGTTGGTAAACGGACTAGACGCGGCTGCCAACATGTTCACGGTGGTCGCGGGTTCGAATCCCAGGGCACACCTCTGACTTTTCGGAGTCATGTGTGTATTGATAGTCAATCACCACGCACTAAAACGGTGAAGGAAAACATCGTGAGGAAACCTGCATACCATAGCGATTCATAAGAATTTCTATGGTATGTAAGTCTGCCAACCCGCACTAGGCCAGCGTGGTGGACTATATGGCCTAACCACTCTCAATCGTATTCTCGATTGTAGAGTAGGCCCGTGCCCTGCAGTGGGACGTATATGGGCTGATACAGACATAAGTAGTGTCTAATAGTTTCGGGCATTCTCATGCATGTCTACTTTACCCAAACCTCCATCTTCTCAATTGTAAGATAAACTCATATCTTCTTACATTATTTCAAGCAATCGCTTTGTTGGTCGACTGGGATGACTTGTATCCTCCGATATCATAACGAATGAAAAATAAATAATAATATAAATAGATGTAAACTTGTTCTACTGCAAATAATTTACACTGTGTCCTGCCCAGAGCGGCGGTACTCGCATATTTTCGTACCAAGGTTATCTTTTCGCGAGTCGTACTACAACATACATACATATATGCATGTACGTGTATATGTCTATAGCGCGTACCGTCGCCTTATGTTTACACTTTATTACTTTATATACATGAATTATATTTTACGTTTATTGCGAGCTCGGGGTGTTGTTCGAGATATTAATTATTTTTAACAACTTTTTCCATTAATGATATGTTATTAGGCTCGTTGGCGTGAGAAAATGCCAAGATAAAGGAGTAGACTTGAAAAATATGTTTTTTTTTAAATATCATAATTGATTTATTGCCAGGCCGATGAGTTATTAAAGTTTTATGCCAAAATGTTTCTATAATATGCGTAATAACATGAATAACCGATTCAAATATCTATAGAGGGATGGGAGTGTAAATGAATCGGTAAATTATGAAATAACTCATAGAGCCTGTTTTGAGGCCTATGACTGCATCGGCCTGAAGATAATGAAGTTGACATGAAGATAGACTATTAATAATACTGGAAATAAAATGTAATCTAACCACAGTAGATAACGGTTATATCTCCCAATAAATGGTTTATATCTCTTACCTATTCATGTACTGTACATAGGATACACATTACTACAATACAGGTAATTTTCGAGGCTGACGACACATCATTTACACTTTATTACTTTATATATATTACTTTTTCTCAATTGTAAGATAAACTCATATCTTCTTACATTATTTCAAGCAATCGCTTTGTTGATCGACTTGGAGGACATGTACACTCCTATATCATAACGAATGAAAAAATACATAATAATATAGATAGATGTAAACTTGTTCTACTGCAAATCACTTACACTGTGTCCTGCCCAGAGCGGCGGTACTCGCATATTTTCGTACCAAGGTTATCTTTTCGCGAGTACTACAACATACATACATATATGTACGTGTATATGTCTGTAGCGCGTACCGTCGCCTTATGTTTACACTTTATTACTTTATATACATGAATTATATTTTACGTTTATTGCGAGCTCGGGGTGTTGTTCGAGATATTAATTATTTTTAACAACTTTTTTCATTAATGATATGTTATTAGGCTCGTTGGCGTGAGAAAATGCCAAGATAAAGGAGTAGACTTGAAAAATATGTTTTTTTTTTTTAAATATCATAATTGATTTATTGCCAGGCCGATGGGCGATGAGTTATTAAAGTTTTATGCCAAAATGTTTCTATAATATGCGTAATAACATGAATAACCGATTCAAATATCTATAGAGGGATGGGAGTGTAAATGAATCGGTAAATTATGAAATAACTCATAGAGCCTGTTTTGAGGCCTATGACTGCATCGGCCTGAAGATAATGAAGTTGACATGAAGATAGACTATTAATAATACTGGAAATAAAATGTAATCTAACCACAGTAGATAACGGTTATATCTCCCAATAAATGGTTTATATCTCTTACCTATTCATGTACTGTACATAGGATACACATTACTACAATACAGGTAATTTTCGAGGCTGACGACACATCATTTACACTTTATTACTTTATATATATTACTTTTTCTCAATTGTAAGATAAACTCATATCTTCTTACATTATTTCAAGCAATCGCTTTGTTGGTCGACTGGGACGACTTGTATCCTCCGATATCATAACGAATGAAAAATAAATAATAATATAAATAGATGTAAACTTGTTCTACTGCAAATCACTTACACTGTGTCCTGCCCAGAGCGGCGGTACTCGCATATTTTCGTACCAAGGTTATCTTTTCGCGAGTCGTACTACAACATACATACATATATGTACGTGTATATGTCTGTAGCGCGTACCGTCGCCTTATGTTTATACTTTATTACTTTATATATATGAATTATATTTTACGTTTATTGCGAGCTCGGGATGTTGTTCGAGATTTTAACTATTTTTAACAACTTTTTCCATTAATGATATGTTGTTAGGCTCGTTGGCGTGAGAAAATGCCTCGATAAAGGAGTAGACTTGGAAAGGATGGATTTTTTTAAATTTTTATTATGGTAATTGATTTATTGCCAGGACGATGACTCAGTACAAAATGTTTCTATAATATGCGTAAAAACATGGGGAACCGATTCAAATATGTACACAATATTGGGATGGAAGTGTAAAAGAATCGATAAATTATGAAATAACTCATATAGCCTTTTTTGAGGTCTATGACTGCAATGGGCTGAAGATAATGAAGTTGACATGAATATAGACTATTAATAATACTGAAAATAAAATGTAATCTTTTCACAGTAGATCACGGTTTCTACCCAAAAAATAGTTTCTATCTCTTAACTATTCATAAATTGTACATGGGATGATACACTGTACTACATGTCCTTTTTCATAGGTAATAAGGTAATTTCCAAAACTGCCGGTACATATGTTTAAAACATAATTATGATCCTAGTCTAGTAGCAGGCAGCAAGGGTTATAAATCAACAAGTTTAAGACTTGAAACACTGGTATAACAATCCAATATGCGTTTTTTAATTCAAAAAACATGCTACAAAACCCAAACAGTTAACGTCCACAAAGGGTTCAAATAAGCCAAATGTAGCTTGTAAAAAGCTTAGAGTATTATATACAGAGGGAGCGCTGTCATACATTCGCGTTTTGAAAAACGTAGATATTTTCTTGTTCGTAATGTTGGTAGCGCTCCTATATTAGTGAAAATTTAATTAATTATTTAGCAATAAATTGCTATAAATTCCTTTGATAGCCGAAATTATATTTAGCTATTATCCTTTTAAAACGAGTTTGAGTGAAATTAAATATACCTAAACAATTTATTTTTAATTTATTTTTTTCAATTAATTTATTTGTGTTACACAACCTGTTCAAATATTAGCCAATAGGAAGGCAGAAAAAGGTGGCCCGACACCACCATTTTTATCTACGTTTTTGAAGTACCAGCGCTCCCTCTATATATATATATACTCTAAGGTAAAAAGATAGCCCAAATCGCTCTACAACATCAAACATGCCAAAAACATCAAGTAGTCATAGACGACAGAACAAACTAATTTACTAATTGTTTTTTTTTTGTATCAGCCATATATGTCCCACAGCAGGGCATGGGCCTCCTTTACTATCGAGAGTACGATTGAGAGTGGTTAGGCAATACAGACCACCATGCTGGCATGGTGCGGGTTGGCGGATTTCTTACAAATCGCTAAAGTATGTAGATTTCCTCCTAATGTTTAAATGAAACTAAAATACTATAAACAATTGACCTACAAGCCGTACTCTCTCTCAACGGAATATATAGTAATACACGCACAGCCGATGGCACGTTTTTATTAGCGCGATAAATAAGTAGAGACATTCGGGCCATGGGAGACGCGTGACCTTTCCGTCTGCTCCGTATCACTGCGCTGCGTCTGATCTCTCGGACTGTACGCTTCTTCTGTCTATAGTAAATTGTGTTACTATACTTTAACAAAAAACAACACCTTCAGTAATTTATATGTTATACGCTCATGTTATTATGTATGAAATATATGTATTCGTTAAATACTTTCAAAATATTCAATTAACAACATTGAATTAGTTTATAAATGCTTGAGGATAACTACATGGTGACACATATTTATACTTATGCTAAAGTTTTAAAAACATAAACGAGTATACATCTTATTATATTATTAACAATGCAACTGCCAAACTGATGATAATAAATGAACGCGTTGAAGTCTTTTCTACGTCAATGCTTATTCCTTTGTGTATCCCATAAAAACTTGTGCAATCACGTAGTAGAAAGGTTTACCACATAGATAATCATTCAAATACGTTCAAGTACTCATAATTAAAAAAAATAAAATATTGATTTAGGTTTTGTACAAATATAACATACTTTTAGATATTATTTATAATAGAACACTTATGAGATCAATTTATATTATCTTTCAAAACATCAATTATTTTGCTACACTTATCCAAAACTGTACATACCCGAGTGTAGTTACAAAAGCCCGGTATGCGAACAAAAAATCTTATTGAGTCCAATTTAAGTCCGTACTAAGGAAGTATTACTATTAAGTCATTAAACTTTGGTATTTCGTTTTATAGTCGTTTAAAAATTTATGTCAGTGAATTATTGCAATTATTTCGGTAACATGTCGTTAATTATTTATACAAAGTTTAATTAATCTGCTAATATCCTGTTGTCAGACTGATAAAGCTGTGTCGAGACCCTGTAGACAAATCGAGGAAACTAATTTCTATTAAATATTGATAAGATCTTTTCCTGTGAAATCCGTTAAGCCGTAATAGGCCTGCTTGGTGGACTATAGCCTAAGCCTTCTCAAACAGACTCTCGATTATAAAGGATTATATATAATACTCATATAATGTAATATAAGATCTCTCTTGTATATTTTAGTCTTATACTAGCCGTCCCAGCGTCGCCTGGGTGCGAATGTTTTTTGATTCCACTCCAAACCAGATACATGCTATTTTTCTTACAAACTGAGACACTCTGTATATGAATTATACATATAAACATTCCTCTTGAATCACTCTATCTATAAAAAAACCGTATCAAAATCCGTTGCGTAGATTTTAAAATCTAAGCATACATAGAGGCAGACGGAAAGCAACTTTGTGTTATATTATGAACAACCCAGTCACGCCAACGAACTTCAATGGTTCCTTCCAAAAAATCCAGGGACTATTATTACATATCTTATTTGTCAGAAAAAAATAGGGAATATCTTGATTCTGGTCTAGATAGGGATAATACTATTATCTATTTATGATATTTTATGTTTGAACCACAAGTATTTGTCTCAGGTCTGGGTGTTTGTGAGACCGAAAAGACTCTAGTAGCTTCTGATACCCACGAGGCAAAACTCAATCTGAGTGTGGGGTCAGGACTATATGACTGTTGGGTGTATTCATTTATTTCTGCCAATGAACTGACATTGGTGTTTGTATTTGTACTTAATAGTAAATAACATCTGACAGTCTGCCACTCAATCCACCTGTAGCTTGTTATCTTTAATGATCGAATCATAATTGTATACGCTATCGAGCCTTAAACCTAAACACCAAGCCCTAGACGGTATTACGAAATTTGTCATAATACGTTCACCACTAGTCTATTAATATTTATCATAAATTATATACAATTGCTACAAAATAATTCGATTTAGGTATAACTTTGTTATACGGCATTGCTTAGTATAGACCAGTGGTTCCCAAACTTATTTTGTCTACTGCCCACTTTGAGAATAAATATTTTTTTAGCGCCCCCATTTTTTCACCTATATGATATATAAACGTGGAGAGAAATATAGAACGCCCCCATTTTCTTTCTGGGTCTCTTACCGCCCCCCTTGAGACCTGCAGCGCCCACAAGGGGGCGTTATCGCCCACTTTGGGAAAGACTGGTATAGACTATAGAGGGATGTAAATGCCCAGTTATATTTTTAGACACGATAAAGTGAACACAATAAACCGAGGTGAAGTGACGGCTTTGTAGTTGTGTTTCGTTCGGTGTATGATGTTTTAGGAGAAAAAGAGCCCTTTTTCTTCTCCCGTACATTTTTCTTTCCTTTGTGAAAATGTAAAGAGCATTTTGAATAACGGACGACACCTAGATGTCAAATATTATGGCAGTGGTAGTCAATGACTTCTTGTTGGGCTATTCACTAATGGCCCGGATCTTTACAATATAAAACACAATATTTATGTGGATCAAATCCGAGGTTTGGTTGATTATACAGACAAATATTTCTATATCCAATATAATCTGAACTAGACGTGGCAGCGCTAAATATAGAAACAACGAGATAAAATCATAAATGTCGTTAGTTAGGGATCGAGCGGTGACTCGCAAATTCCCAATTATTCTAATTAAATTGGCACGAGTTATAGCCAAGAGCTGGTCGCGCCCTCACATCGATCGACCTGTGACATAGCACGCAACATTTAATATGCTGTGAAACTCGTTTATACATGGTATTTCTAGATTGCGGCTAAAAACGAAGCCAGGTAGTTTTAGTGATTGTAGACATTTAGTCTGAATATAACCCGTAGATGTCTTTTTATAGCTGAAAAAAAGAAGAAGACACAGAAAGAGGATGGTAGATACTCCGGGCATCCTTCAGCGTCTTTAAATTTTTCTCTAGAAAGGTAAAACAAGACGTAATTGAAAAAAATATGTTACAATTAACGATAACTTCATTTACCTACATATGTATAATATGTTAAATATGTCACTTCCAACAGGTCGATGTAGCGATCCGTGATTTGTTCAGCAGTGGACTTGAGAGAGAGAGAGAGAGAGAGATGATAATATCAGACTTTATTAGGGTATGACACAATCTGAATATGACTCAGTAACCCCACCTTCGCCCAATTGCACAAGCAATGCGACACGAATGTATCTACATACATTACGCTACGACTGTTGACTCTCAATGTGGAATCAGTCCACAAATTAACATAAATAGATATTTTAGTTAGCTGTAGCTTAGTGGAACTGAGTTTGATATGGTAGTTTTGGGTTCGATTCCAATGTGTAAATATTTTGAAAATATAATTCATAATTTATTAATTATGAAGGAAAACATTACAAAAACTGAAAGAACTGTAAAAGAATTTGGAAAGTAAATGACGCCCATCGCCATTAAAATACAGTTTATTCATGCATACACATCATCCAAACAGTTTAAATAATGCAGCTAACAATAAGTTTCATTTATTTATAATATCTGAGCACAAACAGAGAAACAGAGTGACAAAATTAACAGAGTCTCAATTAGGATAATCATTAACCTAATAAATCCTGGTCAAAACTCGACACAAGCCCAACCCAAAACACGAAAAAATGCATAGATTTTTTTCATCTTCGTTTAAAGGTTACATGTGGTAGAGTCACGCTATTGTAAGTCATGAATTATGACTCAGCATGAATGGGCTCGTCCAGGGCGGTACGCAAAGTGAAGCAACAGTTTTGCTGTCGCGTTTCGATAGGTGAGTGAGATTGCTGGATGCCCAATATCGCTTCCCTTTTCCAACATATTTCCTTACCGCATCTGTTACAATTTGATGGGCTAGTAAAATATCCCTGTTCCAAACGTTATGATCCTTCATGGGCGGCAGTGATGGCTCACCATCAAGTGACCTGTTTGCTCTGTTGCCGGACCTGTGCAATAAAAAAAACAGTGTTTTGTATCCAAATGAAACTAATATCTTATCACTAAACACGTTATATGAAACACCATACCTAGATGACTACCTTTATCCTAGGTATCTATGCATTAAAAGGTATAAAGGAGGATCGCCGCCTATAGACGCCAGCGCCTCAAGATTAATGTGGCGACGCACTATTCTCACGAAATTTTGCACTCGCCGCTCACGATCCGTAATTCATACTCGTTTTATATTATAGTGCTTATAATTTATATGTTTAAGCTTGCTCTTATGTGTAATACTCGTTTGTAGGTTTCATGGCGTTGTGCATAGGATGTAAAAGGTAGGATTCAGGTTTAATCATAAGTTCTCGGAAAAAGTTACCTAGTATTGTATTTAAGTATCATGTTCAACTAAATTGGCATGGATTTAATCAAATGGCATATCATACCTACTGGTGGTAGGTCTCTCATATGTGAGAAGTCGCCTGGGCAGGTACCACCGCAATATCTATTTTTTCCGCCAAACAGGATTGTAATGCACTGTTGTTTTCCGTTTTGAAGGACATTATCATCAGTATAACTATTGTAACAAATTAAGACTTAACTTTATGTCTCAGGATGGCGGGCACAGTGGAATGCCAAGCATTGCTTTGCAATTCATGGCGTTGTTTGGTTTTGCTACTTTCGAATGGCGTGCTCATCTCGCCATTCAGAGCAATAAAAATATATAGAGTTCCTAGCCCTTGGAGTTTTAAGTCATTAAGTAAATTTTAACAAACAAATATCCATTTCCAATTGTGGATTAGCAAAATATGCTTACAGAGTACACTTTTCACTATGCTGTATTGGCTATAGCATATCTAAAGCACATTCAAACGTTGTTTACCCTCTGATTGTCTATAATAATCATTTACATATGACAATCATTTCGATAAATCTCGACTTGATCTTGACACATACCAATTCAAAATATTCTTTATTCAAATTATCTTTCATATCTTTCTAAATATCATCATTACACATCCTGTTACTACTGGCTAGAAGAATCCAAGAAATTCCTTTAGCAACGCCGACTGACCTTTTTTCTTTTCTTTCATAATATAAAAGACATAAAGCAACAAAGTAACAGCACAAATATCAATTGGAACGGCGGAACGTTTTCTTTAACGATGCCTTCTGTACATTACGCCAGTATATTATACGAGTGGACACTTTGCGAAACAGTGTAAGTATTTTTTACGAAATATCCAGCTGTACCAATTATTGTTTTTGAGTAAAAATTTATACCAACATAATATTTTTACGAGCGACGATATCTTGTTTAGTGTTTATGGCGTGAATAAATATTTTATCGCTAATGTACTCGTATTACAAATATTAGCCACTTTCAGAGGATACTTTTGCAATGTTGTTACATTATTACTATCTGAATAAATACTCATGGCCTCATAGCATGCCGAAATTTTAAGAAAATCCGCTGATGATTAAATATTTAATAATTACCATCTTTCTTCCTATATGATAAGAATATATGACACTACTATCGTCAATGGAAGGAACAGAAAATATTATTATCATCGTCATTTTGTATGGCTTAACACAGAGGGAGGGCCAAAAGTCCTCGATAGCGAACTATTTATAGCGATTAACTTCATCATCATCATCATCATCATCAGCTTATTCGCGTCCACCGCTGGACATAGGCCTCTCCTATGGCACGCCAGGCTCGATCCACCTCATATCATCACTCCACCTCGTTGTAGGGTGTCCTACACTACGCTTGCCGAGGCGCGGTCTCCACTCGAGAACACGTCTACCCCAACGGCTGTCGGTTCTCCGACAAATGTGAACAGCCCACTGCCACTTCAACTTGCTGATCCGCTGCGATTTACTTGGTGCCTCCTATTTTTTGCTATTAAATAATAGAACGTATAATTTTGCACTTACACCATTTTACAACGTGCGAACTCGGGATTAAAGGTTTTACGGCCCATACAAACTACAGTTTCTACTAAATTGCACGTTATATTGGAAACTAGTTATTTACTCCGACTTCACTTTAAAACAATCGTTAACAAAATATTATTATTATTTATTAAACTTATACTTGCTTTCAGCGAAGCTAAAACGATGTGTCTAGTACAATTGATATTTTAATCTACAAGCATTTTTGTCGCCTTTACATAGAAATATGCAACTTCAATATCTTAACGATTCATGGAAATGGCCTCTTTTATATAGATCACATCAATTTTATTATTAATTGTAAAATCAACAAAAACATTCTTAAATTCTAGATTGTCTGCCATGAAATGTAACTAAATACATATTTTTGTTAATATTAGAGAATACCAGGTGAATTAATTTTATTATTCATTGATACACCACCGTTTTACATTTGTACTAGTGTTGGGATAAATAGCAATAGCAATAAGCACAATTTTGCGATTTATGATTGTGATTCACAAAGCCAAACGGCTAATATTTGTATACGATCTCGTGTTATCTATGAAAGAGTGAGCATTTTTACGAACCGATATTAAGACAAAACTGAATAGTCAAATTTGTTTGTGTAATTTTTGATGTGAATTTTTTTTATCAGAATATATGGTCAGTTTTTTTTGTTTACAAGTTCTTGTAGGGGGCAATTAGCAGATATATAACTTGTTAAGGCTTCAAAAATAACAAAGCGGTGATGTTAATTTGAAATAGCAATAATTCCCATAGCTAATTTGTACATACTTAATAAAACATACTGCATAATTAAAGTAACGCTTGAAAACATTCGAAAATAAAATGACAGAATACATAAGAGATATGCAACAAGTATAAAATTGAATTTAAAAAATACATAACAATTTAATACGCCGCATTCGGATACTCCTTAATAGCGTTTAATCGGATTACGTGAGCTTTCGAAACTACTGGCATTTTGAACTTGGTAAAAAGTTAATACGATGAAAAGTCACTTTTATGATTTTTAGTAGAGAAATATTGTTTACATCAATTGTATGTATTTCTACAACTTTGGTATAATATACATATATTGATTATATTAAGAATATTTAATGGTATTTATATTTTACTAACATGTTTTTTATATCATTTTTTTCTTCTTTTAATTATTGTTGTTTACGAGCCTACTTCTTCTTATTTCTGCATCACTTTAGGTTAGACTGCAAGAGAATGCCTCAAGCATTAAGTCCACCTATACAATGTACTTGTATGAAATATAAATAAATAATTTCTACTAATATTATCACTTAGCAAATGGGTTTAGTTAAGTAGGTTGGCTTGACTAGAAAACTCCTATTTGGTCAAAGAATATCGTCATGAATTAAATGGTTCGTTGTTCATTCAGTAAGACTTTCAGATTCATGAACTATTTGTGTTGATATCAACCTATAATCAGGATAGCCTGTTATTCGTTTCTAACTCTTATAATCTAAAAACCTGAGGACTATTTGTTAATTTAATATCAACAATGTTCAACTAATATTGGGAGTACAAGCGTGAATAATTGTACTTAGTTTGTTTTTGCTTCGTTAAGCTAAAGGGTGGAACGCCCCGAGACAAAGGTGGAACAAAAACAATAACAAAACAACCAAAAGTGATTAAATTGTGAATAAAAATACATGGACACAGTGACGCTGAACAAATCAAAAATACCATTCTGTCAAGAAGCGCCTACTAATCCAGTGGCTGCGTATCTAGATAGAAAATTCTGAGTTACTATTTTATTCTCAGGTAGAACAAACTATTATTGTAATTGTTTCTGAAAATATGATATGTTAGAATATTTTATTAGCTAGCTAACCCGGCTGTTTGAAAAATGGTACAGCCACATTGTATTATTGTAGAAAGGGGCTGATTTGACCGAAATTTTGCGATTGTTTTGGATGTAAACGCCTTTACCGTCATTTTTCATCTAGTTAGATTGCATAACTCTCAACATCCATTTCTTGTCCTGTCCTTTACTCTTCTTATCCCATTTTTAAACGCCAACAGCTCTTCTACAACTAAATTGTTGGAGACAAAAAAATAAATAATAAATGCGTGTTACCATCCAGTGAATTGTGTGCTCCTTCGCTGAACCTATTCATTCAATAGAATTAACGCTCGTATCCCCAAAACAATGTCTATGCTGCATCGAAGAGAAACAACTTGTATCTGACGATGACTTGCATCTTTATATTCTCAACATAAATTACACTTTAATTTGTATTCACCCATGAGTATACTACACCCTTCCATGTATAAATAAATTTAAAAAAAAACACACACAATCAGCCGCTTCTGTTCAAAACGGCTCCTTAAAAGGCATAAAAATACGACAAGTAAAGTGGACGTTTCCAATGCAAGTCTGTTTTAAACATTCGACGTCGGTCGCTTGTTAAAATTCCGAAATTAATTATTATTTTATTGGCCATTAATTGTTTAATTGCATTTTGTATTAACAAAATTGTTATTTAATTACATATGTCGGCGACATTGACTTTCTACAGTGATGCAACTGTGTCGCGTCTCCACCGTCTGCTTTTCTTTGAAAGCGTTGATAAAAATAATCGTATGTCAATAAAATTGAATCCTTGATATAAAAATCATTTGACAAATATAATCATGACTAGATGTTATAGTGCATCCAGTATTCATGATTACTACTACCAGTATTTTTCGCGCAATACATATTGTTTTTAGAAAATATTTTCGTCCCTAAACAGCATTCAGGTATTATACTAGAGGCGGATACCGGGACAAAATATCTGCGAACCCAATGAAGCGAGAGCGAAGATGATGTTACTGCGTAGGCGTGACAGAGACAGAAATAGAAGAAGCGGTACAGTACCAGTTCATTTTTATTAGAAACATTTTTGTTTGCAATGTCCCCTCTAGTATAATATCACAAATAGCGTCGAAAGGCTTGACTGGCCGTCAATTTAATGAACTCCATACATCCTTTGATCTTCACTGGCCAGTGGAATCAATTTATCTGATATCTAGTCTACTCTAGTCCTCCCTGTGACCACGAAAGCTATAAAGTAATTGAAAACGTCAGGAAGTTAAAAAATAAAAAATCCGTAAAGAACACTCCACCTCCTTTGACAGCCTCCGTGGCACAGGCGGTTAGACGCCGCCTGTGAAATGAGAGGCCGCAGGTTCGATCCTCGCACCGAGAGAAATGTTTATGCGGCCCACAAATATTTCTTCCGGGTCTGGGTGTTTGTGAGACCGAAAAGTCTCTCGTAGTTCCTGATAACCACGACACAAGACTCGACCTTAGTGTGGGGTCAGGACTATGTATGTGACTGTTGGGTATTATTTATTTATAAAAAATAGTTTTATTTAAATGTATAACATTCGCGTAAATCTAAGAAAATATTATCCAAAAACTCTTTCCCAGCTAGCTAGCTAGCTAGTCTTTACCTCGCCCTGCATCAAATCATAAATTACTAACGGGTATTACACTTTTTTGAAAATATTGTAAGCCTATTTTCATCAGTGATAATGTAGAATTCTAATGGTAAAAGATTTTTTAAATCGTTCCAGTATGTTCAGAGCCTATTCGATGCAAACAAACAATCAAATCTTCCGTATTTATAATATGAGCATAGATATTTTGATGGCTACCATAAGCAGTAAAGGCCAGGCAAAATTTCAATAAAGTTCTACACTTTTTAATAAGAAATGTAAAGTATTTATTGCGAATGTTAAATGAATATTTCATTTAAATTGACAACACACATAAATTCCTCGAGGTGAGGGAAGGGTTAACTATTTTCATTAGTAACTTAATGATGCTTGGATTTTTGTAGTAATTCCAACGCGTAAATGCTATCTCTAGGCGCGAATTGGAATGTACGGGTATTCGTTTATTGCTCAGCACGTATTCATTTATGAACATTTATTTGCCGACGAAATAGGAAATATTTTATTTATATTTTTCTTTAAGGAACTAGTCGTGACCTGAACTTTCAGTCGGCAGCATGTTAGAGTCTTTGATTTGCATATTTGTTACTTCCAAAATTAGGAAAATGTACAATAATCGTGCTAACCATATAATTCTCTAACGATATATTAAAAAAAGTTTTCATAGTAACATACTTATAATCAAACTGGCTTCAAAATTAGCTACATCAATACATTGCTTTGAGAGGTTTGATCAATAGAAAATAAATACACCTCAAATCCACACATCATATTGTTTCAAGTCCACAATTATTATACTAAGCCTCATAGAATTTAGACAAGACTAAATCAACATAGTCTCATAAATAGTTTAACAAACATATTTATAGACATCGCAAAAAAACTATCTAAAATTTATTCTCCCAACTCCATAACAATCAATAATCCAGTCTGAATAATTTACAACATAATCGGCAATAAAAGGTGGTATTAATTAACGGGAGGTAGTTTTCGTGGTGGCACTGTTTATGACCCGCTTTTGGCTCCCACGAGCGGTCGCGGCCTTTTTGTTTGGGCTCAACTTTACTTTTACTACAGCGCTGACCTCCGGACGGGTAAACGAGTAAAAAGTCTCCGGACTTGGGTATACCCGACTGTTGTACAAAATTATGTTTTTTTTTATACTGGCATGAACAAGTGGGTATAATGTTCGTGATGATAAAATGCAGTACATTTTAAATATAAAAAGAAGATTGATGAAATTCGGTAATAAAAACCTGATAGGTATTCCACTTTGATGGGTTTTCTACTGTCGTATATGGTAATCGATATCCGGCTGTATATGAATTTCCTGCCAAAATATACAAGTGACATTAGGGATTAAAAAATAAAATTAAGTTGTCTTGTTTTTAGGTATTTCTATCAGTAATTCAATTCGGCAAGAATTATGATAAACCTTATTTTCCGGTATAAGAAGTCATAAAGTTAGCGTCATTTTTGCATTTATTTTGTTCATTATCTAAAATAAATAATCTAGTTGGCATATTTATTAGGTTTTTCGCATGAATAGTGATTCAATTCCACGAAAATTATGATGACTTCATTTCCTGGTCCCAAATTATATGCGAGGAAAGAAGTGTCATTTTTTAATACATTTTGGCGTTTGTTGACATATTGCACTACAATGTAGCATGGAGTGTATATATTACGTCCATGCAATGTAGTAAACCATTAGAAACCTATGAATGTCAAATACCAACCAAAAAAACAATACAGAGTTCATTAGTAGCTTGACGTTTCAATTTGAGTGGGAGTAATTCACTTTTTTTCCTCCCAAAGTTTGTTTTTACTCGGCACTTTCCTAGCACCTTCAAAATACTCATTCTAAGTGCTACTAAAGAAAGATACTTATCCAAAAAAAAATATCCACAAATCCAACCACGATATACCTTACATTTAATTCGTCAGCAGGGTATAGCATAGCAACGGGTGTGGGTGTCGGCGGGGCGAGGCGCGGCGAGGGGCGGGAGGCTGCGGCGCGCCTACCTGCGCAGACGCTCCCCAAAACGAACAAGAGGCTGCATTCCTGCCGCGCCCCGCGCCCCGCACCCCGCACCGCACCCACCCGCCGGCTATACATAGGGGTGTCGGCCTGGAAAATATAGTTTATGCACCCACATGTATCTTAGGAAGCTGAAGGTGCTATTTGAGAAACGATTTTTGTCAAGTACCTATCGATTGCTTAAAATTATCATAGTAATATTTATAGCTTGATAGTTGTCATATTTTGCACTAAATATAACAGAATCTCAGATCGAATATCTTATTTGCATTGGAAATAACATAAATTAAAACCATCGTATATAAATTTCGTAGGATAAATAAATAAAAAACAACTGCAATTAATAAAAACGAACAGATCTAGATTAATTAAATCAGCTTTTATCTGTGAATAAAGTTCTCTTGTCTTAAAACTTAAGCAGTAAATCTTTGCGGCGTCAACAAGTATACCCAAGAAAAATAAAATTTTCACATTTGTTTCTATTTTATTTGATTCTAGTATAGATGAAAGATACATAAAATCAATTTAACTTGTAATTTATAACTGTACTGTACCATCCCATATACGTCCAACTGCAGGGCACGGGCCTCCTCTACAACCGAGAGTACGATTAAGAAGAGCTATGTCATAATGTCCATAACGATGGCCTAGTGATAAAGCTGTAATTATTACACACTTACATGATCTAATGTTATTATTTTACTTTGATTTTGAAACTTTCCTTATATTATATATGAGGGTTAAGTATTATTTTCAATCAATAAGAGTATAAATTGTATCAATATAGTAAGCTACAGATTTTAAACTTTATATAATTAGTTCTAGCTTCTTCCCAAATAGCACCCAAAGCCAAAATAACAATAAATGTTTTTCACTTCTAAAAATCAATACTATTGTCTATGAAACTTATCATTAACTCGGAATATGTAGCTTAGGACGAACAATGGACGATACGAAGATTTACGCATGGTCATATAATTCTGCCTACGATGTTCGAACATTCGTTGTCGTGTCGAGGTATGGAGAAGCCCCCTGGATCGTCTTGAA
Organism: Hyles euphorbiae; assembly: GCA_023078785.2. Lineage (NCBI taxonomy): Eukaryota > Metazoa > Arthropoda > Insecta > Lepidoptera > Sphingidae > Hyles > Hyles euphorbiae. The sequence goes on from CM041033.1 coordinate 19,127,311, forward strand.
TACAGCAATTACTTTACTCAATACCTTAGGTAGTAAGCAATTTGTTCATAGAGTTGACAGCTTTGTTCGTCACAATCAAAGATTCACAGTGAAGACGTTTACTCAATGGTTTTATATATAACTGTACTAACTGTATGTCACATATCGCAGCATGATTAAGCTCATGATTAAACAACACAAAAACCTGTTCAGGGTCAGAACTGTTATTTTTGACTAAAAATAAACCAATACCTAAAACTTAAAAGTAGGTTAAAATATAAAATTGCAATAGTTAAACACAATGTAAAAAAGAGTCCATGAACGATATATGTTTAATCCTCTACGAGACATGCATAAATATATCAACCAATATGGTTATTAAACGTCTACTTAACGTAGTATCTCTTTAAGCTTCTTAAAACCCCTTCATTGCATACCCAAAAGCTACGAGCCACTAAGTCCCTTACAAAAGAACAATAAATAAAAAATGCAGGTAAGTGCTAACCCTATCTGGTCCTCATCCCCTGCATCCCGACACAATGCGGACCTGTTGCGGTCCCCCCTCCCCCCTCCCCCCTTCAACCCAGCCTCGCCCCGCAGACCCTCCGCTCTCGCACATTGCATCCTATAAATAATTCAAAACATCGGCCGATTAATTCTTGGTCGGTACCGATTCAACTGTCAATTAATGGTTGCCACAGCGACCACGCTCGGCCTAAGTGGGCTGGTGGACAAGTCAATCGCCGGCCAAGAGTTCTCTCTCCAATTATATGCGATGTCAAATGTTATACCATTGAATTTGGAGCGAAATGAGGCTTCAGTGTGCTCTGTATAGGTGCTTTGTAATGGGGGAAATTCTCAACTAATTATTTATTTGAGTGCGCTTCGTTGTGTAGTTGGAAGGTTATTGTGGGTTACCAATCTTAAATATAATTGGATAGCATTTTACTTACTGAGATAGATATACTGTTAGTGGTACCTTAATTTAATCCCAAGATGTGATTGTAGGTCCTAACCTAGGCTGTCAATTTGCCGGGTACAATCTAGGACCCCGCGACACACAGCAACAACACAATGCTATTGTAATAATAAAGCAACCTTTATACTGAGTAGACAAAAAACAAATAAGACAAAACTAAATATGATATGATTCTATTTACAGTACAAACTTATATACACTTGCGAAATATTGCATAATTCGAGACAGTTTTAGAAACTGCATTCCAAATAATATCACACTTAGCCAACTTACATAAACATAACACGCGGAGTGGAAATAGCGAAAATTTTCCTCAACCACGTAACTGCTGTCCCTAAGCAACGCTATGTTTAATCTAAGTGTTACTTCACTATTAAAGTGCGTGATGGCCTGTGGGTAAGCCGACAGGACGCGGCTGCCAGCATCCTCACGGTCGTCGTGGTTTCGAATCCCACGGCACACCTGTGATTCTTTGGAGTCATTGTCACTTTCACGGTGAAGGAAAACATAGTAAGGCAACCTTGCATGTTATAGCAATTTTATAAGAATTCATCAGACCAGCGTGCTCGGGTACATGACATAACCACTCTCAAACGTATTCTCGATTGTAAAGGAAATCCGTGCTCTGCAGTGGGACTGTGTGGAGTTACTTCACAGGTCTGTCTCTATACAATTAAAAGGAAAACATAATTTACCTTTTTCATTTTTTCATTCCCTATACATAATTTATGATGTTTGAAACGCATTAAATGCTTAGCGAATCGCAATACGAAGCTATGGGGGATGTAAGATTCATTAAAAAATGAGATTTTTTTATATTGACGTGGTAGTTACCACTATATAATGGGAAGTGGTTTGCCATCTTAATAAAAGTATTAACTAACTTTAGACGATAAGAAAGGTACATTTTGGACACAATTATGATTACTCATGAGGGTACTTGAATCCTTTTTTATTTGTTTTTGGTCAAAATGTATAACGGAAATCCAACAATTAAAAATTTTGTAAATCTATACAGAATTGCTCAAGTTGAAAACGTTATAAATCTTTGAAGCCAAAGAAAAGGAATGCAAAAGAGAACCAGAACCAGAACAGGAACAGAACCAGGTTATAAGAAGGGTGTACAGACTTGCAAACTTTTATCGTAAAAACATGAAGTTGCCGCTAGTTTAATGCGGTACCGAGATATATACCTAGTTGTATGAACCCAAAAAAATCGGGACTTGTTGTAGTTCTAAAAAGTTTCTCGTAATCTCCCATATTCACTTGTAAACAAACCCTTATATTACAATGATATTTTTTTTTACTTTTGAGTATTGAAGTTGTAAAATAACATCTCATCAAGAAACTTTCTTATATTCATGTACTCAGTCAAGAAATGCATACTCACATAAAAATGCAAGAATAAGTGAATCAACACAAAAACAAACATGAGATCCCGTGGCAATGTTTTCCTCATTTCGTTTAGTAAGTGTCGCCTCTCGACTCTATTTGCGCTAATGATAAGTAGGAATAAAGCGGGCTTTTCTTAGAACCCGCTTCACGCAAGTAGGCAGAATGATTCATTTAAAACGTTCTTATAACCAGTCCGTGGTTACCAGAACTTGCGGTTTTCAAGTCTAAACTTCGTGAATGAGTGTAATTTCTTGGTATTTGATAGCTTTGTGGGCGTATTTCTATACTATTTTTTATTGTTGTGAATGGCGAGACAAGCTTGCCATTCGCCTAATGGTGGACGATATGACTGCTCATGGACAGTAACAAAACCAAACAATACCATGAATTAGAAAGCAATGCTTGTAATGTCCAGTAATTACTCTGGCTACAATGTCCTTTAAACCCGAACATAACAGTGCATTTACACTGCTGTTTGGCGGTAGAAATAGACATTGGAGTAGTACCTACCCAGGCGGCCTCTCACATATGATAGTAGTACCAGTAAAAAGCCAGTATACAGAACTTTAAACTTGTTACAAAGTTAAATGTGACGAATTTTTCCTTCTAAATAATTATTTATTCGCAGCACGGATTTTCGTAAAAAGATATCTAAGATAGACTCCATACAGTCATGCCTCATGATATACATGAAATCGTTTGTCTATGGTATGTCCCGTACTGGTTCAACTAATAAGTGGAGACCGAGCACTTCTTAGCCCCATGTATTAATTATTTCATGGTGTTTTATTGTCACAAAATTATGAAAATATTATTTCAGGTTAAAGCTGGGAAAAAATCAGCAAAAAAACATGCATATAGTATTCAATTTGCATCAGTGACTTACATACTTTGAGGCTCTGCATTTGAGTCCACTAATCCACCGCGAAAACCATACCGAAAATGCAATATAATGACAAAACATGTCCCTGGAATGTTTTAACTGGACAGGGTAGATGTCCCTATAAGCGACAACCGGCGGCACTCATGCGAATAATTGCAAATATTCATAGTAAACATGAAATAAAAAGCGAACAACGGTGCACAAGCCCGGACAAGTTAGTTTAACACAATTAATATAAATTACACGCGAGGCCGCCGTCGCTTCGACCAGCTATTCTACAATTATTACTTTTTTATTTAACTACGGATGTCTCGTGGCTTTGCTTGGTAACCGCCTACAGTACAGCTAACAGTCACACGTCATTCCAGGTCTATAGATAGATGCGAACCTTCTATGGACATGACTGAGGAATTTTCTAACCCGCTAACAGCTAGTCGGAAGTATGGGAATGTAAGCTTGTCATAGTTTGTACTGTAAAATAAATTAACGGATGTGAAAATTCTATTTAGCTATTATTATGCTTTTTACTATAATATAAGACCCATTTCAGGGAACGGAACGAAGTAGGATGAGAGAGGCATTTATTTAGCAGTAGACTTCCTGTGGCTGAAGAAAGAGAGAGAATCCAAATAGAATATACGACTGAGAGAGACGGTTGCTCCTGGTTGATTGACAGAATCCAGGTCGAGACTAGATAGTTACAGTTTTAATCTGAAACGTAACACACGTCCATGGCGGGTTATCGGACATTTTGGAAGTCGCCTGCATCCAGTAAATTTCTGCAGCATACTGAATAGAATTTGTCTACAAGCTATACATATGTATAATAAATGCAAACTAAAATCCATAGATCTCAAAGCAAGCTTATCTTAAAGAGAAATCTTGAATAAATGGTTAAATGCTTTTGAATTCACAACTTTCTGCCATTCCTCTCTTAGCTACTTCATTGAATTAAACTTCAAATGTCAATAGCGCATTAAGTACTTTAAGATGTAAATACTTATCTTTTGCATTTCGAAATAATAATCGTCTGTAAATTTCCTGACAAAATTATTGTTTTAATTCTGAGAGAGCAAATCCTGGAAATTTGTAAGTGATTATTTTGAACACATAGGAGCTTTAACCACTACATACTGTATTCGACCTATGCCATAAAATATATATGATCTTGGAATTTCGATTCAAAACATTATACTAAAGACCATACATCTAAAAAATAAACTAGGAGTAGTCTCTGATATAACAAAATGAAGAAGGTTGACGGAAGACCTAGCTAAGGTTGGAGGAAGTCGCTGGATGCAAAACGCTTCTAAAAGGTCGATGTGGAGAACCTTGGAGGAGACCAATGTTCAGCATTGGAGTTCCTGTGGTTAAAACGATGTTGATGATAACAAAATATTCTCTTTTGTCTTATATTATGCTAAAATAATTTATCTACACGGGCAAAAAAGCGGCAGGAACTTAGTTGGCAGCCTATAAAAGCATTTCAATCACAGACAGACACTCGAACTCAAATGTGTTATTACACGTTCAGATGTGAATATTTTTTCACGCAAGTCACTCAGTCAAGATAAATATGCGTCCGGTCCTTCGCTCCAACAACATAATCACTTTTCCATTTTTTAATAGTTCTGTTACATTTTGGAGAACGTGAGTTATTAACTTGCACGGTTGTGGGTCGGTATAAATTGGGGTTTGTAACAGATTTAAAGTATTTTCTTACGAAGACCGTAGAGATGAAAAATTGGAAATAAAATGAATAGACCCGGAATGTATTCCTACCGCCATGACAAGTTTTGTGTTTAAAAACTTATTTCTGAGTTCGAACATTGAGAGCCCAGAATTTTATTTATTGTATTGTTTAAGTGAACAGTAAAACTAGTACGATAACTATTAATATTACTTGAATGGATAGTCCTTTGTTGAATGCCTAGAGTGAAGCTATTTATATGTAAGTTTTCAAATAGAAAATTGACTTATTTTCCTTAACTAATATTTGCACACGACATGGCTCACCTTTATACCTTGGGACGGAAAGAACATAAAAAATATAGGTAACCCTAAAGTCATAAAAGTGCCTGTACCCACCCCTTCATTACTAAAGCCGTGAGTATGTTTTCAAAGCTTATTTGGACATACATCTACAGTGCACCCGGCTGCTGCCCAACAACATAGGAATAGTTTTTGGACAAGTGCCCAGCGTTTTACAACTATTGGTACATTTCTGCGTAACGATAATGGAGGCAGCTGTGACTAAACATCGTAGTGAGATGTTACATTTTGTAACTTATGATATTAATATCTTGTTTATTTCAAATGACATTGCGGTATTTATAACACGCTATAAATCATACAAGTGAGAAAAATTAACAAATAACACAATTAGTAAACGGTGGATCGTTATGTGTTATGTTAATGAGATTCCAAAAATAATTCATTTTTATGCAAATGCAAATTAACACAACTAGCATTTATTCCATATTTTTCCGCATTCTTCTTTGTCCAACAAGACTCAAATCTAGCAGTCGTAAAAACATCACCATTACGTCTTCAAACGTTTAAAAAAATACTTAACCAATACCACCTAATTAGTGATAAATACTACAAATTCATTTACGATTTACACAGCTAAATCAATACCCAATTATAGCACAAACCAAGCTAAAACCGTTTCTAATCATGCACGCTTACTTACTTATCTAGAGTTATGTACACAAGTCATGACTACAGACAATAGAGTCCATATATAATATACATTGCAGACTAGACAGAGGAAGACAATCTCGGTTTAATCTCGGCGTCGTGACTGCGGCAGAGCGCGTGTGGGCGTGGCGCTTGCGCAGCGCGATGCAGTGTCCATTGGCTACTGCGCACTGTCAATTTTTATTCGGCTCATTTGAATGAAACGTGCGGGGACTCAGATTTTTATTCTAATGTTTGCCAAATATTTGTTGGATTTGGTGTAGCCAACTTTCGCTGTATAATTGATTAGTCATTACCACGTTATACTGCAATAAAATTGAATTGTTGAAAAGATGGCTAGCAGAAAAATAAATGTGCATAGTTTCATTCCAATATTTTTATTACAAGCTTTGCAAAAGCCTACTGAATAAGACAGCCTCCTCCAGGTTTCGAAAACAATGTCATTTTTATTTCTATTTACTGTTAAGAATATAAATAATAAATTTTCGTTTAACTTCTATATTTCATTATTAAAATGCTCGATCTCTGTTTCAATCCATTTCACTTCAACATTCTATCCCTCTATTAATTACCCAATCTTTTTTATAAACTGGCAATAAAAACCCATATTACAACTCAAAAACCCTTTCCATTTCGATCCCTAATCGTGAGGTGTAAAAAAGTGTTATCCTCTATCCAGCCGTGACAGAAACCCGATCCTTGGTCACGTACAGCGCCGTTCACGCATCGCCACCGACCTGTACCACTCATCCATTTGACTCAGTTTCAATTATATTTACTATAATAATTTTGACTCAGTGGCGTAATTTTACTAAGGTACTGTTACAAAGCTGAGCTCTGAGGTTCGAGGCAAAGTGATATTGGATATTTTTATTCATTATTAGTCTGAGAGTTAGGAATTTGTGCCCGATATGACGATAGGCTCGCCGCCTATCAAATTGTGGGACAGAACATACAAGGCGAAATGTGGGTGTCCTGACATCTCTGCGCCTTGTGGGAAAAAGGCGTGATGTATGTATGTATGTCAATTATATTTAGTTTGGTTGATTGAAATTTGTTTAGGTGTTTGTAAGTTTTTTGAAACTATCCTGTAGTGATCTTTGTTACATATAGTGATTGTAAAAGCGCCATAGTATAAAATAAAGAGTAAAGCATTGAACCACAATTTTTCATCCAATATTTCAAATCCGGTATAATATTATATAATCGAACGAATTTAGAAGCCTTTTCTGTATCAGCCCATATAGGTACGTCCCACTGCAGGGCACGGGCCTACTCTACAATCGAGAATACGAGAAGCCTTTTACTCAAACTAATTTAGAAGCCTAAATAATAATAATCTGAAATTATCCCTGGTATAAATTATACATTTTATTAGAGCCTGGAGGTAAGTACCTCTACAGATTGTTCCAAAATTTGCGGGCTAATAAACATGTCTCGCTGTAGGGTGCGAACCTTCAGTATCTAGTGTGTTAGCTAATTACCCGCCCGCTGTGTCACAAACTTACTAAATTAGATTTTACTTGTATGATAAATAACCGTTTTACTATTTTAGCATGTTCTTTTAGTTAGCAATTATAAGTGTGGTGTATTTTTTATACATACATACATTCATAAACTCACGCCTTTTACATAGAAGGGGTAGGCAGAGGTGCCAGGACGCCCACATTTCGCCTTGTATGTTCCGTCCCACAATGTGATAGGTGGCGAGCCTATCGCCATATCGGGTACAAATTCCTGACTCTGGGCTGATAATGAATAGAAAAATCCAATATCACTTTGCCCAACCCGGGATTCGAACCCGAGACCTCAGCTTTCAAACCATAGCTTAGTACAACTACGCCACGGAGGCAGTATTTTTTATGCATTTTTTTTAATAGTTGACAAACGAGCATACGGTTCACCTGATGATACGTGATCACGCCCCCATGAACATCTGCAATACCATAGGCATGGAGATGAGTTTCCCGTGTTTAAGATCGGAATACGCTCATTTTTTGAAGGTCGCTAGGGCGTATTTATTCGGAATTACTGAATTCACAGCTATACAAGTGGTACAAAACTACCCGTACAGCCGAAAGGAGGTTAAATGCGCTCTCATAACGAATCCATTCACAATATTTATGAACCGTAGTAAGGCTGTATAACATACCCCAAAAAATATTATTATTTTCACTCATATGCAAACCAGTGTCCGTACAAAAATGAAACCTAAAAGAGTTATTACAAATCCAGTCTCAACCAGAGTGATAGAAGTTCTCTTCTAGTATCCTTAAACTTTTAGCAGAACAAATTCAAGTAAACCCAGGGCATCCAATGTCGTCGGCGACTACTTCTGTATTCCTTTTGATATGGTAATATCCGTACGTGATCCGTATATCAATTTCTAGCAAAAGTATTTCTATTGGAATAAGGTCGCCCAACCCTTTGAGATAGAAAAATATATTAAATGATACGAAAATTCTATTTTTACTAAATAATTCATTATAAATTTCGTCCTCTAATCAAGCGGGCATAAGCAATTGAATTTTAAATTAACTATAATATTGCTCTTTCCTAATCTAATTTTACCTTTATGATTTCAGATCTAACGTAAAGTAAGGTTTCACAATTTATTTGTACATTAAACGAGAATAATAAATGGTTACATGCTAATGACAAACATTGTTTATTTATATTTTTATGGTATTATGTTACATGCTAATAAAATTAAAAATATTAATAAACACTATAACTCACACCATTGTCCACAAATTAACACATAGTATAATATACAGCACGAAGATACAAAAAAAAAACAACTAATTTTCTACAGTAACGTATCAACCTATTACCTAATTGGAGATTATATATTATATTCCGAAATTTTGAGAAAGAGAGAATATTTAACATTAAAATTGTATTTTAAAATAGTTCAAACCCGATGCACCTGCCTATAAAAACTGTGCTGGATTTTTGTGAAAACAACCACTGTAACTTCTGTTAGCCAGAATCAACAGTGGCAAGCATTGTAATGACGAGCATTGAAGCTCGGCTAGTCTCAAGGAATCTCTTACTTGTATTAATTCGCAACGAAACCAATCATAAAGTTGAATTAATAGGAGTTGGGAATATTAATATATTTCCTAATATCAGTAAACCCGCTGGATTATACAGGGTATATCCAATGTGCGACCGAAAAAGAAGCCAGGTTGTAGTTTTAATGGCTTCAGACACAACGCAACTAATAATTTTGCAAAAAAAGCGACGTTTTTTTTCAGCTTCCTATTTAGGTGATAAATACAAAGATTTTCCTAAAATAATAATGTAGACCCTTTTATTTTAAAGATGCTATGGTACTTCTTCTTCTTCTTTGCACTTTCCCACTTTATGTGGGGTCGGCTCTCCTAATATGTCTGCGCCAAGTTGTTCTATCTTGGGTTGTCGGATCAGGAACATTATTTTTGACCATGGTTTTTCTCATACTGGTCCACCAGGTAGAGGGAGGTCGACCTCTCCCTCTTTTGTGTTCAGAAAGGCTCATCGCTTTTCTAACCACATGATTTTCGTTTCGGCGCATAACGTGACCAAACCAACTCAGGCGTCTCTCCAGAAGTTTTTCGGGCACAGGGGCTACCTTGAAGCTACCTCGGATATATTCATTTCGGATCCTGTCCAGCCTTGTCACCCCTCCCGACCATCGTAACATTTTCATTTCTGTCGTATGCAGCCTTTGTACATGCGTATCTTTTACCGTCCAGCATTCTGCTCCGTATAGCATCGCGGGTCTTACCGCCATTTTATAAACTTTGCCTTTTGTACGAATAGGCATTTTAGGATCACATAGCACTCCAGTTAAAGATCGCCATTTCTGCCAGGCGACACTCACTCTATGTGCGACGTCTGCTTCCATACCTGCACTATTGGAAATAACAGAACCTAAATATTTAAATTCTGTTACTTTGGGAACTGGTGTATGGTCAGGGTAATAGATTGTTGCCATATTCTTGGAATTTTGGCTAAAACTACATTCTAAGTGCTCTGTTTTTGATCGGCTTACCCTGAGTCCCGCATTTTCCAGTGTATTTATCCATAGGGAAAGTGTATTCTGGAGTTCGTTTGGAGTTTTGGCGATAAGGACGATGTCATCCGCATAAAGAAGATTCCAAGGCAGCGGCTCTTGTATATTTTTAGTGATCATATCCATCACAAGATTAAAAAGCAATGGACTGAGAGCGGAACCTTGATGAACACCTACTCTCACTTCAAATTCCTGGCTGAGACCGGCCGGGGATCTGACTTTTGTACGTACGTTGCTATACATATCTTGAATTAAATTTATGTAACATTCTGGCAGGTGTTGTGCTCTAAGAGATTGCCATACTACCTTTCGCGATACCCGGTCAAATGCCTTCTCGAGGTCAATAAATATTAGATGTAGGTCTTCTTTGTTCAGGCGATACTTTTCTGTTATTATTCGAACAGCCTGTATTGCTTCTGTTGTTGATTTAGAAGGCGTAAATCCAAACTGATTAGGGGTAATTGATGACAGTTGTTGAATACGTCTATTTATGACATGTTCCCATATTTTGAACGAGTGAGATGTTAACTTTATTCCTCTATAATTCCCACACTGTGTTACATCGCCTTTGTTTTTATAGAAGGGGATTAAGTAGCTGAGGCGCCAGGCTTCCGGCATTCGCCTGGTTGTAAGTATTATATTAAAAAGTCTAGTAAGCCATGCTGCTCCATATTGACCTAGCCTCTTCCACAATTCGGCTGGGATTTCATCGGGGCCAACAGCTTTGTGATTTTTCATCTTATTTACCGCTGTTTGTACTTCGTCTACTTCGATTTTATTTACTGGCCCCTCAATGGGTGGTAATGGATCCATGGTTTGACTTGGGAATTCTTCGTTCATTAACTCCTTATAGTATTCGTACCACCGATTATTTATGTCATCATTCATTGTTAGCAGTTTTTGGGTTTTACTTTTGATGTATTTATTTCTTTTTATGTCTTGTGTGGATCTGTGTTTATTTTTGGCAAGCCTGAAAATCTCAGCTTCCGATGTTGCCTTTTCGATGTTTCTGTAAAGAGCTTCTCTTGCATTTGCTCTAGCCTGAGCTACAGCTTTTTTTGCAGCAGTTTTGGCATCTGTATAGATAATCCGATCAGACTCCCGTGCAGTTGATTGCCATGTTTTGAATGTCAGCTTTTTATTTCTGACGGCATCTTTTACCTCTTCCTGCCACCAGGTTGGATCTTTCCCGGTGCTGATGCCTCCGTTTGATATCCCCAGTTTCTTACTGGCTTTATTGCTGCATTCCTTTTCGAAATTTATCCATATATCATCTGCAGTGGCGTGAGATGTTTTCATATCATTTTCTAGGTATTTTCTCAGATCTTCAAGAAGAGATTCTCCCTTTGGTCCAGTAAGTTCTTTCCATTTGATACGAGCAGTTCGGTCCATGATCTTCCTTACAGGTTTCGGTAAATTGTAGACACCAACAAGAATTCTATGTTGAGCAGTTAGTGATTCGACCGGAATTACTTTACAGTCCTTGAATCTACCTCTTGATTTATCATCAGCCAGTATAAAGTCAATCTGTGAAGACTTTCCTCCACTTTTGTAAGTAATGAGATGCTCGGGGTTTTTTTGAAAGTTTGTGTTGATTAAATACTTAGCGTATGGCGGGAACAAAAGTCTATAATGCATTTTCCCTCTTTGTTTTCAATTCCAAAACCATAACCTCCGTGAATATGCCTGGAAACATTGTTGTACTTGCCAACATGGCCATTTAGGTCGCCTAAGACAAATTTAATTTCTTCAGATGGTATGTTAATCACAAGTTCGTCCAAATCTTCCCAAAATGATTCCTTTTCTGCTTCCGGGCATCCTGCCTGAGGTGCGTACACACAAACGATGTTCAAGATAGGCTGATTATCTAATGCAAGTTTGACGGCTAAGATACGGTCTGTCTTCCTCTCTATGTTGACTATCCTGTCTCTGAATTGGCTGTCGAGTATAACTCCCACGCCGTTATGTTTATTGTCTGTTCCGTAGTAGACCAGTTGATATCCCCGTCCTAGGTCTCTGGACTTTGCCCCCTTCCAGCGCGTCTCCTGAACATAGCATATGTTTATGCTCCTCCTTTTCAAAATTTCTGCAAGTTCCTGACTGCGTCCTGTAAGGGTACCCAGATTCCACGTCGCCATCCTAATCTTATGGGTAGTTTGTGAACATTGGTTCTTGTCAATTTTGCCTTTGGCTTCCTTTTCGGTCGTATTGATATACCCTGTATAATAAATAATACTTGAAATAATTGTACACGATACAACAATGGAAACGCACTGAGAACTTGTTTAGTTCGAGTGGAGAACAGGCCGGCTAAATGGTTCATCAGCGGAGTCAACGCTCCCGCGCAGATTCGGAGTGGCTACGTTTTTTACTCCAATACTTGTACGCATGTATGGACCATCAATTATGTACTGATTGTAATCTATTGTACTGGCTTTTGTGTATGTAGTATTGTTTTTATAAGGGAAGGTAATATAGCAACAAATAGTACAGAATCCATGCTAATAAGATGTTGGAAAATTCATCATAGGCAGAGAGTGTCGCGTTAAGAGTGCGGGTTTTGAGTAGGCCACGATAATTATGTCTTATACCATAGATAGCCACTAGATAATCTAATGTTAGACTCCGACTACATCTATATTCAAAATTCAAGATGATCGAAAAAAAAAAGAACCATAGTCCAACCAAAGGTGGTCACCAATAAAACAATATTAGATATTAATTCCTAATATACAACCAGCCAAAAATAGTTTTTTCCATCAATAAAAAATGGCACAATAATACTTACCTACATTATATACCACTTACGTAAGTAAGCAAAGATCAAACAATAAATCACATTAAGCGTACATAATTCTTTTAAAACATATTACTCGTATTTCCAGCGCCCGTATAAATGTTACAATCGTCCAAAATAGAATTCGTATAACAAATTGTAGATAACGATCTCAATTTAATGTCTCATTTCGTGACAGACTTTGTTAACAATACTTGAAAACTCGGCTCGAGATATAATTGTATTTTGAACGTAGTACCGTATTCACATTATCCGAATGAATGAGAATTATCCGATTTTATTTTTTATATTTTTGCCACCCTACCCTGCCCTTTTTCTCTTCTTTCTTTTTCGTCCATCCAAAGGTTGGCTGGAAGAGATAGAATTGTGAAAAATTAAATTATATTTATTTTAAATTAAGATTTTTTTCCTGGTGTACAATAAAGAATGTAAATTCATAAATAACCAACCAAAAATCAACGATAGAAGCGACGTGAAGCGAAGGCTTTGTTGTCGTGTTCATTCTGTGTGTGAGGTTTCGAAAAGTAGAAATACCCTATTCTTCCTTTCCTTTTTCTTTCACTTCTCCTTCTATTTTGGCTAGCATCACACCTAGGATCTAAGTGTTCCAGATATCCATCGGTGACGATGATTATTGCCATTAAGTGAGCTGCTTGCTTGTATACCCTACTTGATAAATGTTTTTTTTTTTTGTTCTATCGAGTGCATAGATAGACTGTTTGACTTTCTCTTATTCTGATTCAATATTCTTCGTTTAGTTGCAATTCAAACGAGGAATTTGATCGCATACACAAAACTGTGAATCGGCGCGATGCGAATTCGCATCGTAGAAAACGAATAGCTGCGATGCGATCTCGTGTGCTGTGGTACGGTTCGGGTGACGCCCTTTGCTAAGGAAATATAGGGAAAACAAACAAAGAATTTGCAAGTTCTTACGATGCATCATCGCATCGCAGTTTTGTGTACGAGCCCTGTTAGAATACTAAGATTTTGCATTTGAATATTATTTTATTCTGATCCGATGACGTTTTATATTGCCAGGATAAAAACCACTTTAATTAAACCAGTTTTATGGCACCACATTTGAAAAAAGAAACAACGTTGTAATAATTTATAGTATTGAATAATATTTTATTAATTATATTCATTCTTGTTAGTGACATAATGACTCGTGATACGTACGGGCACTAGATTCCATAAATATATTTTAGTGTAATTTACATCCGTGTATTAAAAAACGAGTAATACATATCAGCACTAAGTCCTTTTTCCTAACAAGCTTATTAATTTTATGAAAAAATGTTGAATACAAAAACAATTGCGGGCAGTGAAGTATTCTCAATGCCTTTGTTCAGCAGTGGACTTCTTGTAGCCAAAGAGATAAATAATTTCTCCAAGGAATTTAAAACCATCCAGGAAAATAGATTGCGACTCTACATCAGACACGATTATCAATTCTCCATTATCCGCAAAATATCCGAGGCCAATTAATTCGGATAATGGTGGACTCGCACTGTGCTTAGCAACATAAATACATTGTATGAGCTGTATCGAACGTTGTGAGAACAGGGCTCGGAGGCAGGAAGAATTGTGTTGTGAAAAAACGTACCGCTCTCATTGGAACCCGACGGACCGGTCCGACCGAATCACCCTACGCGCTGTTACTACGCCGCTTCGGACGCGTCACCTGCGTGTTTTATTTAATACACTGATTTAAAAAAATGATATTTTTGAGTGTAAGTTACTGTGGAACTGGTTAGTAATTGCTACAAGTTGTGATAGAAAAAGAACAGGGATGTTTAAAACAAGTAGAGCGACGTAACAAATATCTTAATTTAATAATATCCAACGATTCAAAAACATTATCATTTTAAAATATGAAGGGACGCACATAACCAAAAGTGAGTGGTACAGAATATTTGCTTACAGATGATTAAATTAATATCTGAACTTTAAAATACGCTTTATTCTTTTTTGATCAAAAACGTTTACTGTTGTATAAGATGCTGGGGATCCTAGTTATGCAGAAGGTATTTTTGTTATTTGTCTCTCACTAGCGAATATTCTAGATAAGTTTACAGTACTGGTGGTAGGTCTCTGATATGTGCAGAGCCGCCTGGGTGGGTACCACCGCAATGTCTATTTGTCCCGAAAAACAGCAGCCTAAACATGAGTATCACAAACGCGAGTACAGTGGAATGCCAAGCTTTGCTTTGTAATTTGTGGTATTGTTTGGCTTTGCTACTGTCCATTAGCCGACGTATCGCTTACCATCATATTATCGTTAGGGGCATTGAGAGGAACAAGCAGTCTTGTTGAAGTGATCGAGTTAAATTTAAACGCGTTGCAATACCCAATGGCGAGCGGAAAATTTGAGTCAATTTTTTTTAATTCACAGAAACCGTTAACGGTTTTATGCAAGAATTCAAACCACGCATCAGTTACATGAAACGATTAATTAGCAAAATGAGGTGACCCCACAACACCATTATCGAGGTAGTAAGGGTATAACTTTCTTATTTGCTTGTATAATATTAATACGCAGAACGAATAGGTTACAAGTCGCATAAGTATAAAATATCTTATTAAGCAATAAACTCTTTTTATACCAGAGCAACAAAGTTACAAGACACATGACGGTATGCGTAAAGTATATGTGAGGGCGATATAGTTTTTCTAGTCAGTCGATACAATTATGCCAACAACATAGGTTCAGAATAACTTCCAAAATTCAATGTACTTAATATTTTTTTTATTGTAATGAATGACGAGACGAGCAAGCCGTTCGCTTGATGGTAAGCGATACGACCGCTCATAAACAGTAGTAACATTCCACTGCGCTCGCCATCCTGAAACATAAGATGTTAAGTCTCAATATGTCCAGTAGTTACTAAATTCCATAAATACTTAAATTCCACCATTTCAAATCTAATTTAATCTCCTTCCAACTTTGTACTTCCAACATTGTTTACCCGGCAAGTATCGTTGCCAAATAGCAAGCTTAAGCAAACAGTAATTCTTTATAGGCAAAGGAACTAAATCCATACATCCAACTGACTTTCTCGGATAGTTTCCAGGAAATTAGCGAACGCTGTGTCAGAGCCCGCAGCGCATTTATCATCTTGCCTTAGTTGATAAAATATATAGTGGATCGAGATAAACTGCTGATAAACAGATATGCAAATTCATTGGACAGCAGAAAGCTTCGCTGGTATTGATGGAGTAGCCGTTTAGGTAGCGTTAATGAATTTGTAAAATTATAATTTTGTTTTTTATTGCAGATAAATATTTTGGATCAACGATGTTTATTACACAAAAAATATTTTTGAATTACACAGTTGTAAATGCTTATTTCACTATCTTAAATTAATAATCAGAAGAGAATAAGTCCGTACTGACAGTTTCATACCAATGGCTTATTAAATTCACGAAGAAATGAAGCAAATAATTGATGGACGGAAATATTTATGTGTATTTAAATAATCAAATAAAAACTTAACTAAATATTTTAATAATGTATTCAAAAAAAGAAATACCTATTATACTATTATTTATTTTATTCAATATTCTTAGAAGTAGCAACGGTATCATATTATTATATGCAAAGTTTTGCATACAAATAGCATTTTGATATTTATTTTTTATTAATGACACAAAATAAAACTTGAAAAATCGAAAACAAACTTAAACACATTTATTTTACAATAGCAAGTTTTCTTTATTTGATTATGACGAAATAATTATTTAGAAATGGGAAAACACAAGTCAATTTTACGAGACTGTTCATAATCTTGATCACAGAAGGACTCTCAGCAACTTCCTTAGTGGATGTTTATTTATTATATTAGTAGCGTCTTTAGTATCTCTCTCTTTCTCTCTCCCAAGCTATGAATCCCACATAGTGTTGGGGTCAGCTTTCTTTGTTTTTCTTCTCCACCTCTGTCCCTGAGGTCGTCTTCGGAAACCTGATATTCTCCCATATCCCTCCCCACGACATCCCTCCACTTCGTCTTTGGCCTGCCTCTGGTCCTTCGGCTGGTAAATGGTTAACTATAGTGCTAAGTCAGTTAAGTAGCCTGTCTACTAAAAGCTTATTTGATGCATTCATAGATGCTCTGACTCTCAATAACAGTGTTACAGTAAATATTCTTTAACATGTGCTCGAATCAAAATGCAAAATATCTCGATATGAACAAATGAAGCAATCTTAATTAATCGTAAACTGTTATTGTTTTACTTTACAATAAAACAAAAGCAAGAACAATAAAGAATCATATAAAATATTCAGTATTCTATCAGTGCGAAATGTGATTACTAATCTTCCCTAACCTGGTGATTGAACCTGCAACCCCAGTTTATTGGTTTGCAGCACAGTGGTATTAAACCAATAATACGTGTGGTAACACCAATTGAAAAGGCAGAGATCCACCACAATACCCGACTCGCGTATAAATCACGATTCTAATGAACATTCGATGTATTGAAGTGGAATTGATTCAATCTTCATTTCCTGTATTATGCTAGTATTACAAAATCAAAATGGAATGAGCCATTACGAAACAAACGGTACTTTATTTACAAAATTGGCTGCATGTTACATTTATATGCAGTTTAGTTTATTGGGAAGTATTTGAATTATGAAACATATTTGAAATTATATTTTCATTGCAATGAATAAAAGAAGTCGAGCATGACATTTGCACTGATGGTAGACGATACCATAGCTCATATACAGCAGCAAAAACAAACAACACCAACACTCTCCAACACAGCAAAACAAATATCCAGACCGAAACAAATATTTTATTTGACGACCTTTGGCTTTTTCACAGCCAGTCTCTACAACAATATGCTTCTGTCAATAACCTGAATACTATACAGATAAGAATTTGAAACAAAACGTAGTTAACGCGATCTAACCGCTTAATTCAACACAGAAAGCCTTTTAACTTCTCCTTAGCAGTCGTGGTGTCATTCTAAATTTACTTTCTTCTTTAGATTACGCGCTTGTTTTATTTGTTTTGGAATATAATAAAGAAATAAATGGACATTTATTTTATTTGTATATTAATAAATACCAGTCATAAGTGCATAGTGGCCTGTTGATAGCAGATCAGATGCGGCTACCAACATATGCACAGACCTCTGACTTTCCGAAGTCATGTATATATTGATAGTGAAATACTATGCGCTATAACGGTAAAAAAACATTGTGATAACACCTGTAAACCATACCGATTCGTAAA
This sequence comes from Hyles euphorbiae, assembly GCA_023078785.2. NCBI lineage: Eukaryota > Metazoa > Arthropoda > Insecta > Lepidoptera > Sphingidae > Hyles > Hyles euphorbiae. Next base: position 19,145,353 of record CM041033.1, read on the forward strand.
GAATTTTTACGGTATGTAAAGTCCGCTCAAACCTCTTTAAATCATACCTTCGATTGTAGAGGTGGATCCGTGCAGTAGGACGTGTACGTGCTGACACAGATTCACACAATATCAACATTTAGATTTAAGTTGACATCATCAAGAAATTGCTAATAACTAGGAGAAAATATTTGCAGTAAAATCTTGCAGTAAGTAATATATCTGTGAAGTTCTTTTTGATTCCATAATACTCAAGCCTCAAAGAACGACAAAAAATAGTAAATACATAATTTTGTAGCCAGAGCAACTACTGGACATATTGAGACTTAACATCTTATGTCTCAGGATGGCGAGTGCAGTGGAATGTTGCTACTGTTATGAGCGGTCGTATCGCTTACCATCAGACGAACGGCTTGCTCGTCTCGCCATTTAATGCAATAAAAAAAAAATACAAGATTACAAGCCTCAGCTCCAACATAACCAAGAACAAAAATACTGGCTTAATAATGTCAAGGAACATATGAGAGACAATAGTCTTACAACTGAACACTCTCAAGATTGGAAGAAATGGAAGAGACTATGCAGTAAGGTGGACTCTACACAGAACAAATGAAATATTTACCTCATGAACTTTCATTACATTGTTCTCTGATCCCATCCACAAAGGCTAACAAGATACTTTACGGCAGACATTCACGTTTAAACTAATATATCATAAACATCCCACAGAATAACACTAATCTGTTTATGTAAACATAAAGGACGGACATAAATTCATATTCGAATTTCCTCCTATCATAAAACGCATTTGTTGTGACATTCACGATCCGAACACAATATATTGACGGAAAGCGCTGAACAAACCTTTGCAAATGTGATCACGACGCGTTTTATTACTTGGTCTAAGCTAAGCCTTATAAAGGGTGAAAACATGATAACATTAATTAAAACATGTATACGGCGAGTCGCGTCAGCAGATAGTACACCTGAAATGATAAAATTATGTTCCACGTATAGTCATTTTTTTTTTATAAATAAATACTCTACGTTGACACAGTGCTAGCAAGAAAATTTGGAAAGGTTGCAGAGTGTGGCTAGATAACGGTTGCAGGTTGCTTCCAATCCTAATAGTATTTTAGAACGAGAATGTATGTGTATTTGTTAAATCTTCACGGTCAGGCTGGGAGACCAATTTTGATAACATTTGGTATGGAGGTAGCTGACACACAGGATTTACACATCGGTTTACTTTTATACCAACAAAATGTAGTGTTCTCGTGGGATGTTCAAGGAATTGAAATGTATTTGATACTCTTTCAAACTCTAAGGAATGGGATGGGAAGTATAAAGTACGGCAGTAAAGTTTTTTTTTTATTTATATTTATTTACGGAAAATAGAGAATTAATATTTCATACAGTTATCACACGAAATATTTCCTATGTTTCTAAAGTGGACTTGACTCATAAAGTATCAGCACCCTGGCGAAACCGGGCTGCTGGTGAGAAAATTAATCATTTCTTCTATATTTAGCACTTATCATATACACATCTACTAGTCCTCTATGGCAATATCTTACAATTCCGGCACTGCAGCCAATCCTCCCAAGCATTAAGACCAAGTTCTTTGAAATTGAGTATGCAGTATGCTTCAAGCTGAATGTCAATACAAGACGCGCGACACGACGCTCGGACAAGCACACGGAGATAACATCCGCAACAATAACAACTCCTCAGCATCCTCAGTAACAATCTAGGCCTCGCGTTCAATGCCAACTAACGATACATGCCTACAGGGCTGCCAAACTAACTCGTCAATATTCACTGCCAAAATCGCTAAGTTAGCGGTGGTAAATCTGGTGCATGTTTTCGCTGAATTTCAAAACTTCGAAGTAAATTTAAAATTAGAACATAGGCACATCATTTAAAAAAAAAAAGAGTAAAATGAAGTTTCTTGTAAAAACATATTTGCAACAAGTTACAAAGACATCGAAAACTGTCTTCTGAAACTTAATACCTGAAATTAAAAAACTTTAAACATAAAAGAACATTGCTTGCGGCACATATGTATTTACAACTAATATTTACTCTAACACAAACTAAATTATTTTAACGAACTTACACCCTTTTACAAAATGGCTGCAACAATACATAAAATGGCGGCCCAATCAAACATGGCAGCCAGTATGAAACTAAATAACTCTAAACACAAATGTATTTTTAAACGCTACAGCCCTGAGCGGTCTATGTACATCGTTCCGAATTGAATTGACCGGGGTCCTGTAGTGACGGATGAATAGACGGCATGTTAAGTAAAATGGAATCCCGCTGCTTGCTAACAATCAAATTCTACTTACCTGTATTTCATTGTGCTATAGACAATATACTGTTACCATAGACGTATAGAGTTATAGGTGTAGAGATTTTTAATGGGAGCAATGGACTCGTGTTCAAACCTTACAATATTTTTTACGGGTCCAAGTCAGGTAACAGGGTAACATTATAAAAAGTTATTATTTTGATGTCTACTTGTAAGGGATAATTTCTAGGACTACAAGGATGATTTTGAAAATTCTTTGATAAATGAAAAGCCACATTAGCCTTGAGTAACCTAGTCTAAATTTAGGTACTCATATAGGCATGAACTTCGTGATCCAAATAATTAAATGTTAAATACACAAAGTTCCAATGTGATCTTTGATGTGCATGCAATAACGTGACTAACTTGGACGGAGTATAAGATACTTTCAGTAAATTGAGTGCTTAAAATATTTATTAAATAATAAGTAGACACTTGTATCTACATATTCCATATTTTTAATTACATAAGGATGCAACAAGACATTTATTAATTACTTTGGAAGAAAGGTGCCAATGCATTATGTTTTCTAGAGGTTCCTAGATTTAATGTGAACAGGGAGCCTCCGCCCTCTCCATGCAATTACGAGTACATGTGCTGCATGTCTTAAGTTCCTACAACCTAGTGATAATAAGCATAATGAAACCATGAATGCGTGAAACCATTTCATTGCTTTGGGTGATTGATCGACAAAGGCATGGAATCACTCGAGAACCCCAAGAATTTGTTGAACTATCTTGTGCCTTTATAGAATAGTATAATATTATACGTTGCAAATACCAATTCTTATTTATAAGGACTTAACGCAGTTTTCAAATGCCGTTAATATGAGCTAACTCAGAAACTTATTCATATACGTCAAAAACAAAAACAGCTCATTAACTTCAAAATCGCCGAAATTCTTGATGGAACAAGTTTTAAGCAGAAAATGTATGAATATTAGTGAAAATATGTAGAAAATGCCATAATGAATAGCAAAACTTAATAACATTTTATCTCCTTTACCATGATTTAACTAAATTAAGTTTATATGATTGATTAGCGTTTTTATGAATATGGGGGAATATGTGTATCAAGGATCATTGGTGCATTGAAGTAACTAGGCAAAAATAGGAACGCTGAGAAAGCAAAAAATAAACATTATAATATTATTTAGCCCCAGACAACCTTTAAACGCAATTAACAGTGATGTATTGCACAAAACTACAAATACCTAAATAACCAAACAATGCACTAAAGACATTATTCATAGTCACCTTTAAAACTTATTTTAACTATCAAAGGTTCTATCTTCTTCGCTCAAATGAATTCAAAAGTCGTTCCAAAGGGACTAAACACTCGTCTAATAAAATAGGCTTAAAACTGTCTTTTAATTAATAAGGCTATTACAAAGGGTTCTTATTAATTTAATTTAGTGACATAATTGTCCGTCCTTTGTTCACTAAAAATCTTACAACTTCTGTTTAATAAATCTCAAACAGTTTCTTGACATTCGGTTTACAGCCACGACCTAATTTCTGAATTATTAATTACACTTTCGCCGTAAGACCGTATGACTTTATTTGTGATTCAATAATTTATCATTGAAACAACGTGTGTTCGTCTGTAGGTAACATTATGGAACAATGAAGGCTAATTTATAATATTTGTCCGCATTACTACGTATAAATAGCGCGTGTTGTGAACTATGTAAATTAAACTTTACAAAATGAATAGGGTTGTAAATGAAACTTTCAAGATGCTTTCAAGATCTATTAAAAAAAATATTTTGCAAATCATAGCATTCTTTTTTCAAATATAGTAATTTTAAATTAGCGGTATGCTAAAAGAAGAATAATAATTAATGAAGAAGGAATTAACGCCCCCATGTTGCATTCAAAAACATTCATAGAAAAATCTTATGTGTAGCATCAATCTCAGCAAATAAAGGAGAAAATTCATACAATTCACGCTTCCAACGAAGTGAAAAATTGTAAACTAAGTGGCTCCAATTGGTCCTCAATATATTCTACGATATTTAAAATCAAGATTTACAGTTGTTAGGTGTATTTCTTTCTAATTACCTAATTTTGTCGATGCCCATTAGCTACAAGCAATAAAAATTACAATCAACCAAGTCGAAGTGGTTTAATAAATTTCATAACGACCAATCACATAAATTAGCAAGCAAAGAAGAAACGAAAAATAGGCTGACGATATAAACCATTCAGTGTACAGCACTAATGATATCTAAATAGTAATAAATAAAATAAACAAACGAGAATATTTTTACACCGCTTTTTTTATTGTGATAAAATGGTAAAACTACTGGCCATTGAATATATTCATGTTTGTGGCAATTTATTTTTTTAAAACGAGATAGTTGACATACCAGTGGTATCACACATACTAAAAAGAACATCACATTATTTCTTAGATAGTTATGGTAGTTAATTCCGAGTTTATATTGAAATTTTAACGGTAATAAACTATAAAATCACGTACTTTTCCCGACGCATGTCCAAAAATTCCGTACACGTAACAGCCCTACTCGCTCAAAACGAGAACAAACTATATTTAGCTTCAACATATTTAAAGGAAATGGAATCACAGTGTCTAAGTAATAGAATTGAAATTTGGTCAACAGTAGTGTTTATAGCCGTTTTATGGCACCTTTCGCGTACTCCAACTGTGTCGATACAATTAATTTTAATGTTGTCTCGGAAAAGGGATTCTAGAAATTACTATTTGGAATAGATGGTAAGCTTAGTATGAGACTGATACTATTCAGAAATTAAGCCATTAAAGGTTTGAACAGCCAGTCACCGAGAAATTTAACCTTTAAAATCCTGTCTCATAAGTACTATGGTCCAAGATCCTAGGCCCCCCAGACGTTACTTATTTTCTCATAAAAAATATAAATGGGATAAAGTAGTGTTAGTACGTACTTTGAATGTGTGCATACCTGCTAGCTTGTGTCGACGGCCAATTCATAGGTACCAGGTGCTAAAGGTAGATAAATACAGTACTGATTTTTCTTAAATTCTCAGTGGTGATTTTTACATATGTTTTAGATAATTTTGTTAAAAATTAATAATAATTATTGCCAGACACTTTCCATCGGCGCTTATCCTTAACAGACGCTTTAAAGCTTCAAAAAAAATAACATATTTTTACTTATAATCTCACTCTTGATTTTTATATATGATACTTAGGGAACTATTTGAACACCCCTGGTTAGCAGCCAGACCAATTGGAGGGGTCAAACATCCCCCCAGACACACATAAAGAGTCGCTATGTGTATGAGCACGAGGTCATTATTTGTACGCTTGAGTGTGAGAGAGATATCTATTTATCGATATCTTTCTTACTTAAAAATGCAGAGTACCAGATAGCAATTATGAAACTCGGCGATATTCAGTGACTTAGAACTGGAGCAAAATGTGTTTCACACTATACAAAAATTTATTTGTGAACTGTACAACGTGGCCGGAATAATTGACGTAGATGCTGCCCGACTCCAACTCTTAATCAACACTTATATGGTTTGTGACGTAAAGGAAGAGTTCAATCACAAAAATGTGAAAAACTTTGATGCAAGTATCTTACCACCATGCAAAAGTGAGCTTTTACAGCAGTTTCGACGAGCTAATTACATAACTAGTCTCTGGAAGAATGCCCATATGAAGAAAATTAGTATTTTTAGTCTTGACAATAATAATGGGTGGACGTTGGAAGACAATAAATATATATCCTAAAATTACACAAAGCTATACATGTCTTTCTTCTTTCGGATTATTTGTAGTTTGAACATTTTACAATTTAGCGTGATCTTTACTGTCATCATCGTCTAAGTTTGATAAGTTATTATCAACCCAATGTTGGCATTGACTATCTTCATTATCATCCTTATTACTTTAATTTTCTGTAACAAAAATAACATAATTAAGAATCAAAGAGTTACACGGTTATATCAATTATTCAAAGTTAAAGTATAATACCTGATGCTTCTTGAAGCGATTCACTGACAAAGTTCGGCAATTGGTCCCCATCGAAACAGTTAAAATTATATTTATTGTCTTCCAACGTCCACTCATTATTGTCAGGACTAAAAATACTAATTTTCTTCATATATAACTGGTGGTAGGTCTCTCATATGTGAGAGGCTGCCTGGGTGGGTACCACCGCAATGTCTATTTCTCCCGTCAAACAGCAGTTTAAATGCACTGTTGTGTTTCGGATTGAAGGATATTGTAGCCAGAGGAACCAGGACATATTGAGACTTTACATCTTATGTCTCAGGATGGCGAGCGCAGTCGCATGCCAAGCAATGCTTTGTAATTCAAGGTGTTGTTTGGTTCTACTACTGTTCATGAGCGGTCGTATCGCTTACCATCAGGCGAATGGCATGCTCGTCTCGTCATTCACTACAATAAAAAAAAATGGGCATTCTTCCAGAGACTAGTTATGTAATTAGCTCGTCGAAACTGCTGTAAAAGCTCACTTTTGCATGGTGGTAAGTTACTTGCATCAAAGTTTTTCACATTTTTGGGATTGAACTCTTCCTTTACGTCACAAACCATATAAGTGTTGATTAAGAGTTGGAGTCGGGCAGCATCTACGTCAATTATTCCGGCCACGTTGTACAGTTCACAAACAAATTTTTGTATAGTGTTAAACACATTTTGCTCTAGTTCTAAGTCACTGAATATCGCCGAGTTTCATAATTGCTATCTGGTACTCTGCATTTTTAAGTAAGAAAGATATCGATAAATAGATATCTCTCTCACACTCAAGCGTACAAATAATGACCTCGTGCTCATACACATAGCGACTCTTTATGTGTATCTGGGGGGATGTTTGACCCCTCCAATTGGTCTGGCTGCTGACCAGGGGTGTTCAAATAGTTCCCTAAGTATCATATATAAAAATCAAGAGTGAGATTATAAGTAAAAATATGTTATTTTTTTTGAAGCTTTAAAGCGTCTGTTAAGGATAAGCGCCGATGGAAAGTGTCTGGCAATAATTATTATTAATTTTTAACAAAATTATCTAAAAGATATGTAAAAATCACCACTGAGAATTTAAGAAAAATCAGTACTGTATTTATCTACCTTTAGCACCTGGTACCTATGAATTGGCCGTCGACACAAGCTAGCAGGTATGCACACATTCAAAGTACGTACTAACACTACTTTATCCCATTTATATTTTTTATGAGAAAATAAGTAACGTCTGGGGGGCCTGGGATCTTACTCTACTATAGAAATCTAGCAAAATCCATATTAAAATAAATTGGAACAAAGATAAATGAGCCAGAAACATAAACTAGGCTCAGATCGATAATGTACACGATAAAGTTCTTCCATAGATAGGGATCATAGGCTGATTGATGTCTTCAATACTATCGTGTCTACACATCTGCCACTGTAACTCCCATCAGGATCGGTATTAACACACGTTAAGAAAATCACAGAGCAGCGAAACTCAGGGAATATCGTAGAACATAAACATTGACGTCATCCACAATTCAACCATAAGGACGAGAGAAACAAAGGACATTCAATACATGTCCAATAAATAGGTATTAAATATGGTAAATAACTTCGATCGTTGATGTATTACATTTCAGCTTCAAGCAAGTCTCTGTGGAAATTCTTAAACAAACCTATGGAAAACAAAAAACAAAAGATTTCCAACAGCCTACTGAATCATCGCTTACAAATTAATCATAACTAAAATATTTATTTATGGGACTGTTGGTTGTATTTAAATTTATTTGCGATGAATTGCGAGACAATTTTCCCATTCGTCATGGTAAGCGATGCAACCGCTCATGGATAGTAGTAAAACCAAACGACACCAATAATTATAAAGCAATACTAACCATTAACATTTATAAGAATTTATATGGTATGTAAGTCCGCCAACCCGCACTAAGCCAGCGTGGTGGACTATATGACCTAACCATTCTCAATCGTATTCTCGATTGTAGAGTAGGCCCGTGCCCTGCAGTGGGACGTAAATGGGCTGATACAGTACAGTACAGTACAGTACTAACCATTAAACTGTAATTGGCATCCTGAGACATAAGATGTCTCAATATATCTAGTAGTCCTTAAAACTTAAACAACTCAAAACATTTTCATTGCTGTTTGGGGAGAGAAATGGACATTATGGTGATATTCAGACGGCCTTTCACACATGAGAATCCTACCACAAGTATAATATATTGTTTAAATTAAAGAGTATTCGAAGAGCCGATTATAACACCAATGGTGTCAATTCAACCACTACATAAAACAAGTCTTATATAAATTTAAATTTACATATTACGTCACATAATGAATGTGTACGAGAGGCATTATTTATTACTTGATTTAAGTTACTGCTGACCACACCAATTGTGGTGGATGGCGAAAGATTATCGTAAGATCCCAATTGATACTCAATTTCAACAGCAATGCACTTACCATGGATGTAGAGCAGTCAATTAAAGCTACTATAGGAATGTTAGCTTAAAAGGAACATGAAAATTCAGAAGTAAATTCTGTCACAGGGATATTCATTTTATTGGGGTATTGTTACAGCTTACAAAATGGAGGTATAACAAAGGTACAAAAATTGACATTATGGACACAAAGTCAGCAATATTTCCTCACATAAATACATTCAACAGTCACATACATAGTCCTGACCCCACACTAAGATCGAGTCTTATGTCTTAGTTGTCAGGTACTATGAAAGGCTTTGCGGTTTCAAAAACAGCCAAACCCGAAATAAATACCTGTGGGTCACACAAACATTTGTTGAATAGCGAGGATAGAATCCGCTGCCTCTCTTTTCACAGCCGGCGTCTAACCAACTGCGCCACAGAGGCTCCCGATAAGTGTTTGCCATTCTAATAATTACACTAAATTGTTCAGATTTAATCAATCATGATCATTATCTTCAATCCTAACTCCCACAGAACTATCTGCCAACCGCTCCAAATATTTCTCAATAATGATTACCGTATAAAGTGAAGCAAAATCAACTGATCATCATAAACACATCTTTAATTGACTCGTGTATGTGCAATCCGGTTTATTCTCCTTCACAGTTACCTAATACAGGAAATTGAAATTACCCAATTGAGAGAAATTATCTTGGATTTTAACGACCCAACCTGGTTCGAAGCTAAAATAAATGTTGCCGTATCATTAAAATTGCAGATGGATGTTACCAAACAGCCAATCGAATTGCTCTTATTGACTTGCCTTGGGTAAATGCATTAGAGTAAAGGCGCATTGACGATGAAAATAGAGGTTTTCAAACTGTGACATAAAGAACAAATATTATTCGATATAGACCTCTTGAAAGATACAGATATAACGCGGGCCTGGGTTTAACGACTTTCTGGATTTTTTTCTTTGTTTCTGTGATATTTTATCATGTGCCACCGCATTTTACCATACAAATAGTATTTTACCATAAACTTTGCCTCAAATTCCATCCCTGCGGCGTAATGGGGCCCGTACGGTCCACCATTTCTTTTAAAAAGCTATAGAAATATATAAAACGTTAGATACATTTAGCTTGTACTCACATAAAGCTAGTGAGCGGTCGTATCGCTTACCATCAGGCGAACGGCATGCTCGTCTCGCCAATCACTGCAATAAAAAAAAAAAAAAAAAAACTTTATTGGGTTTCCATTGAAAATTTCTTCGTCGTATATTTCGATTAGCAATTTTTCATTGATTTATTAATGGATGGTACAGGTACATCAGTAATTTCGAGAGAATCTAGTTTTCAATACAGAGGCTTCACATTAAGCCAATGTACCATGCAAGAAGACAATGCAACATGCAACACACACTCGGCTCCTAGCCCTATCAAGGTACAAAACTCCAAATATCCCCTGAAATTGACTTGCCGATATCAAAACTCTCATAGAACTTATATATAATGTGAACTTTGAGAACCTCTTGTTTAGACCTGAGAGATACATCGAGTTACACAAATGGAGTATGTCTACATCTTGTAGATCGCAGTCTCGGCCTTTCTTGGTGACGTGTGGGACGTATGAACGAAGATTGATAAATTTATCTATATATTAATACGTGATGCAAAAACTTTGGATCCCTTTTTACGAAAATTGCGCGGACGCAGGAGCATAAAATTTGGCACACTTATAGTTTATGTGTAGGAGAAGTGGAGAATGCTAATATTTTTCGATAATAATGCTTATAAAGTATATTAAATCAAAAAATAAAACATTACACACACTGCCATGCATTTCGCACACACATCCATACACAAGTATACATACTCTGGTGTCAAATTGTTTATTTTCTTTTTCATTTTGTTCTTCTGACATAGACATATCAAAAAAAAAGGTTTTATTTGCCTAATGAGGTAATAATATTAATATTAAAAGAGAATATTAATTAATTTAAATGAGGCAATAATATTAATATTAAGCCTTATATTAAATCTATATATATAAAAGAAAGTCGTGTTAGTTACACTACTTATAACTCAAGAATGGGTGAACTGCTTTGGCTGAAAATTGGAAGGGAGGTAGCTTAGAACCAGGAGAAGGACATAGGATACTTTTTATCATGTTCCCGGTTTCCCGAGTTTCTATTAGCTTATTAACATTTTCTCATACAAAATGTTCATGGGTTTGTAACTGTCAAACATTTAATGTTCATCCCGTCGATACGGTAAACTCTTCCCTCAAATTAAAAAACGTATTTAAATAAAGGTTTCGAATCGACAACATATATCCACAATATTCGATTAATGGCGTATTTTAGATTTTAAAGATGTAAATTAATGACAGTAATGAAAAGCGATTGACATTTAAATTGGTTGTCAAATATTAATGCATGCGTTCAGAAATTTATTTTGTGTAAACTAAAGAGAATATATTATAAAGCTACATAAATATAGGAAAATAAAATTAATAATATTCACACGCAAGAAGTTTTACTTCTTTTCAAGATAGAATATCACTTGAAAGTGAAAAATCTTTATTAAAATAACAATTTTACATATGGAGAATATTGCAGGGGTTTTCAAATTAGGCGTTGCCTTTGTCTTGAGAAACCAGTTAAATATGTGAGAAAGTGCTAATAGTGTATGTTTGTGTGTGTGTGTTATGTGTTATTATGTTTACATTTATCACGAATTTTTACAGTGGCTTTTCCTTCGCTATAATTCACTGATAGAAATATTATACATTCAATGTTATGTCGAAGAAAATCGAAACCACTGAAGTTTTTTTTTATGAAAATTAATATTTCATCTCTTTATTAATAAAAAAAAGTAATGGCGTAATATTTATGGAAAAACACCATAGTGGGGGTGAAATAAGGGACGGAATATTGCATGGATGATCAAAATCGCTTTAAAAGCTTTTAATATCAAAAATTTATAAGGAACACTATTTGGATATGGAGAAACGGGATTTAATAGAGTGGGAGGTATGGGAGAGGACTGGGTTAGCTGACAGATTTGATAGGACGAAATGTAAATGCGCGGTATAAGACGGGATGGATAATAAAGAGAAAGGACGGGACGTATCGGGAAGTGACTGAATAGACGGGATGGGACGGAATTGAGCAGGACAGTAGGATAGCTACGTCATGTTTAGGTACACAAGAGCTTATAAGAAAAATGACATGTATTTGGTGTGAAGTAAAATAAAAAAAATATCTGCATCCAGGCAAAGGCGGGTTGAACTTTTTTGCTATGCTAAATAATTGAATATAATATTAATCATATAATAACTAAGCCATAGTGAAGCGTGGTCGGGTCGGCTATGGTATCTTTTAATTGATTTCAATGAATGTCGTCGGAGTAGTAACAGTGTTGTAATATCTCCGTAGCAAAATAATGAATTATTATTATTATTATTTTTTATTGCAGTGAATGGCGAGACGAGCATGCCGTTCGCCTGATGGTAAGCGATACGACCGCTCATGAACAGTAGCAGAACTAAACAACACCTTGAATTACAAAGCAATGCTTGGCATTCCATTGCGCTCGCCATCCTGAGACATAAGATGTTAAGTCTCAATATGTCCAGTAGTTACGCTGGCTACAATGTCTTTCAATCCGAAACACAACAGTGCATTTAAACTGCTGTTTGACGGGAGAAATAGACATTGCGGTGGTACCCACCCAGGCAGCCCTCACACATATGAGAGACCTACCACCAGTAAATCTGGAGAGATGTGATAGAATCGAATAAAAGGTGGATAAAATGGGACAGAAGAATAGGTACAGGATGGGATTGGAATTGGATAAGCAGTTTAGACAACGGCTGTCATGTTGATTTGAAATAAAATATGGACTGGAATCTGCATTTGCACCCAGGCGAAGCCGGGCCGGGCCGCTAGTGTAATATAAAACAAGATTTTAATAATAATGCATAAAAAGTACATTAAATCAATAAATAAACCAGCATGCATTTGACACACGCATACACAAGTATTTGTACACGTATACATACTCTTTGGTCAAATTGTTTCTTTGCTTTATTATAGACATATGTAGTTTAATGTCAATCAGAAAAAAATATTTACTGTGGTTTTGTTGAATATCAAACAGAAAAGATTTATTTGACGAATACTACGTGAAATACTGAGCGCTATCATTCATTATATGCATAAAGAAAGTTCTGTAGCAGCAATCTGCAATAACATTCAGGTACAAAAAAATCTAATTTGCTATTGATGGTTCAAAGCAATTATTGTAGTTCACGATTTAGTAATTTTGAGAGATACGTACATTTAAATGTGCACGAATTATCAGAATAACAACATCATCATACAGGCAAAAACTTTGTATCTTCTTGATTTGGTCGAATTTCGACCACTAGGCGACCACTAGTATGTAAAATTCTGCATACTGTGACGTTTCTGACAGTTGAGTTACTCTTGAATCAAAAAGTAGTATGTACATGTACCGCTAGATGTCGCTATTCAAAATGGTGCATCTAAGCCGAATGCATTGTTTTTGTTTTATACATAAAGAATCTTTATTTTATCAAATCATATGTTTTTTTTTTTATCCTTCGCAAATAATTTTATGATCACAACATACAATTCAATATTATTTAGGCTAATATACAAGAATATACAAAAACAGGTCTTTTGTTAATAATTTCCCCGCGTTTCAGAATAGAGCAGGGTTATTTGCGCTGCTCTCGATGGAGGAATATTCTACTTCGTAAATGCAAAGCTGCAACTTCCACGACTCGGCTACATTAATCCCAAGATGATTGAAACATAAAGTTACATTTCCTTGTACTATTCCGTTCCAATAAATTTGTAGTACTATCTTTCCTATTTCTTACAAATAAATTAAAATATTTGCTTTAAAAAATATATCACACTACTTCATTGGATTTTAGCCAAGAATATTTTCTACAATTATTTTACTATTCTGTGTGTAAATTGAGATATGCTGTGAAACTAGTAGTTATTTGCAAACATTAAAATTGCATTAAAGCTTTAACTTAAAACTACCTCAGTGGAGTACTACACTACGGTATGATTGCAAGCTTAGGTCTCGGGTTCGAATACCGTGTTCGGCAAAATGATATTGGATTTTTTAGTAATTTTCAGCCTAGAATTTCTGCCCGATATGGCGATAGGGTCCCCTAACCCATAAGGGGTCGGGAAATACATGGCGAAAGGTGGGTCCTGATTGCGCGCCTACCTACCCCTTCTGTGAAAAAGATATAAGTTTATGTATGTACTTCCAACAAAAACAATTTGTCGGAAACTGTTACACAACTGTTTTAAACAGTAGTTAAATCGTTTTGGAGTACAAAGTAGGTGCAACCAATTAAACCATTAAAGAGTTGTAGGTTCAGTGTAATTTCTAACGGAGCACGATTGTTGGACTAATTGAAACGAGTTGTGTTCAACATTAACGGAGCAAGGGCTGGATGTGGTGTCACAGACTTGTGGTCAAAAAATTTAGGAGCCGTAGGATTCAGTTTTCTATTCAAAAATATTAATTAAATATTTTAGACATAGTTAGCTCATGCTCATGAACAGTAGCAGAACCAAACAACACTTTAAATCACAAAGCAATGTTTGGCATTCCATTATGCTTGCCACCTGAGACATAAGATGTTAAGTCTCAATTAAAATGTAAGGGGATCCAACCAGTCACATGCCCTGCCATGCCACAGCCCTGGTCCTGTACAAGTCTTGACTTATTTATATTAAACTTTACTGTCTCGCTCCCTGACCCAAAACAAACGCGTGTGGGTCACACAAATATTTAAATATAAATTATATGAATTTAATGTCATGTTTTCCCGACCCGGGATTCGAACCCTCGAATCCTCGAGACCTCAACGTTGTAACAGTACCTTAGTTTTTAAAATAACTGCACCATCGAAGTATTTATTAATTCCTTCAGCAACTAAACTAAAAATTGCAGAATATATGTCCCATATCAGATATAGGTCTTGCGCCGCCACTGTTAAACAGTGCCTCGTTTGTTTGGCTACAATGTAATGACGTAATCGCGTGGCCTGCCCGCATTAAGCATGTTCCTTTGCGGATATATCAGATGTAATTATGCGGCGGATACCAGTGATAAAATATGCTTCTTTTGTGGCGGTCCAAGAGACCGAAGTAATAAACTCGGAGTAGTCAAATATTTATGATTTTTTAATCTTCCATTTTACATTACAATGCTGGCTAGCAATCGACCCTTAGTTTTTTTGAGTAGCAATGCTGTGTGAGACAGTGAACTTTATTCTTATCCATGCTCATAATAAAGCACAATAGAATGCTTTTAATACATTAAAGTATAAAATTCACGTATTGACTTAAAGAACATCGGTCACGTCCATACATATTGCGACCTGACAAAGAAATATGTTGTACACAGCTGGGATATAGTTTATTGTGTTTTATAGTGCATGAGCAGTGATGTCCAGTTACAAAAAGATTGCTGCAAAGCCGGAGATTTTAGAATTATTCATAAAAAATAGCACATTATAATGTCATTGTCATTGTCAAATATACCTAATGTAGGGTGGTCTTATGGTTATCAGGTACCTAGGAAGAAAAGTGTACTAAATCATAATGATGGCATAGTAATTACTATGCTCTATAATTTCCCTTGTCATAAAACTAATTAGCCGTTGAATATGGTGTACACCATACCTGTGTTACCTTAAGGTAATGAGAGAAAATGTAGTATTTTGCTGTCATTATATCGCAGAATTTTATCAGAATTTATTAGACTGTTTTGAGTATTTTTCGCTATTCTTCCACACACACTTGAAAAATCCCCGTATATGTATGTATAGGAATATAATAAGCATTGGTCACAAAAATAAAACACAGAAAATATTTTTTAAATGTATTATTTCTCATCTTCTCTTTTTACAATAGAATCTAAGAACTCTGCAGGGGCAGCAACATCAAAGTCATGACGTGGGCACAGCAACAGTACTGTGCAACGTCCTACTACACAATTACAACAATACTTAGTTATTCCGTCTCTCCCTGATTTGCAAGTTCATTGGCATCATTGTTTTTCATCAAAACACACACACTTTTCCTGTGGGAACTCCAGGATACCTTGTAGATTCATGGCTAAAAAAACTTTGATTAGTTGATAGACTCACTGATTACAGAAATGAGTATAATAAGACGGGTATTGCATTGAACACAATGCACAAATTGTTGAGGAGCGCACTGTTGTTCCGAGTTCATGTTGGAAATATGGTAATACTTCACACTTTAAACGAAATCACAAAGCGTTATCTTTATACAATGGTCAATCTTACAAAGTGGTCAGAAATACAAGGGTATATCGGAGTCCGTGATTAAAGCCAAGTCACAAATATAAACAGAGAATTAACAGTAGTCGTAAATCGGAAATCAAAAGAAAGCAAAATGACAGCGCAAAGAAAAGTCATGTGTCATAGAAAATACCTACACTTTTTTTTTATTTAGTACTACCTTCAACGTTGTAGTTAAAACCTTATTTTAAAACAAAATATGACTGATGGAACGCACTCATATGCGTTCAATAATATTAAAAACACTTTAAGTTTTTCTTTTTTATCCGGGTTTTTTAAAATAAATTGAAATATGCATTTTGACTCTAATAAATTATGAAAATTTTTGATGTACCATTCATAACTGGTCCCGTTCATGGTCCATTTTCGCCGATGTTCTTTCCAAACAAGGGCACACAACTTAAATACGTTACCACGCTCCTACTTAAAACACATAAAGAAAACCACAAAACTGGCCGTTGAATTTTCATTTTATATTTAAAATAAAAAAAGAATCTCCTACTAACGAACCTCGCTCGCATACCGATACTCGAATCGTTTCCGATCTCGTCTGGGACCTGATCGAGCCAGTCATCAATTAAAGCGAATGACGGCTGGTCCAGCCGGTTTGCCCACTCGCCCGCCGTACCAAAGTGTTATTAAAGTGGGGAAAAGGGTGAACGATCACGTTGGAAAGTAAAATCGAGTTTTTAAATAATGATATGACGGAAATCGTACGTCGTGAGACGCTGAGTAATTGACCGGCCGTGGTTATTGTGAAAGCTTTTTTAAAGTACTTTCTGCGAAGGAAATATCGCATTTCATTACTGGTGTAATTATATCAAATACCTATACGTAATCATTTTTAATATATTTCAAACTTTTATACAAGATTTTCGTCGAAAAAATAAACTCCATGATTTTACATTCAAATGTAAAACAATATAATTTGACAAAATGAATCGAACACCTACATCAAATCTAACTCTCTGGCGGCCCATGAACCTGGTTCCTAGATTAAGAAGGCTTTTTATATACAAATGTACAAATAAATAGGGCCTTACTCATAATTTTCAATATAATTCGATACATTCTAACTATTTTGAACAGTGCACAATAGAGTTGTTTCACATAATTCGATCAAGATGTTATACAATACTTTTAACAAACAACTTTTGAGAGCACATAATTGTCACAACTACGAGTAAATACATACATACATAAACTCACGCCTTTTCCCCAGAAGGGGTAGGCAGAGATGCCCTTACACCCTGTATTTCGCCCTGTATTTTCCGTCACAATATTATAGGTGGCAAGCCTATCGCCATATCGGGCTTAAATTCCTAACTCTGGGCTAATAATGAATAGAAAAATCCGATATACAACAGCCGACTATGATTTATAAACACCAAAAATTTATCTCGATCTGCTTCGTGCACTTGACTAACGCAACTACCACAGATAATTGCACACATTTAAAATACATAATAACTAAACCATCAATCATCTTTAGCCACATTATGAAGTCACAATAATCATCCATCAAGCACAGCATTGACATCTGATTGGCTTTGTGTTGGAACAAATCAAACGCTAACTAATGTTTGCCAATCGACACGCTGATTGGGGTAAACGAATCATTGTGCGAAATATAGTGTTTGGAATTCCATTTGTATAATGTTCCAACCCATATTTGTCATATTTGGTTACAAGAGGTTAGGCCTATGTCAACTACACTGGCCTGGAAAATTATGCATATTCATGTACGTATGCAGGTTTCCCGAATAAGTTATTGTTCCTCCTAAATTAACAGCCTCCGTGGCATAGCTGTTTAGACGCCGTCTGTAAAACGAGAGGCTGTGGGTTCGATCCTCTCATCAAAACAAATGTTTGTTTGACCCTAAAATATTTGTCTCGGATCTGGGTGTTTTTGAAACGAAAACACTCACGTACTGTCTGATACCCACGTTACAAGATTTAATTGGTCTTAGTGTGGTGTCAGGACTATGTATGTGACGGCTAGGTGTATTAATTTATTTAAAAAAATGAGCGATATTTGGTTTCGAATTCAATAGTAACTTTGATTTGTCAGGGGTGTGCCTGAGTTAAAAAATCTGACTACTGATTTGTGAACAATAACTCATGGGAGAAACGATACTTTAAAACGATGGTATGTGCTATGTGTAGTGCAATTGTCCCAATGGTCGGTCCATTAATCATCTAAAGTATGAACAGAAACCTGTATGAGCTCCAAACCAAAACGTGGCAGAACAAACTGAAGTGGAGTCAAGAACAATACGAACGAAAGACAAAGCCTCGACAGGCATTTGAAGAAATAAATAAAGTGATAACTATTACACGGCAATGTCTATTTCGTCCGCCAATTGGCAGTATACATGCACTGTTGTGTTCCGGTTTGATGGGCATTGTAGCCAGTGTAATTAATAGACATATTCAAACTTAACATCTTATGTCTCAGGATGGCGAGCGTAGTTGAATGCCAAACATTGATTTTAAATTCTTGATGTTGTTTGGTTTTGCTACATTAAGCGAATGGTATGCTCGTCTCGGTATTCTATTAATTTAAAAAACTATCATAATTACTGTCGAACTTCTAGCACTGATTCAGCTATTCTGAAGCGACAGTAGTACGCTTAAGACTTAAGATAACAATATTTATCTACACTATTTAAATTTAATTATGTTAGCCTTGTTGCTAACGAGACACTTTAAAACTTCATATTACGCTGCGACCTAACACATAAAAAATAATGGACATTAGGGGCACCCGGTTGTTCTTTGCCAACGCCATATCGCGTAACAAACTTTACAAAATCTAATGAAAATGCGCGATAAGGATACACTCTTTTCATAATATAGTTGGATTATAATAGTCTACAAATATAACTTTAGTGCAGCCGAAAAATAAGTACTGGTAGTAGGTCTCTCATATGTGAGAGGCCACCTGGTTAGGTACCACCGTAATGTCTATTTATCCCACAATTTCTCCCACCAAAAGCTAATAAACATGCACTGTTATGTTCCGGTTTGAAAGCCATTTAGACCCAACATCTTGTGTCTCAGAATGGCGAGCGTAGTGAAATGCCAAATATTTATTAATAATTCATGGTGCTATTAGGTTTTGTTATTGTCCATCAGTAGTCTTAGCTTACCAGGCAAATGGCAAACTGAACGAGCCATTCTTAACATAACTGTGGGCTTTTTTAGTACTTATATAATGAATAAAACATCCGCAAGTCAATAAAAATAAAATAAATAAATAAATAAACATATATTCATTAACCGAATTGCGTTACAATTTCTTAAAAACTAATTAAATCATACATCATTTCTAAACAAATAACCTTGCCAGGGGCTCCCAAACTAGACCTAGCCTGTTTTCTTGGGAAGCCAGGTCAATGGGTGAAAATAGATCACTGCCACTCATAAACATAAACCACCGACATTAGTAGGAGTAATATTAAACTACAGAGAAATATAATACCTACAAAATGGTCGTGCGAATCAGAAACTTCCATAGCAAACTATTTCATTACTAACATGGCATTATAATATTGTACAGTGGCGTTAAAATACCGTACTCCGATTGAAATCTAGTTAAGATATCTTCTCACCTCAATATTGAATTGCGAAGCTATCTAAACTGCACTAACAGACACTACGCCCAATACAGAACGGCTTATCGGTCGGGTTATCTCGTTTTAAATGGAGTGAAATTAAGGCAAAGGTAATCTAAATGCAAGGCGGAGACTAAGTGGCCGATTTACACCATACAAACCCCATACAAGGCTTCCGACGGAAGATTTACGCTAACAATTTAGGTACAATGTTAGCACATTTTGATAATGCAAAGTTCGATGTGTAGAGAAGCTTGGATGCATATTTTGGCCTTGACTTTACTTTAGCTTATAGATGGGGTTTGTTTAAATAAGATAAGATATGTATCTTATCTCATTAACTAATGGTTTTGATAAGTTTTACATACGTATCGTTTTTTTTTAAATTGTAGTTTTTATTTCCCTCTCCCCTTTTGACCTATGTAGTTGTACACAGATACAAACACACACACATACGTAAATATATACCTTTGGCCCTGCTTTTTTTTCTTATCTAAAGCATTTATTTGTCACAAGAAATAGCTTTAAATTACACTCATGTTTACAGATAACCCTACCTAAGATCAACTTCAACGGTATAAAAATGATAATTAAATACTAATTGCCCGCAGAT
Source organism: Hyles euphorbiae (assembly GCA_023078785.2). Lineage (NCBI taxonomy): Eukaryota > Metazoa > Arthropoda > Insecta > Lepidoptera > Sphingidae > Hyles > Hyles euphorbiae. The sequence goes on from CM041033.1 coordinate 19,165,723, forward strand.
GCGATGGTATTCAGGACACAACGCTAGACTTCTGGACTTAAGCCGACTAAGATTCTACTGGTATTGGTGTTCCCGGAAGAACAAGAATGCGTGGAATGAGCTGGCTGATTTGCATGTGAAACACATACCAGCGCACTACTCAGGTACGTTTACCGTGCAAAATACTTGTGATATTTTTAACTACGGTATTTAGCCAAGAATTGCCATTGTATATGAAGTCCGTCTGACTGCAAGAGATTGGCGTAGACGAAGATGGCTCAAGCCCCATCGTGCCCTCATACTCAATTTTCCATCATGCCCATACTTCTATTGGTAATATAAACTTAATATTAAAACCCCAGGGTACACCTCTGACTTATCGGAGTCATGTGTGTATTGAAAGTCTATCACCATGCACTAAAACAGTGAAGGAAAACATCGTGAGACGTGAGGAAACCTGCATACTATAGCGATTTATATGAATTTAGTAGTGGGACGTAAATGTGCTATTTCTTTTTAAATACATACTCATAAAATATTTCCATGATATCATTTGTCGAAAAACATGGACCCCCTGCATAAGTCAAAAAGCTGGCTCTAGCAGGGCTAAGTTTCTGTTCTTAAATATAAAAGAGTCTTGTGTGTCATCAGCTTGGTGACATGGGTGCTGATCGCACGGTTTGGGAAACATAGAAAGTTTCCATCATGCCCTTCCTTGCTCAATATCTTCAAGATATTGAAAAAGCTTTTTTTCTATTACCATATTTTACAATTCCGCTGGTCCTTATCCGCCCATATCACACTAATGCTGCACACAAACTTTTCCTTATTTCTTTAACTATTTCCTTACAAATTTGCCCTCCAGTGTCGATAAGAGGTTGACTTTCATTCCGAGATACAGGTCGATACCTTTGTTATTTTAATCTTAACTACCTTTGTATGTCTCAACCTCATCCTGATTGTAAACCAGTGCATTAGTATCTATATATCACGAAAATTTACTGCACCAGGTACGAACCAAAGTTACTCAAGACAATCGAACAGAACACTGAATAACCTCTTTGTTATCTAGATGACTATTACAATGTGAAATTGACTTCCTCTCTTGATATTCTGACATCTGACAATAGTCAATCGATTATTCAACTGTACATGATATTTATAGTATTTCTCCAACTAATCCGAGCCAAGTCGCACATAGCAACCGGCAATAAATGTAAAGTGGAGATGGTATCCCGGGCGCAGCTCCACGACACGAGTACCACGGTATCTCGAAAACGACACTTACATTAATTTATACCGTGTCGCAACGATAGCGTGCATCCACGTGAATATAAATTCGAATAATTTCTGCACGAAATTACCCGGAGTAGGGCCGCGGTCGTGTCCGACTTGAGAACATATATTTTCAGCTGAACCGTATTAATTTCGCCGTCGCCATTCGATACGTCGCTTTGTAAAGCTTGTTTGTCCCTGTAATCCACATTATTTGTAATATTTGCAATCCATAAACATAATGAGGTAACGATAAACAATTTAGAATCATTTGTATGATGTGAGCTGTGTGCTCGTGTTCGAATCGTGACCCAAATGGTTGGAACCGCGGGTTGAAAAATATGTCTTTGTTTAAGCTCTAGTTTCACCGGTAGTCGAGTTGTCGTGTTGCACTTTAGTCTACTATAAAGTTAATCTAATAAAGTGCATTATGTTGACATACGTTTACAGTACATATGAAATGCTGCAAATTTATAGAAAATTTATTTATTTATATTTAGATAAATTATTGATATCATATATAAAAATTGTTGAAATTATATTAATTTTATATTGAAATAAATATTTATAAAACTAGTCCCAAAAAGAGAAGTCAAAGAAGAACCCAAAAAGATTGACAGAAAAAAGGCAGGACGTAAGAAATCTGTACCGATGCCTCGAAACATACCTCCAATCAAAATACTGCCAAAACCGATATTGGTTAATGAACCAAAGATACTGCAATATGTGGAAGATCAGAAACAACCGCAGGATCAGAGATCATAGACCATAGACAAACTTATTGAGAAAATTCTTAAAGAGAACACAAATGAAATAGATGTTTTCTTCAGAAGCATGGCAGCCAGCGTTAAAAAACTGCAGCCGAATTTGATACCTAAAGTTAAAATGGAAGTGTGCAATGTAATAGCTAAATATGAAATGCAGAGTTTTGATAAGAGCAACTTAAATTTTTGAACAATGATTTTATATCATGTTTGGTGCTATTTGATGATGCAAAGCGTCTTGAGGCTCTGTGGAATATATTGCGAGTTGTGTGAACAATATTATTATACACATTTGAATATCTTAAAGATTTATTTTATCTAGGTGTTACATAAATGCCCACCATTATATAATATCCTATAGAAATCCATTGTATTAAGCTAATTTAGTACTGCTGGTAGTATCAAGAACGAGATTGCATATTTTAGTTACATCTAATCATAAATATTAGACAATTTACATATTGTGAACAATATTTATACTAATAATTTAAATGATGCAGCGAAAAACGTAAAATCTGTGGTATTTGTAAATAAAATTCTCTTTAGTTGCTAGTTTATAATAAATTATTTATTTGAACCCCGACTAGTTTATTTTACCATTGATTATAATATTGTATTATTTATGTAAATTACATCCCATTTATCGTTGTTAGATTAAGCCGTTTTCCCTCATAACAAAGATTTTGGGCTTTAGTCAGTGAAAATAATTACGCTTATCCAGTGCAAATTTATACACATTTTTTACGATACGATTATGTATGAAACTGAAAAGCAATTCACATAGCTTTTAATGAGTTTGCTACCCTATATGACAATAAATAAATTTAAAAATATGTACCGTCAACGTCCACAATTATCCATACATTTATTGACTTCATGCTTTCATAATGATTAAACCATTGTCATCCTTATAAACACAATAGTTTAATTAGTCACGGATTTGAATAATTATGGGCTTATTCATAGAAAGTTGCAAAACCTATTTTACTTATCGAATATTTTGTATCTTTCGAACGACTTTTGAATTTAGTTATAACGAATAAAAGCAACAAATAAAAAAAAAAAAAACAAGTGCGTGGTGGCCTGTTGGTAAACGGACTAGACGCGGCTGCCAACATGTTCACGGTGGTCGCGGGTTCGAATCCCAGGGCACACCTCAGACTTTTCGGAGTCAAGTGTGTATTGATAATCAATCACCACGCACTAAAACGGTGAAGGAAAACATCGTGAGGAAACCTGCATACCATAGCGATTCATAAGAATTTCTATGGTATGTAAGTCCGCCAACCCGCACTAGGCCAGCGTGGTGGACTATATGGCCTAACCACTCTCAATCGTATTCTCGATTGTAGAGTACGCCCGTGCCCTGCAGTGGGACGTATATGGGCTGATACAGAATACAGAAGTTCTATGTGTATCGACTTGTCATAAGAGCTCTTAAATTGCCTACGAGACCAATAAATACATTTCATTTCAATACATTTCATTAACATATACAGGGTATATCAAGACTGCTACCGAAAACGAATCCGGGTGGTAGTTTAAGCGACTTCAGACACAATGCAACAAAAATAGTTGCAAAAAAAGTGTCATTTTTTTTTTTGTAATTTTTTGCCTCTGACCATGTTTGGGTGGTAAATACATATTTTCCTAAAATAATAGTGTATACCCTTTTATTTATAAATAATCTAAGGTATAAAAGAGTTTAAATTATTATTTTAGCAAAAACTATGGATTTACCACCCAAAAATGACGATATTTAAAAATCATAAAAAATAATTGTCGCGTTTCTTTGCGAAATTTTTAGTTGCATTGTGTTTGTAGTCACTAAAATTACCACCCGGCTTCGTGTTTGGTAGCAGTCTTGAGATACCCAGTATACAAATTAGCATCTACATACACATCTGCTCACTGATTGTACGTCTTGAACGGTTTGGATTATGATTTCTTCACCAGCCTCTTTATGATATTGGAAATAAGTTACTTAGGTCTTTACAGGAAGTTTATTTCGTCAACGCAGAATACATACAACCTTGCCTCTTTAAACCTATTTCTAATAACTACTGACTGTAATGTTGATTTCCACAGGCTCTAATCAATTTGATAAATCGTACTTATAATACGATGTACACTTCCCAAACACATCAAATAGCAACTTGATGTTCCATAAAGCATTCAAAACGTCTTGATCAAATATGAAAACATAAGGTGATAAAGTCATTTCAAATCAGAACTTATTTGGCCTCGTCATACAAGCTATCAAATCACTTATACATAAAATGGTCTTACAAACTTACCAAATGTTTCATTAGAGCTCGTCGGCGAACAAGCAACACAAACTAAAACTGGATTGACTTGTTATTTTTGTTTACTTTAAAGCATTTTGTACTGGCCACATTAATTTCTTCATACGCTTTGGTGTGGGTGGAAATTAATGTTTTTGACACGTGAGTGATTTTTGGTTCGTATGAATGTGATTTGATTTTTAATTCAACAGGTTATTCAAGGATTTTTTGATTTTGGCAAGTGATATTAGGTAAAAAAAATCCTAATATTTTGAATCGCGATTTCAAACAATTGAAAGCATTACAGCATGTATTATAGTTTCGGCTCTCCTATAAGCACTTACATTAACTTACCATTGTAATTTTCAATTGTATGAACGTTCGGTCGCACTCATATTTGTATCTATTTGAAATCATTATCCAAAGCGAGTTTTATTCTTATTTTGCATTCCTACTATGAAGTTATAAGCCTTTCTTTGTTGCTCATGCTTAAAAATATATATTCGGAAAAACTCCGTTTCGTTTGCAGAAAACTATTAGCCGTCTAAAAACTCAAGCAGAATAATCCCCAAAGTACACAGCCAACGAGTTCCGCGTATCACGTCCAACCACTAAAACGCTATCAGGCCAGTAAAAAACGCACATATCATATACCAACGAAATATTTTCCCACAGAGTGATGTCATAGCCGATCGCCTCGTAAAGCTAAAACAACAATAACTGCTTTCCAAACCGTGACTCACCCACTCCTACTTCTCAGAACAAGAATCGAATTTTATTATAATTATTTTTATATCTAGCGCCATTTGCCGAATTTAAAATTAAAACTATTGCTAAATTAATTAGAGGAACATAGATTTAATAAACTACGAGGTATCAGCAATGTCTATTGATATCGCCAAACAGCAGTGTAAATGCACAGTGCATTTATGTTTATTATTTTCGGTTTGAAGGACGGTGCCGCCAAAGTAAGTAATGGACATGTTGAGACACAACATCTTATGTCACATGATGGCGAGCAGTGGAAAGCCAAGCATTGCTTGGTGAATGGTGTTTTTTGGTTTTAATATTGTGGTACCACTTACCATCAGGTGAAAGCCAAACTTATCTCACCATTAATGCAAAAAAAACAGTACTTTCAGCATCAAGGGGACGTGGTGTGTTCCTGTTTGAGAAGTATTGGTATGTCGTGAGTTTATATTTTTTTAGATAAAAATGTAAAATTATTCCTACACAACGTACTATTGTTTGTTTTTCCTCAGTAAATAAAATAAAGTATTATAGCCAGTAAAACTTTTAGTTATTAAGAGAATTCGCACTTATATTCTTAAAACCGCGTTGTAATGAGCAAGTAGTCATACTTGCAGGAGGGCATCATTATAACACAATTCTCACTAAAAACAGTATTAGTTCCAGCGAATGCTTTAAAGTAGACGATAATTTATTTCCAACTCCTCCTATTAATGTAACTTTCTGATTAATTTCGTTGCGGGTTAAAGACAAGTTAGACATTCCGGGAGACTCGCCGAGCTTCAATGCTCGCTGTCATTACATTGCGTGCCACTGTTGATCCTGGCTCACAGGAGTTACAGTGGTGGGTGTGAGGGCGGGACATTCTCATAAAAATATAAATATACCAAAACTTTAACACTAACGGTTGCCAATATAAACACTGATTCGAGCTATACTATTAGCACCAGCGGCCGGTTTTGTTAAAATAAATAATCTAATTAATTCCGTTTGTTACACTGACAGTTACATTGGCAATGATTTATAATACAATTCAACATTTCGCGCCAGTATTATTGCCCTCATAATTCTTATAATAAACGACAGGGAACCGCCGCCACATTTTACATTCATCAAAATATCAGCGCTGAAAATTAAATTTTAACAAACGCGTTACATGTTTTTTCATACGGACACGATGAGATTATTTTTCATTTGTATGTATTTAGCATTTATATATGTATTAATTTAAATGTATGTGTATTATATCACTACATAGTATAAAACAAAGTCGCTTTCTCTGTCCCTATGTCCCTTTATATGCTTAAATATTTAAAACTATACAACGAATTTTGATGCAGTTTTTTTAAAAGATAGAGTGATTCAAGAGGAAGTTTTATATGTATAATACGTACATATTAGTGTACAGAAATCTATATGTACCCGGGCAAAGCTGGGCCGGTCCGGTAGTAATATATAAATAATATAGTGAGTGAGTAGTAGTAGTAGTATTCATTTAATTAAAAACACTTTAAAATTTTATTTTATGCGCGTTCTATATTCTCTCTTTGCACCGCCCAAAAGTTGACTGGCAGAGAATGCCTCAGGATTAAGTGCACCTTTATACAATTCTTGTTTATAAAACATTAAATAAATTATGGCTTTATTATGTACGTACCTATTTCATTATACTTGCAACTGCTTATGCATACTCATATCATACAAAAAAATTATATTTTTAATAGTGTTTCCAGTCTTATTTATTTCTATAGCTTGCTCTAAATTAATGGTCATTGTTTGAAATTTACCTGAGCTAGATAAAATTTAACCTGTTTTATAAGACAAAACAGGTTTCAACACTAGTGTGGACCTTTTCGATAAAATATATTTTGTAATGATAAACATCTAATGTAAGCTCCACTAGTAAGCTTTGTAATGTGATATATTTTTAGTATATTTTTATTATTCCATGCTTCGAAGATTCCATGAGTCTAGCCCATATGCAAACGAACAGAGAAGTGATAACAACTCCCCATAAACTACGAGATTCAGAAGGCAAATTTATATTTGAAAAAAAGAAGGGAAAGTTATAGAAAGAATGGGAGGAAGAAATAAAGCAATTATTTACGGATTTTATCGCGGATATGGTTTAATTTTTTAACCCGATCAACCTCGCAACCACGAAAGCTGTAAAGTTTTCGAAACCTCGGGAATTTATAAAATGTAAAAACCGCCATTAAATTCGCAAATAAAAGTTTTATTTCAATGTGTAAAATCTAGGAAACGATAAGAAAGAAAGATATTGCACCACCAGCAATCTCAATCTATGAACTGCTATGAACCGATAATGATGATAAAAACCTCATAAGCAAATAAAACACGACAAAACACACGATGCTCTTACGCTATAAAAACCAAATCAAACAGAGGCTTAAATAAACCCGGAAGCAAACAGTTAAAATTTACGCATCATTCGACAACAAACAGTGTTGAAAACGGTAGGTTCGGCAAATAACGCTATACACCCACACGCGTGCTCCGAATACAAAGATAACTCGGCACAAACGAAGCCGACATTACTGCGTAGGCATAGTCTTCGAAACTCAACGAATTAAACCTCGAAATTTAAAATTCTACTAAGATTTTTTTATTGCCATGAATGGCGAGACGAGCATGCTGTCCGCCTGATGGTAAGCGATACGACCGCTCATGAACAGTAGTAAAAGAAGCAACATCTTGAATTACAAAGCAATGCTTGGCTTATTACTGTGCTCGCCATCCTAAGACACAAGATGTAAGTCCCAATATGTCCAGTAGTCAGTCTGGCTCTAATGTAAATGACGGGAGAAATAGACATTGGGGTGGTACCTACCCAGGCGGCATCTCACATATGCAAGACCTAACACCAGTTGGCAGTTACTGCTACTGTTTGCTACTGTTACTGTTTAATGTAACTATGGGTAGGGCAAAATGGATAGACGACACATTGAAGGAGGCTGCCCTAAAATAATGTGGAAATCCAGTATGAAGCCTCCTTTGGGCAGGATAGATAATGAATATTCAAGTAGCGAGACGTGATACGGAGGTCTGAGTGTTTGATCTCGGCACTGACATAAATACATACACTCAAAGTCTGGACCACACACTAAGATACTAACTCTTGTTTCCTGATCAGATACGAATACCACGAGAGACTCTTTTTTCCACAATATAGAGACCCGAAATAAATACTTCTGAATACAAAAATTTTATTCCATGTGGAGATCGAACCCGCGGCCTTTTTTAACCAACTCCACCACAAAGGCTTGATACCCACTTATGCTGCGATAAAACACCTTCGCTGCAATATTCCATATTTGTGAAAAAAATCCTTAAAAGGTGCATGGGGGCAGGCGATGCATTAAGTGTCGTGAGATCGTGCGGCGTCCTGTCTCCTCCAGTCACGACCGGGACTGCACAATGACGTCACGATTTGTCCCATGCCACCTTCAAAGTGCTGTAAAAAAATAAAGGTATTAGCAGCATTCAACTTCGGAATATCTGCCAGAATTGTACGTTCTTCCACGAAATCAAATAAACCTGAAAAAATCATAGGGTGATTTACATGTACATTTATAGTACAAAGCAAAATCAAAACTTTGTAATATAATAAGCATTTATTGGAAGTACATACATTGTATACCAATACATGTTGAATGATATTTAATAATGGGTACAGTTACTGAATATTTTTACAGGAAAGATTTCCGAAGGTTATTATAATTTTATGAACGTTGAGCATTACATTAATACATCAACAAAGCGACATCTAGTAGAATATACATATATTAATAATATGTAGAATTATATCTCGGGGGCCGAGAGTGAAATAAACGACACAAAAAAATGTACGACAAATGCAACAATTATAACCACATTTTTATACATTTCCAAGAAAAAAAACTTTTTATACAAGTTGTCCAAACGTTGCACCCATCACGCAACCCACACATTTAACACAAATTACTAAACATTACGATAATATCCGAATATCTTTAAAATTTTAATATATTGGCGTTAAGTGGTTCATTTGAGTCGAATACAGCTGTAATTTATCTCAGATATTAATATTTTGTTTCGGCGCCGGTATCACTGGCAAGGCATTAAAATATTTACATGCATAATTAATTAAGCGATAGGTTATGAAATAATGATCAATTGCGTTGTAACGAACAGAAAGAACAGAAGGCTTAAATGCTATATTAAGTTGGACCCCAGAGCACACTTATGCATTTTTAAACGACCTTATAGCATATAATGTCAGTGATTTAAATGGAAAATAGTTCAGCCTGTAAATATCAAAGCTTTTCGTAAGCATTTTAAACATCGACAATGTCAGCTAAGTATCAATGTTTTGTCCAGTAAGAGGTAAACTGATGTACTGAAAAATAATTTTAACCAACAATCGAATAATATGATTAGCGGAAATAATATTATATTTTATGACATATAAATTCTACGAATAAAATTAAATGCAAAAGAAAAACTATAAAACGATTTGCCCAAAGTATTTACCTATTATACAATTAATATCCTGGTCAATGGAAAAGTTTTACTTATTTAAGAAACTGCGATATTTACCTGCGGAACAGTACATCCGCTCTAAAGATAAAATATAAACTGCCGAGAAAGCCACAACGTCAACCGTGCAATTAAACTATTCCTTATCTCGTTTCTGATAATAGCACCCTTTCCTATTGCAAGTAAAGTAAAACTTTCATCATTACAACAAATTCATCTTAACATCATTACCAGAACCCATCCGTCAAGATTAAGATAACAATTTCCTATTTCATAAACGGTACAAAAAAAATCATTTGGTGAAATCAAAATGATTGCTGATAAGGCATTATGTTGGAAAATGAGTTAAAATTACTGTGAAACGTTGGACGCTGGTACAGATTGTCCAATTGTTTCAAGGGGTCGGCGACCGCGGACACCGGGGCACACCAAATGGACCGGCCAAAAAAGCACCAATGCTTAGTTCAAGTCGCCGCTCGCTCGCCATCGAACGTACGGGGAAAGTTTCACCATGTAGTATGTGAACTTATTATAATCACTTTTAAAATAATTTAATGTACTCAGTATTTTTTATTGACTTTTAAAATTATTTATTGACCTCAGTATTTTATGGGATACTAATCGCAACGATTGCGCAACATAATATTGTATTTAATTAAAACGAATAAACATCGATAACCAAAAAAGTGTTTACAATTTTTCCTAACGTACTCAAAAATAACAAAAAACAACACCTACGTACACACATACAACAATGTACGTGGGTCACTATCAAGACTGACGTGAAAAACAACCTATATTTTTGTTTTGTTTAAATGTTTAATGTACATTTCGTTTTCATTGCCTTCTTATTGCATTCCAATCGAAAATATAACTAAGGATATTTCACGATAAAATCCATTTAAGTAACATACGGTTTCCAAATGGAGATGGTTAGTGGGATGGAAAATAATATTTGGAATAAAAGTCAATATCACAACGTAATAACCACGCTGTTATGAGTTTCCAAACAAACGACGCGAAAGAATTCACATCAACTTCTTAAATAAAAATACTTTAAGAAATACCACAATATTATAGTTTATTTTTAATATTACGAGTACTACCAGCAAATCTAGAGATATAATATAAATAAGAGATTACTGGATCGATTTTTAAACCGGGTATATCCAGACTGAGAGTGAAAATGATTCTTCAGACACAATGCAAAAAAAGTTGCAATGAAACACGGTGATTTTTTTTGTAATATTTCTGTGTCTATCTCACACTGACAAGTTTCCCCACAAAATTAATTTACAGTTTAGCTGAAGAATTAGCCTACGATTTAACAACCACATTTTTACACAACGTCAAACCAAAGTTCTTGAATAAATTCAACTTAAAAAACATTCATCATCATCATCATCATATCAGCCACAGGAAGTCCACTGCTGAACATAGGCCTCCCCCAAGGATCTCCACAATGACCTGTTGGAAGCGGCCTGCATCCAGCAGAAGCGGCCGGCATCCAGCAACAAACAAAAAAACAAAAACAAACAGCAACAAAAAACATTATATTATAATTATTATTTTCACCCTCACCAACCCAAGACATACCGAAGAACAGTAACATTATCAAACATCACATAAAGAATATTACATTATTATTTAAACAATTAAAATGCCCCAAGTCCCGAGTATACCCTACCACGCAGCACCTACATACTTATACGCATCTCGGCAGCTCAGCCCATGGGGTATCTCAGACCGCATTCCAGACGCCCCACGCTCCCCCCCCCGCGCCCCGCACCGCCACAACATGTTCTTATGCACCCATCCCACTCAACACCACTCAAATACCACTACCACCTTATCCCATGACCATAAGAACCAAATTCCTGTGAAGTTTGGACATCGACTGCAAGTAACAGTTGTGTTCGGTCGCCGATCGACGTCGTTTTTTTAACGGCACCAGCGAAACCACGGAAAGGATTAATTTGAAGCAAATAAAGTGTTACGTGAAATGTCGGCTTTGCGTCAAGGCGGGAGACGTCGGGATTACAACATATATCATGGCACGAGGGTCGGTATCAATTGACTCTGCGATTAATTAACAGATAATAATAATCTGACTAATGTTCACCGCTTGCAATTATGTAAACGCGATAGAAAATTGTTTATGAATCTTATCTCTGGATAGCTCCTATTAGAATTAATATCCGACAGTATTGGAAATGATACATACATTTATACACTTACGCCTTTATTCCAGAAGGGGTAGGCAGAGTTGCAACCCGGACGAAACTTAATATAACCCACGAAATTCAAAATGATCATGAAATCATTTATTTCTAAAATATACTTTTCATACCTACATAACATTTTCATTCTATTAAGTTTATTACCAGAACGTATTATTTATTATTATTGACCAGTACGAATATAAACGAAGAATACATAAAACACTCCAACTTTATCCATTGTTCAATCAACAGACACGAAAAAATCAGTGCCCGTCTCGCATTTACCTGGGCTGCTGGCTCGCCGTACTAAAAATACACACATAAGATTCGAGGCCTAGAAAAACAGCTTAAAGCAGCTCGAGAAATTGCCCTGTCATCCCTCAGGAGATGCGCCAGGAATAAATCTCAGAGGAAATTAAAAGTACCTCAGAATACATTCCGAGGCATATTTAATTAACTAGGATAAGATTGGAATTGAATAAAATGAGATGAGATAAGCGGAATTAATCTTGTAATAAATCTTTGCAGAAACTCGATAGTGTTATTGCATTTTGCAAATTCCGTACAATTTCTCTGAGCTTAGAGGCCACAGTAAATAAGTTTTCGGATGAGAAACTTTATCAGAAGTGATTAATTTTAAACTGCCTAGATATAAAATGAACATAATAAATAAGTATTTTTTCAGGATTAACATCATCTTAGATTTTTGCAGAAAATCCAATCAATTTTTGTATCTTCAGAATTTTGACGTCCGTAAGTAATATAACAAATTCAAAAATAGTTCGTGTAATGCATTCGCGAGAGACTTACATCGCAGTTCATCACATTATAATAACGCGGTTCTATATAAAGATATATATAATTTTAACATCTTATGTGTCAGGATAACGAGCGCAAGGAAATGCCCAGCATTTCTTTATAATTCATGGTGTCGTTTGGTTTTGCTACTGTTCATAAGCAATCGTATCACTCATCATCAGGTAAATGACATGCTAGTCTCTCCATGAATTGAAATAAAATAAAATTAAGCCTAATAAAAGTTATATGAACCTACATACAAGCACTTACAAGCCGTTTAAGTATTATTTCCTGTGATTATTTCTATTATTGTATTTCCATTGGTCACACGATAAGATTGTATCTTGCTATATTATTTCGTTATCCATCTTATATTCCCCTCACGTATCAAAGCCATTCATTATCATAAACTCATTTTGAATTAAGTTCTCAAACTAAAAACAAAGTTTGCATAAAATAATTTGGAAGAAACAGTTAACAAATGGCATTTTATTGTTCATAATGCGGGAAACACGTTTCTGTCGTAAAGTCAGTGGTATTTATTCTATTGAAGCTAGAATACCTAGGTTAGAATACCTAGGCTAGATCGCTTATCCGGTCAGCGAACCTTGACTCACCGGCGTTCAGCAAGCGCTCGCAGACACTGCCTAAATATTATAAAAATATCCGATGACGCGAATCTAAATTCGATTAATTGGCCATGATTGATTGGTAAAAATTTCTGTTTGAATCCTGCCAATTTTAAATGATTGGTTAAATATTGGAACCATTAGTGTTGGGTTTTGCAAAATATTAATGGTGACGAGTAGATTGGTTAGTAATATACACAGGGTATATCAAGACTGCTACCGAAAACGAAGCCTATGAAACTATGGATGTACCACCCAAAAATGACGTTATTTAAAAAATGATTTTGTTGCATTGCGAAATTTTTTGTTGCATTGTGTCACTAAAACTACCACCCGGCTTCGTTTTTGGTTGCAGTCTTGATATATCCGGTATGTATATACATATATTGTGTCACCACGAGCCTAGATAACTGATATCGTAGGTAAGTGGCGCCCGTATTCAAAGCTCAAAATATCACCTTTAAATATCCTTAATATTTATATAAATTACCAAACATTCATTTACAATCATTTTCCATGTCATCGCCACCTTGAAAGGGACTCTATCAGTTATTTATCCTACTTTACTATTTTTATCATTACTATTTAAATATTAACAATTATAATATTTCCACCTAAAGAATAAATCTTTGAACAAATTATGTATTATATTTTTCTATTCAGTAACAGTCCGCGGTCAGTTTCCCTGATATGGCGATAGGCTCGTCCCCGATCATATCGAGGAAAGGAACACAGAAGGCGAAATACGGGTATCCAGATAGCAACCTTAGCCTACCCATACATGAATCACGCCTTTTTCCCAGAAAGGTAGGCAGTGATGCCAAGACATCTACATTTCGCCATGTATGTTCCATCCCACAATATGATAGGGGGCGAGCATATTATCATATTGAGCATAAATTATTGACTGAGAATAATGAATAGAAAAATCCAATATCACTTTGCCCGACCCGGGATACGAACCCGCGACCACAGCTTTGTAAACGTATAGTAGTACAACGACGCCATCGAGACTGTCCCCTACCCATGTCCGTCTACCCCTCTGGGAAAATGACTGACATTATATGTACAGTCAGCAACATAAGTCGCTACACAGTCACGAGATTTGGAATTGTCTTATCATCCAAAATAATTATTATTTTCAATATCGTATGGCACTTCTCGGCATAGATGACTTTACTTGGTTATATTTTACGACAGAGTAGTACGTACACATTTTAATTTGTTGCTGACTGTTCAAATCCATGCCAGTATATATGAAGGCTCAGAAGCGGCACTAATAAACCGTACGTGTTTAGGTCAGTTAGAACTACATCAGTAACTTTCAACTAACCTTTAAAAGTTACTGTAAAGTTGATCATTGCGATCTCGCACGCACGCACAAGCACGCACTATCTAAAACGTGTTCGATATTAAATCGCGTGTAGTTTTCTGTATCAGCCCTTAATCGCCTACTTGTATGCAAGGCACTGATTTTATGTCGTCAATAATAACTATAAGGTGGGCAACTTTTTTTTGCAAATAGCAAAACGGAAGTTCTGAAAAACATTAAGAGAGCAGGGAATAGTGCGTCGCTTCACGCAATTTTAGGCTCGATCATTCAATTTGTTTCGGGGTAACAGCGGGTTTTTTTTTTAAACTGTTGGTATATAAATTATGCGTGAAAGTAATATATACATAATCTATGATAATGTAACTCATATACATACGTCCCACTGCAGGGCAAAGGACTTCTCTACAATCGGGTATTTGATTGATAGATTTTTGTGATGTTGCAATTGACTTTTGCCAATAAATCATCCGTTGAATCTTCCTTCAACAAAATGAGATGTTATGTATGTAGTTTCGTTTATATTAAACTTCTCAATATTATGGTTATATTTAATGTGCAATAAATTATTCCTTCAAGCAAAGTTATCTAAGTATTATTGAGTCTATTTACGCTGTTATCCATAAGCAAACATTTGAATTACGTAATAACCAGCACATATTTAGGTCTGCATCAGCATACCAAATTTTCTACATAATGAAAAGGCATTTCAATAGACGGTAACAAAATAAGCCTAGTTGTACAGAACGCGCGATTGCATACAATAGACATCAACGCGTTATCTGCGCATGCGCACCCGATCTCAACACGACTCTACTAATGTGGAACAATGTGTACAACCGCCTATAATACAATATGTACTGTCTATATTTGAATTCTCTATATTACTAGATACTATTCCACTTTATTATAGAATGGAATGATATGCTAAACCTAAAGTTACATCCTTTTCTTTTCAACTGCAGATAGATATTCTTAACCACACTTTATCAATGCTGTAATTTATGTATTTATTAACATATTTATATATATTTTCCAGCGCCAGCTTACATTTTTACCAATGCGTTTGTGTAAAAGAAACAAATCAAACAAATTCAAAATCAAACATCCTTTACAAGTAATTATACCTTAAATTATAAACATCTTATCGCTCAACATTTTTTGTGAACAGCTCCATACTAAGACGCAGAGCAGTTAGCAAATATAAAAATAGCAACGAAACTCTATTTATTTTTCATGTTCATAATTAACTAAAATAAACATCGTAACAATGGCAAGATATCGCTACGGGCGAGACACACGTTCCAAACGAGACCCGATAACTCCATTAATAAGTTTAACAAGCTTTGTCTGACAACCACAGCCTTCGACCCCGCCGCAACCTTTGACATTCTTATAAACGCTGGATGGCTAATTACTAACTTACACAAACTTATGCCAAGCGAATATAAACTCTAAAGTGTTGAGTCAAGGTGCTTTGTTGCGTACAAGATAAAGTTTATAATAAAAAGTAGAAAAGCGTTTACAAAGCTGAACAAAGTTAATCTCAGGTTGCTTTGTACAGAAATAATAATTGTAAAAGTTTTAATTTAGCTACTCCAGTTACAGGAGTTTAGCTACAGGGTCGGTTTCGTTGGTACGACTTTGTGCAAATAGTAATTTGTCTTGTATTTATTTATATACAAAATAGTTAACAACCAACATATTGAGGAAACCTGCGTACCATAGAAATTTGTAAAAATTAAATAGTAAGTAAAGTTCGCCAACCCGCCCTTGGCCAGAGGTGGACTATATGGCCTAACCCCTCTCAATCGCACCTTTGATTGTAGGTGAGGCCCGTACCCTACAGTGGAACATATATGGGTGCAGATACGAACGACGATATAGATACGAAATAGTCACTTGTAGAGTTAAATGGATATTTCCGACCGATAGTAAAGTACCTTGCATAATCGTAATAATGGGTGGTTTGTTGGTAAACCGACCAGACCATGTTCATGGGGGTCGTGGGTTCAAATCCCAGGCCTCTGACTTTTCGGAATCATGTGTGTATTGATAGTTAATCACCACGCACGCACAATAACGGACACGAAAAAAAATGCGAGGTAACCTCTATAACATATCGATTAGAATGAATGAAGTTTGTCAATACGCACTAGTTTAGCGTGATGGACTATATTGGCTTAACTCCACCCAACCGTACTCTTGTTTGTAGAGGATGTTCATGCCCTGCAGTGGGATGTATATGGGCTGATAAAGCACGATGCAAACGAAAATATATGGACTAGCATTATTAGTTCACATTACATTAAATGTAATCAACAAAACGGGCTTGTATCTACCCTTTGCTCTTTACTACACATAATATCATACCTACTATCCCGAAAAGGCAGGCAGATATGATACTACTTCTACCTACAATGCCCTGAACGTATTTCTGACTCAACTGTGATAACGAGCCTATCGCCATGCCCGGCTTAAATTTAAGTTATGGTTGTTCATACAGATATTTCATGTTGAATTTCCGAGACTGAAAATCTCACACCTCATTTACAAAACTGTGGACCTCACGTTTAACAGCCCATAGAAACTTATAACTTGGCAATGAGACAACTTTTGTATAAATACCAGAAGTAAACTTTATCCAGTACATAAATACTAAATAAATAACACCCAACAGTAACATACATTGTCCTGACCCCACACTAAGATCGAGTATAGTACCGTGGGTATCAGGAACTACGAGTTTTCAGTCGCACAAACACCCAGACCCGAAAGGAACATTTGTGGGCCACACAAACATTTCTCTCGGTGCGAGGATCGAACCCGCTGTCTCTTTCACAAGCGACGTCTAACAGACAGCGCCACGGAGGCTGTTATAACATTAATAACAAACATCCAACAAAAATGCTCATAAATCCAACTATTTTAAACCCCAACTATTCTACAGCATCAATGTTAAAACGGCGTGATTGTCGGTTGCGGGTGTGACGGGCGACCGCACTATGGTCATCGAAACCGCACGCTAAACTCCCCCGCGCCCTCCCCCCGCCGCGGCCAAATTGCGAGATATAACATTATCTCCCGATTACATTTGCGTCACTGTACCTTTAGACTGGCTCTTGAGAAAATATTCCCTTTGTAAAATACAAGTTCTAGTTGATACTTGAGTAAGTCACAGTTGGGAAATTAAAAAGCTACCTTCTTTTTGTTATGACAATTCGTAAGGGATATATTTACGACGATTCTTATATATTGGCTAAATATCTATAATATAATCTATATCTATAAGTGTTAAATGAAGTAAATAATTTAGCAAAACATTATTGATTCTTCTTCTGTAAACACATGAAGTTCACTACTGAAGTTAGGCGTCCCGGAAAGGTTTCCACAGCACCCTGTAACATCTGGCGCCTCTCTGCAACCTTTATTACGTCGTTTGTCAAATTATTTAACTTTTTATCTAATTCTGCTTAGCATTTCTAAACAACAATGTCTTAGATCCATGCTTTGCATGCATGTTCTTCCAGTTCATTTTAAGGTTGTCTGGAAGAAATCGCTGACAGCGATACGACCTCCTTTTGTTACACGTAATTAAGCGCGTTTTTTTATGTCTGAAAATGTTGTGGTGTAAAATAATGTATTTTATGAATAAAAATGAGATAGGTTTATTCATTCCTTTGTTTAATTGTGTATGATTATTTGTATGTACTTTAATATCTTTATTTATATACCCAGCAAATACCAACAAAACAAGACATTCAGCATCAAAAATAGAGACTCATATCTATGCACAAGACTGTAACAAATTATTGTAGAATATATTAATGTCGTTGTTTTAATGGTTCACTTTACTCACGTTCCGATAGCGCGACTAATGCTGTGACACAGAAGCAACTTTCAACAACATTGATAAATTAACCCCGATTACACCAGAGAACCAGCGCGTGACTACAAAATAATATTGAATTGTACGCAAAATGATTCATAATAAAGATGTAAGATATATATTATTATTCATTGCAACTATTTCGATTTTGCAACTAATTTCCAAATACTCGGACTGACTAACCTCTTTGAGGAACATTGCTTTTTTAAATAGAACAAATATCTTAAACTTTCATTTCGGTAGTATGGGAGAGGCAAAATACTATATTATATAATGTGCCCATGTAGTAAGCTTATGCACAATATGTTGTCAAGATGAGTCTCTATACTCCATTGCCATACTATACATCCATAGTATAGTAGTGGAAACCCGATCTTTGTAGTGGGAAGTAACTATATCGACTGGTAAATATTATGATTTTCATGGGTAGTGTCAACCACTTAAAATCAGGCGAGCCATTTGCTAATTTACAAAATTTATGACGTATTAAATTCCTATTGTAATAGAAAAAAATATGCCAAAAACGCTCATAAATATGTGACCACACGCCGGGAGACAGTACGAGCTTGTATCGCGTTAATATCTGGCAGACTGCGTCTTGCGGGGTTGCGGACGCTCGAGCTCGTGAGTTGACCCCAAGCAAACAGACACGGGATAAATTAATTCGTTTCCAGAATGCTACGGAAATGTTAATATTTGTAAATGAAAATGAAAATTAACATATTTTATTGAATTTCAAAATGTTATATGAACATTATTTAGATTCCGTCACATTTCGTTTCTCTACCACCTAGTAGTTCTATAGTGTATTTATTAGGTAGTACAATGGCGATAGGTGATTCAGATGGACTTGACGAAAAGATGATAGATGTTGCAGGAATTGGCTCGATGCATGCTGTTTCCAACAGGTTGTTGAGATTTTTTGGGGACGACGTTAATCAGAAGAGTACTCCCTGTCACCGAATATGATGAGGGCAAGAAACAACACGTAACTACAATAATATTTTTACTAGTCCTGTGAAGGTAACACTGTGTGTGTTCAACAAAATAACCATCTCTCACCGATGGATATTCAGATATGAATTTTACCATACCTGCCATTAGGTATATAGATTTTACCATGCCACATCAGTATAAAAGAATACTTAACAATATGGATAGACTTGAAAAAAAGTAATTGACGCAAATTCTCAGTTATATCACATATATCTTAACTGTAAATACAAGTAAGATTATTTTTAAGCTGCGTCCCCACAAAAGATCTTTTTCGCCGAGCTAAAATATTACGTAATGGATCGCATCTATTTCAAACCTTCGGCCTCAAATTGAGGTGTATCTATGGTGCGAAAGACGTTACCATTTTTATAGTACAATTGACGCATCCCATTTTATACATAATCCATTAATTGCCCCGGATTGGGACCGCTTTTTTCAACCTCCACGCTCGTTTTTTGTTCGAAAAGCACCTGTGCTTAAAAGTGGACCCTTCGATGATTTCGATGACTGGTTATTTTAATACAAATAAACCACAACTGTGGACTTTAAGTGCAATGATTTTTAAACTTTTTAACATTCCATTTAGAGTTTATTTTTGCGTGAGTGTGACGTAATGTTTTTCATAAATTCTTTTCTAAGGCAGGGTGAGAATACGCAAGCACAGACACAGCGGGGCAGGCAGGTAGAAAATCGATTGTTATTGCACGTCAGATATTCTCATAATAATACAAATATATTATGAAAAGTTGATTCTTTGCCGAGAATAGATGATTTACAAAGGAATTACGTTAGATTAGCTTTGTCATTTTGCTGAAGTTTTTTGACAACGATAGGGCTCGGCTATTCACATGAAATGCAAAGATACGCATGATGGCAGGTAATAGTCATAAATAAAAGCGTTTCTATATGATTATTGACACTTTTAAAACTGTCTGTATAGTTGGAAATCCCACTAGAAATTATAAATTTTATTTACCTACTTTGAATTCAGATTCTGATCGTTTACAATATTTTATAAATCACATGTTATTATCTATAAAATGGCCAAGAACCAACATTTAATAAACCATTTGAGCAATACATTAAAATATTTTACGCAATAATTCCCCGGCATCTCCGGGTGTGCATTATGTCACTGCGTGTCGGGATTGTGGACGTCCTTATGCGCATAAATTGCAATTAAGCCTCGGTCCTGTCGGGCTGGAGGCTCAGACTCGAATCCCGACAGCTCACCTGAGGCTTGAAAATATAATATCATTGTAGCGTTATTAAGAATGTTAGACGCGGAGAATGCATTATGAAACGCCTGTATTTGAACCGTGTAACAAATTTTTGCAAGACTGTTATGGATGTGGTTATTTTTTTTATTATGATACGTAAATTGTATTACTTAACACTTGTTAGATTCAATGTGTGATGCATAAATTCCATTCCAAAATTATCTATTGCACTACTCAAGATAAGAGGTAAATCAACCTAAAAGTTTGATAGACAGGCTAAGAATCAGAATGTTCTATTTTTAAAACTCTTTCGAATACCTATATAATTTATTTTTTTAATAAACTATTCTGTTCCACTGCTGGGCATAGGTTTCAAAAATAAATTCTACATCATACTGTGTTTTTTTGGCATAACTACTCAATAAAAACACCAATCATCACAATAGACAAACTGTTTTATATTTGAGATTTTATACTTAACTACCAAATATATTTTTGCTCTTTATTTAATTAAAGAGATTTTAATCAACAAATTATTATGCCACCCTCATTGCATATACATACATAATACCAAATTAATCATGTTTACTGTATATTGACTAATCAAACCGTCCGTACATCCATTTGGATGTTGGTGATCCTTAATGAAGCTCGCTGACCGCACGAAACGCAACACCCAAGTGCCATATAGCACATATCAATAATCTGTGGTGCAGTCATTACTCTAATGAGGCGATACATAGGCTAGTTAGTAAACTGAGCCATAGCTATAATATTCATAATGAAACAAGATTTCTGAGGATTAAAAAAACTGTGATTGTACTGATCTCGTTAAGGCTGTACTTAAAATTAGATATGAACGTCACGCATGTTTGCAAAGTGTTTTCATATTTTAATTTTATCTGTCAAATACATGGAATTCTTTTAACTGCACTGTTCTCGTTATTGATTATATTTTTTGCAAGAAGCATAAATATCTTGAGTTTTTTACTGCTTAAGTTTTTAAGAAATCGCAATTCTCCATAATCAATAATTGAAGCGAAATTATTTACTAATATCAGCATCATTCAGTAATTCACAATGTATTCAGTAAAATAAGTTTAAAATAATCTCAGAAATATATCTTATTGTTAATTACAAATAAGACGAACTCAACCATTATAACGAGCATTAGTAAAATTAATAGTTCCAAACAAAGAATTACTCGGACGAATGAAACGTTTGGAATAACCGCAGTTTCTATAGATAGAACGCAGGAGATTAGAAAACGATTGTTTCTTAATGCAAGTATCGTGCAGCCTCCCGGTGAATTCATTTTATTTTATCCGATCAGAAGAAAGTCCGAGGCGATGTAGCGGCGGCGACTGGCCCAACCGGTTATGCTAACACCCATTGTGGTCAGTTTTTGTACACCAAACTCGGCGGTTAGGCCTCGCCGTGGCGCGGCAAAGGGTTCGCCAAAATAAAAATATCGTATTGACTGAATAATTTAATGAGCTAAAACCACTATTGCTTCCTCGACGGTGTAGTGTCGCATCGCGATGTTTTACGACTACACATCACTAGTTTTTTAGGTCTTAACTATCTTGTTTTTAAAGTATAAAGTCATAAAATTGTTATTTAAAGCTTCATCCGATGTTGTTTATAAAATAATTAAATCATTTTATAGTCATAATAAAAATAAAAACAGGTCGAAAATATGCTCGTAACCTGCATGAGCATAAGCCATTTTATACCAAATAACACGGCCGGCTTACATTGTTGCACGTTATGTACGATTATTTCTGCTAATGTATGTATATGACTCTACATTATTTTCTCAGAATGAGGTGTATGGAGGTGAAATTCCATCGAGATAAGTATTTACTGCGATTTAAGATCCTAGCAACAAAAGGTCGCGATCCTAAATATTATCTACGCTGAGAAATTGTCACGACGGTGCCAGATTTAAAAAGTGCACTATTTTCATGATCCTTTGTTTTATTCTTACATTTCTTAATGCAGCTTTAAATTTGTATCGTTTTAGGAATTTATGATAGACTCTGGGCTAAAGATCGAGCCCAGTGGCGTGCGATAGGAGAGGCCTGTGTCCAGCAGTGGACGCGAATAGACTGATGATGATGATGATGATAATAATGATGCTTATATTCAAGATATAAATCAGTCATCTAGATACTAAATAATAATTATTTAATTTTAATTTTCAATTACATATTATGTCAAATGTAATATTTACAATATCTTCTGTTCTGTTGTACTTGTTATTGTGTATAAATTGATTAAATGAACTTTATATATTTCTTATTTGAATTCACCTAGCTTTATTTTCTCACTTTAATATCGTCTATGCTGCCATCTAGTGTCGAGGAGATGTACTAAAATTAAAACTAGTAAGATCATATTCCATAGACTAACATAGCTTACTGACTTATGACCTATCCGCAATCTATATAACTTTCGAGAATGTCGTCCGTTAAGTAAAATTGAAAACCTGTGGAGTTGAAGACAAGCTGTCTATAATCTATAGACGGTCAATGTCGGCTATGTGACAAAAATGTCTTTTTGACGTGCTTCGCCGATAAAAAATATTTGGAAAAAACATTTTATAAACCATGGGAGGCTCTCAGAGCACTCGGAAACTAAGTGTTGATAACGAG
Organism: Hyles euphorbiae; assembly: GCA_023078785.2. Classification (NCBI taxonomy): domain Eukaryota; kingdom Metazoa; phylum Arthropoda; class Insecta; order Lepidoptera; family Sphingidae; genus Hyles; species Hyles euphorbiae. The sequence continues at coordinate 19,189,056 of CM041033.1, forward strand.
AATGCTATCCAAGTGTCTCAAGAAGCAATAGACCGGATACAAGCTCAGCTTCAAGCTAAAGTAAATATGATGTTGCATTACATAATTTAGATCAATGTCATACCTGTATAAATCAAAATACACCTATGTTTGTACTTCTAAACAATTTTAACACACTGTATATTTGTACTTTTTACTTGGTTAATACAAAATTAGTACGAAACATAAGCTTATACACTTCGAGTATGTTACAGGTTAAGTACTGGTCACTTGATTCTAAAAGACTGATGTCATAGTTAAAAATCAGGCATTGGAACATTGTAACATAAAAAAACTTACGTAGAATGATGTAACAAATCCATGAAATGTTAATGATTGTTAGTGAAATACTTAATATAACAGAATATCAAAAAATATATAAACTGTATATGCCATAGAAAAGGCCTTTAGTCCAGCATTGGACGCTATAGGCTGATGATGATATGTAAACTACAATCAAAATCAATAATTACTGTAAACATTGCCTCTAGTGTATTTATTCTTAGTCTAATGACAGTAGCCAAGATCACCAGGTAATGTGGGGTGAAACAGCTCTGGGTACTAATTATTCAAAATGTGCCAGCGGCAATCTGCTATCATATTTGTAACATTTTATAGATTTTAAATTGTTTAGTTAATAAGTTATCTGGACAGCACTGCATTTACCATTTTGATATCCATAATCATGTTAATACACTTGGTGCTTTCAGCAAGCTGAGCAACCACAGCCAACACCTCAGTATACAGCACCACCGCCACCTCCATACTATGATCATAAAAGGCAAAACGAATTTGCTGCTGAAGAGGCATACTGGGCCCGACGCATTGAGAATTTGAAACGGGCACATGATAAAATAAACAGTGGCATGCACCTGGAATATCAAAAGACATTAAAAGAAGCCAATGAACTATTTGACATGGTTCGAGATGATAAAATAGCTAGCAAGCTACCTCCATGCCAAGAAGAAAAAGCCAAGGTCAGTGTGAAAACATGCTTGTAAATTCATTTAAATAAAGCATGCAACTGCATTTACTTTGTTATTTATCTGTTTTGCGATAAAATATAATGTGATAGTACAGTTTGAGATAAACAATATGGTAATTATTATGGAACTTTTAATAAAAACTATTGTAATAACTAATAAAAAATACACCACTGGAATGACAAAAAACTTGTTTTACAAAATAAATTGACAAGACATTATATTATTTCTGACTAACTGACCAATTTATACCAATCTGCATATGGCATAAACAAAATATGTTATATCCTTTCCTTAATATAATTGTTGCACCCTGTTGACTTTTTAAAAACAATATCCCAGTTTTATACCCAGAAATAGCATGTCCACATGTTTGAAACATTTTTTAGATTTAGCCAAATTGTTGTTTACATATTTGTATCCCAACCTGAAAATTAATAAAATTGTAATTAATATTCCAGGTCCTCCAATGCTACAGCACAAATCCAGACAAGTCGCTGCTTTGTTCTGTGTTAGTGAATGAGTTCAATGACTGTGTGTGCAAGAGCCGGGTGGCAGCAGTGACAGCGTCCTGAGCCGCTTGTGTATATATAATATAGATAAAGATTCCACGCCCATATATCACTAACTTATAAACTGTTACTACAGATACAAGGCATGGCTCTGCGGAGTAGATTTAATAATTATTGCTGTATGAATAAAATGTTATTAATTTATTTTTTGTGTATTCTAATTTTATAAAACCTGACTGAAATCAAGCAAAATTTCTACTTATTAAGTAAAGGTCACCAAGTTTCCGATTATGCCTTCACCAAAGAGATTGTACTGCTCTAGTTTAAGACTCCCAATGTAATAAGTTAATCATATTTTTGTGATAATATTTATTAATCCATGACTAGTTTTCTACAATTTTATATTTAGCGAAAAATATCGAAAAACCCACCTCGTTCATAAATGATACTATAGAATCTCGACATATAAACGAATTGTTTATTGACAAAACTTGGTTGCCAAGTTACAGTGCCATCACTGTCACTGATCACAGTTTCTTATAGAACATATACAAAAAAAATTAAAGAAAAACTTTAACAATGGGCGAACCGACGGAAGAACCAGTCAAGCGCGTTCCACTATACCCCGGTTTTCCAGAACTGGCCCGATCTGACGTCAGCATTTATCCTGCATATTCCAGACTAGCTTTAGCTTAGTAAGTATGCAAATAGTCCTGCCTCTAAATGTACAAATGCATTGCAAGATTCTTCTTTGCAATCGAATTTTGAATTGAAAGGATTGCCTAACGAGGCAATAGCCAATAAGTCAATGATAATGTTATAAACATATGAAATTGAATATAATCTTTGATAGGCCCCTAACCACCACCTCCCCCCACCACTAATATGTTAATTTAGATAACATGTGGAAGAAAAGGAGCCCATAAAAATTTCTCCCAGGGTGGCAACTGTGTCAAAAAACAATATATTTTCAGCCGTGTAGTCTGCCGACACCGCTACCACTGGGCTAAAGTAGCACAGAGGAAGCAGTTTATGCGAGAACTACACAGTTTTGAAAGGCTGCAGTCAAACGCGTTGGATGGTGTGAGGGTACATCGAGAATTTTCTCAAGGCATCCTCTCGCATGAAATCCCTCGGCGACGATACATCCAGAAGCTTTCACCAGATCCTCTCACATCAAAAGAGAGGATGAGGGTTGAAGAGATTATAAGTGGAAAAGTAAATTTTTGTGACAAATGAGCATTGGCATCTCACTTTATTATTTTTATTCTAAAATACATAGGTATGGCTTTAGATCATTATGTCAATACATATCATCATAAAGCCACTGCTTTGAACCAAAAAAATCACACTTGTCTTACTATGTCTGTATTAATAATGTTATGAGATATAATAAAATTATTACAAAGTATTTATCTTTACTGATTTATATAAGTTAGGAGTTAAGCAACTCATAACAGCATAGTATAATTAATAACAAAATGAATTACTATATTGCCCTGAGGGTTTTTAAAAAAGTTATTATTTCAAACTTATAAATTTTTTTCCTGTATTTCCACTGTAGATCAGGATCCATTTTATGACAGATTCAAGCCAAAACTTTTGTATGCAAAATTTGGGACTAAGTAATTCTTGGGATGTATACAATAATAAAAGGCAATCTTGTTACAATTGGTTTATTCTGCAGCATCAACTTTCTTTTTCTTTATTTTCTTACTCTTCTCCACATTGGTCTGCAAGTAATGTGCTTCTTTCTTAGCTTGTGCTATCTCCACTCTGAGTCTCTGTTTAAGGGCTGCTCTTTCATAAGCTAACCTCTCACTGAGGTGTATCCATTTGAATCTTGGTATATACTTGATGTTCCATATCATGTCATAGTAGCGGGATTTCTTTCTAGTACCTATTTTAGTGTTATTGAGATTGGCTGCAACCTGTTTTGCAACCTTCTTCTTTTGGAACTCTACCCAGCCTTCTGTAAATTGATTTGGTATGCGTTTTCTCTTTTCACCCTGTTCTGTAACATAAAATTATGTGTAAACATATTTTACCTCAAAAATGTATTGTAATGAAGTTCCCTTTTATTAGTATAAATAATATGAATAGAATAAACGTTAGAGAAAACATTTCAATGTTGAGGCAAGCAATTTTGCAAAAAAGGAAAATACTTACTTTTGCTAGGTTGTAAATAGACTCTGCCGACTTCTCCGTATTGACTAAATATTTCGCGTATCTTAGCAACATTCATATATGGGGGAATTGTGGATAAATAAACTATTCCTTTTTTCCTACTCTTTTTCTTGTGACTCAGTTCATTGGGTTTAACATTATTTTCTTCTTGACTGTTTTCGTCACTTTCACAATCTGAACCATTTTCTGGTATCCTGTCCATTTCCACATCTGGCATTATTACCTTAAGTTGTAACACACCTATTAAGTATACCACAAATATTATAATAATATTTTGCAAGTTTATTTACTGTAACAGGCTAAACATAACCTCAAACTCTCAATGTGATTTTGACATATTTTTATATAAATCCTCCCATTTGTTGGGAAGGCAAAGGGGTGATTTTGACAGTTTCAAAGGAGAAAAGTCAAGAAGCTTATACCCAAATGGAGATTGCATTCCGTATATAAAAGTGAAGCACAAAAATTTGACCTCGAATGACGTTGCTACTGATTGCTATCCTTTTCTTTCGAGTGACAATGAATGAACAAAAAGTCATTTTCATTCATTGTCACTCGAAAGAAAAGGATAGCAATCAGTCGCAACGTCATTCGAGGTCAAGTGCTTCACTTTTATATACGGAATGCAATCTCCATTTGGGTATAAGCTTCTTGAGAAAAGTAGTTTCTCCTGTCTCCATCTACGGGAAAAAATCACAGTGATCTGTGATCGGTATGCAGTGATTACCTATACAGTGAATGTCATCTCAATTTTCAGCGACCATAAACTACAAAATGCTCTAGAAATGCCAAGTGACAACATAATTGACAAATGTCATTTTGATTTCTTAGTTTTCGATCGGGAAATAAACATTATTACAAAGTTTTATTTGATATCTCAGTATATCTTGATATTAAACAATGGGTTGTGATGGTGGTACCATTCCTAGACGAGATGAACTCGTGCGCATGAAAAAGAAACCAGAACAGGTACGAAAACACACAAACAGCTTCGTCATAAATTCCTCTATTGATTCTCAAACAAGTTTTCCAATTTTCAGAAAGACAAAGACGCCGAGAGATCATTCAAGTGGCGTAACTGTGCGTTATCCCAACAGCCGCTTCAAGAGCCCATAGTGGCATGTGGGTTGGGCCGATTGTATACTAAAAGTTCAGTAATAGAATCTCTTCTGGACAAGGACAGTAAGCCAGAATCTATTAACCACATCAAGAACCTTAAGGTTAGTGCTTATTATGAATATCAAATTTAAAATACTATACGAAAATTTCTTATCATTAAATAATTGTTCAAAGGCAAAAAAAAATGGGCATGTATATATGTATAATCCATAAAATTCTGCAGTTTAACAGTAATAAGGATGTAACACTTTATTTTCAATGTTTACAAATTGACAATGGTGTCAATACAAATAAAATAACAATCCATGTAGAATACATGAGTTATACAGATAAATAACATACCTGGCCATTAAAAACTGCATACCTACAAACAAAAATACCCCATGTGTGTGCTGCAGTTAATTAACATATAAATACGAGTTGTCACTTGCACCTTGCCCATGATGTCTTTATAAATCAATCAAAATGCCAAAAAGTATACAGTAATACACATAATAAACATGAATAACCTGCTTTTATATATACTTACTACTTTTATTTATGACTAATATTAGCACTGAACTTTTTTTAGAGTTATTAGACATTTTATCAGCAAGTTATATATTTCCAGGACATCAAAGACCTCCAGCTGATCAAGAACCCCGCATATGTTGAGACTGACCACACTGACGGTGTAGTGGACAATGGCAGTGCTCCCTACATCTGCCCTATCAGTGGGCTCGAGATGACTGGCAAATTCAGATTTATCTTCTTGTGGAGCTGTGGCTGTGTGCTAGCTGAGCGGGCTTTGAAGGAAGTTAAACAGAACATTTGTCATATGGTAAGAATAACATTAAATTTTTGATTATAAATAGAAAGTAAAATTATAACAAGACTTGAAAGGCCTTGTTCATACAGTTTTAAAACCTATTTTAGTTGACAAAATATGTTTTGTCTTCTTTACTCAAATGAATTCAAGACATTCAAAAGTGACAACTATTGATAACTAATATAGGTTTAAACTGTCTACGAATTAGACCAGTAGTATAAGTATTTGGTTATGCAATTTTGTATAAACATCTTCTAAAATTGTGAAAGTAATTCAAATAACTTTTAAAAAAATTTCTTCCACTCTTTCCTTCTAGTGCCAGACACCATTCACAGATAATGATGTAATTGTCCTTAATGGAACTGAAGAGGATATTGTACAGCTCAAAGAAAAAATGGCAGTACGCCTCGCTAACAGAAAAAGCAGTAAGAAAAGCAAAGCAGACAAAACTGAGCAAAAACACTCAATAGTTGAGTCATCCACATCTTCAGAAACACCGTCTACTAGCACAAGTTCAAGCACAGAAGTAAAAACAGAGATTAAACAGGAACCAGAAGCCGGCCCCAGCAATGCAGTCAAAAAAGAAATTGAGACTATACCTCTGTCATTACCAAAGTTTAATCCAAACAAACAAGGGAGGGGACACTTTGGATCCTCCAAACGGGCACATCCAACTGAGTTGGCAGATGACCCATCATACAAGAAGACCAAAAAGAATTACAGTATTGCCAAGGATCCACAGGCCAGTGATGTCTACAAATCCCTGTTCACCTCGCATAATAATGAGAGACAACAGCAAAGGGCACATTGGGTTACTTATAATCCATTTTATAATTAATTGAATATCAAATTGTGCTGTGGCATTAGCATCCCATCTCATGGTTCACAAAATTAAGCAAAATGACTGGGAGAGTGCTAGACCAATGATAGAATTTAACATTAATTAATAGAAAATAATTATTGTTATCATTCATTTGGAATAATCAATGTTACAATGTTGGTGAAATAAAACATCAGACAATTTTTTTATAATTTTATTTTATTAAATAAATGCTAATATTGCACATACAATTGCACATTAATGGAATGTATCATTACAGCCAATTACTCTTAATTTTGTGCTTCTTTGGTTATAAAAACACTACAACTACTCTAATAAAACACAAATACATCTAGAGAAATGCAGAATAGATCGGAATGTGTAAACGGAAATAGATGGCACAAATCACAATACAAAAAAATATATTTTCCTTTTTAGCCCATAAAAGGAACATGGTACTATCAACATACACATTTAAACTACAGAAATATATGGAATAACCTACAGAGATCAACAATAATACTAAGGATTTATCTGAATCAGAGCTGCCGATACTTTGGTTATAAGTTTCTTTGACTCATCCTCAAAGTAAACGAAAATGTCATGAAAAAAAAACTTAGTTTCAGTTATCCAAGTAAATTGATAGAGATAGATCTTATGAATAAGAAATTGTAAGGAGATATAGATACGATAAAAATGATGAATTTAGGCTGCATTGTCCTGTTGTACAGAAGCTAAAGTGGCTTCTATTATAAGGTTGAAGTCTAACTCGTTAAGACTGGCTTTTGCTGTTAGTAGATCCAGGAATGTATCCAATGGTGACAGACGCTCTCCTGATGGCAGGGCAGCAATTCCGGCTACAAATGAAAATAAAATATTTATTATTTGACTGATGAGTTATCATCATAAAGTCCTGGGGTTGATTTGTCTGTTGGATTTGCCTTTTTTCTATTCAAGTGGTGCTTGTGCCTAAGGGCGTGATCTGTGTAGCATATTTTAAAATAATTTATTTAGATATAAAGACAATTTTTATCTAACAATTGTCTAAGCAGACCACAGTAGTTGTTTGAGATATAGATATAGCTGTACAAGTGTACGTACACACTTACATGTGTGCGTACACACGTTCGTGCGTGTACGTGTAAGGCTGAAAACATACTATAAAAACATACGCGACGCGTATTCAGCCAAATCAAATCGTAGCATTTTATATTACTAGTAATACACAAAGAACACGCCACGCAAGGTATCATCGCGTATATAAATCAGTAGTATTGTATTAGTGTTGAGTTGAGTGTAGTGTGTGCTTAGAGTATATACAGGGTGATATTGACACGTGTTACTTAAATTAACCCACATGTTTCTCATCACCCCAAGTGACATTGTATATAACTTGAAAGCAATATGAGAAGATTTTTTGTCATAAATCGTGATTTTCGTTTTCACGATTTTTGGACCTCCTATGTAGTTAAGAGTATTTTTACCGCTTAGATAAACTTCAGTTTGGTTAAGGAACTTATCTGAACCAAAAAAACTCAGTATCTATAGGGGTTGATCAAAAGCCTTGAAACCTAAAATCGCGATTTTTGACAAAACTATCAGGCAGTTTTTATTCAAATTTGGCTCAATACTTTCCAGGGGGATAAAGGAACATGTGTTTTAAATTAAATACAATATGTCAATATCACCCTGTATAATATAGAGGGAGCCCTGGTACTGCAAAATGGTAGATAAAAATGGTGCCGGGCCACCTTTTTCTGCCCTCCTAATATTTGACAGGTTGTTCAACATACAGGAATCACAATGAAAAGAAAAGTGAAAATAAATAATTTTGTGCTATTTAATTCCACTCAAACTCATTTTAAGGATATTAGCTACATATAAAATTGGTTATGAAAGGAACTTCTAGCAATTTATTGGTAAATAATTAATTCAAATTTGCGCTACCAACATTACGAACAAGAAAATACGTTTTTCAAGATACGAATGTATGACAGCGCTCTCTCTATATTGAAAGTACAGTCAGCAACATAAGTCGCTGAACACTTCACATTTGTTGATAACCTTTTCATGAATTAAAATTTGTACGTACTATTCAGTAGTCGTAAATTATAACCAAGTAAAGTCATCTATGTCGAGAAGTGCCATACGATATTGAAAATAATTATTATTTTGGATGATAAGTCAATTCCAAATGTCGTGAATGTGTAGCGACTTATGTTGCTGACTGTACTCTAAGAGTAGTGGTCGTGGAGTGTGCAGTAGTGTGTAGGTTACCGGTGTCGCTGTTGGCGCGGTGGCTGGCGCGGTCGTGGTGGTGCGAGGCGCCGCCGCTGAGCAGCGAGGCGGCGTGGTCGCGCGCCCGCAGCAGCAGCGCCGCGCGCGCGCCCCACGCCGCCAGCGCGCGCCGCGCCCGCCCCTCGCCCACCAGCTGCACCAGCCGCAGCTTCTTGTTCACGCTGCATGTGCTCTCCTCATCTTTACCTGCTTGCATATAATTTACATTACATACTATCAAGTTTAGTTGATGCCGATGTCAGTGCACTCACATCTTTTAAATTATTCAACAAATTTTAATGCAGTTTTCAGCAATAGAGAGAGTAATTCAAGGAAAAGGTTAACCTTGGTTTACCTTATACTTATACCGTTCAATACCATGAGTAATATAAAAAAAAATGACTGGAAAATGAATACCTAGGTTAAAATTTGAACAAAGTAACACATACAAGCGATAATAGCCTTCATGACGTCGATCTGCAGCTCAAACACGTTCCGGTGCACGTACTGCACGAAGGCGTGGAAGGGCAGCGCGCGGTAGCCCAGGTACGTGAAGAACGAACTGAAGCCCTGCGGCAGCGGGAACGCGATCGAGTCCGCCGCCAGGTAGTACTGCTCCAGCACTTTGAACAGGATGAACGCGTGCGTCGGCTCCATCTCATCGCTGTAATGTATTCATAGCATAAGAGTATTACCGACTAAAATGTTGAAACCATGTGATCTCCGCAGAAAACTGTTAAATTTTTGTATTTCCTTCACTTGCAATTCACTTCACATTATGTAAATTAGATGAAAATTAATGTGAACTTTTAGCGCACGATATACCCAACATCTAGGTACATTCGAAGAAAAATTATTTGCCTATAAAAAAATAGCTACTACACAAAGCAGGACTAAAAACAAACCAAAAAAATATACATATAACAATGATTTCTAAAATACTTTTCCTGACTTGACACACTGTAATTGTAAAAACAAAAAAGAAGCCAATATACCAACCAGATAAGCAACACACCTCAAACAAAATAAAAACGACAAATTGACCACAACAAACGTAACAAAACGTAGGAACGCAGACAAACGCAACAAAACGTACACCAGGAAAAATGAAACGCAACAAAACGGAGGGGGGAAGCACACACGTATAGATATCATGTAGTTCGTACATGAAAGTGAACCCTCGCTGCTGGTTGTGATGCGGCGTGGCGGCGAGCGCGCGCGTCACCGCGCGGCACAGTGCGCGCGACGCGTCCAGCTGCGCGCTCGCCCAGCGCGTCGCCACCGCGTGCACGCCGCTCTCCACCCCGCGCGCGCCCCCCGCACCACCCCCAGCGCTGCACTCGCGCATCAGGTGCACGCTCACCTCGCGCAGATTCTGTTCCGACCCCCCATAGATTCTTAATTACACGTACTCCACCAAGGACGGATTCAGCTTTAAACCCAGGTGGGGTCACATTGTTGTCTTGCCAGAACACTGGGTACGCTTTCAATACTCTAATTCGTAGTAGTGATTTTTTTAAAGTTGTTACACACATTTTAACATTATTTATCGACATACATAGAATTTATTCTACTTATAATTTTAATCAACTAGATAATAAATACATTCTGTTAAATGCCTGCTTTAATGAAATACCGTGAGGCTTAACAAACAAGTCATAACAAACGATAATTATTATTTATTATTGTCTTTTAGGAATTTGTAATTATACCAGTAATATAGTTATATACACGAGTAGATCCGCTACATAAACTTTGTCCATACCATTACAATATAAGCAAATTTTCCCCTTCGAGCCAGATGCAATGATTATAAGTTACTCCATAATAACACACTTTTATATTTATATACCTTAATGTTGTACTCGATGAAATGCTCCATCATTTCTTGATATATTCTTTACGCAGTCAGCACCTAATACACACAACATATACATATCTAACAGTTTAACAAGTGAGCTCACCGCGGCAATGATGTGTTCCTGTTTGCTGGCGGTGCAGACGTCCAGCTCGAAGAATGGCAGCAGGTCCTGCGCCGTGCCGATGGAGGAGCGTCGCTGCGGCGCGCCCAGCGGCGGACCCGACGCGCTCGGGGACAGCGGCGTGCTGCAGCGAGACAGCGCCTCCGGCTGCAACAAACATCATACTGCTGGTGGTAGGCCTCTCATATGTGAGAGGCTGCCTGGGTGGGTACCACCGCAATGTCTATTTCTCCCGTCAAACAGCAGTTTAAATGCACTGTTGTGTTTCGGATTGAAGCACATTGTAGCCAAAAAACTTACTGGACATATTGAGACTTAACATCTTATGTCTCAGGATGACGAGCGCAATGGAATGCCAAGCATTGCTTTGTAATTCAAAGTGTTCTTTGGTTTTGCTACTGTTCATGAGCGGTCGCATCGCTTATCATCAGGAGAACGGCAAACTCGTGTCGCCATTCACTGCAATAAAAAAAAATCATATCATAATTTGACCAAACAGGCAATTCAACCATCATCCCAAGATACATGTGTGATTCATAAATATTTATTTCTCATAATTTCTGATAGTCATACAAGAATTATAATTTGTTTCTCAGTTATGGTTCGGAGATTGCTAATTAATGTAGGCAGTATACAGATGACTAGCGGTCCGGCCTGGCTTTTACCGGGTGCAGATAGAATTTTTGAAAATGGCGGCTAAAATGTTAAATTCCCTCTATCAATTTAGAATATCGATCAATCCGACCAAGAAAAACGAATAAAATTTCCTCGTATTTGCTAGATTTTTCACTAGCCTTCCCTCTTATGAGTCTAAGTGAATGGTATACAGCCTTAAGCATTCCTCAATAAATGACCTATCCAACACAAAAACATTTTTCAATTCGAACCACTAGTTCCTGAGTTTAGAGGTCAAAAACAAACTTTGCTTTATATATCATAGTATAGATACGATAGCCAACCCGCACTAGGTCAGCATGGTGGACTATATGGCCTAACCACTCTCAATTGTACTCTCGATTGTAGAGCTGTAGGCCCGTGCCCTGCAGTGAGACGTATATGGGTTGATACAGATACTGATACAGTATAGATACGTAACAAATGTGCAGTCGCCATTTTGAACCTCCACCTAGTGTCTGCCAACCTCTGACATACAGTATGTATATTAGAGTACGCAGAATGTTATCGCTGACCTGGTAGCAGTGCAGGCTGACTCGCAGCTTGTCGAGCACGGCGGCGGGCTGCAGGCGCGGCGGCGCGGGCTCGGTGAGGCGCGCCCACACGCGCGTCCACACGTCCTCCGCGAACTGGCACACGCGCTGCCGGGGCGCCAGCACCACCGCCGCGCTGTTCCACAGCTTCTCCTGCGACACCGACACGCACGTGCCGCGCACCTGCACACAATCACACACGCACACATGTACATACTCACTCTCACTCACTCATACTACAAACCAGAATATTGTATATTTATAAAATGTTGGTATTTATGTTACGGTAAATATGATTAATTGAAAATTATTAATAATTTTACAAAATTATTAATAATAACCACATGTTTTGGTAATTATTAATAATTTTGTAAAATTATTAATAATTTTCAATGGCTTTATGGATCAGTTAGGTCGACTGTGCCCCAAAAACGACTCGGAACACCCCGACTTCACGTAGTCTTTTGGCTACCGACCCTAGAGTGTATATAAAAAGCCGGAGGCGCGGAGGGAGAGCAGCCCCCGCCCGCTGTAACGATGGATAGGCAACCGTGCGAGCCGCAGCGGCTGAGGCTGGTCGCCGGAGGTGACCAGCCAGCCGAAGCTGCGGAGGTGAGCATGGGTGCCTATCTTTTGTTACGCAAGGGCGAAGGGGCTGAACTTCCCCTAGCGCCGGAGACGATGCAGAAGCTAATTTGTATTGACAACAAGTGTTTTAAGGGTTAGGTTGTTATAATAGATATTTCTCAGCAATGGTGCGTTACCTTTTCATGGGAGTGGTACCAGGGGAGGTGCGCCACTTCCCCTCTCCTTCCACTCCTCCCAACCTACCCCCTCGTGCTGCCCTATTCTATATTCTACCACTTCGGCTCATTATTGTTTTGATTTTGATTCGCTTTACATCACTCTGCCTTACACTGCCACAAGTAACCTTGTTTGTGTGATCTCTAATTAATATAATAATTGTAAGACTGTGTTTAATATTATAAATAAATACCTGCTGGTCAAAAAACATTGAGTTTTTATTTATTTTATCACTTTCACCAATATGTGTCGTGAATTATTAATAATTACCAAAACATGTGGATATTATTAATAATTTTGTAAAATTATTAATAATTTTCAATTAATCATATTTACCGTAACATTTATATATTTATATTGCATGTGAGTGTATTGATATAAGCACCGTCCATGACTATTAGATCTTTCCTCTACCAACCGGTTGTCTGGAAGGGATCGCTTGAAGCGATTAGACTGACAGTTAAATTACTAATTTGATATGTTTCTGTGATTACTGTCTATTTTTTTTATTTCTTTTATTTTTGTTTATTTTTGTTACATGGTGTTTATTAAAGATTTAATAAATCCTCGCGATGCCCAGCAGTACAATTTTGTTCTGAATAAACTATTTTAATATAACCACGTATATAATAATTGTACTTAAATACCTTAAATAAAATTAACACATTTTGTTTCCGTATTGTCTTTAAAAATGTTATAAAAATTCATCAGAATTACATTTCTTCTTTTTCCAACTTTTACTTCATCACACTCAACGTCAACATAAAAACCTGCTAAAAGTTTGATCCTTCGAGCCGGACACACCTTAACGTCAGCGAACTTGAGATGCTGCGTGAAGGGCAGCATCTTCATGAGCGCGAGCGCGGAGGCCGGCAGCGAGCGGCGCGTGACGGCGTGCGTGGCGCCCACCAGGAACTCCTGCATCACGCGCTGCACCGCGCCAGCACCGTCGCGCTGGTGCACGCACATCCACGACACCAGCTGCACAGACACATCGCGGAGTTGATACTTCAACTCGACTAGTATTTACTGGTGGTAGGTCTCTCATATGTGAGAGGCCATCTGGGTAGGTACCACCGCAATGTCTATTTCTCCCGTCAAACAACACTGCGTAAATGCACTGTTGTGTTTCGGATTGAAGGACATTGAAGCCAGAGTAACTACTGGACATATTGAGACTTAACATCTTATGTCTCAGGAGGACGAGCGCAGTGGAATGTTGCTACTGTTTATGAGCTGCGGTCGTATCGCTTACCATCAGGCGAACGGCTTGCTCGTCTCGTCATTCATTGCAATAAAAAAAAACTAATAGTTATACTGTAAGTTTGACTATTAGCGGTGTATAATCATATCTAAAATCTGGGTAAAATAAATTAGTAGCATGGACTTAACAACTATAATTTTAGTGATTTTCGTACAATAAGGAGAAAAGGAGAAAAAAACGTTAATTAGTTCCCCGGCGATCTGGATGTATTTTTAGTCACCTGTAAAATCCTAAAAAAATAACACAATAATAATTAACACAAACTTGCTACCTCGTTTTTTTCCTTACCTCTTCAGCTAAATCCATGTTCCCTTCATGCTGTATCAGATAATGCATGATTGCCAGCTTATTCTCGATCGCCGTATTGCTCTTAAACGTGGCAGCCAAGTCCTTCTCAGCGACGGTGACAGTCACTATATCCAGGGTGTTAAGGTCGACCATGGAGTGGGGTCCCCAGCCCAGTATAGGGGCGAGACTGGGACCGCTTTCGCACTCGTCCACTGGGATCACGATGTGGCAACACGGCTCGTGGTATAGGCTGATATCGATGAGATGGATGTACAGCATCGGGATATTTACCAGGAGATGATTATCTGTGAAAATAATTTGATTATAGCATCCCTTAGGGGCATATAATATGGTGCATTAAAACAGTTAAAATCTCCAACATTATGTTCTGTGCTTATTTTTAGGATTTAAATACGACAGCACTTTTTTTTGGATGCACCTTCACAATTTCATGATAAAATAAAATTCCTAGCTAAAATAAATAACTGTTTAAGATAATTAAGTAATGAGATATGCATTAAATTGATAACAACTGCCTGTTTACTGGCCATTAGATTCTGATTATGCTAACGAGAGCATTAAAACGAAAACAATGATTCAAGGGAAATTGTGAGTCAACAGTTTAACCGTGATACAATATTTATTATAATTCCCTCAAAAATTCTCTAAAGATGTTTTTTTTATTTTTATTTTAGGACCACTGGAAGTTTTACAAATACATAATAATTCAAATATATAATAATACCCTCGGTGCTGTAGTTATACTGTGGTACAATTACAAAGCCGAGGTCTCGGGTTCGATTCCCAGGTCGGGCGATGTGATAGTGCATTTTTCGAACCATTATCAGCCCGGAGTCAGGACTTTGTGCCCAATATGGCGATAGGCACGACACCTGTCATATCGTAAAACGAAACGTGGGTGTACTAGTTGCTTCCATCGTCTCTGCCTACTCCTTCTAGGAAAAAGGCGAGAGTTTATGTATGTATATAATAATACCTGCGTATAGCGTGTAGGAGGGTCGCAGCGACTTGGCGAGGGCCCACGGCAGGTCGGGCACCACGCTGTGCACCACGCAGCCATGTTGTAACAGAGTAATGGAATACGCGAAGTTTACACCAGAGTCTTTCAAGTCGGCGCTGTCTTCCATCACTAAAGATGTTGTGGAGTCGTCTAGTGGCTGAAAATAAACTATGTATGTTGTATGTATGCCTCCAACACTGCTGACAAGTCTAATACAAATGGAAACATTGAAGTATTATATGAACATTGCAAACTAAAAAACTCACGCGCACTAAACCCGCCAAACACACAGGAAAACAAGGGAGCGAAAAGGAAGAAGTGATTTGAGTTGAGTGAATGAGTAGATATAGCCGTAATTGTACTCCCTTTGTTCGCGAATCTTTGCTTGTTCTAGGACTTTCCCAGACACAAAATTCGTGCGAATATTTAGCGAACATCAATAAGGCAGTTCACATTCAGTCGAAAGAAATACCAATTTTATGATCTATTACTCATCCCAAAATACCTTGTAGAGATAGTGATGACATATGCACAGTATCCCTCGCTGGTCGCACAATATCTGCAAGTCCAGGCTGCAGTCGTGAACACGCAATGGAATGGGATCGTCCTCGTACGCGCCACAAGCAGCGCCCTCCGACGAACTCGAGACATTTGGAAGACTTAGTGGTATGTTCATCTAATAAACATAGATTTAAAAAAACCATAAAATAGACAAAAATATAGAACAGAAGATGACAGTTGCTATAATAATTTCATTACGTTTATGAAGATCATCTGACCATAAATTGCTGGCACGCGTTGAAGTCGAATGCTCTATTAAAGTACCATAAACTCGCTTACATAGTTTACTGTATTTGCGAACATTTCGAGTTCAATTCGTACGTTCTTTTACTGTTGGTAGATGTCTCATATACGGGAGGCCGCCTGGATAGGTACCAACGTAATGTCTATTTCTCCCGCCAAACAGCAGTGTAAATGCACTGTTGTGTTTCGGTTAGAAGGACATTGCAGCCAGAGTAACTACTGGAGACATATTGAGACTTTACATTCTTGTCTTAGGATGGCGAGCGTAGTGGAATGCCAAACATTGCTTTGTAATTCATGGTGTTGTTTGGTTTTGCTACTGTCCATGGGCTGTCGTATCGATTACCGTCAGGCAAATGCCAAATGGCATGCTCGTCTCATTCATTGAAATAAAAAAAACATATTGGAGTGAAACTTCTTTAGAATCTCTGTTATTTGAAATTTTATGAAAGCGACACGAAAATGGCTATTTGAAAAACTTATATTTAAATACATAATAATATTTTTTGTAGCGAACCATAGGAGAGGCCTGTGTAATGTGTTCAGCAGTGAGCTGAAGAGAGAGGATATAAATATTGTCTAATAATTTTGTCCCATTGGTATAAAATTCTATATCTGATAAACCCTTCGCCCCAATAACGTAAATTCAATGTATGAATTGGAAATAGTGGCCACCACTTTGGACTTTTTAATTATTGATCCGATTGATCTCAAATTTGAAATCTGACCGACCCGTCGCTATAATAGGTATGGCGACAGGCAGAGTGAGATAATTTTTCGTCTATAAATCATTACGAACGATCTGACTAAGGTTGCAGGAAGTCGCTGGATGCAGGCCGCTTCTAACAGGTCATTGTGGAGATCCTTGGAGGAGGCCTATGTTCAGCAGTGGACTTCCTGTGGCTGATATGATGATGATGATGATGAAATCATTACGCCTTGACGTATGGATATTATAATATATGTTATACATGCCTAATGTGACGTCATCACTTGAAGAAATTTTTTAATATTCTGGTAAATTAGGTATGAACTTATCATTAAAATATTGACAGAGCTATCAATGAACATCTCAATATTTTGCAATCGCGGTTATAACTAGATTGTATTTATTGTTAAAAGATAAAATCACCGGCTTACAACAATAACGAACGGTAAGTGAAATAAGAAAGTATTTTTAATCATAAGGTTCCCTTGAAAAACGTCTAGTCTTTATCTTTAAGTCTTGTAAGTCCGCTCTTACGCATTATAAAACAAGCATGACTCAAAAATAATTTCCAGAGATAGTTGCCAAAATAAAACAGTCACCACATAAAAATATCAGACAGGTAATTGCATCCTTCCTACAAAAATAAGTGCAGTGATATGTGGCGCGTGACTAATATAGCGCTGCTTCTATGAAATATATAAACTCTCTCAGAACAATGTCGCGATCAACTATAATCCTACTTATAGAAAGGAACCTAGCCTATAACGGTGAAGGAAAACATCGTGAAGAACCTGGCATACTATAGCGATTTGTAAGAATTTCTTTAGTATGCAAAGTACGACAACCCGCACTAGGCCAGCATGGTGGACTATAAGGTACTCGTGAATGTAGAGGAGGGAACCTTGCCTTGCAGTGGGACGTATATGGGCTGATACAGTACAGAAGGAACCTAGTAATACCTCGGTGTCAATCCAGTACCGGTGTAACTAGCGCAGAGCCTATTTGCACATTAGTTTGAAAGGCTTTTAAGAAGAGAAATAACATGATATGATTCTACTGTTTCTAACGAAGTTCGCATAAAAAAATACGTTTATACGCAGGAGCGGGCTCGTAACATATTATTAAGTTGCCCTCTATTTTGGTTATGATTTTGTTGATATGCTCGTCAAACAGGAGAAATAATCGAAGTTACACACATTTCCTACTAAGTTGACATGACCATAACGATTTTTATATTTTTAGAATGGCAAGCTGTTATTCTATCATTTACTCGAAATTTCAATACTTTCTTCGGTTCTTAAACTCATCTTACTATTTCAAATAATTCCATCCTAGTTTAAAAAGTTATGATAGCAAAAGTATTTAAAATGTAAAGCACAAAAATACTCACTACTGTCTCATGCGGTAGGTCTGCATGAAATTGTAGAGCTGATAGTGTCGGCGTCGCCTCCGATGGAGACTTCACTTCTTCACCCTCCGCGAAACTCTGCGCCGATTGGCGGAAGTGAATGTAATACAGGACCTGTTGTTACATAATATTAAGGTACAATTAAGCTGTGTTGTTAGAACATTTTATATCATGAACAAACATGTTATTTTTTTTCGTTTACCTAATTTATTTTTGTAAATATTCTATTGCCGTTTTTTATCAGTAATGTTATAGGATTCTTATGGTGAAAGAATCTTTTAAATCAGTCCAGTTTCATAGATAACAGTAAATTCTCATATTTTATAACAGAAAAAAAACGATTAAAAGAATTATACAAAGTTTTGAATACATACAAAGCTACAATTTATAATGACTTATTAAGTACCTGATTGACACAGTCCCACTGCGCCCATGAGAATACTTTGACAATGGTTTCAGGCTCTGGGTAAATGCCATCAAAGCTCCACTTCTCAGTGCCATCATCAAACTCATTTAGAAACATTGGAGTTCTATAGATCTTAATACCTAAAATCATACCAAAACCTATTCAACTTGTAATCTACACAGCTTCGCAAATACTGTAGCATCTCCAACTAGATGTAGGCATTGAAATGTTAAATTTTACTTTTTGAAACATTGCTTAATCACCTCATATTAATATGTTTAAAATATTAGTACAAAACATAATAAACTTTTAAGTTTAAATTAAATTTGACAGCCTCCGTGGCGCAGTTGGTTAGACGCCGCCTGTGAAACGAGAGGCCGCGGGTTCGATCCCCGCACCGAGAGAAATATTTGTGCGGCCCACAAATATTTCTTCCGGGTCTGGGTGTTTGTGAGACCGAAAAGTCTCTCGTAGTTCCTGATACCCACGACACAAGACTCGATCTTACTGTGGGGTCAGGACTATGTATGTGACTGTTGGGTGTTATTATTATTATTATTATTAGTTACCCTTCCATGGACAGCAATATTATATGTGATATTGTTAAGATTCCACTATATTTTTATAATAAGTAACATGCTATATACAAAAACAATTATTTTGGCTATGCTTGCAAGAGGCTTCAGTTTGATAATATTATATAAATCATTCTAATCAAGACAGATTTACTTACATTCCAAATGTTTGAAGAGCAAAAATCTGTCATTTCTTATACCAGGGCTGTACTTGTTGCTTTTTCCATAAACATACTGAAGCATAATCTGTTTAGTAGAACATTCTTCCACCTCCTCGGGTACTCTGTCTTTATCTGGTAGCAAACAAATTAAATTTGGGCAGTACAGAGGATCCTTTACCTCATCATCCTCAGTAGGTAGTTTTTTCACTACATAAGCCAGTAAAGTGTGTGTAGCATTAACAGAAGCTTGAATTATATTGAGTTTATTTTCAAATGTATGCAGTACATTCAATGTTTTGTTCTTATTGGCATAAACTCCAATATTCTGTACTTCTTTATCATCTTTTGTCGTTGACAGCCAGGTGAGCAGCTGTGAACCATCTTGTTCCTGACCAAGGAGCCGCCATTCTCTTGCTGTTACCTCTGAAATGAAAGAAATTACAAATCAATGAATGTGTTAATTAGTTCCAAACACAATTTTGCTTGACTATAGATAATTAAATTGTATAAATATAACAAACCACTTTTAATTCCTTTATAAAAAACCATAGAATATTTAGGATCATATATTTAATTGGGATACTATTGATGATTAATTTTATTTATAATTAATGCTGTATCAGCTGTATCAGCCCATATACGTCCCACTGCAGGGCACGGGCCTACTCTACAATCGAGAATACGATTGAGAGTGGTTAGGCCATATAGTCCACCACGCTGGCCTAGTGCGGGTTGGCGGACTTACATACCATAGAAATTCTTATAAATCACTATGGTATGCAGGTTTCCTCATGATGTTTTCCTTCACCGTTTTAGTGCGTGGTGATTGATTATCAATACACACATGACTCCGAAAAGTCAGAGGTGTGCCCTGGGATTCGAACCCGCGACCACCGTGAACATGTTGGCAGTCGCGTCTAGTCCGTTTACCAACAGGCCACCACGCACTTTATGGAATTAAAAAAATCTAGAACTATAATTTAAACTGTGCATCATGTAATTCTAGTAATTTTACTAATAAAGATAAGACTTCTCACAAATAAACAAAACTATAACAGCCTTATAGTAGAGAATTACCCAATTTTGTTCTTACTTTCCAAAGATTTGCATTAAAGGCTCTGAAGGAACTAAATATTATCTGCCATCAAATGAATAAAAGAACACAGCAACACTATCCAGGTAGGTATGAAGCAGTTTTGATAGAGCTTGCCTTATATGGTGCCCACCCCTCTACTCCATGACAGAAAAAGCTCGTGAAATGTGACATCAATCGAATTATTATTACATTTGTAAAAAAAAGATCGAAATGTATGCCCCACTATTTTATTTGTCGTTTAAATTATCATATGGTATAGAGTATTTTTATAAGAAGTAGATCGTGTGAATTGTAAAAATATAGGAAATCAAAAAGAAAACATTGTTTATGCCGACGATCATACCTTCTTCCAGCTGAGCTTCAAGAATCCCACATAATTTGACAGCTAGGTTTTGCACAGCCATTTTCAAATAATTATCACCAAATTCACCTGTTATTCACACAAATAATATTAATATGGTGTCATATCGCCACGTTATCAATCGAAATAACGCACCTTTATTGACTTTTCTCGCTCATTTTCTATCAGCTGGCGCCCAGCTGTTAGATTAAACTGAAGTTCGTATATGTGTACTACCAATACATAAAACACAATTTCGTTGATTGAGTTGGCAATGCTATGGCGCTGCCTCAGCAATTGAACCAATGAGATAGAGGCATTCGTTTTCTTGTTACGTTTCTTTTTACACATTTTAAAACGTTATTAAATTCAGCAATATTTACAAAGCGAATTAAATATATTCTTGTGATTATTTATTATAATTTGTACGCTATTAAATTTTATATTCCATTAACATGTTAAGCCAAAGTGCTAAATCAGTCGTACAAAACCACGTACAATTTTGTTTATCTTATTTAAACTAATTTATTTGAATAGTTTTTATTCTATTAATATTTTTATATTATTATTAAAACAGGATAATTTCAATCATTAAAAAATGCTACGTTTCCATAAAAAAATACTGCACATAATTTTCTTCGTGGACTGAAACGTTTTCAAACGGTGACGTACATTTTCAGAAGAAACAAACATGAAGTTGGCAGTTTGTAACCCCGCCGAGTACCAAAGTTTTACCGCGACATTTTCGCGCGGAAAGCCGGGCGTTATCGAGCCGTGAAAACCTGAAAAGTACTATGTAAAGATAGATATTCTGCTCAAGTGTTACATTTCTATTTATATTTTGTGATTATAAAACCTTATGTGTGAAATATACAGTAAAATCCAAGTTATCTGTGCATACAATTGACTCTCCGTATATAGTGGAGGAGGAAATTTCATTTTGTGGATATTGGAATAATTAGTGAATGATCAGGTATGGTTTAAACAATCATTCCGTAACTTAAGAGTGTGCTCCATCTTAAATGATAACTAAAATTATTGATAATTATGGGCTTAGCTTGTAATTAGGTTATAAAACTACGGTGGGCGATAAACCAAGCCAATTATATTGTCAACGGTTAGACCATTTTAGGTGCTTTTACTTTGATATTTCTTGCTATAAATCCTTTGTATATCGATATTACAATTGTATCACCTCGTGTATGAGCTATTTTTATCAATTTCCATAAGTGGATGGGCTGAGAAACCCAAGCTTGCGACGTGTCTAATGGCGCTGACGGGATGATTTCGCGCGCGAATGTGACGGATTCGTGGCATTTTTTCGAGCAGCTGATTGATAGATTTTCACATTTTAAGGCCTAATAATGATAGTTTATGCACTCTAGTGACTATAAAACATCGAAATATACACATTTAGCACGAATAACTTCCCCAAAATAGCCTTAGAAAATTTTTCTCCCGCCAATCAGCAGGGGGCACGCTGTAGGATCATCCACCTTTTTCGTGTACTATACTACAAAATACAGTATATTTTTAGTATTCATGCGATTCTAGAACAGTTTGCGGTATAATGGAACCTATTAGTTTTATGTTAAATTTGGAAATTTGCCCTCAATTACGGTTGTCAAGTGACATAACCCTATTTGCAACTTGAACATGACATGCGGTAATTTTAGGCAGTATTTAAGTAATTTGAATAATCGAAATTGAAATGATGATGCATCTAATGAATTGGCTATATATTTTAGGCTGTGGAGATAGTGTAGCGGTCTCGCTGCCCCCTCTACAATGGCACAAACTGGGTATGTAGACATACGAGTCGGATATCACATTCGAATGCTGACCTTGGTGTCTATTGTTTATTTATTGCCATTGACACTCATTTACAGATCCTCCAGTGAACCTAATGAAAATCGTATGAACTTAAAGAGGAAAAGAAGCTCCACAGACGATGAGGTGTGTACAGCTTCAAACATTCACTAAACTGTTTTCTGAATCAATGTTAACATACCCTTTTATCATTGTAGTCAGAAAACCAGCCTCCCCTCAAAATAACTTCAAAGGTTGACAATGACCTTAATGACCAGCAAGCCCACAATGTTGTGGTAGAATCATCATCTTGCTCCAGTGATGAGGAGAGCTCACAATATGAAAACAATGAACCGAGAAGTATTTTCACAGACTTAGATTACAACCCAGACAGTTTTTTGAGCCCACCGAGTTTACCTGATCTACACAACAGTGTGTTGAGTCCTTTGGAAAATGTTGCCAGAGGTGAATCAACACCACACTCAAATAAGAGGCCTAGGTATGTTTCCTTATTGATTTTGAATATAAGTAATGTGTAAATCAATGGTGAATATAGTATTAAAAACTAATTTGGTCAATTCTGTAACTAACTAATTGTGAATAGGACAACATGAGCTGATGCTGATATATTCCGTTGCACAGTATTACTAATAACATCACTCATATCTTATAGAGAACTCGCAACACCTATCTGTATTTTAGTTTATTAACTTTGTCTTTCAGTACAAGTAAATCCCTGTGCCCCACACCACCAAAACGTAAATGCCCTCTGCCAGGCTTGTCCTGGGCAGATCCCACTGATGTGTGGAACAGCATGTGTGATTTTGATGTCAGATCTAGCAAGAAGAAGAATCCAAACATGTTTGACAATCATCCATCCCTTCAGCCAAGGATGAGAGCTATACTTCTTGACTGGCTGAATGAGGTAAGCATTTAATGTCTTCCTGTGATTGCTTAGTTCTAACATTTAGCAATAGACTGCTTAATTTTATAGTATAAAAAGGGCACATGCAAGCAATGTGTTAAAAAATGCATAGAAGCAGTATTATAGATGCAATTCAAATGTCAGCAATTTTAAATGACACAGCTTCTCAAGAATGCATAATTTAGAACATGTCAGGGATGGCGTTAAAATTTGTTTTGTTGTCCAGTACATAATTTTGATTTGTGCTGGTTTTTGAGGTTTGGTTTAAAAACTTAGAAAGGCCATAGGGTTAAGAAGAAAGTAGACAGGTAATCAAATTAACATATTTTATGTTATATTTCATGCTGCCTTGCAGTGATTTTTTACATGGAATGGTGAGTGTAAATGATGTTTTTTGTCTTGCAAATCTTTACATGTGGAAAGTGATGTAACAAAGGGTTCAATGACCTCCTTTTTTGCCATGTTCATTGAACTCTTGGCCAACGCGTTCCCGATACACCACGATTATTTGTTATTCATCTAATTTTTACCCATAAAAAAACGCAGCTAATAAAAAATATGGAGATACAAATTTTTGCAAAAATCAAGTCTGCATTAGTGATCTACACGCATACTACCCGTATCTGCATATGAAAGCGATATTTGTCATCAGTATTTCGTATTCCTTTAAAATTCCAATAGCCTTAAAAATAATATGTTAGCGAAATGCGCTACTTTCTAACTTTTGCACAAGTTAGTAAGTTTCGGTAGCACGTGGTGCATACTGTTTCCCGCGCTCTGAGCGTGCGAATGTCGCTATAACCCTAAAAAAACTAACCGCAGACGAGCTATCTGAATGACGATAAGTAAGCGTTTTTGTTGGAAAGTGCCACATTCTGTTTCCGCTCTTGTTGGAAACGGTAATAATTGCAGTTGGCATTCGACTTCGTCGCCTATTACGACTCTGTTTTATTGTGACGATATATGACATAATGATACCGTATCTGTATCTGTATCAGCCCATATACGTCCCACTGCAGGGCACGGGCCTACTCTACAATCGAGGGTACGATTGAGACAGTGTTGTAAAAATGAGCGTTGAGAGTCGAGCGTCGAGCGCTGAGTCGACGCTTTGGAGCGTTTTAGACTCGAGCGTTAAACGCTTGAGCGTTTAAGGCTTGCGAGCGTTGAGAGTTTAGACTTTCATGCTCGAGTTATGCGCTCGAGCGTTCAAGCGTTGTAGTTTTTAAATACGGATAGATGAAAAAATTGTGATAAATAAAAATGTTAGGAGTTGTGGGGGGCGGTAGGTACGGTGATTATTACTTATCTTTTGACTTTGGTCGTATAAGCTGGCCTTATTAGTGTTGTAAAAATGAGCGCTGAGAGTCGAGCGTCGAGCGCTGAGTCGACGCTTTGGAGCGTTTTAGACTCGAGCGTTAAACGCTTGAGCGTTTAAGGCTTGCGAGCGTTGAGAGTTTAGACTTTCATGCTCGAGTTATGCGCTCGAGCGTTCAAGCGTTGTAGTT
The DNA here is from genome assembly GCA_023078785.2 of Hyles euphorbiae. Lineage (NCBI taxonomy): Eukaryota > Metazoa > Arthropoda > Insecta > Lepidoptera > Sphingidae > Hyles > Hyles euphorbiae. The sequence continues at coordinate 19,214,088 of CM041033.1, forward strand.
TTTAAATACGGATAGATGAAAAAATTGTGATTAATAAAAATGTTAGGAGTTGTGGGGGGCGGTAAGTACGGTGAGTATTACTTATCTTTTGACTTTGATCGTATAAGCTGGCCTTATCTATACATCTATACATATAAATAAAATTGAAGTGTCTGTTTGTAAAGTGAAAATAAATAAAAATATCCAAGTACATATTGTTGTATACACGATACCTATAACGAAAATGACCTTAGATTTTTTTGTCTCTCTGTCTGTCTGTCTGTCTGTTTGTTCCGGCTAATCTCTGAAATGGCTGGACCGATTTTGACGGGACTTTTTTTGTCAGGTAGCTGATATAATAAGGAGTAACTTAGGCTACATTTGTTGTAGAAAATTTCATTTGTTTAAAAAATAATTAAAAGACCTAATTAACTTTTTTGTTAAACTTCACGCGGACGAAGTCGCGGGCACAGCTAGTCATAACTAAAAGAAGGAACAGACTTAGTAACGAAAATATACAGGCCAGTATGTGACTTTTCTCATGGTTAAAAACAATATAGTGTTGCAAAGGTGTGTGATGATTTTAGGTAGGTATTTAATTTAACTTAGTTGCTAAGAAAAGTAGGTAGTCAGGAATTGTACAGAAACTTCAGCTATTTTTTTTTTATTGCATTGAATGGCGAGACGAGCACGCCGTTCGCCTGATGGTAAGCGATGCGACCGCTCATGAACAGTAGCAAAACCAAACAACACCTTGATTTACAAAGCAATGCTTGGCATTCCACTGCGCTCGCCATCCTGAGACACAAGATGTTAAGTCTCAATATGTCCAGTAGTTACTCTGACTACAATATCCTTCAATCCGAATCACAACAGTGCATTTAAACTGCTGTTTGACGGGAGAAATAGACATTGCGGTGGTACCCACCAAGACAGCCTCTCACATATTAGAGACTTACCACCAGTAAAACACAAAAACCAATAACAAACAAAAAGCTAAACCACACTTGTAATGTCATTTGGGCCTTATGGCGTAGATCATATGGCATATTGTATACTAATAATAAATGAGTATTTTTCTACTATTATAATATAAATATCGTTAAAAATAAAATTGAAATTGTCTTATTTCAATTATACTATCTTTTTTACGGTGGTCGCGGGTTCGAATCCCAGGGCACACATCTGACTTTTCGGAGTCATGTGTGTATTGATAGTCAATCACCATGCACTAAAACGGTGAAGGAAAACATCATGAGGAAACCTGCATACCATAGCGATTTATAAAAAATTCTATGGTATGTAAGTCCGCCAACCCGCACTAGGCTAGTGTGGTGGACTATATGGCCTAAACACTCTCAATCGAACTCTCGATTGTAGAGTAGGCCCGTGCCTTGCAGTGGGACGTATATGGGCTGATACAGATACAGATCTTTTTTACAGTTTCTCTAACTATGTAAACTAAGCGCGCTCTCAAGCTCGAGCCGAGCGCTCAAGCCACTGCTCGAGCGTCGAGCGCTTCAGTCGAGTCCCGACTCGAGCACGAGCAATCGGCTTGAGCGTCGACTCGAGCGTTTAAGCGCCGACTCGAGCTTTTTTACAACACTGGGCCTTATCTATACATATAAATAAAATTGAAGTGTCTGTTTGTAAAGTGAAAATAAATAAAAATGTCCAAGTACATATCGTTATATACACGATACCTATAACGAAAATGACCTTAGATTTTTTTGTCTGTCTGTCTGTCCGTCTGTCTGTCTGTCTATTTGTTCCGGCTAATCTCTGAAATGGCTGGACCGATTTTGACGGGTCTTTTTTTGTCAGGTAGCTGATATAATAAGGAGTAACTTAGGCTACATTTGTTGTAGAAAATTTCATTTATTTAATAAATAACTAAAAGAACTAATTAACTTTTTTGTTAAACTTCACGCGGACGAAGTCGCGGGCACAGCTAGTCATAACTAAAAGAAGGAACAGACTTAATAACGAAAATATACAGGCCAGTATGTGACTTTTCTCATGGTTAAAAAAATTATAGTGTTGCAAAGGTGTGTGATGGTTTTAGGTAGGTATTTAATTTAACTTAGTTGCTAAGAAAAATCAGTAGGTAGTCAGGAATTGTACAGAAACTTCAGCTATTTTTTTTTATTGCACTGAATGGCGAGACGAGCACGCCGTTCGCCTGATGGTAAGCGATGCGACCGCTCATGAACAGTAGCAAAACCAAACAACACCTTGATTTACAAAGCAATACTTGGCATTCCACTGCGCTCGCCATCCTGAGACACAAGATGTTAAGTCTCAATATGTCCAGTAGTTACTCTGACTACAATGTCCTTCAATCCGAATCACAATAGTGCATTTAAACTGCTGTTTGACGGGAGAAATAGACATTGCGGTGGTACCCACCAAGACAGCCTCTCACATATTAGAGACTTACCACCAGTAAAACACAAAAACCAAAAACAAACAAAAAGCTAAACCACACTTGTAATGTAATTTGGGCCTTATGGCGTAGATCATATGGCATATTGTATACTAATAATAAATAAGTATTTTTCTACTATTATAATATAAATATCGTTAAAAATAAAATTGACATTGTCTTATTTCAATTATACTATCTTTTTTACGGTGGTCGCGGGTTCGAATCCCAGGGCACACCTCTGACTTTTCGGAGTCATGTGTGTATGGATAGTCAATCACCATGCACTAAAACGGTGAAGGAAAACATCATGAGGAAACCTGCATACCATAGCGATTTATAAAAAATTCTATGGTATGTAAGTCCGCCAACTAGTGTTGTAAAAATGAGCGCTGAGAGTCGAGCGTCGAGCGCTGAGTCGACGCTTTGGAGCGTTTTAGACTCGAGCGTTAAACGCTTGAGCGTTTAAGGCTTGCGAGCGTTGAGAGTTTAGACTTTCATGCTCGAGTTATGCGCTCGAGCGTTCAAGCGTTGTAGTTTTTAAATACGGATAGATGAAAAAATTGTGATTAATAAAAATGTTAGGAGTTGTGGGGGGCGGTAGGTACGGTGAGTATTACTTATCTTTTGACTTTGGTCGTATAAGCTGGCCTTATCTATACATCTATACATATAAATAAAATTGAAGTGTCTGTTTGTAAAGTGAAAATAAATAAAAATATCCACGTACATATCGTTGTATACACGATACCTATAACGAAAATGACCTTAGATTTTTTTGTCTGTCTGTCTGTCCGTCTGTCTGTCTGTCTGTTTGTTCCGGCTAATCTCTGAAATGGCTGGACCGATTTTGACGGGACTTTTTTTGTCAGGTAGCTGATATAATAAGGAGTAACTTAGGCTACATTTGTTGTAGAAAATTTCATTTTTTAAAAAAATAACTAAAAGACCTAATTAACTTTTTTGTTAAACTTCACGCGGACGAAGTCGCGGGCACAGCTAGTCATAACTAAAAGAAGGAACAGACTTAGTAACGAAAATATACAGGCCAGTATGTGACTTTTCTCATTGTTAAAAAAAATATAGTGTTGCAAAGGTGTGTGATGATTTTAGGTAGGTATTTAATTTAACTTAGTTGCTAAGAAAAATCAGTAGGTAGTCAGGAATTGTACAGAAACTTCAGCTATTTTTTTTTTATTGCATTGAATGGCGAGATGAGCACGCCGTTCGCCTGATGGTAAGCGATGCGACCGCTCATGAACAGTAGCAAAACCAAACAACACCTTGATTTACAAAGCAATGCTTGGCATTCCACTGCGCTCGCCATCCTGAGACACAAGATGTTAAGTCTCAATATGTCCAGTAGTTACTCTGACTACAATGTCCTTTAATCCGAATCACAACAGTGCATTTAAACTGCTGTTTGACGGGAGAAATAGACATTGCGGTGGTACCCACCAAGACAGCCTCTCACATATTAGAGACTTACCACCAGTAAAACACAAAAACCAAAAACAAACAAAAAGCTAAACCACACTTGTAATGTAATTTGGGCCTTATGGCGTAGATCATATGGCATATTGTATACTAATAATAAATGAGTATTTTTCTACTATTATAATATAAATATCGTTAAAAATAAAATTGAAATTGTCTTATTTCAATTATAATATCTTTTTTACGGTGGTCGCGGGTTCGAATCCCAGGGCACACCTCTGACTTTTCGGAGTCATGTGTGTATTGATAGTCAATCACCATGCACTAAAACGGTGAAGGAAAACATCATGAGGAAACCTGCATACCATAGCGATTTATAAAAAATTCTATGGTATGTAAGTCCGCCAACCCGCACTAGGCTAGTGTGGTGGACTATATGGCCTAAACACTCTCAATCGAACTCTCGATTGTAGAGTAGGCCCGTGCCTTGCAGTGGGACGTATATGGGCTGATACAGATACAGATCTTTTTTACAGTTTCTCTAACTATGTAAACTAAGCGCGCTCTCAAGCTCGAGCCGAGCGCTCAAGCCACTGCTCGAGCGTCGAGCGCTTCAGTCGAGTCCCGACTCGAGCACGAGCAATCTGCTTGAGCGTCGACTCGAGCGTTTAAGCGCCGACTCGAGCTTTTTTACAACACTACCGCCAACCCGCACTAGGCTAGTGTGGTGGACTATATGGCCTAAACACTCTCAATCGAACTCTCGATTGTAGAGTAGGCCCGTGCCCTGCAGTGGGACGTATATGGGCTGATACAGATACAGATCTTTTTTACAGTTTCTCTAACTATGTAATCTAAGCGCGCTCTCAAGCTCGAGCCGAGCGCTCAAGCCACTGCTCGAGCGTCGAGCGCTTCAGTCGAGTCCCGACTCGAGCACGAGCAATCTGCTTGAGCGTCGACTCGAGCGTTTAAGCGCCGACTCGAGCTTTTTTACAACACTAGATTGAGAGTGGTTAGGCTATATAGTCCACCACGCTGGCCTAGTGCGGGTTGGCGGACTTACATGCCATATAAATTCTTATAAATCGCTATGGTATGCAGGTTTCCTCACGATGTTTCACGGTGAAGGATCACCGTTTTAGTGCGTGGTGATTGACTATCAATACACACATGACTCCGAAAAGTCAGAGGTGTGCCCTGGGATTTGAACCCGAAACCACCGTGAACATGTTGGCAGCCGCGACTAGTCCGTTTACCAACAGGCCACCACGCACTTAACGATACCATGAGACTTTTTTTTTCGAAAATCATAGCTTATCATTTATACATTTTTGGAAGTGGCAGAGCCACGCTGTTGTCAATCATGATTTAGCATGAATGGATAGGCTCGTCCGGGGCGGTACCACTGCCGCACCGGAAATCGACATTAATAACAGCTTCTGTCTCGGGTTTCATTCGGTGAGTGAGATTGCTGGATACCCAATACCCCTTTCTTCTTTCAAAATTCTTTTCCTTTACCAACACATCCACGATCCCAGCTTTGTTGATGTTCATGGGCGGCACGGATCACTAACCATCAGGTGCAGGTCACCTGCTTTGCTCATTTACCGGAACTATGCAATAAATAAATGCCTACATAAACATCACTCATTATTTCCCAAAAATTGTATGCAGAGTTGCTACCAGGACACCCATGTTTTGCCCTGTGTGTTCCGACTCATGATGTGATAAGGGACAAGCCTAGCTGCATTCGTTCATCGTAGCTAATGAAAATATTTAACCAAAGATTTAATCAACAACATGGCAACTGTTGCGGTGAAAGGCCATTAGAAAGGAACCGCCCCTACTTATCTCTCATTGACTTCAAGACGAGCAATAAGCGTTTTATCAGATATATATAATTATAAGATTCAAAAAAATTTACATGTCTCCTCAATATACCTAAAGATTTTTGGATCATAACAAAAACTTGGGGCCTCTTGTTTTGGTTAGTTTCTGAATATAGTCACGGCAGGCTATCGATGGAGATTCCGCAGAATTGTTTTTTTATAAATGTGATTATATTCCTGATAGCAGTAGATCATCATATCTATAAAGTCGTAATTCGATGTTGATCACTTGTATTCGACATTGCGAATTCTATTCTTCCCTGGGAACGTCTGAAAGGCACAATTAGAGACATTCTGTAGTCAATGTATTATCGCGTAAGAAGATTTTGTTTGCATGTGTATTTCTTCTGTATCAGCAGAGGCTGATACAGAACGAACGGTAGACGTACAGAGGTACGTCTCACTGCAGGGCACGGGCCTACCTTATCGCCAGTATAATTAAGAGTGATGACTGTGAGGCCATATAGTACATGCATATGTGTATTTCTTATTTTATTCTAATCCGACAACGTGACTTGTAAGTGAAGTGTTGTCCAAATGGGGCATTCATCGACAGGGATTCAGGGAAGGTGATAAAAATATAGCTGCATTGGCTTAATTGCAGCGCGGATATATAATCCATTGGCTCTTAGGCCACACATGCGATGCTAGCAGTCCCGGATTAAAAATCTAGTAGGTATTCGATCTTAACATAAACAAATCACACTGGATCATGCATTAAAATTATGACGCGTTCTACATATAATCCCAATGAAGTTGAGAATACATGCTGACAGACGATAATATAAGCGAAAAGGGGGTGTCCTGGTAGCATCTCCGCCTACTGCTTTCGGGAAAAGGCGTGAGTTTATCTGTGTATGCATGTAGAAGAAAGTATCAAATATTAAAATACATATATTTTACTAGGTGACGAAAATAGCTTGCATGTAAAATTAGTGAGTTCAGCAACATTGGTATCCCCGTGTATATCCTCGTGTTTATACGTCTGATAATGACGTTTTGCCATCAGGTTAACTATTAATTCCTTCGCCATTCAACACGCTGGAACTCTGAAGTATCTTAATAGATTAATTAATTAAACTGAAATTTTATCTTTATCAACTGGCATCAGTCCAACCATTCATATTTTAAGTTGTAACTTCTCTAGATATAGACAATATAGAAGAAATTGCTACATTGCACCTGAGTCAAGTATGATATAATATCCCTCTTGGCAAAGATAAACGTAGTTTCAACTGAGAGTATATGTAATAGTCATTTTATGTGTAAAGATTAAGTAGTATTGTATTATGTCATTCAAACTGCAGTACAATCGCTCGAGTGCCTGAATGAAAATTTTCTTATCAGATACGCTGCATTCAAAACGGCATAATTATATACCTACAGCTTAACTAAAATAGTTTATTGACTTACTATTATTAATTAAACTAATTATTATATCGCTTAAACTAATTGTTATTTCGTATTCCTTCGGAAGGTGGATAGACATGTGTGATGATGATTATTTACTAATTGACTGCAAGAATTATAAAAATGCTTTCCCCAGTGTCGACAGTTATACATATAGTTACCGAGCCATCTATTTATATATAGAATACATATTATGATTGACCTTGACCAGTATCTATTTGCGCTCTGCGAATAAATTGTTCCCTAGGTTATCTAAATTATAGGAAATAGCTTTTAACACGAAAATCCGATATTGATATTTGTAAAATACATACCGGGTATATCAAGACTGCTACCGAAAACGAAGCCGGGTGGTAGTTTTAGTGACTACAAACACAATGCAACTAAAAATTTCGCAAAGAAACGCGACATTAATTTTTAATGATTTTTTAAATATCGTCATTTTTGGGTGGTAAATCCAATTTTTTGCTAAAATAATAATTTAAACTGTTTTATACCTTAGATTATTTATAAATAAAAGGGTATACACCATTATTTTAGGAAAAAAAATGTATTTACCACCCAAATATGGCCATAGGAAAAAATAACAAAAAAAAATTGTCGCTTTTTTTTGCTAAATTTTCTATTGATTTGTATCTGCAGTCGCTTAAACAACCACCCGGCTTCGTTTTCGGTAGCAGTCTTGATATACCCTGTATATTTTCTTTTTAAGTTTTTAGGTCCTTATTCGCAACTGCAATAAGGCTTGACATCACATACCTATAATAAAACTTCAAAAATCTTCATTTGGTGTTTCTTATACGAGTAGGTCTTTTTATAAAGCACGTTGTTTTAAGCGAATAATCTACTAAGTGTAAGCTTAATCTATAAGAAAACCGCGAAAGTTGCTTTTTATGTAAATGAAATGCGTTTTATTCCAAATAATATATTTTAATGAACTAGCTCAAGAATATCTCTGAAATTAAATGGTCTTTAAGTTACTGCAATACTATTGAAATGGAACTTTTTTTCCTTTCATGACTATATTATAGGATCAGCTTTCCTTCATTCAGGGTATGTGCATTTGTGGGATTTAGTTAATTTCCGGAAGAATGTTATGAATACACATAAATGGAGATCACTATTTGGCAAGAACGTCTAAGGGCTATGATTCGCCGCCTCGGCTAAAAAATTGAATCTGCTTTCCTTTTAATACCAAAAAATTAAAGATATAAAAAGTGTAACTTAATTTTTTTACTGACTTCCTACTTTTATTTGTGCTGACATACTGTCATTAAGTTACGTGGATATCGCACTTGTATTGCTAATTTATTCCGTTATGAGTAATTAAACTTTGTCAATCTACCACACCACTTTCAAGCAAATAATCATACCCGCATGATTGTTTATAATATGCGCTTTTTTGTGTCATTCTGTATGCGTTGGAAACATCCGTATTTAACTTTAAATATTTTGAAAACGTGGGTTATTATCAGGGATGTTGCGAATATCCGCATCCGCAAATGCGGAGCTTCCGCATAGATTTGGACATCTGCATCCGCATCCGCAATAATCGATGCGGATATTTATACGGATGCGGATGTAAAACAAAATGAGACAAGACAGAAATTTGATGGTGCCGGCGAATGGCGCTTACCGTTCGCACGTGACATTGACCAATGGGAGCGAAAGAAATAGTGACATGATCCGATGTTGCTGTGAGGTTAGATTCTTCTAGTGAAAATGAGAGTCGAGAAATACCAGAAAATGGTACCAATCAGAATTTTTTTCTTACCCCATTAAAAAAAAGTATTATTTGGATGAAAATCCTCTTAAGTGGTGTTTAGCGAGAGGAATTAAAAATATTATTGCCGATAGCAGAAAGATTTTTATCCACTCCACTAAGTAGTGATCCTAGCGAACAATTATTTGCAGCGTGGGTTTAATTTAAGCGTTATATCAGAAAAGGCGGCGCGGCGTTATACTTAATAAATGAAACGGTGTTCTTTTGCGAGCTCTTGGGGCTACTCAAAACGAAGGTAATGCATTTAATTATAAATAGAGAAGATGGCATCATCCTTGCACAAGCATGGGATCGAATTCTACACTTAATTATACCGGAACCCAAAAGAACTACTACCCGACATCAAGACACAGTGAGCTTCTTCTGCGTAGACCGAAATGCAAAAACAGATTAACGTTTTCAAATTAACTTTTTAATGTAATAATTGTAAATTACAGGCAGTTAAATTCCGCCCCGAATGCCACCAAACCATGAATCCTTTAAAGTAATCGAAATATCGGGAATTTAAAAAATATAAAAAATTAACATAGATAAATCGATAAATTAGTAAGCGATAAAATCCGTAAATAATAGTTTAATTTCAATATTCATTCATATACTATATTTATATAAGATCTTAAACATCCGCATCCGCATCCGCGGATGTGAGCCTTTGAAAATCCGCATCCGCATCCGAGGATGTGAAAAATCGACATCCGCAACATCCCTAGTTATTATCATTAGCGTTTTCCCATTAATTTGTACCAAACCTTTGTTGTGCGGTTAATATTCGTTAAGAGCCACTGAAGAACTTGGCTGACTATAGTAGCAAAGATTGCATGGACGTTGATTATAAAAGCTTCTAGCATTTTTTTTCAGTCTCGTTAAATCTAGACAAAAATAAACATAATGAACAACACAATTCTATCGGAGTATATTGAAGTTTGCCGACATGCTATCAGTCGATTAATATCAATATCTTTTGTTGTGAAAATCAGCCATCTAATAACAAAACTGTAGTTCTCTTCAAGCGAATGCCCCACATTGTAAAAACTTCGATCGCATCGTTTTTCAGTTTTGCTGTCTCACCAATTCATCGATGCACTATAGTAGGAAGGTATAGGCATTCCTGATTGGATACATGTAGATAAATTGTCTTATGTATCTTGATTTAAAGTTTATATTACTTATATAGTTATTTATCGCTAAGGATAACGACAAATTAAACGTAAATGAACAAACTTACATAGTGCACATGTACTTAATAATTTAGTGTGGAAAAGCAAAGCTATGTTAAGTCCGCCAACCCACTAAAGCCAGCGTAGTGATCGAAAATACTTATAACCAAATGGTTTGAGGTCAGGCCAATGGCTGATCGTTTTAAGATGAGCCCATATAATTGTGGTATAAACAGGCAGGCAGACGGTAGATAACATGTATATCATATTGTATGAGTGCATACAAAAGCAGTGGTGTTAGGGAGAGTCTGATCTGTAGGTCCAGATCCAGATTTGGGATACCAGAAAAGACTCGGTCCATTTCTGGCGTTGCAGCGCTAGTTTTATTATTTCCATGGTCATGGTTCTTGGATGGCAATTGGCGTATTAGGTTCCCACTAAGGTTTTAGTACAGGGCCTCTCAGCCATCTTACCCTGAGTGTCCTTTTAATCTTGTACGTGTACGTTACGTGCGAATCGTTTGAAATCCATATTTGTGTCATTTGAGGTTATACAGCGAGCATTTTGGAACGGTAGCAAGTTCTTCATGCCGTAAATACGAATGGCATTTTAATTGCACTTTTACTGTTCAGTAATTGAAGGTCGCGAGTAACTTCGGAGTCGTGCTGTTACGTTGTCCTCTGAGATGAGCACCTACATATTGCGTCAACGTGTTTTCATAACCTAAGCGGTTATATATTATGTCTAAAGCATTAGTTTATTTCAATAATTGTGAAGTGAACCGGCAAATAATAATATAATATGTATTTTGTTGACCCGTTTAGATCCGTCATGACATTAACGGAAGGCCATCACAAGAAGCACGAACATTTAGCTAGACTTTAGGCGCTAGAAGCATAGATTGGGTAGCAAATCCTATAATGTGTTACAAAAAATACTATAAATTCCTCGTTATATTAGGACCTTGAATAAGTTCTCGCTGTTTTTTTACAAAATATTATTTTTGTTAAAAATTCAAGGAACAAAAATATTTCATTCAAAGTATTGTCCATCACTAGCAACCACTTTCTCCCGTCTTTCTGGCAGTATATGAATTTCGCATCGAAAAAACGACATGTCTTTTGAGGCTATCTAAAAATCGGTCAATTTTTTACCTTCTTCATGAAAATGAAAGCGCTGGACAGCTAGGCCATGTGCCATCGAACGGAATAGGTGAAAATCAGAAGGGTCTATGTCAGGTGAATACAGCGGGTGGGGTAGAACTTCCCATTGAAGTGTTTCCAGGTAGGTTTTCACTGGTTTTGCAACATGAGGCCGAGCGTTGTCATGTAGCAAAATCACTTTGTCGTGTCTCTGCTCGAATAGCGGCCGTTTTTCTTTTAGGGCTTGACTTAAACACATCAATTGAAGTCGACAGCGATCCCTCGTGATAGTCTCATTCGGTTTGAGCAGTTCGTAAAAAATTACACCCTGCTAATCCCACCAAATACAGAGAATAAGCTTCGAACCATGAATATTTGGCTTTGCACACGATGTTGATGCATGATCGGGCTTACCCCACGATTATGTATGCTTTGGATTATCGTAGTGTATCCACTTGTCATCGCCAGTCACGATACGGTGAAAAAAACCTTTTCTTTTCTGCCGTTGAAGCAGTAGTTCACACGTGAGAAAACGCCGTTCGACGTCTCTCGGCTTCAATTCATTCTGTACCCAATGTCCTTGCCTCATGATCATTCCCAAAACATTTAAACATTTTGAAACAGTTGACTCATCTACGTGCTAGCGTCTGATATCGGTCTTGATCGAGTAATTCTTCTTTATTTATTTATTTATTTATTTATTTAATCTTTATTGTACACTGATTTGTTATAACTATAAGAGATACTAAAAAATACAAAAGTACAAAAGGCGGTCTTATCGCTCTAAGCGATCTCTGCCAGACAACCTTTGGATGGATATAAGAGAAGGAGACTTCTTTCTTCTTACTTCTTTATCCTGAGGTTCGAATTCATTATTTTGAAGCGTCGAAACCAGTCTCTGCACATCGTATCCGACAAAGCATTGTCTCCATAAGTCTCAACAAGAATTCTATGAACTTCAGCCGCAGAATTCTTTTAAATGAACTAGTGCAATACAATTCCCCGCAAATACACTTTATTTGGCACAAAAGTAGACATTTTCAGAACTAAGAAAAAAATATTGGTTACACTAAAATGAACTATACTATACTGAAATTTAAGCTTATATATACTGCTGCCTTGCATGTGTATTACCATTCCAAATTTCACAAACGGGGTACTGCTATTGTCATCTTTGAAGAAACAGCGAGAACTTATTCAAAGTCCTAATAGAATGTTACGGTATTTAATCGATATGCAGTATACAATAATTTACAATGTTCTAGTTGTAAGAGAAAATCCAAATTGAAATGAACAAAATGAAATAACCGCAATTCGAAATTAAATTTATTTAAAGCAGATACGAAAAGTCAATGAATGGAAAGTCGTTGTCATCTCCATTTACAGTTATGTAAAAAAAGCGTATTGTAGGTATTGCCCCGTGACCAGCACACCGGACATATTGTTAAAACATTGTGGCGAGTTAGTCAATGGTCGGACTAAATTAAGGTACCTATTTAATGCCAGATTTTTTTCTTAGCATTCTTCTGAGGATATTAGAGATCATCATCGTCATCATCATCAGCCTATTCGCGTCCACTGCTGGACATAGGCCTCTCCTATGGCACGCCACTGGGCTCGATCTTCAGCCCAACGTCTCCAACCGCTGCCAGCCATTCTTCGGATATCATCACTCCACCTCGTCGGAGGGCGTCCTACACTACGCTTACCGAGGCGCGGTCTCCACTCGAGAACACGTCTACCCCAACGGTTGTCGGTTCTCCGACAAATGTGACCAGCCCACTGCCACTTCAACTTGCTGATACGCTGGGCTATGTCGGTCATCTTGGTTCTCTGTCGGATAACCTCATTCCTGATTCTATCCTTCAGGGAAACACCGAGCATAGCCCGCTCCATTGCTCGTTGAGCGACTTTGAATTGGTGAACCAGTCGCACCGTCAGTGTCCACGTCTCGGCACCGTATGTCATTACGGGTAGGACGCACTCATTGAAGACTTTCGTCTTCAGGCTTTGCGGTATTGGCGACGAGAAGACCCGACGAAGTTTCCCAAATGTTGCCCAGCCTAGCTGGATTCTTCTTCGAGCCTCACTCTCAAAGTTGTTTCTACCTAATTGCAGTTTCTGCCCGAGGTAGATATATTCCGAAACAACCTCAAGAGGAGCTCCGTGCACAACGATCGGTTCCGGATCAATATGTTTATTAAACATTATTTTGGTTTTATCCAAATTCATCCGGAGACCGATGCGAGCTGAAGAATCAGCTAAGCTGGTCAACATATGGTGCAAATCCATTATGACGATATCGTCCGCAAATCTCAAGTGTGAAATATACTCGCCATTGATGTTGATGCCGCGACCTTTCCAGTTTAGGGTCTTGAACATATCTTCCAATGCGTTTGAGAACAATTTGGGGGAGATCACGTCCCCTTGTCTCACGCCTCGATGCAGAGGGATATGTTCAGACTGCTTATTCTGTACTTGGACGGACATAGTGGCAGCTTCGCACAATGATTTCAACACTTGGATGTATCGCCAATCAACTTGGCAACGTTGCAAGGATTCCAGAACAGACCAGATCTCAATGGAGTCAAAGGCCTTCTCATAGTCCACAAACGCCAGACATAGGGGCAGATTATACTCCTCTGTTTTCTGTATAATCTGTCGTACTGTATGTATGTGGTCTATGGTGCCATATCCTCTTCGAAACCCAGCCTGCTCCGGAGGCTGAAACTCGTCGAGTCTACGCGCGAGACGGTTTGTGATGACCCTCGAAAACAACTTATAGACATGGCTCAAGAGGGAGATCGGTCGGTAGTTCTTCAAGAGGGACTTGTCTCCTTTTTTGAAGAACAATACAACGACACTCTTGCTTCATGTCTTAGGAGTTCTCCCCGAAAAGAGGACGGAATTAAAAATCCGCTGAAGCTGGCTAAGTACAGGTGTTCCTCCTGCCTTCAGCAGTTCAGACAGGATATTAGAGATAGGTCCCTTGTATGGCTCGTCTGGGTTTCCAGTGCTTAGTCTATTTCTGAGGCTAAACACTGTCGTGTTCCGGCATGAAGGATATAGTAGTTGCCATTTTAGTGCATTGTATCCGATTTGAAGCAGTTATAAAAGTATCCGCTAATTTGGCCAGTTTTTGTTGTATTTTGAATAAATGATATTATCAATGAAGAATCGTTTATCGAACCCAGATTATACGTATTACCTACAATCTAATGACAACGTGAAAAAACTTGTTCACGGGTGTTTCTGTTGTTGGTTTGAGCTAAAAAGAGCTGTAACTTCATTAGACTGCGGCAGGTCGTGCTGAGGTTTTTTACGTTAGCTGTTGGTTTATTCACGTATTCGAGCCACCGCGCCGCACCGACAGACCACACTCCGGGACCTCAATTTTTTATTGATTTGAGTAATTTCAAGTACTAATCGCTGCCTACAACGTTATTATTATTTTAATACCCAGATTAGCTTACGTCTGTATCTCCAAAGAAAGAACAATGGCAAGTGTCCATACATAATTTTTATTAACATTAAAATTAAATGTCTTAAGATGAAAAAAATCACGTTAGCCTGAGGGTTAATTTCTAATTCAATATGTGTAATAATTGTTGTTAAAGAAACAGGGGAAAAATTGATATTCACATCAGAATTTTTGTGTTTATACACCTACGTCACACTACGAGTAAAATGGCTGACCGCGCTATGAAGTATTGTATTGTCAGGAATATCATTTTATAATAAATAAAAAGTATAATAATACACCCGTTCTATTAGTATCTTGTGTTTTTATTTATATTAGCCTAAAAAGTATATATTTACACGTATAATTAATAATTACAGTTGATCTGCCGCGGTCTCAGTTGACAGTTACCTTCAATTCTCAACATATTTACTATAAATCAATCCAAACATTAAAATAAGATCGATGATCATAACAAACATAACATATCACACACAGTAAATATAAAAGTCCGTAACAATGCACGGATCAACGCAGTATCAGGCTCCTTATTCCTCAATATTTTTTGACTTAGTCCGGATTAAATATTTATCAACAATTCACACAACGGAAACGTCAAAAGTCTATCTTTTTTTTTGCTGGGTTATCTATGTCAATCGTCAATCGATTGCTTTAAGTATGAGTCTTCTGGCCAGAGTCATATCATACTTTGAATTTACTTATTATTTAATATAGAAAAAATATTATGTGTTGTTACTATTTAAGCAAATAAAATATCAATGAAGTAAAATTATTTACAAAATTAAAATAACTGACAAATTGCGAGAGTTTGCCAATATTATATTGAATGACAAAGTTATCTCGAATAACAGTACTTTACTAGATAGCAAACTATTTAAGTCGAATAAATATAAAATGGCAACACTTAGCCAATAATAGTTTATAAATCCGGAATTACTCAAATGGCTTTCCATTTTAAAGGTTTTTTTTTCACCCGCTTTGTATAATTCATATGATTATTTGAAAAAATGTACAAAAATATTGGAAATTGTTTTGTATATATGCCACTTTAAGACGCTCAAATTAAGATCAATCATAAATTCGCCATTGTTCTTTGCAGAGGTGACATTCATGCATGCTGTAATCTAGCTTATTTTCGTCACATAACATCATTGAGTGGCGAGCCTTATATTGTGATATTAGGCTCGCCAACCAATGATAGCTGGCTCATATGCCAGCCCTAGACATTTTTCTTCTAATTGAGTTAAACTGTCTACTATGTTTTCTAAGTAGCAATTGAATACATATAAGTCTCCAAATCCGCCCATAGAGATCCTCCGGAACGCGAATGAAATGGTTACATGGTGTCAAAGAATTGAGCCAATTACGACATCCTTTAGTCCCAAAACATCGGGGCAACGCTTGCGATAGCTATAATTTAATTATGTGCGCGTGGGACGCAGCTTGTAAACGCTTAACTCAAACGCGCTTTAGCTAGGAACTACAACATCGCGTCGGGAATTTTCTTCGACATTAAGAACAAGTTGAACATAAATGTAGGATATGTGAGCGGAGAGCAATAAATTATCACTAATGATTTTATACGTCTTTTAATTTTATACTTCTTATAATCTTGTACGTCTTATAATTTAATACATCTTTTTAACTTAACCGTCTTCCTTCCAATTCGTCCTTTCACTGTCTCCTCGCTCACTCATTCTCCACATTCATTCACTCTTACTCTTTCATACTTTCACTCGCTCTCATTACATTTCGTTTCATTCAGCATCTATTCCCACATTCGGCCGTCCTGCACTTATGTCTGTCCTCAGACATTATACAAAGCAAAAAAGTAAATTATGATAGCATTAGAATATAAAACTAACTTACAACTTAATCACAAAATTAAGAATATAAACTTACAACTTAACCACAAAGTTAAGAACTCTAAGTTACAACTTAACCACAAAACTAAGAACTCTAAGTTACAACTTAACCACAAAATTAAGAACTCTAATTAACAACTTAACCACAAAATTAAGAATCATATACTACTCGTCTAACATCTCCACACCACTCCTCTCACACCACCTTTTCATCTGATCAGCTGAACTAGAGGTTTTATTAGGCCCCTCCTCCGAACTGTCAATCTTTTCAACTTCATAGCGATCATTACGCTTACATTTGGTGACTCTATAAGGACCTAAATACTTTGGTCTCAACTTAAGCCCAGGACCAAATTGAGTTCTCTTTATAGCCACTATATCACCTTCTCTATACTTATGACTCTCCTTCCTTTTTTTATCATAATATCTCTTATTTTCTTCCTGTATCTTCAATATTTGCTCTTTAGCCTGAAGTCTTAAGCTTTCTCTATTTTCATCATATTGTAGTGTATTCTCTTCCTGTAACAATTCCAATATTTTTAAGTCTTCTTTATTGTTCATTTTAACTCCCATTAATAATTCAAAAGGGGTTGATTTTATTGACCTCTGGAATGTACTATTTAATGACCTTTGAACTTTGCTGACATGCCTGTACCACTCTCCAGGACTTTCTATACACAATTTAGTTAAGACTGGTATAATTATGCGATGAACTCTTTCCACTTGTCCATTTCCACGCGGTACTCCAGTTGTTATTGTTACATGTACTATTTTCTCTTCTGTGCAATAATCTTCAAACTCCTTACTTGTGAATGCTGTCCCTCTGTCAGTAATAATTCTACGAGGATTTCCAAAAGATTGTTGATGCAGCTGAAGTTTATTCAATGTCTCTCTACTTGATGTCGTCTTAGTAGGAAACAGCCATACAAATTTGGTAAATGCGTCAATGATTGTCAGGATATAATTATATTGTTTTCTAGTTGCTGATAATGGTCCAACATGATCTAAATGTATAGTGTCAAATGGGACACTCTCCTTTAAAATAGGGTGTAAATAACCCTCTTGTTTGCCCTCCTTTCTGGTTGCTAATAGGCATGGAACACAACTCAGTAAAAAATCATCAATTTTTTTATTCAAATCTCTAATGAAATAATCCTTATTTAATGCTTCTCTCATCTTAGCTTTTCCAAAGTGGCCTTTGTTATGCAGGTTGTTAATAATCTCTCTTTCTAATGATCTTGGAACTACTATTTGTTTTTGCTCTCCCTTGTATAATATTCCATTTTCTATCCAGTAATCTTCAAAGGTGTTATTTTCCAATATTGCTTTAATTGCTCTCAATCCGTCATCATTTTCTTGAGCTTGCTTTATGCTATCCTGTAAAGTGACAACTGCTACTATAGATATTCTGCTCAGAGCATCACTGTGTCTCATCCTGGAACCTGATCTATGCTCCACTTCAAAATCATATTCACTAAGCATAAGTATCCACCTTGCAACTTTTGCTGAAACATCTTTTTTCTTAAGTGTCATCTCAAATGCTTTGCAATCTGTAACAATTTTGAAATGAATTCCATATAAATAATGTCTAAACTTCTTTATACTTTCTATAACAGCTAATGCCTCTAATTCATAGCTTGAGTATTTGCTTTGAGTGTCACTGGTCTTCTGACTCATATAATGTACAGGATGCATTCCTGAACTTGGATGATACTGCATTAGTATTGCAGCTAATGCAACACTTGAAGCGTCAGTATGAATTTCTGTTTTCAATTTAGGGTTAAATATTTTTAAAACTGGCCCACTGGCTAATCTATCCTTCAAAGTTTCAAAAGCTATTCTCTCCTTGTCATTAAATTTAAAGTCATTCTGCTTCTTTAATAAGTCAGTTAATGGTTTTGAAATACTTGCAAAATCTTGTATATATTTTCTGAAATAACTTGTTAATCCCACAAAACTGTGCAACTGTTTTAAATTTCTTGGCTCTGGATATCTTAATACTGCATCAGTTTTATCAGTACTTGGCCTTACTTCTCCATTCTTGATTCTGTGACCCAAGTATTCCACTTCATTCTGTAACAAGCTTGCTTTTTTCCAATTCAATATTAAACCATACCTTGAAGCAACTTGCAACACTTGTTTCAACCTCAAAAGAGCTTGGTACTCATCTGCAGCTGGAATTATTATGTCATCAATAAATATAATGAGTACACCTTGAGCTATAAGATCTCGGAATATTATGCTGATGAACCTCATAAATGTCTTGGGTGAATTTGACAACCCAAATGGTGCTCGCAAAAACTCATATTGTCCATTATGTGTTACAAATGATGTATATTTAATTGACTCTTCACTAACTTTCAAATGGAAGAACCCATTCTTCAAATCTAATACACTAAACACTTTAGCACCTTGCAATTTATCAATGAGACTATCTATCACTGGCAATGGAAACTCATCTTTGATCATCTTTCTGTTTAACAAGCGATAGTCTATGCAGACTCGAGCTGAACCATCTTTCTTTCTAACTATTACTACTGGACAACAATACTCAGAAAAACTCACCCGTATAATTCCCTGGTCTAACCATTCCTTTACCTGATCCTCTACTAGACACTGCTCCATTAAAGATAAGCGTCGTGGTGGCTGTCTGACTGGAATGTCATCTTTCAACATTATTTTCAGTTGGATGGGTGCCTCCTCAGTTTGATGTGGCTTATAATTCTGTACACACTTCATTAGTTCATCTTTCACACTTTCATCTTTCACATGATCCAAAAATACATCTACACACCCTGCAAAATAATTAATATTAGACAAATCCCACTCACTTTCACCAGGCAACAATGTTACGTCCCCTTCATTCATAAAAACCTTAACTTTATTTAAAAACTCTTGGCCAATAATAACATCATAGGGCATAACATCCACGGAAACTATATGAAACACTATATTATTATAACACTGACCATCAATTTGGACTTTTAGTACAGCTTTGCCCTTTGACGTGATTTTACACAAACCTAGGCCCGAAAGAGTTAAGTCATCATTCACAATTTCGACATTTAACTTCGACAATACTTTAACTGACAGTAAATTAACATCACTTCCCGAGTCTATTAATGCTTTTGTCACGTAATTATTAAGTTTAACACTTTTAACCGGCTTTTTGTTAGTGGAATAGTCTTTGTTTACATTTCGACGCGCGCTTTCGTCAGATTTCAATGTCATCTTGACAGCTGTCAACGTCATCGGATCCGTGTGTATCATTCGATCGCCATTCCTTCCGTCGTTCTCGCTCTTAGCCGTGGTGGCGCCCTCTGTCGCCGACGCCGCGAACAATGCTTGCGTCCTATCACGATGAAAATGATTATCAACACTTTGAATTCTTCCGCTTGCGCTCGCGCTCGGTTTTGCTTCATCGCGCCAATATGTATTCGCCTTTTGCATGAATGTTCCCCTCTTGTTCTCGATCTTGGATACTGCCATCTTTGCCGGGCAATCGGGCGCAATATGGCCGAACTCATTACAATAAAAACACTTTTTACCTCGATATTTATTAGGGCACTCTTGACTAATGTGATTTCGATCACCACAATTAAAACAGAGTAGGCGTGATGATAGCGTAGTTGAGGCACTGGCACGATTTGACTGTTTATTCATATTTTTCACACCTTGCTTTTGACAGGACATCTTTTCTTTCACAGTTTCATAAATTTTTAACTTCTCTTTTAGTTCTGAATATGTTGTGACACCATATAACATTACTTTATTTATTTCACTGTCCGTTATGCCGTCGACTATATATTTTATTGCCTCGTAATCCGGCATCTTGCCGCGCTTGCCCATTTCTTTCATCGTAAGCATATAGTCCAAACATGACTCCGCGGGCTTCTTGATTCGGGCACTCATCATCTCGTGGACCGCTTTAATATCCACGGTATCAGGGAATTCTCTTAAAATAGCCGTCTTTAAGTCGTCCCACGATTTAAATGGCCGTTCCGCTTTCAACCACAATGCAGCGGTACCCTCTAGTGCTCTTCGCGCGACTAGTAGTTGTTGCAACGGCGACCAGCCGAAGATGACGGCATTTTCCTCCACCTCGTTTATCCATTGCAATGCAGAATACGTTTTGTCTCGTCCACTAAACTTTGAGATCACCTCCGCCGCCATTTGCAATATCGCAGGCGCCGAACTTTGCAAATCGTCTTGAGGTTCGTTTTGCCGGTTTCGTCTTCCATCTTTCTCGTTGTTAGCCATCCTCCAACAGTGTACTTACAATTTATAATGTACACGGCACAATTAGTTTTGAAATCGAAGTGTTGCCGATGCGTCGTGTGATGTGCCACGTATTCGGTGAAAACACTCCGATCCCGGACGATGCCCCCAAAATTTGTAGGATATGTGAGCGGAGAGCAATAAATTATCACTAATGATTTTATACGTCTTTTAATTTTATACTTCTTATAATCTTGTACGTCTTATAATTTAATACATCTTTTTAACTTAACCGTCTTCCTTCCAATTCGTCCTTTCACTGTCTCCTCGCTCACTCATTCTCCACATTCATTCACTCTTACTCTTTCATACTTTCACTCGCTCTCATTACATTTCGTTTCATTCAGCATCTATTCCCACATAAACGTGAATTAAATGGATCTGTTATAACAGCCATTATACAAAACACCTTTCTTTAATACATTGTTCATCGTTTCATCTGTGAAAAAATCTACGTCATTCTCATTTTACATGAACATAGTGATGATATCTACGCATAATTAGCGAAAATACGTCTTCTAAATGTATTAATCTTTATAGTGACTAAATAAGTGTCATAAGTATATTCGTATCACGATTTGATTATTCGCTATAAAAGAATGTATGCATATCACTATAATGTTAAATGCTAAATTGCGCATAGCTGCAGACATTAACGTCCGCCCTGCCGTCAATGTGTTTGGAGTACGGACCCCCGCATTGTCGCCAAACATTGCACCATAAGATCACGGAGCAAGTGATCCAGTAATAATAATAAACTATATGGCATGAACCTTTCATAATAATTATCCATTTAGACTTTTTTGCCGCTAATCCGCAATAGGCCAGCGTGGTGGACTATATGGACTAACCCCTCTCAATCTTACTCTCGGTTGTTGTAGAGGAGGCCCGTGGCCTGCAGTGGGACGTATGTATATGGGCTGATACAGTATAGAATATTTGTTAATCTACAAGTATTCTAGCCATATATTTTTTTAATTTATATATTTTGTCAACGTGAGAGCAATACAGTTTGTATTTCTTGTCATAGTATTGAAGTAGCCTCATGTCTTAAATGATTTTTTTACCAATCAACCATAATTAAGACTACGAATCATACATGGGGTCAGTGATCTAATTAGGAACCTTGACAGGACACTGGATACTTCTACGCATTTAGGAATTAATTTCTAGGGTGTTGTGACACAAGACCTGTTCGATGCTGCATGAATTCAATAATAAACTGTATATTATGTTCGACAGGTGTGCGAGGTATACAAATTGCACAGGGAGACGTATCACCTAACAGTGGACTACGTAGACCGATACTTATCAAACACTGAAGATGTACAGAAAGGCCGGTTACAACTTATAGGTAAGCAATTAGTTCATCAGTCTTACCTCCACATAAAACACAGGGGAAAAATATATGAATACTTTGTCATGCAAATAAATACAAATACAGTACATACAAAATATTTTGTAATCTATTGGAATTTTTAATTCCACTTTTAACTATTTATTTTTTACACGCTTTATATTAGCTTCACTTGTATGTTTGTATGTTTGTATGTTTGTATGTTTGTATGTTTGTATGTTTGTTTGTAACCGACTTCTTTGGGCGCGATTTTGACCCACTTTAAACGGCCAGATTTCGTTCAAATTTTGCACACCTGTCAAAGACCGATGACAATACAATAATTCGATTAAAATATATAATTATCCTGATTAGATTCGCCAGGATTAATTATTCTTATAATTGATGACCATTGCTACATTCATCGCTAGATGGCGTTAACATTGTATTCTTCCAAGAAGCTTATACCCAAATGGAGATTGCATTCCGTATAAAACACTGAAGCACAAAAATTTGACCTTGAATGCAATCGCTGTTGCCTGCTATCCTTTTCTTTAGAGTGACAATGAATGAAGTTCACGTGAAGTTCATTCATTGTTACGCTAAAGAAAAGGATAGCAGGCATCAGCGACGTCATTCAAGGTAAAATTTTTGTGCTTCACTTTTATATACGGAATGCAATCTCCATTTGGGTATAAGCTTCTTGTATTCTTTAAGTGTCAAATGTTACTACTGACCAACAGATGGCGTTATTGATTGGAAATACAGCCGTAGATGGATGTTTTTAGTCAAAACAATTATATAATAGTTAAAAAAAACTAAAATACACGCTTTAATAAGATATACAACTAAAAAAGTAAAAATAATTGATACTGAATTTAAGATAAGAAAATGGAGTAAAATACATATATTTTATTGTTACAAAGCGTGGGGTGCAGGAGGATAAGTAATTGTTGTAAACACCCCACGCTTTGTAACAATAAAATATATGTATTTTACTCCATTTTCTTATCTTAAATTCAGTATCAATTATTTTTACTTTTTTAGTTGTATATCTTATTAAAGCGTGTATTTTAGTTTTTTTTAACTATTATTCCTTAAAAGATTATGTGGAAATAACCATGATATTTTATTTTCAGGAATAACATGTTTATTTATAGCAGCAAAAGTGGAAGAGGTGTATCCCCCTAAAATTTGCGAGTTCGCATACGTGACGGACGGCGCTTGCACCACCGACGAGATACTACTAGAGGAGTTGTTGATCCTGAAGATCCTGTCGTGGAGCATCACGCCCATCACGATCAACAGCTGGCTGAACGTGTACATGCAGCTGGCCAGCGAGGGCCGCAGCGCCAAGCGGCGGCTGCTGGGCGAGCAGGACGTGGGCGCCAACGCGCTGCGCGGCTACACGTTCGTGTTCCCGCAGTACTCGTCGCTGGAGTTCGTCACGTGCGGCCAGCTCGTGGACCTGGCCGTGCTGCACGTGGACGTGAACCGGTTCTCGTACAGCACGGTGGCGGCGGCGGCCATGGCGCACTCGTTCGGGCGCGAGGTGGCGCTGCGCGTGTCGGGGTTCCGCTGGGAGAGCGTGGCGCCGTGCCACGCGTGGCTGGAGCCCTTCGCGCGCGTGCTGCGCGGCGCCGCCGCCTGCGTGGTGCGCGCCGCCGACGGAGAGTTCGTGCAGCGCGCCGCCGGCCTCGACCTCATCTGCCCGGACCTCAACAGCGACGAGAGCCACCGCGTGCAGGCGCACAACGTCAGCCTCGACATGTTTGTACGTACACATTACACACTATACACATACTTGCTTCATTCAATTCTGCACCATCCACTTTTGATGTTTTAAAATATAATATTATTGAAAGTATTTGTCGAACATAGTTTTCGTGTGTGATGCCGAACGCCCTTAACGATAATTTACGACTTCTGAACACTACTCGAAAGCTGTGTGAATGCATACGTTTCGTGTTGTCTCAGGACAAGGTGTTCCAGCTGATGTCAGAGCAGGGGGAGGCGTCGTGTTCAGCGGAGGGCGGGGAGGTCGCGGAGAGTACGGAGGGTGGTGAGGGCGCGGCGCACATCTACCCGCCCACGCCGCCGCAGTCGGACCACAAGAGCCCCGCGACGCCGGGCACCAAGACGCCGTCGAGTCGGCAGCAGGCGCTGGCGGCGCTCGACGCGCTCGGACACGTCGACGCGCTCGACGTGCTGCACGCCGTGCTGCGCCCGCACCTGCAGTAGTGTGCTGAGTGTGCTGAGTGTGCCGAGTGCAGTGAGTGCAGTGTAGTGTAGTACGCAGTGGTGGGACGATCAGCTCGGCCGCCGCTGCCGCGTGCCTGCGGACTCTGGCAGGTAGTCATTCGTCAAGTATGTCGTATATTCGCCGGCGGACGTCCGAGTCGCTACGTTGGCAAACGTACGCACGGTTAACGACTGATTGCGCAAAAACTTATGACATATTTCTTTTATTTTTGCGCAATTCTATTCGGAACAATCTAATCTGTAGATTTTTAAGGATCTGATTTTGCCGGTGAGCGTTGCTGGAATATGTGTATTGTTTGATGACGATACGCACAAATTAAATTCGTCAAAATTGAAAGCTAAACTCGACGAAAAACACATTGTATATACCGTAAGCCTAAGCATTCACTGAGCTTTGCAAACATATTTGTTTATTCATAAAGTAATACGTGACCGCCACTTGTGTCACACAAGTTAGATAAATTACACTATCATTTTCGTTGATCTCATCCAGTGCTTCGATGTCTTCCTAAACATCCTTTGAAGATACATCCCAGTTGAAGATTTACCACTAACTCGCAGTTGTAACCCGCCGGTGTGAAGTGTTGCCGCTTACTAACCGACTAGCGCACTAACACGCTGTTTGTAGTGTGCATGTCACTCACATTACTTCAACTGGGGTGTATCCTAAAAAAATAAAAAGATGTTGCTGGCGATCCATTCATTGAACAAATAGTTTACCAAAAATGAAATTCGTGAAAGAAGGTATTTTTCCCAAAATTTCTAAAACCAAACATGCCAAAACGGGTAGATGAAATCTACCAGTGTAAGATTAGATTGTCTATTAAGAGTTCAATATTATTATGTACCTATCCATAATTTTATGTCTCTTGTTGGATATCAAAATATTTCTTTCCAAACAATTTTGCATTAATACGCCGATTTAAAGTACAATATTTAATTTTGCAATGTCGCAAAATGAACAGTAATGAATATCCCAGCATTGGTCCCGGTAACGGCATGATTGTAGCGGAGCAGACTCGGGATTGCTTGCGCATCTCCCGACCTGCAAATTGACTGAAAATGTAAACTTAGGTACTTGTGAAGAAGTTCACAGAACGTAACTTAGTCACCGAAGAGAACTTTGTTCCTATCGTATGTATTTATGGCGGACAGTGGTCGCGCGTCGTGGTGCGGTCACTGCTTACACATTCCTATCGTTGGTGTTAATGTATGATATGTCAGTAAAGTGAGTAAGGAGTTGAAAACCTACTCCTTACTCCACCTCTTAAATTTTGTTACATTTTTAATATTTACGAGTTTAGTATAATTTACTGTTGAAAGGTTGTGTTCACTCATCGCTTACTAGTATTGGTGTTTTATTTTAAGTGCATATTGTAAATAAGAATGTATTTGAAACTTAATCACCCACAATCAATGTTATATCCATGCGCCCAGATAGTATATTGATAGGATCGAAAAGTAATTTTATTGCAAATTTATTTATATACTTCGTAACTAAACACATGATTTAGTGGAATTCGTTTTAAAACAACAATCTTAAAAATTGATCAATAAATGCATGCTTTATAAAATTGCCGCCGGCTATTCGTTATTTATGTTTTTCAATAAAACGCGAATCTACAATCATCGATCAATAAGGTTGCGTATCTTAAAAGTAAATACCATTGTCTATAGGTTACCATATTATTTTCAATTTCGTTTCGTATTTCAATCAACTTTAGTAACATTAATCAACATTTTATAGAAACACATGAGCACGTCCAACCCATTCGAACTCTCGAATTAAGTTTTAGTGAATAAAATTAGTCATAATGCCTATAACTCCTTAACTTTGCTATTAAATTGTGTAAATAAATTGATAATTATATAATTTATTTCCTTCTTTGATGATATGTGAACAATACAATGTTCAGGAGACTGATTTATGATTATTAATTAACTAGACGAGCAAGTACAATGCAAGTACTATATAAATATATTAAATTCTTCATGTGTAATGCGTTAATCTTTTACATCTAAATTCAAATTTTAACCAAAGACTGCCATCGCTGGACAAAGATCTTCGTTTTAAAAAAAAAAGATGCGTGATATAGTCTTACTAACAGAATCCGCGAAAATGTTAATTAACACAATAGTCCAGCTATAGCTATAGCTAATAAAGAATATTACCATGTTATTGGCGTTTCTTATGCACTATCCCGTTCTATTTATGCTTCAATGTTCCATTAAGTCGAGTTGGTTGATTAAAATTTCTATGAAATAACATGCGTACCATGCGTATATCTTATCAATTTATTTACGAATCTTTTGTCTGCACTGTGAGAGCAGCTGCTGTTGAAAATGTCGCTTATATCTGTATTTATATTTTAAACTGTTTAAATATATTGTTTTCTATGCTGATTTTTTTTACCGTATATGATATTTTCTATTATAATAAAAATGTCATGGCGGCGCTATTGTATAATAAAATCCCTACTCGACTGGGCATTGAAAGCGCTGTCTATAAAATGTTTGACTGTACTTACAGAAATATATTATTATACTAGCAATTGGCCTATTGATTGTGCCTTGCATCAGAATTAATAAGCGATCAGGACCGCTGTCTAAGGATCAATCCCGAAAATGTACCAATCGGGTCGAAGATTTATCGACATGCGCACATTTCAGTTATTTGGATTGGTTTATTTTAGGGGAGATTAATGCTTAGATAATTACAATGATCGCTTATTCATATCGATCGTTAATAGCTAACATGATATCTTAACGCTGTTTCTTTATAAGTGCAAGTAGTTGCGTAAGAAACATATTTTGTACATAAGACTTAGCTTACAGTGACAAGTTCTTAGTGACAAAAATGTTTATTATATTTATTGTTTGAAATGCTACCGGCTGTCTATTGGAAATACCTCAATAAGAATTTGTATAAATATTTATATCGCGCAGATTTCTAAGACACGAGCTAGCTCACTTCTCGCTTTAAGCTGCAAAAGATTTGCAGTATTAGTGCGCTTTTCTAAAGTTAGAACTAACCAATTAGTCGGTTTTAATCTTGTATAGTTGCATAAATTAGATAATATATTGTTATAATGTTGAAGTATAAAAAAATAACTGATTTGGTATTAGTATAATGTTATTGTTAAGTTTAGATGAGTTGAATCGATTATGTCGCAGTGAGTCGGCGACCCACAGTGTGTTGAGCGAGCAGTGAGCCACCTCTCGCCTTCTTTCAACTGTATAATATGTACCTAAAATGCAAGCTGAAGAGCATAAAGTAGTTGAAAATCGTTAGTAGAATTAAGAGAAACGATTACGCTTATCCCCTAAGGCAACATTTCGCCTTATAAATAAGACTCATAGATGTGTTTTCAATTTCAGATTTATATATAGAACGGTAACAGCTTGTTTAGTTTTAAGTTATTTTTATATCAATTTATTTAAAGCTGATAATATAAACAAAGTTGGAATTATAATAGGTTTTCCAATTGTATTTCCGGATAGTGAATGTGATCTCATACGGTTCGACACGGAAGCCATAATGTCTGTTCATGCTAGAAATTGTTATATATTGTGCAATACGCATTGATCACATTGAATTGTACGTACAGTTTGGATGTCACGGAGTTAAAGTATTAAATAAATGGTGTTGATGAAGACTTCCTGCTTATTTATTTCATTTACACTAAAAGCTCCCATGATTCTTTGTAGGAGTTCCCTTGAGTGACGACAACTATCATTTGTAATTTGATCTACAGCCATATTCCTAATGTACAAAAAGACAACAGTGTATTCGAAATCATCTCCACATTTAATGTCATTGAGGGAAATACCAACTACTTAAAGTCTAATGAAATTCACTAGCCTAATGTGACTAAAACATTCCTTCGCAACTACACAGCTATGATTTGAAGATCGATATTAGCAAGCATGGGCGTATCTAGCCATGGGCTCAGGGTGGGGCAGTATTTCAAAATAATATGTAATTTGCAAACTATACTCGCAGTCTTAAATTCCCCGGTAAATTTTTTCATACAAAAAATTACACCCTGTAGCAGCCTGTATCTGTATTTATAATTGGAATTATCCAAAATAATTTCATAATGCACCTACCAACATCCATAATCATCAATAAAAAAATGTGTCTCTATCTTCAACCTTTTGGACTTTGGGCGTATGCCAGATTTCTAATTAGTCAATTTAAAGGTCTACCTTTAAAGTACTATCACTTTAACTCGATATTTTTTTTAGCTTTGTTTAGGTACCTTACAGGTCAGAGCCAGGGTGGGGCAAGCGCCCCACTCTGCCCCACCGTGACTACACCCATGTTACCAAGGGCCAAACTATAACGACGGACTAACAGAGCGGAAATCAACCTCAAGGTATCAACCTTCAGGTATCAACCTTCAGGTAAGTGCTTCCATACATTGTTACAAAATAATAAAATCACTATACATAGAAATCAATTTGTCTGTTTATATAGTAAAAATAACTATAATTAAATAAAAACGATATTTTTTAATTCCATAATTCGCACAATACCAAATCTGAAATCAATGTTTGCCTGTAGTACATTTGGCTTGTTACCTCTAATTTCCAAATCGACGACCTACTTTGAAGGAACTGTCACTTATATCAATTGCCAATTTTTGTGTAATAACATAGACTACTATCTATCTAATTATAAAAGTTCCATTTGACATATCTCAAAATTGTGAAATAGGGATGATGTCAAATAAATCGGTTAGTACAATATCCGATTATTAACGAGATATCGATACTATTTGTTTGTATTTCTTAATCGATTACAGTTTATATTTTTAGTTTACATTATTTCGTTTTTTTTTTTATGTACATCTTTATCCTAATGAGACATCCACAATTGCATAAGTCACTTTAGTATTAAGGAACAAAAGCAATGATTTATTTATTTCTAGCGGTGACTGATTATCAATACACACATGACTTCGAAAAGTCAGAGGTCTGCCCTGAGATTCGAACCCGCGACCACCGTGAACATGTGGGCAGCCGCGTCTCAGCAGTCCGTTTACCAACAGGCCACCACATACACAAAATTATTGTTAAATTATTAAATTGTTAAATTATTGCCTTTTATTAAAATTATTATGACATTATTTACTGATGGTTGTTCGGTGATAGTATGCTTGTTATTAGCTGATAATTCAGTACTTTTTAAAATTAGAAAACAACTGGATTAAAATTGCTCGATTATTTCTATATTTTTACCGATTATGCGTATACAAATCCGTTTGCATAGTCTCAACTCTACACATGGAAGACCTAACGACGTGACTTTGTAATGCGTCTAGTAAAAAAGTATGTTGTTTAAAATGGTTGTTTTGCTTTATTTAAAGGATTTATATTTAAATTTAGTTATTATGGATTGTAAATCCTGTAATAAAATAAGAATAGCTTCATAATTCTATGGTTTTACGGAAAGTTTTATTGAAATTGTGTGAGTTACGTCTTCACAAAGTTATTTATGATAAAAGTATGAAATGTCAAATGAGATTTCTTGAATTAGAAATACAAATAGGTACTTTCATTATGGAAAACAAATTAAAGTTATAACCATAGAGTAAGTAATCACTACGTTCTAGTTATAACATCCAACAATGACACTAAAACCCTCCATTCATATTTGAAATCCAATTCACTCAAAGTAACTTAATCGAAATAAGCTTACCAAGTTATGAGAGCCTTAAGGTAACTTTTAAAAATATTAAAATAAACATGATTTTAATTAAAACAAATAGATCTTTATTATAAAAACCACTTTGGTGCAACAATTATAGATACAGAAATCATACAATTACGTATAAAAATATTACAACAACTTCATGATGTAATTTGTACAAAACACATTGTAATCTGGTCTACCTACGGACGCGGGTTGGCCATCCTGTAACAAACAATAAGGATATTTGATAAAAAAAAATATTAATGTTGTAAACATTGCAAAGGAAAGATAGGATTTAATTGTAACGTAATTTATGACAACGATAGTGACGAGGGCGAAATATAGTAAGCAATGTCACGCCCTACCCTTATTATTATAGCTCATATCACATAAAGTACCAATGCATTGGATTGAACAGCATAGTACCACTGCCTCACAGAAAACTTTCGCGAAGTAACTGCTGTGCTATTTCATTCGTAGAGTGAGATTGTCGGAGTCGTGTTTACTGGTGGTAGGTCTCTCATATGTCAGAGGCCGCCTGGGTGGGTTCCACCGCAATGTCTATTTCTCCCGCCAAACAGCAGTTTAAATATACTGTTGTGTTTAGGATTGCAGGAAATAGTAATCAGAGTAACTACTGGACATATTGAGACTTTACAGATCATGTCTCGCGATGGCGAGCGCAGTGGAATGCCAAGCATTGCTTAGTAATTCATGGTGTTTTTGGTTTTGCTACTGTTTATGAGCGGTCGTATCGCTTACCATCAGGCGAGCGGCATGCTCGTCACGCCAATCATTGCAATAAAAAACGAAACGCGAGAATGAACCTGTCTCTAAACGTCGACCTCCTGTGAGACAGTGGTGCCGTTCCAGACGAGCGTGGCCCTATCATTATATAAAAAGTTCCAACAGATTTCTAATATGCTCGAATTGTGCCCACGGGAAACAACCATGCCCGCTAACAGACCCTCAATTTGAACTTCACAGCACTTACCATCAGAAGCATTCCATTCACTGTCGAGATAGCCTATAAAGTAGTTAGTAGTGTAACTTACACATGTATGCTTATTTTGGGTCCAGCGGAGACGGCCACGTCGTGCGGCGTCAGGAATACAAATTGCCTGTTGGTGTTCGCGAGGGCATGCGACAGTAATATGTCCATCACTATCCTGCGGTTCACATTATCCTGCGCAAAAACGTAATACACATCATCAGGTAAAACATCCATTTATCAAGGTACAAAGGTCATAGTTTGTTCATGTCCTATAAGGATAACACTAGGCCACACGCGTTGGTAGTGAGTGACTCGTCAGAATCTAAGGGAGCTTGGTTGACAAGTTTTGACAAGTTAATGTATTCCATGTAGTCCTACTCTGGCACCAAGCGATTACCACCTTTTGTTCGCATTGCAAAACTTCTTCAATGATAAGAAATTGGAATCAGGATAAGATTGTGAAAATAATAAAAAAGCAAGAATTCTATGAGGGAGGCATTACGAAGCTACCTTTAGAGTGGTAACAAATAATACAACAATACGGTGCATATGTGACTCAAATCAGACAATCCGAAACATGTTAAATAGTCATGAATTTTACGCCGAAATAAAAAATTCTTTTTCCCCTACTAATTGCATACGAACCAGGCGAGCATAGACAGCCTCCGTGGCGCAGTTGGTTAGACGCCGCCGGTGAAACAAGAGGCCGCGGGTTCGTTCCCCGCACCGAGAGAAATGTTTGTGCGGCTCACAAATATTTCTTTCGGGTCTGGGTGTTTGTGAGACCGAATAGCGTCTCGTAGTCACTGATACCCGTGACACAAGACTCGATCTTAGTGTGGGATCAGGATTATGTATGTGATTGTTGGGTGTTATTTATTTATTTATAGACATATTTTGTATGTATGTAATATGTATAGTGTATAGTTACCATGAAAACGTCGCACTCGTCCATGAAGTAGAATGGCAGGTCGACGCAGTCCCACAGCGCCATGATGAAGGCCACTGTGGAGTAGGAGCGCTCGCCGCCCGACAGCGAGGAGGTGGTGGTGGCGCCCCCGCCCGCGCCCCCCGCCACACCCCCCGCACCCCCCGCGCCGCCGCACGAGATGGTGAGCGAGCCGCGCACGTTGTCGATGTTCATGCTGCCCTGACACGCAACGACCATTGCTATTTATATAATTTTTTCATCGTCTACTATATGCATAATAATATATATAATATTTAAAAAAAACTTGGAAAAAGGGAATTTTCCCATTTCTCTTAAACGTTGACTCGTCAACATGTGTATCTTGCCAATCCTCACATAATGTACTCAAATCTGGTCTGTGACCGAACTTCATAGAGGTCCGGGATTGGGGTTTGACAAAGAACTATGGAGCGCAATATATAAATAGGCGTAACACGCATGGACAGAATGCCCACCTTAAATATATAATAATGTATAATGTTTCATCCATGTTGTACAGAAATCGGCCGAACTAAAGTGAGATTATTATTTTTACTTAATTGACCTATTTTGTCTTTTTACGAATTCTTTCTTAAAACTTGGTATATACCTTCATATCCCATTTTTCCAGTAGTTAATTTTTAGATAATGACTGCAGAACAAAAAGACTGGTTGATCAGTCGAATATACTATATTCTACCTATACGCCTGCTGTGAAGCCGCCACCGTCGCATCCTTCGACCGTACAATCGAAACTACGATTGAGAGGGATAAAATCTCGACGCGACATAAAAGAAAAATAATCAGCCACCAGAAATAGAAGGATGGATTTGAGGAATGCGCTGAAAACTTTTTCAGCGCCTGCGTAATACTCACGAAATAATTCCTCATCTTCAACATGGCGTTGAAGCTGTGCTGCACTCGGCCCGCGATGCTCGTCTGCACTTTGTGACAGAACTTCAGGTGCTTGTTCGTGGTATCTTTAATCTGTATTCAACAGATATTTCCTTACTAATACTTGCATGTGAATAATAAACTATTCGCAAAAACATATAAAACCAGTGAAATCATTAAATAGAATGTTTTTACGCTAGGGACTTGCTTGACCTATCTTATTTTACGTCATTGCATATGCCACTTTCCTAAAAACTTTAATCTCTCTTTGTAAGTGATTTATGTAATGGATTTCTAGGAAACAGTCTGATGGAAATATTTAAATTTTGTGTTTAGATGTTTTACAACACTTTCCGATCAAAATGTCTTCCGATTCTCTTCATATCCGACTTTATCGATTCTATTATTATTACGAGGAGCGGATATGGTGTAAATATTTTTTTAAAATAATAGATTTTATTTCATATGTAGTAAATAACATATGAGAGTCAAGATCCTCAAAATTGAGGATGTTGATAACGGCGACATTTAAAGGGAGTGCAAGAATACGAATCCTAGCACTGATCTCTATGAGAATTCTTCGTACGAATGGTACAGTTGGTAATGTCCCAGCGCACTACCCATACCATGACCCATAAAGCCAAGCAAAACGGACGAATGGCTAGGGTAGTGGGTACGTACGGGCAAATGATTAAATCAAAATCAAAATATTCTTTATTCAAATAGTCTTTCACAAGATCTTTTGAATCGTCCATTTCTGCTATCACTGAATATATTAGTACTGGGTACCTGATGGGTACAGGATTGTCCTCACCTCGCTGATGAGCGTGTGCAGCGTGTCGAGCGTGTGCCTGGTGGCGCGGTACCTGGTCTGCACGTCCAGCAGCCGCTCCGCCACCTCCGCCTTGCTGAGTCCGTCGCTGCGGATCGAACTCAACTTCTGCTCGATCTTCTTCAACTCCGCCGTTACTATCGACATCTCCCTACACACGTAAAGTAAGCACATATATTTGCAATTCAACATTTTTTTTATATTTCAATGAATGGCGAGACTAGCAAGCCGTTCACCTGATGGTAAGCGATACGACCGCTCATAAACAGTAGCAAAATTCCACTGCGCTCGCCAACCTGAGACATAAGATGTTAAGTCTCAATATGTCCAGTAGTTACTCTGGCTACAATGTCCCTCTATCCGAAATACAACAGTGCATTTACACGGCTGTCTCACGGGAGAAATAAACATTGCGGTGGTACCAACACAGATGGCCTCTCACATATGAGAGACCTACCACCAGTAAATCAACATTACAAGCCTATGAGACTACCGATACCATAAAAAAACCAAAATCATATCAATCTTAGCTAAATCAGATATGAAATCGGCAAGTATAATGATTGGACCCAGTCTGCTTTAAAATATGTGAAGTGAAGCGAGATAAATGAAGAAAGCTGTCTGTTAGATAGTGGTACCAACTACCACTCAGGAAAGCTAACGAAACTAATTGCAACAACCTTTTAATGCTAACCAGATAAGCTAAGTATCGTATCGAGTACGTATGACGTACAGAACCGAGATTGACTGTGGAGCTAATCCATAAGCTTTCAGGTCATCGAAAGGACTATGTTTGGAGTGTCTCTGAAGAACAAAATTCTAAACGAAGTAATCTGTCAGGGAGAACCAAGGTGAGCGACATAGCTCTGAAAGTTAGTAGGTTGAAGTGGCATTGGGCTGGCCTCATATGTCGCAGATCAGATAATGACCCTCTGGCCAGATGGCAGGATAACTTACAAAAGAGGGCTGGCAGCAACTGGATGGATAAAGCAGTAGACCGGGCTCTGTGACGTACCTTGGGACAGGCTTATGTCCAGCAGTAGACTGCACGGGCTAATGATGATGAGATAAGCTAAGTAAACCAGACTTCTCTAAACTTTTGTCACTTATAGTCCGAAGACTATCCCTGAATGTTATAAATCACTTTAGGAATCAATAAGCTAAACAAACAGCAAACCTTCAAGTCCATACTAGCATCCCGACTCACCTAGGATCTTCGAGTCTGGGGCACAGCTTGAGCGCTTTCTGTATCTTCTGTTGCACGACAGCTTGCTTGTCGTCCAGGAAGGCCTGCAGCTGCTGCAGCTCGGCCGAGTCCTTGTCCACGCGCTGCGAGTACATGCTGCGCTCCGACATGCCCTGCTCCACCTTCATTTGCTCCTGGATTATCTCTTCCTGTGAACAAGATAATAGGTATAGTACAGAGATCCACTATTTCTTAATAACATAGGCTAAGATAATATAATGTGAATACAGCCACAAGGTAGATAAATGACATAATATATTGTATCAGCCCATAAACACCCACTGCTAAGCCCGGGATTCTACTACAAACTAGAAAGGTGGCGTGTATTTAGGCTGTAATCCACAAAGCTGCCCTAGTGTCAAATGAATATAATACATTACATGAACGATGGATGCAAGTCACATCCAGTATGTAACTCTGGAACTTGTTGCAGGACGCCTAAAATTTAAACTATGCATGAAGAAATGTCGTGCTTTATTATGGATACATTTTAATGTTTTATGTCCACCAGTGCATTGAAGTACGTAGTGGCTAGTCAATTACGGGCCAGGAATAGCCAAACAAGCATGGTCACTGTGGTCGCAGTCACAAATCCTAAGACACATCTCTGACTCATGTGTAATTGGATAATCAGTCATAACGCACTACTTATAACGATGAATGAAAACATCGTGAGGTAACCTGCACATTATAGCGACTCCGCCCACTCGCGCTAGGTCAGCTGGTGGACTATATGGCCAGATTTATAAGCTCAGCCTCAAGCGAACGCTCGATTGTAGTGGCTAGTGCCCTGCAGTTGGTCGTATATGCATATGATACAGAGCCGGTGTTAGGGTAAGGCGCGGTTGGGAGACGGCCCTAGGGCACCAGTGCAAAAGGGCGCCGAATGCCGAGATTTACTGTAACATATAGTATTACCTATGAATTACTGTCTTTCGCTTGGATATGGATAGTACTTATAGTGTGCCATAGACGTCTTGCCTAAGGCGTCCGTAATCCTCTACCCGCTACTAGACTGATACATGTCCATCAGACCAAATCCATACACAAATATACTCACCCCGAGACTCCTGACTTCCGTAGTGATCGCCGCGAGGCTCTCTTTAAGTCGCGTGATGTTGACTTCGATGTCGTCTGCTTGTTGCTTCCACTGCTGCTCCTTAGCCGACAACTCTGTTAGCTGGTCTTGCATCTCCTTCACCTTGCCCGTGGTCACTTCCAACTCTTCAGCCTAGTGTCAAAGTGCACGAAGATGTAAGACTTATTATACTCTACTGGTGGTAGGTCTCTCATATGTGAGAGGCTGCCTGGGTAGGTATCACTGCAATGTCTGTTTCTACCGCCAAACACCAGTGTAAGTGCATTATTGTGTTTCGGTTAGAAGGACATTGTAACCAGAGTAACTACTAGACATATTGACAATTAAAATCTTATGTCTCTGGATGGCGAGCACAGTGGGATGCCAACCATTGCTTACAAACATTCATGGTGTCTTTTGGTTTTGCTCCTGTACATAAGTTGTATAGCTTACCATCAGGCAAATAGCATGCTTGTCTCGCCATTCATTTAAATAATTAAAAAAAAAAACAAGGTAATTTCCCATGTCATGGTATCGAAAGTACTCAAGGTGCCTTTTTTTGATCCCTCATGCATCTCAAGCAAATACAATACTTGTTGATTAAGCAAAACATTTATTTCTGTTCCATAGTCTGTAACTCATTCCCTGTTGCAAGGAGGCTGTCAACTGCGATGCAATTCGCTAACTCTTCAATGAAGACTATGTGGATGCTGATGATGGCGCTCATCAACATGGACATTAGTACCGTTATTTCAAACACATTCTACTGAGGACCGAAAAAATCTCACCTGCGCCTGAACGGAGTTTCAAGTCTAAAATTACACGAAGACGAAAATGATACATTCTAGTTTAGCATGCTACATTTAAAGAGACTCACCAATACAGCGTGATGCGGTGTTTCCTGCTGTTCCAGCGCTTCAGTCGCTCTCCGCTGCGCTTCTTCCTTCTCGTGCACGTCGGCTAACAGCGCTTGAAGCGCTTTGGACGCCGCGCGCTCGTTATCCCTGGCCTGCTTGGCTTCTTGATCCAGTTCTTCAGCTTTAGCCTCGAGGGTCTTTATATTCTCTTCAGCCTCTTGGATTTCAACTTTTAATTGCCTAGTAGAATATTACACTCGAAATAGTATATTTACGAATACAAAATATTAATACGATTCTTATCGAGGGAGGGAAGTGGGTAGTCAATTCTTAGCCCAAATATTTACAAACATGTAATTCAAATGAAAAAGTGCGTGGTGGCCTGTTGGTAAACGGACTAGACGCGGCTGCCAACATGTTCACGGTGGTCGCGGGTTCGAATCCCAGGGCACACCTCTGACTTTTCGGAGTCATGTGTGTATTGATAATCAATCACCACGCACTAAAACGGTGAAGGAAAACATCGTGAGGAAACCTGCATACCATAGCGATTCATAAGAATTTCTATGGTATGTAAGTCCGCCAACCCGCACTAGGCCAGCGTGGTGGACTATATGGCCTAACCACTCTCAATCGTATTCTCGATTGTAGAGTAGGCCCGTGCCCTGCAGTGGGACGTATATGGGCTGATACAGAATTCAAATGCTTATTGTCAGAGATGCGATTTATTTGAAATACTTCCATTTAAAATACAAATACAAAATGCAAAATACCTATTTTGTATTTGGCATTTAAATGCCTTTTAGTAAAAAACATTTTGTATTTTATTTGAAATACCTTTTGAGATGTATTTTGCATTTTTAATATTCATTTCAAAATGCAAAATACTTTGTGACTAAGTTTAGTCAATATTACCAGACCAGTCAAACAAAATGAAATGAACGAATGACGCTTATAATGCCGCCGTGGGTGCGTTCGGCTGTTCGCGTCATCAACAACTCACAACAGACTCCTCTGCAACCAGTCAGGGTGGTAGTGCCAATACTACTATAGACCTAGAAACCCTACAATATTTGAAGGATGAGTGCACAAATCTGGAGATGCTAAACGCATATCCCACAATAAAAAAAGTATTTTTAAAATACAACACAACCCTACCTAGTTCATCACCAGTAGAAAGACTTTTTTCGTATGGTGGGATGATTATGAGACCTCACAGAAGAAAAATTAGTGATGATCATTCGAACAACTGGTATTGTTAAAAATCGTATTAAATAAAGAAAATTGATGTTTAGACTGGCTTTCCTTTTCTTTTCGTCAGTCTAGTTTTTACATTATTTTAAGTGAGTATTATTATTATTAATAACTACAGAATTTATTGATACGCATACTGATAAATATGACTAAAATGACACGCAAAAAGTGCTAGTTGGCTCGGCATTGTATCTCTATTCCATTTCTCATGATAAATACCTAAAATAAATAAAAATATCATTCAATTTGGTCAAAAGGTATTTTATTTTGAAAAAGTATTTTGAAAATACCTATTTTGCATTTAGCATTTGAAATACAAAACGTAAAACTATTTGGTATTTTGCATTTGAAATAGGAAATCTGAAAAGTATTTTGCATTTTGTATTTAAATGCTTTTTTAAAACTATTTTGTACATCTCTGCTTATTGTGCCAATATTCATTTACACAGAGAACAATCGCTGGCAAACGATACGCGTGAACCACCACGTGTGAACTACGTGCCTAAACCATGCCCTATTCACCGCGCTGGTTACCGTCCGGTCCGGTTACACGTACCATAACGTAAAATAAGATAGCTCAAGCAAGTCGCTAGAACTAATACATAAAATAGAGATGGAAAATTAACTTGGAAACGCTTTTATTTTGTAGATAGGCCCCATGTGTCATAGGAAAATAAATAAAATATAGGAATATATTTTTATTAAAAAATACAATAACACGCTCCTGTCACTTGGCTATAATCCACGTCAACGATCGCTAACAGACTATCGCGTTCAATCAAAATGAACTGATATTTTCATCTTACTGTCCGTTCAGCGACGTCAGCGCGCTCCGATCGCTGTTCCCAGTCACGTGATAATGGGTACTGAATATTTTTTCGTTGTATTTTGATTTAATTTATTACAAATAATTAATTTCTCGAAATATTATATTATGTTTTAAAATACAGTTAAAGTATAAAAAATGATTTTACGCGCATTTGTGATATGAGTCAGCATCCCTATTATTTAGTTTCACAAAGATCCTTATAACGCTATCGCAAATAATAATAAAGTATATTATTCTTAGAAGTTGGAGCAACAAAAAAGTCACATAGTAATTGAACGGCTTAATATACCTCTTCCTCTCTGCGGTGCTGATCTGCAGGTACTTGCTGTGGCGCGCCTGGCCGCCGTAGCTGCGGTAGTTGGGCGCGGGGTGGTACTCCGTCGTGTCCAGCGTCACGATCTTGGAACAGTTCTCCGGCACGTTCTCCTCGTTGTCCGACAAACGCACGGCGTCCTCTAACGAATACAAACTGTTAAACTTGCTTCCCGACACCTGGGCATTTAATCACATAATCTACACGATGGACCATAGCTATGTCACTATGATGATCCATCCTGTAGAGGACGTATTGCCGTATGGCATATGGCGCGTGCGATGGTCTTGGAATGGGTCGATGTCGGTTTTTTTACTGTATGTCGCCGTCGTGTTGTTGCGTTTATATCATTCACATGGCCATGGATGACCAACTCGCTGGTCCAGTATTCATTACCAGTTGGGAACTGCGGTGTGGTGTAGTAACTTGTTGCTGGCAGAATTGGATGGTGGTTTGAATGGAGTAGTTGCGCGACACGTGGTGTTGCAAGTGAGACAGTACACTCACCGTGGTCGGGCACGAGCAGGATGGACTCGAGGCCGAGGTTGTCGATGAGGAAGTTGGCGACGACGGGGTCGGGCACGTGCAGCGCGTCCAGTGCGCACGTGTGTCCGCCCGCGCGCACCTTGTTGCGCGACACGTGGTGTTGCAAGTGAGACAGTACACTCACCGTGGTCGGGCACGAGCAGGATGGACTCGAGGCCGAGGTTGTCGATGAGGAAGTTGGCGACGACGGGGTCGGGCACGTGCAGCGCGTCCAGTGCGCACGTGTGTCCGCCCGCGCGCACCTTGTTGCGCGACACGTGGTGTTGCAAGTGAGACAGTACACTCACCGTGGTCGGGCACGAGCAGGATGGACTCGAGGCCGAGGTTGTCGATGAGGAAGTTGGCGACGACGGGGTCGGGCACGTGCAGCGCGTCCAGTGCGCACGTGTGTCCGCCCGCGCGCACCTTGTTGCGCGACACGTGGTGTTGCAAGTGAGACAGTACACTCACCGTGGTCGGGCACGAGCAGGATGGACTCGAGGCCGAGGTTGTCGATGAGGAAGTTGGCGACGACGGGGTCGGGCACGTGCAGCGCGTCCAGTGCGCACGTGTGTCCGCCCGCGCGCACCTTGTTGCGCGACACGTGGTGTTGCAAGTGAGACAGTACACTCACCGTGGTCGGGCACGAGCAGGATGGACTCGAGGCCGAGGTTGTCGATGAGGAAGTTGGCGACGACGGGGTCGGGCACGTGCAGCGCGTCCAGTGCGCACGTGTGTCCGCCCGCGCGCACCTTGTTGCGCGACACGTGGTGTTGCAAGTGAGACAGTACACTCACCGTGGTCGGGCACGAGCAGGATGGACTCGAGGCCGAGGTTGTCGATGAGGAAGTTGGCGACGACGGGGTCGGGCACGTGCAGCGCGTCCAGTGCGCACGTGTGTCCGCCCGCGCGCACCTTGTTGCGCGACACGTGGTG
The DNA here is from genome assembly GCA_023078785.2 of Hyles euphorbiae. Lineage (NCBI taxonomy): Eukaryota > Metazoa > Arthropoda > Insecta > Lepidoptera > Sphingidae > Hyles > Hyles euphorbiae. The sequence continues at coordinate 19,254,937 of CM041033.1, forward strand.
TTGCAAGTGAGACAGTACACTCACCGTGGTCGGGCACGAGCAGGATGGACTCGAGGCCGAGGTTGTCGATGAGGAAGTTGGCGACGACGGGGTCGGGCACGTGCAGCGCGTCCAGTGCGCACGTGTGTCCGCCCGCGCGCACCTTGTTGCGCGACACGTGGTGTTGCAAGTGAGACAGTACACTCACCGTGGTCGGGCACGAGCAGGATGGACTCGAGGCCGAGGTTGTCGATGAGGAAGTTGGCGACGACGGGGTCGGGCACGTGCAGCGCGTCCAGTGCGCACGTGTGTCCGCCCGCGCGCACCTTGTTGCGCGACACGTGGTGTTGCAAGTGAGACAGTACACTCACCGTGGTCGGGCACGAGCAGGATGGACTCGAGGCCGAGGTTGTCGATGAGGAAGTTGGCGACGACGGGGTCGGGCACGTGCAGCGCGTCCAGTGCGCACGTGTGTCCGCCCGCGCGCACCTTGTTGCGCGACACGTGGTGTTGCAAGTGAGACAGTACACTCACCGTGGTCGGGCACGAGCAGGATGGACTCGAGGCCGAGGTTGTCGATGAGGAAGTTGGCGACGACGGGGTCGGGCACGTGCAGCGCGTCCAGTGCGCACGTGTGTCCGCCCGCGCGCACCTTGTTGCGCGACACGTGGTGTTGCAAGTGAGACAGTACACTCACCGTGGTCGGGCACGAGCAGGATGGACTCGAGGCCGAGGTTGTCGATGAGGAAGTTGGCGACGACGGGGTCGGGCACGTGCAGCGCGTCCAGTGCGCACGTGTGTCCGCCCGCGCGCACCTTGTTGCGCGACACGTGGTGTTGCAAGTGAGACAGTACACTCACCGTGGTCGGGCACGAGCAGGATGGACTCGAGGCCGAGGTTGTCGATGAGGAAGTTGGCGACGACGGGGTCGGGCACGTGCAGCGCGTCCAGTGCGCACGTGTGTCCGCCCGCGCGCACCTTGTTGCGCGACACGTGGTGTTGCAAGTGAGACAGTACACTCACCGTGGTCGGGCACGAGCAGGATGGACTCGAGGCCGAGGTTGTCGATGAGGAAGTTGGCGACGACGGGGTCGGGCACGTGCAGCGCGTCCAGTGCGCACGTGTGTCCGCCCGCGCGCACCTTGTTGCGCGACACGTCGTGTTGCTGCGCCAGGAACTTGCTGCACGTCACCGCCGGCTTCGCTTCTCTTCCGTACACCTTACCGACAAACGAAACTCTTACGTCAAAACCAACACTATCTTTACTAAACACTAATTAAGAACACTCAAGTAGAACTTACTCTGCCCATGATCTCAAACAGTTTCCTCGAGTCCTGCGCAGTGTTGACGCAGAACGAGCGAATGGAGCCGCCGATAATGTGCTCCAAAGCACCTCCCCACTTCTTATCTTTCACTTTCAGGTAAGCACCTTAATTTGCAACCATACCAAACATAATTTTGCATAATTAATAGTCGGATAAAATCTATACTAATACACAGAGCTCAAGAGTTAGTTAGTTTGTTTGTTTGTTACCCCTCATTTCAGGAAATACTAATTCGAATTGAAAAAATATATTTTTTTGTGTTGGGTAGCTTATTTATCGAGAAATGCTATATATCATCACCCTGCGACTTATACGACGGAAGCAGTAGTGAAAAATGTAGAAATATGGAGAAATTTTATTCGTTTTTAGTGGTCCGGTTGGTCGATATCCTAAATTGATAGGCCACTATTTTGAAAAGTGTATCTGCATCCAGGCGGAATCTGGCCGGGCCGCAAGTAATAATATAATAATAGTAAATTGATTGTAAACTATTAAGTCCTCACCTATAGGTCCTCTAGGTGTCTCGCTGAACTCCCCCCTGGCTGCCGCTTTTTGTACCTCCTGGCACAGCACCACCATGTTATTGCCGTACACTGCCAGCGAGTCGTTGCCGCGGGACTCCAGCTCGCGATATTGTTGTCTCAATGGCTCTGCAAAGATCACGTAAGTTCAGTACCTAATCTGATTACTGGTGTGTATTTTCTTTCAGTTTTATTTAGATAGTTTACAAAGATACCTTTAAGTGTCATTATTTTCAACATGTAGTAGGGTGGCAACCAGATCGATAACAAGGTATAGATAGATATACCATAATATAGTACCTATCGATTAGTGGGTACTGATTTCTTATATTTACGAGAACGTTACACAATTGAATTCAATTTTTTTTAATACTCTTATATTAGTTTTCAATGTATGTTGTATCGGAATCTTTGAACATGATTTTGAGTATCTTCAAAACGTCGGATTGACTCGAAATTTCGCATACGTATCCTGGATTAAGAACAATACACAAATAAAAAAAAATGTGACTATCTTATCCAGAATATTCAGAAATTTATTTTTTTCTAAAAATAATATTAATTTTACGTGTTTTGGGTACGACAAAATACGCAAAAATAGTGTTGTGCAACAAAAATATTGTGTACTGACTGAGCGAGTTCCTCTGTCGGTGCGCGTGTTCAGCGGCGCGCTGCGCGCTGGTGGCGGCGTGCGCGGCGTGCGCGCGCGCCTGCTCGGCGTGGTGGCGCGCCGTGGCCAGGCGCGCGCGGGACGCGGCCGCCGCCGCCGCGCTCGTCGCCGCCGCCGCCTCCAGGCGGGCCCGCTCCTCCGCCGCGCTGCCGCATCTACGCAATACAGATTGTTGCACCACATTAGCGTATCAAAGTGCGTCTTGGTACATATACTACTGAACATTTTTTTATTATCTAGTGCAGGTGTGGCGAACCTTTATCTATCACCGTGCCATTTTTTATAAAGACGTGGTGTCGAATATTTTTTATTTGAAAATTTATTAAAAGAACCTCTGATTAGCACATGAACATGATTAGCACGTTAACATAAAATTGTTTGATGAAATACATGAATGCCGATATCTTCTAATGAGCGAAGACTCCGAATGCAACCGAAAATGGATAGTCTGAACTTTGATATCCGTTGCAACATCGGGATATGGAAAAAAAACGACAAAACGGTAAATATTAAGTACACAAACGAGCCCTGTCAACATGCATTAATAAAGTTAACAACAAAGAAAGCGAATCACAACTCACTCAATGTTCTTGATCTCGCGCTCCAGGTCGGTGACTTTCCTGCGTTCCCTGTTGAGCAGGTCGTGGTGCTTGGCGACGGCCTGCTTGGCGCCGCGCAGGCCTGCGTGCGACTCCCGCGCGCGCCCCTGCAGCGCCTCCAGCTGCTCCTCCAGCGGGGCCTTCTCACACTCCTTGCTCTCCAGACGACTCTTCAGAGCCCTTACACATAAACGACAATATTAAATACGTGACATTTTTTTCATTTACAATTAAGGAAGCCACGGACTGCCGAGGTGGCGAAGTTGTTCCACAAAGCTGAAATCTCGGGTTCGAATTCCGGGGCGGGCAAAGCGAATTTGAATTTTTATATTAATTATCAGCCCGAAGCCAGGAATTTGTGCTCGATATGGCGGTAGGATCGCCGCCTATCACATCGTAGGACGGAGCATACAAAGCGAAATGTGGGTGTCCTGCCTCTGCCTACCCCTGCTGAGAAAAAGACGTGAGTTTATGTCTGTATATATGTATATTTTTTTAATGTAATTATTTTATTAAAGAGCCCATAAGTCTTATTCAGTAGCAGACTGTTCATCTTTATTCATATTAGAATTGATATTATTGTACTAATATTTATGTTGTAAATTAACTCTGTGCAAGCTGTACTCTCCTGTGATTGAAGATGCACGCAGAAGGATAAATATGTAGTTTAATATATATGTTATATGTTATCTTCGTTGGAGATTCTAATAAATAAAATAAAATAAAAATAAATGTACAACTGAGAAAGCAAACAAGCATATGGCCCGCCTGAGAGTAAGCAATTACCGAAGCGTCTTGACGTGTGCAACACGAGACGTAAAGGAAGGATTTTTTTCACTCCTTTTTTGAAGACCTTGCCCCTTGGGGTATTCATTCGGCAATGCAGGAAATAGTCCATCAGATGATAAGAGATTACCGCAGTCTGTACATCGAAAATTGAATCATTTTTGCTCTGTTGTATTATAAAATGGGAGAGTTAAGTGACCGAAATAAGACGGGAAGAGGAAAGGAATATCGGGCATCCGGCTGCTTCCGTAGTCGAGGGAAATACAACAAAGTTGTAGCATCACATTAATCTTAGGCACAGTGCAGTGAAAGGACTAAATTCGACATGCGGAAACATTATGTAAGTTATTTCAGCAAGGTAATATAGCCTGTTTTTTCAAATTTACGTATGCTTAGCCATGTTACTTTAAACTATATATTGTGTGAAAAAAAATGTCCTGCATCGGCAATCGGAATAAAAGTTAAAGTAAATTGAGGTTGATTGCATGAATAATAGAAATGAGCAAAGCATTGCATATATTGGTCATCACTCGCTACGCCAGCTTGCGTGTATACTATTATTAGATATAATAGTAAACTTTGACCCGACAATATGATAAAATTTACCCATCAATATCAATGTTTCCGTTTATTAGCAATTTATTCATTAGAATACCAGTAACATTATTTTTTGCAAAGGACTGTTACTTATTATTACAAAGATATTTGAACTTGATATTTTTTTAAATATCAAGATATTTTACAGTCGTGATAAGCTTACAAAAATAATCTCAAACTTACTCAATAGTCGCATTACTTCCCCCAAAGCTCTGTTCCATCTCTTTAAGTTTCTGTACGAATTTGTCTATCTTTGCTTTCCGCTTGTCATATTCCCTTTGCACCTGGCTAATGTCGTTCTCTAACTTGGCTATCTCGCTCCAATAATACTCATTTTGTAACTGTTTCTTCAGCTCTCCCACCTCGTCTCGTGACTGGAGATCGTCATAGCTTGTTTTCCACTTTTTATATTCTTTCTCCAGTTCTACACAAGCCTGCAAATAAGCCATTAACATGTAGTTCATTGGTGTTGAATATTTCATTGTTTGACTTTAATTGATTTTTTTTTATTTTTATGCCTATGCTAGACGATTAATACAAACCTAATTCGTGATAAAATCCTAGGAACTGATTTATTTTTACCATTTATTTATACTGTTAACTGAGAATGGGGCCTGACGAAGAAAAAGTTGCGCTCGTATTAGAAAGAAGAAAAGGCAAATACAACAGGCAACAAACAAATAGCATTTTAATGTCACGATTAATGGGCGCCATACCCACAAGGGTTAAAAACTTAAGATTATGTAACATGACCTAAACGTACCGCCAGAGTGCTATCATTGCATTACCTATTGTTGTTAATGAATATTAATCAGCAGTAGTCTTTATTATTGGATTTTCAGTTACCCAAAGCTTATAGACCTAGAGTGTCAATATTAATAAGTAGCAGCTTATGGGGCTATCAATTAATAAATTGGCAATTAATTACGGCGTTTTCGTTTCTCCCTAAACATTATTTTCAAGGTATTTCGTTCATAATATGGCCCAGATTACATTATGGCCTCGAATTAAAGTTGGTCCTTTGACGCTATTAGTCTGTTATTTGATTGTAACTACTGTTGCTGAATTTTGGTCAGCATAATAAAATACCTATCATAGGCGATGAGGAAAAAGCGTGTCCATATTAATATAAAACAAATATAACTGTTATAATACGTGACACATACTTCACTAATTAAAATTGTATACTCTAGTTAGTTGTTACCCACTTAGTAGATTAAAATGATTAGAACCAAAGTATGACTCACATCTTTTTTTCTGTTCCATATGGCTGTGGCCTTGTTACAATTATCCAATGCTTTAATATAATTAACTTCTGTTTGATCCAAGTTGGTCGCTTTCCTGAACAGATAGTACATTTTCTCTGGTTTTGATGCATGGAAACTCCTCGCATCATCTTGGTTAAGCACAGATATTGGGTTGTCCACTTGAATGTCATGTGCCAAGGTTATAGCGTTAACTTCTGAATACTTTGTGGATATCACCTCTCCTATAAAACATTAAATGAACATGAACTTCATTCAGTTAAGCTTTTTCAATGTTGATATCAAAAGATGAAACTGTTTACATTTTATTAAGGCTTGATGATGATGCATTAACTTGAATAGTTATGTTTCAATTCAAATGTTTATACTTTGCAAGCTCCACTTTGTTTGACCAAAAAATTATCACATTTTATGCAATTTCTCTTTACAATGTGAATGCCAATATTTGCTGTTAAAAATATAGGAATATCAGCAATCATATAAACAAGAGTCATAGCAGTCATTGTGGTGGTCTTTGTAACACATAAAATATTGTGTCAATTTTATTTGTTAATTTCACTTGGTAGAAATAAACTCCCTACTAAGTCAAATTTTTGCTTGTTAGCTTTAGTTATATAAATGTACATATGTTCACACATTCCTTGTTTATATTTAATCTATAAACGACTTTTAAAATCAGATTGCAAAGATAATATTGCAATACTTTACTATCTACAATCAATGCCTTTATTGTGCGATAGCTAGATAACGTTGATATCATAACTGAAGTCGTAAAATGCACTTTAAAAATCGATAGTCTTTCTGTGGAAAGGTGTGGAAAGGAAATATAGTGTTAGTTTTTATCAGTACATAGCTTATGAATATTTATGAATATCGCTCATTGAAAAGAACAATAGCGTAATTACGTCTCGCCCGTTTTTCGGAAGAATGTTTTAAAAGTTTGGGATAAAAAATACAATTTATTTCCAATCATTTTGATAAAGTCTTTTATTATTTATGTGAGTTACTTTACTATGAAGTATAATTTATAACAACGTCGTGTAAAAAATTCGAAGAATTTCTAAAAAAATATATCCTTAGAAACAAACAAATATTTTTGTACTTACGTCAATGTTCTATTGGATGAGCGATATTATAATACTTATTCCATTCATATTACAACAATCTTTTCCATTGAATATTTAATTAGAGATTGATCGACACAGATTAGACAATCTATATTCTAATCCATAAATCTGAAGATTATGTTTGTTTGATTAAACACACTAATCTCAAGAGCTACAGGTCCATATTGAAAAACACAAAAAATGTTAAAGGACAACCATAAAAATGCTATTGTAAATTTAAAGTATTGGTATCAGGATCAACAATATTTTTTACTGATACTATGAATAAGCATTGTCCTTTAGTGTTGCTATTAATACATTTATTTCATTTTGTGTTGTACATTCTTTGTATTTGATATATGTATATAATAATGACATAAATTATTTTGATGTCTTGTTTGAATTTTGTGACAATTCAATTACATTGACTAGCAGTTTTCCTGTGCACTTTGTGTACCTACCTGATGAAGATTTAATCTTATAGCTGGAGCCACCAGATAAGTTGATAGTTCTGATAATAGTGATGTAGTCACCATACACATCATGTTTGTATGCATTTGGAGTGTTGTTCTTTATTCTTATCTCCACTGTTGCTGAGTTAGCCCCCTTTTTTATAAATGCTGTAAGAAAGAAACTCATATTAAAAGAGTGTTATAAAAATATAAGTATGCATGTTTATAGTAATAAAAATAAAAGAAATAAAAGTGGTGTGTTTAGATTCCTGCACTTGCTGTTCAGTATTCATTGTATAATTCAATAGGTATCAATATAGTGATAATATAGCCTAAGAAACTTGTCATTTTCCAAACACAATAAACAGCCGAAATGATATGTGATAGTTCACAAAATCCTGTAACTATTATTTTAATTACTAACTACTTTTTAAACTTCTGACAGAAATTTCTATATATTAATTCAAAAATTTATAAAAGTAACCTAAAAATACTTGTTGCCTGTAATATGGTACAAAAGGTTTTATTTATAATTAACAATTTATTGATTATTTATTACTTTAATAATGTAGAAGTTATGTTTATTGTGATAGTTTGGCTGATTTAACATCCAAATAATTTACCTATATTTCATAGTATATGCTCATAATTATTTATACCAAATCTAATCAACGCCTACATTCTGTAGATGTTTACTTTTAAACATAAAAAATCAAGTCAATTAAAATTGTCAGCCACCGAAGTTTGATAATATGATTAGCAAACTTACATGTTAAACTGTTTCCTCTATTTGTAGCTGTGGCCCTTCCTCCCAAACCCACAACTAAAGCCGTTAATAAAGCACTTTTCCCGCTTCCATTGCGGCCGACAATAAAATTTACATTACGATTTAATTTTATCTGTAAATTCTCGTGACAAAAGAAATTCCGCACATGTACACTATCAATTGCACCGTCTATATCCTCCAATATATTTCCCGTTGCCATTTAAATATTATTTAGTTTAAATTCCGGCTAAATCAAAAAAGACTACGAGCTTGTATACAACTTTGACATTTCTGAATTCCCACTTCCCACCACAGACCTCCGCTGCCTCAGAACAAGAACTAAAGCATAGACGAAGTCTGAAACATATTCATGTACTTATCCTGTTTTTTCCAATGGGCCAAATTCATGGGAGAGAACGAGACAAATAATATGTGCTAAGGACGGCACATGTTCACTCTCAGAACAATGATTAATATAGAAGGAGCGCTATTGACAGTTCTACGTACACTCTAATTTTATCGATATCGATAGATGAACTTTATTTATAGCAAATTCGTAAACACAGTAGAAGATATTCATACATGAATCATTATTAATTTCAAATTTATAGCCATTTTGACGTGACAACGTCTTAAATTAGGTTGCGGCTGGGAGTCACTTATGAAAAAGTGTAACGCCCGGTAACGTTACGATGAGTCACCGAACGAGAGAGAGGCCCGCCGAATGCCTTGCGTCTCTCTCCCACTCAACTATGATCGGTCTGCCGCGCGCGCAGCACTAGAGAATTAGGCGCATTGAATCGGCGCATGCTTGTGTCTCTGTCTTTGTCTTTGAATGTGTTTGTTCATTCTTTAAACAACTGTTTTATAAATATTCTACCGAGAAAAAGACGTTGTCACGTAAAATCTTCGCCCGTAAAACCGACTTTACAGGCAACCATTTTTTTTTATTTATTAGAAACTGGTGTCTTGTCTTTGTAGCTACAGAACAAAAAATATAATACGATGATCTACTTTTTTTTAAAGGTGTTCTCTGGTGTCCTCAATTGTTACTAAGATGAAAATAAAACTAGCAAAAATATAAGATAACTCCCATGAAAACCCATTTTGAATTAGCAGTCGAAACTTTCGCATGTAAATGTAAAAAACATTACATGTGTGATTGCGTTACTCTGCTAGTACGCAAAGCCTGTAAAGAAAAAAACATTTTTGCCTTGAACATGATGACATCGAAAATTATGAAGAGTATCCTAAACCACAGCCCTCGCGCAGTGGCCGAGTGCTTTTTACCACTACACTACCGGGTAGGTATTTTAAAGTACAAGCCAATTTATGTAACATGGCTAATAAACTAAAATATACATTATTTATACTGGGTATCTCAAGACTGCTACCGAAAACGAAGCCGGGTAGTAGTTTTAAGGTGAAAACACATTGTAGGTTTTCGTCTTACGTCTTAGAGTAAAGAAGCGGCCATAAATACTAGAGCAACGCGTCTTAGACCGATCTGAATAATGGATTCTTTTGTTGTGTGCACAATATAGGTCATACGCTTAAGACGTGACCATAGACTACATAGAAAGAACCTTGTACGTTCCATTGTCCTGATTGGTCAGTTGGCCCCGTACTTACCGCTCTTTACTCTATGCGTAAGACGAAAACCTATAATGTGTTTTGAGCTTTAGTGACTACAAATACAATGCAACCAAAATTTTCGCAAAGAAACGTCACAATTATTTTTATGATTTTTTAAATATCGTCATTTTTGTATGGTAAATCCATAATTTTTCCTAAAATAATAATTTAAACTCTTTTATACCTAAGAGTATTTATAAATAAAGGGGTATACACAATTATTTTAGGAAAAAAATGTATTTAACACCCAAATATGGCCATAAAATAACAAAAATTGGTTGCCTGTAAAGTCGGTTTTACGGGCGAAGATTTTACGTGACAACGTCTTTTTCTCGGTAGAATATTTATTGATATGAATATAATTAAATTGCACAATAGGAACAAGGAATTGAATGAAAATAAGAATTGCACAAATTTTAACTATAGAAATATATTTTGTTTACTAAAACACTATCAACATTTATCAATAGTATGACATAACCTATAAACTCAGTTTCTCAACTTTTGTGTCAATCTAACAATTAATCAATCAATCATAGTTTACGATAATGAAATATCAGTGTACAATTATTTACCTTTATTGTTGTAGTTGTTGTAAATGATAAATGACGAATCTAAGCACTCCATATTTTCACTACAGACACAGCTGACGATACTTTAACCACACGTGTGAACTTGTATTGTGACGCTTTCTTGTTTTTCCAACGCCAAGAACGTTCGAGAAAGACAAAGACAGAGACACAAGCATGCGCCGATTCAATGCGCCTAATTCTCTAGTGCTGCGCGCGCGGCAGACCGATCATAGTTGAGTGGGAGAGAGACGCAAGGCATTCGGCGGGCCTCTCTCTCGTTCGGTGACTCATCGTAACGTTACCGGGCGTTACACTTTTTCATAAGTGACTCCCAGCCGCAACCTAATTTAAGACGTTGTCACGTCAAAAAAAAATTGACGCTTTTTTGCACCTTTTTCTGTTGCATTGTGTCTGAAGTCACCTAAACTACCACTCGGCTTCGTTTTCGGCAGCAGTCTTGATACACCGTGTATTATCGATAAAATGTGCAGCACATCACTATTGAATATGTCGTAACTAAATTGTGTCGGCGCTTTGACCGTTTGTAACATTTGACATAACTGCACTTTCTAATTCGGTCGCGTAACATAGCAATTTGACGTTTCATCAGTGCACATGAGCCATCCTTAGCACATACTATTTGTCTCTTTCTCTCCCTTGATATTGGCCGATTGGAAAAAACAGGATAAGTATAAGAGTATGTTTCAGACTCCTATGCTTTAGTTATTATTCTGAGTGTTCACGGATGGAACGTCAATCTGCTATGTTAGGTATGATTACGCGACCGAAATAAAAAGTTCAGTTATGTCAAATGTTACAAACGGCCAAAGCACCGACACAATTTAGTTATGACATATTCAATAGTGATGTGCTGCACATTTTATCGATAATATAAATAATGTATATTTTAGTTTACTAGCCATGTTACATAAATAGGCTTGTACTTTAAAATACCTACCCGGTAGTGTAGTGGTAAAAAGCATAGGGCCACTGCGCGAGGGCTGCGCAGTGGCCCTATGCTTCTGCCTAGGCAGAAGTGCGTGGTGGCCTGTTGGTAAACAGACTAGACGCGACTGCCAACATGTTCACGGTGGTCGTGGGTTCAAATCCCAGGGCACACCTCTGACTTTTCGGAGTTATGTGTGTATTGATAGTCAATCACCACGCACTAAAACGGTGAAGGAAAACATCGTGAGGAAACCTGCATACCATAGCAATTTATAAGAATTTCTATGGTAAATTATAAGGTTAAACAAAAATGTACAAAGAATGAATATTGTAAGGAATGATAATATCGAACCGTTGGCGTCAAAATACATAGGAAATTCCGAAAAAAAATCGTGTCACAAAAATTGCCATTTTGACTAGTGGGCCGGGCCGCTAGTAATAAATAAATCATTGCTTTTGTTCCTTAATACTAAAGTGACTTATGCAATTGTGGATGTCTCATTAGGATAAAGATGTACATTAAAAAAAACGAAATAATGTAAACTAGAAATATAAACTGTAATCGATTAAGAAATACAAACAAATGGTATCGATATCTCGTTAATAATCGGATATTGTACTAACCGATTTATTTGACATCATCCCTATTTCACAATTTTGAGATAGGTATGTCAAATGGAACTTTTAGAATTAGATATGGTATAACGTATTTAATTTAAAAATCAAATATATTTCTGGTAAGTGGCAACACTTAAACGCCATATTTTGCTTTTGTTAAAATTGCAAGGACGCTGGACGAGTGTTTTATTTTGCAATTATCAATTTATTTGTGTTAAAAATTGATAAATCTGGTAGAAAATATTGTGTGCAGAGAGTTCCTTTTACATGCAGGAGCAAGACGATCAAAATCAAGGTAATTTCTTGCGCTTATACCCGACGTTATTGAATTAGATAAACGAATTATTATTGTGGTGAACCCATGTGTTTTCTTGTCCTATTATAGATTAACGGCTAGACAAATTATTCATTACTGACCGCTGTACTTTTCCATATCACGTTCATGAATAGAAATAGCTAACAAGATGAGAATAGGTTATTGTTATTTCAAACGATTCGAGGGTAAACTCAACTCGTAACTATTATAACTCAATTATATCTAACGATAAGTGTAAATAAAGCGTGTATATGTGTCTTTTTGTTTGTTTACATCCTGATAATACATTTAATTTGAAGTAATATTAATTACAAGTTTTCATTTCTAGAAATTACAATGAGTGATTCACCAGATCAGAATGATCCACCAAAGGATGTGAGTATTTTTTTTTTGTCTATTACTGTATCCTAATGTTTACACCAATTAGATACAATATTTATCATTTGCTACAATCATAGTTTATTATAAAAAAATTGGTGTCATTAAAGTGCCCTTGAATGTTGTATGCACCTCTACAGATCTTTACATTTATGAGCATATTCTGGTGTATAGTATAGTGTGAAATATACTGACTTCTATATGTCAATGGCTTAATTATCCAACATAGTAACTCCATTCAACCAATTTTTTTAGGAGGACAAAAACACTATCTACTGTAAATGTATTAAAGAAAAATGTTGTTTATATTTTTATTTCTTTTATAGTATATTGATTATTTATATACTTATTTCCAACCAAGTAATGCAGTAAATTATTTTATCTACACTATTTTATGCCAGATGTAATTAAAACATGATTTTGAAAAAAAAAATGGAGTTACCAACTTTGATAATTCTGCCACAGATATAATCCTTACTAATATTATAAAGGTGAAAGTTTGTATGTATGGATGTTTGTTACTCTTTCATGAAAAAACGGCTCAACAGATTTTGATGAAATTTGGTATAGTGATAGCTGACACCCTGGATTAACACATAGGCTACTTTTTATCCCGAAAAATGTAGTGTTCCCGTGGGATGAGTCAGGAAACCAAATATACATATTTTCTACTCTTTCAAATTCAAATTGTTGGCACGGGATGTCCTCTCCTACGGAAGGGAAATATAGTCGACGGCACGCGGGAAATATAGTTAGTAGACACGCGAAATAATATGTTCTTGATGTGGATTGGACTCAAAAACTATCTGCACCCGGGCGAAGCCGGGCCCGACAGCTAGTATTCAATAGTATCATCTAAGGTAGGCTTCATTTATGGCCAACATAACATTGTATGTCAATACATTTAGTTTAATGTCCATTAAAAAATTCAACAGTCGGATCGAACATATTAAATTTGAATTACTTTAAACACACAAGTACTCATCGCACATTCGACTTTGGCAAAATTGTCGACATCGACACGGCTGCCATTTATAAAAAACTGAACTGAACATTGTATGTCCTTAAAATTGTTTTCTTTAAAGACATAATTGTAAAGGACTTCATTCCAGTCATTCCAAAAATATTTTTTCTTGTATGTCTATCAATTTCATATTTCTTTTGCCAATAATAATAACAATATAATGTTGTATTGACTAAACAAAACAATGGAAAAATACATGTAATATTGATAAACAGGAAACCTTGATTGTAAATGAATAGTGGGATTTAACTGTCTTAAGTGCACTCTTCAAGTAATCATATCTGATTAAATCTTATTTAATCAAATGCATCAGTATTCTATGTTGTGGTGTTGCACTAACTTTTGCTGCATCAGCTGTGTTTCAATTGTAATGCTTTCAGTTCGCACCACTTATTATGTAACCTTATCCATAATGCAATATATAAACTTACCATGTTTAGTATTTATAGCAATATTTTGTACATTATTACATTTTTTAAATTATACTTCTTTTCCATGAACATTTTATTTCTGTAAGTACTTGTGCAAGTTATTTGGAAGTTATACTAAGATGCTACCTGTGAAACAAGAGGCTTGATCACTGCACTGAGAGAAATATTTGTGCAGCTCACAAATATATATTTTGAGCCTTGGTGTTTGTGAGACTGGAAAGGTCTCTCGTAGTTCCTGATACCCACGACACAAGACTGGATCTTAGTGTGGGGTCAGGATTAGATGTTATTAATTTATTTATTAGTATAAAAATGAGAATGTATCTCATTTTCTTTGTTTTTTTTATTTCTAGCCAAAAGAATTAGAAAAACTGGAAGAAGCAAAATTAAAGGCTAAATTTCCTAATGCAATGCTGGGAAGGGGACCTGGAGGACATTCCGCTTTTCTGCAGAAAAGGCTAGCTAAAGGGGTAAGACTTATTTTTATTTTAAGATGCCGAATCAATGGCTCTTCAGTGGTAAAGAAGTTGCTAAGTGACCAACATTGTATTGTACACAAGTGCATTTGCTATGGCATTCCCATGCATGGCATGTTATTTCTATAGATGATAAGCTTGATAAGAAGTAAACATATTGATCTAAAGTTAAAAAAATGGAATTAATTTCCACACACTGACACCCTTATTTAATGGTGCCTTTGATATTATTTTAATATCTATACTGATGTGAGGTCTCTCATCTGTATATAATACGTTTTAAGCTACCTAAATCGTCGCCTTCCTAGAGTTAGGCAGATGACTCACAGCAACATGGTTAAAACCAGAATAATAACGCAATTAAAGAACTTAAAATATTCCTAGCTGATACTGCAAACAAATTGCTTAAACAGGGATTAATAAAAATGTCTTCAAAAGAAATTGGGACCCACCTTTCGAAAGTAATAAAATACCTCACCCAACCGCAGCAATGCTCTCCAGCTATTACCTCCGAAGACAGATAGGCAAGAACCAACCAAGAGAAATGTCAGGACTTTGCTACATACCCAACTAGTGTCTTTTGACCCATATAACTCAAAGGACCCTAAAATCAACTACATACTTAAGCAGGATGAGCAACTATGCCTGCTATTAAATCCTACTTTACCAAGAGCGATAGCTTGAGAAATAGACAAAATGGAACCTAGTAAGGCACCTAGATTTGACCGGCTTACCTCAAGGCTACTAAAGTTACCTCAGAAGTGTATTGTTTTTCTTACAAAACTCTTCAATGTCGGACTCAAATCCTCACAAGTTTCTGCACTCCCAGAGAAAATCCCAGAGATTGTTATGATCCAAAAGCCTGGTCCAAAATTGTCAAAAGGCAAACCGCGTAACGAACCTTCATAGCGTCCTATTAGCCTGAAACACAATATTGTCAAAATTCTGGGAAAAGATTGTCCTCACACGATTATCTTTTTGCTTAGATTTGGCCAAGTAGTATCTAACCACCAATTTAGCTTCCGAAAACACCACTTGAATTTAAAATAGGTACTTATAGTAAATCGATCAATAAGATATTGCCTAGGAAAGAAACAATGTTGTTCAGCTGCAGTTTTAGAACTACGACAAGTGACCATGAAAGCTGTAATATAAAGTGATCAAAAAGTCGAAAAAAGAAAAATGCGGAAGTAAAATTAGACCAAATCAGCGATAAAAATGTTACATCGATATGTGAAATAATGAAAATATTATTTACGGATTTTATCGCGGACTTGGTTTAATTTTTACATTTTTGACAGAAATTCCCGACAGCAGAAGTTCTACAGTTGCCGAATATATAAAAGAAGACTCCAAGCATTACCTTCGCTTTAACCAGCCCTAAATCTTCGCAAAAGAATATCGTTTCCTGCCCAGAATGTATCGTGAGCTATTTAATTGCCTACATAATCAATAAACCAATTTGATTTCCTTATTTTAATCCATCTGCGTTGAGTACCTAGAATTCCACCCTGACCGCAACATTACATAAAAATACAGCGCTATGAAATCAACCTAAGATTGAAACAGGTCTACTCTGGCTCCTTGGTAGATGATCTGCTATCCAATAAACTCTACTCCATAATAAAACTGATCTGCACCAGAAGCAGAAAGCAAATCCAACACCCGTGCCATCAAAGATTTATTGATTAAAATATTTTACCATAAATTCGTTTTTCCTGTTTGAATATACTATCAACTCATAGTTATAACTACTATAATATCTAGAAAGTTGAAAGGGGAATATCTGAAAATTATATTAGGTGTTAGTTGCTATAGTTAGTTTAATTTTGTGGCACTAATTATTATTTTAGTAAAATTACGTATGTATTGCCGAAATTTTATTATACAATGAGGTCCATGAGTGACCCATTTTATATGGATATTTATATTTCTTCTAATATCTGATAAACTTTGGGGCACAGTTATGAAGAAAGCTGACTATACTGGCTTTATTAATAAATTGCGAGCTGGAGAATTTTGTTTCAATTTTGTAAAATTTTGTTTCAGCAAAAGTTCTTCGATTCTGGAGATTATCAGATGGCAAAACAGCGGCCCAGCAACTTGGCTGCGCCATTCAAAGCACCAGCGGCACCGGCCAAGCTGCCCACCGGCGAGGCGATCCCCACGCCCGACACCGTCCCTATCCGGAAGACCTCCATCATCCAGCCCAAGTACAGCACGCCCAGTCAGACTTCCTAGCCTCGCCCGTCCACACTGGGCGTCGAATCGTGTCGCTAATTAATATTCCAGATTTTTATTTTTGCTAATGCGTCACATCGCTTTAATATTACTAAGCACTGGTTCACGATAATTAGGTTAGTCTGAAGTGGTGGAATTCCTCGTGTAGCACTTAAATTATTTTTAATCAACATTGTGATTGATTAGTCTATGTTGAAATTGGGAAACATAACTTTTATAAGAACAAGCGTTATAGTGAACTATAAAAAAATTAGGTATTTAGTGTATTGAGGTATGTGTGTGTGCATTATGTTGAGAAATATTTGCAAATGTTTAATTTCGTTACAAGTCATTTGCTATGAGCTGCATTAAGCTATATAGAAAAAAAAAATGAAAGTACACTTGCCGCAATAACATTATAGCTCCATTATATTATTATGTGCTTCTAGTTTTGATCATATTATGTTTAGTTGCCCAGAGGAGTCTACATAGTCGACCACATTGTTAACCCGTAATGTCACCCACCATTTGTGTCTGTTATTTGTACATAGCCTTATCACATTAAACAAAGCGTGTGCTTACCGCTGCCAGATGTAGGCGCCTCTATAAAAATAACGTACACACATGTTATGCTTTAGAAATAGAGATTTATTCATGGAATAAGAACAATTTAGGAATTTGTGAAAAAATTAAGGAAGTTGAACTTTGGTCCCTGTACATATTCCCCATTAAAGAGGAGTAAAGTGATCTTAAATAAGTATAGATCTGCTCTCTGTAGCCCCAAATGCGTAAAAGAACGTGCTTTTTATTTTTATATGTAACTCATTATATGTGACAGGTTTACAAACATATGTTTTGTTCAACTCCAAAAAAATGTAACTACGACATTTAACATAGCCAGTGGCATATTTACATGAGTAATAAACTGAATTGGGAGATAACAACATCGACATTAATATAAATAAAATGTATTTACAATATCCAGCATTAGGGACGTACAAACCACAATGAGTGTTATATTCGCACGAGAGTGATACATGTATGGATTAAGGAGCGTTGAAGAGTTAGCCATTATTAAATTAAAATAAATTCTTGGTAATAAAACGTGTATTGTTTTTATTTCAACTCGTGCTTGTTTCTGGTCGCCACACTACGATATTCGAGATAGTTAACAATTCGAGATTACGCGATAAATGGCACTTGGTTAAATAAAAAAACTTAAATAAACAATGCGAGTGGGGATGTTTGTAACTCGGCCCTTGTGCCTTCTTTTTGCACTCCCATCCTACAAACGATCCTATCATGTCATTATACAAAACTCCAATCTTCAATCCATTGTATGTTATATTTGACTGCTTTCTGAAAACGAAAAACAATGCATCATGGTTATTATGTATCTAATAGCCATTGAATTATTTGTCTTATGATGATTTTCGGGTATGATTATTACCATACTATATTTATTGAAAAACATTTTTTCCCTACACAAAAAATTGGTTTTATCAAGGGACAAAAATCTTGACTCCAATACTAAGTTTCATAGTCGAATTCTCCTTTGACATTTTCAAACTATATGATCAGTTAAAACTAGATGGTCTATGAAAAGATGGCAGGATCAATTTGGGTTTTAGTGGAAGAGCTGGCCCCTAAAAGACGTTTGATTTCTAATATTAAGAAGTTAGTTTTATCCAATGTGTTGTTGTTGGGTGTTCGGGACACACATTCCTTCATAAAGAGCTATACATTATGATATGATTCCATATAAACTCATTTGCAAAAAAAACGGGCACCTAAGCAATGAGCCATTTCAAATGTTACTATTGGTTTGTTTGATAATTATAGGTAGTTTTACTTTCACAATTTTGTAAATTAATAAGCAAATGATCGTTTTCGTCAGTATTATCATAAAATTTTGATAAAATTTATGGGTTTTAATGCTAAAGTTCACTAGTAGTGTATGCTCGCTAGTAGTGCATATGCTCGTGAAGTAAAAGTTAACAAAGATTTTTGTTTGTTTTTTCTTTAATAAAGTAAAAGCAGATAAATGTTTAGTATCGAGTGTGACCCCCTCTAGCTGAAATCACAGCTTGAATTCGTCTGGGTATGCTAGCGAGGATATCCCGGATACTTGCTTGCGGAATACGTTCCCACTCCGCGGTAATCACATTCTTCAGCTCTCTGATGATCTGCGGAGCCGGTGGTACTGATCTCACGCGTCGTTTCAGAACGTCCCAGACATGCTCTATAGGATTGAGCCTGGTTCTGGAAGAAAACCATGTACCCAACCACGGGATGATCGTTTTCTTGTGAGTCGCGCATTGAGAAATCGCAAGTCTTTGTATGTGGACCTTAAGAACAACCTCGAAGAAGTAAGAAATGTGCATATTAGTCTATGGACGGTCAGGAGAAAGCTTCTCGCGGCCAATATACGCAGTCATCGCCCGGCCCGCGGCCCTAAGTTACTCCGTGAGCACAGAGTTGCCAGGCTTAGGTTTGCTCGAAATTGTGAGTCATGGACTCAAGAAGACTGGAATAGGGTATTGTTCTCCGATGAAGCCAGGATATCTCTGTTCGGTGAAGATCGACGTTGGCGAGTGCTACGAAGATGAGGAGAACGCTTTGCAGAGGCTTGTTTTGAAGAAATCACACCTTATGGTGGGGGCTCTGTTATGTTTTGGGCAGGAATAAATTAAATGGATCGTACAGAGTTAGTCTTCATTGAAAACGGCTCACTGACTGGACATCGATACATAACGAAAGTTCTAATTCCTCATGCACAACCCGCATTGGCCGCTTCAGGCGAAGACTCAATTTTTATGGACGACAACGCTCGCGCCCACCGGTCTGGCGATGTGGAAGCGTATGTGCAAGAGGTCGGCATTCGTCGTTTGGATTGGCCAACTCGAAGTCCCGACCTCAATCCTATAGAGCATGTCTGGGACGTTCTGAAACGACGCGTGAGATCAGTACCACCGGCTCCGCAGATCATCAGAGAGCTGAAGAATGTGATTACCGCGGAGTGGGAACGTATTCCGCAAGCAAGTATCCGGGATATCCTCGCTAGCATACCCAGACGAATTCAAGCTGTGATTTCAGCTAGAGGGGGTCACACTCGATACTAAACATTTATCTGCTTTTACTTTATTAAAGAAAAAACAAACAAAAATCTTTGTTAACTTTTACTTCACGAGCATATGCACTACTAGCGAGCATACACTACTAGTGAACTTTAGCATTAAAACCCATAAATTTTATCAAAATTTTATGATAATACTGACGAAAACGATTATTTGCTTATTAATTTACAAAATTGTGAAAGTATAACTACCTATAATAATTATCAAACAAACCAATTAGTAACATTTGAAATGGTTCATTGCTTAGGTGCCCGTTTTTTTTGCCAATGAGTTTATTATAGTATGATAATATAATATATCTGATGCGCTCGAGTAAATCCCAGAAAACTTATTGGCCCCCTAACTATTAACCATACAATACAACTATATGGATCATGAGTGTTTATCATTACCATATTACATTACCTGGGTTCCAATGTACATAATCCGGCGTGGCGGCTGCCTGGTATTCGTGTACCAGATCGTCTACTACGCTGCGCGACTCGTCAAATTCTTCTAGCGATTCCTTGAACATGGGCTCCTTTCGGAACACTTCCAAAAATGCCTCACGCTTGCGCAGTTTATCGAACTGTTGTAGGCATCTGTCGAATAGCTGCGGCACAAATATTTACCATATTAAATCAATACATATTCTTATTAAAATAAATAAATATACCCAATAACCCTACATACATAGTTCTGACCCAGCACTAAGTCTTGTGATGTGGACATTGGTAAATACAAGAGAATTCGGGCTCATAAACACCTAGGACTGAACAAATACATATTATTCATACAAAATTTTTCTCAGTGCGGGAATCGAACCCGTGGCCTTTCGTTTCACAGCCGTAGTCTAACCACGCCTCCGCCACGTCTTCCATGGACGTCAATATAAAAACAAAATGATTGAGTATAGGTGATGCACAGGTAAAATATACGAGTAAGTATATTACCGAAGATATATTGGTGTGGTTGGCGAGCAGCAGGCCGGAGACCTTGTGCGAGGCGTGCACGTAGGGCGAGCGGCGCGACAGAGCCACCTGGATGGAGGCGGGGCCCCACGGGATGAACGACGCCAGCTTGCGCTCGCGGATGCGCTGCAGAGACTTGTGCACCTGCGACGGGTCCACCTCGCCCTGCCAAAAAAACCAAAAACCAAACATTATATTAACTCTTATGTATCTGTTATTTATTGACTATAGTGTCATACAGGATTTTTAAAGTACTACTCGTATTGGTAAATAATATCTTCCTGAATGTACAGTTTGTAGGCACAACATGAATGGATGTTAACATTGAAAATTTTATTTTAACTGCAGAAATAGAATATTTTATTCATACCTGTATTATATTTAATATGGATATATAACAGTGTTGGTTTGTTCTATCGGGACTGAGCGACACCATCATGTTTTTAGGCTGAAGTAACCGTTGCATCACGTCCAATACAGTCGTCTTTCGAATTTTCGGCGCCTGCAAGTAAAAGTTAAAATAATAAATAAACCAATTATAAAGCAATACACAATACACATACCCGACGTCAGGTAATACATAAGTAGAAAACACTATGTGTTCTTTAAATAATACTTTTAAAATATAATAGATAAGCTACAAAGCAAAGTAACTTACAGCATTAAGTTCGTGGTCAGCTGTTAGAGGCGTGTATCCAGTCATCAGGAAATGCAGCCGCGGCGTGGGGATCAGCGGCGCCACCAGACTTATCAGATCATTGTTCATGTATGAAGGGTATCTAGCACACAAACATAAACATTACGCTAGGAAAATAAAATGGCCCTAGGAAAAAGCCTTGCAACCAAGAGTTTCAATCTGCACTTTGTTTTTATTAATCCATGTAATATTGTAACTTGAATCAGTAGGTAAGTTAATAAAACATATATAATAGAATGATGCACTGTTTACAGCCTTTTAATAATACATATGTACATGTCGGGGTGTTCTTGTGTAAAACCCATATGATAAATAATTGTAAATTGGCCCTTAGGAATCTACGGGTAGTTGTAGAAGTAATTTTATTAAAGGAAACCCGATTGTGGTTCTATTTCACTACCCACAGTCAGAGTAAGGGTGGGAGCATGACAGTTTGCAATATAAAGCGCGTCCGGATCGTAGACAAGGCATATTCGAGATCCAGCAGTCGGCAGTGAAACAGTGACAAACGCGTGTTTACTAAAGTGTGTGTGTAAAGTAACAAGCTGTCGCAGATATTCGGATAAACCGTTAATTATAACGTGTCGTGATAATTATAATTAAATAATTAACACAATGAGTTTTATATATCCGTCATCCGACATACATAATATTGGACACAATCTAAGTTACTCAGTGGTTCTTAACTTTTGAGACACAAGGGACCATTTGACAGAAAGAAATGTAGCCATTGACCACCTAGTTGGTCTGATTTGGTAGTTTTTTAATATAGTAATTAAATGTAAATAAATAAATAGTATTTCTATCTACCTATAAATAACACACACAAAAATTATTTTAAGGATGGTTTTAGTTAGACTGCCGAATACTGGGAATACTTCCAGGGACCAAATGTTGTTCACAAACCACTGATTAAGAACCACTGAATTTAACAAAATGATTAATGGGAATGTATTAGAATAATACCTTAATGTGGCTGTGCTAGCACTCATGATAGTGGACACTAGAGTGTTGATCTGTGCAAATGAGGGGTTCTGTATGTGTAGGCGATCACTAGCGATACGATTTAGTGCTGTGTTGTCAAGCACCATGACACAATCCGCACTCTCTGTCAACCGCTTCAATGTCAATAGTGAATTGTAAGGCTGCACCACAACATCACTGTGGAAAAAATTACAAGAATTATTATAGACCTTTATTACTGATACTATTAAAAGCTCAAATGTCTATATGATACCAGATATGCCTTAAGAACTAGTTGAAGTCATTACTTTAAAATTACATGTCTCTTTATGATTATCAGTATAATTACAAAATGTAAGGAAATGTATAAACATGATTTAATTCTTCTCAAAATTTAAAACAATCAGTTCAAAAAATTACACATTACTGTAAATATCAATGAGCTTTCAAACAATAAAAATTGAACACAACACATTTAAGAGTGATTTAAATGTACAGGACATTGTTGATTATTTAAAAAATACTTGCCTAATTTCATCTAAATTTGGGAAGACACTATATGTTTGCACCAATTTCTTTGGGAATCTGTCTGAAAGATGTTCTAGGATATAAGAACCCATGCCTGAACCCGTTCCACCTGCTATTGAATGACACAGCACAAAACCCTGCAAAAACAATAATTCATGTACATCTGACATTCATAAATATTAATAATAAAAACTCTTTATTTAAAACACCACATATTAAATACAAAATAAAACATACTAAAACAGAGTAAATAATGTGCTAAAAATCAGCAGTCTTGTAGCTAAAAGCGATCTCTTCAGACTACCAAACATTTGTCCTTTACAAAGTATCTCTACAAATGTAATTTTCAAATTTTAGCTAACTTGAAATCTTGTTACTACTTCAACAGTTGATTATGGATCTCTTTAAATATATGAAAACACAAACTGTGGCAAGTTTTAAGTGATCGGTTCAATTTCAATTTGCATTACATAAAAATAGTAAAAATCTCAATAAAATTATGGATTAAGAAGTTATTTAAGTCTCACCTCCAAATTATCACTACCATCTGCTTCTCTGTTTATTATGTCAAACACTTCCTCATTTAGTTTTTCGCCTTGTGCATAACCAGAGGCCCAGTTGTTCCCAGCACCACCTCCATGTTTCGATAAATACACATTTTCAGGATTGTACAACTAAAAATATTAAAAAGTCCTTAATTGAAGTCAAATTCATGATTGAATTTTCAATTGAAATAATGGCAATTACTTTAATGATCAAAATAACAGGCGATAAGATGGATTATATCAGGCTATCCTACCTTCGCGTAAGGAGAATTCATGATGGTGTGAATAACTCGGGGCTCCAAATCTAGCAGCACCGCCCTGGGTATGTAATGATCATCATCTGCTTGATAGAAGAATACATCTTTTCGGTCGGATCCCGCCGAAGCGAACTCCTCCAGAATTCCTTCTGGCGATATACCATGCTCAATACACAACTGTTTCCAAAACTCGAAGCCGACTGCAGACAAAATACGGCATGAATAACACGACACAAATTCAAAATAACCGAATGTTTGAACAATATTTCTACTTACTTTGATTGCCGCATTGGCCAAGTTGCAGGGTTATCATTTCACTTGGCATGTTTGTGATATTTTTGCAATTCAATCAATAAATTAGATCCTATTTCCTTTGTTTTGTTTAATTTACAGCTATATAAACAAATACATTAATCGGCCGCCTGCTGTCGCCCATATAAGTTCGTTTTCTTTTAGAGGAATTCGAATTGAGAGAACAATAATTTGACCATAAAACATAAACTGGTAATTTGACCAATAGGAATAGCCATTTAATTAATATCTCGGTCAATGAAAACATAGGGTTTTCAGTTGCGTTCGGAATATTGATAGAATTAGAAATATTTATTTTTAAAAATATTTTATATTAAATCTTAGCACAAATTTTGCTCTGAAATGAGTTTCAGAAATAGGCATGCCAGCGGTACGATAAATATTTAGATAACAAACACAATAACAAACGTTCATATATTATATTGAAAACTTATATATTTTTTTTGTGCTGGTAAATTATTCAGCAAGTAGCAACATCTTTGCTGTCTTGTCAAAGTTTCGTAAAAGTTTCGAGTTGAATATACACATACAAAGTTTTAATTTTTTATTGTAATAGTTTTTTTTTGCTTATTATCATATATACAATAGTCGGTTTAAAAGCACAGTTTTTTTGGCCCGTATTTTAAATCCTAGTTTCATTCATTGATTGATTATTTAGGAAGTTCAAGGTAAGTGTTGCGGTCTTGGTAGATGGCCTTCGATTAATATATTTCTTAACTTTGTTAGACAACCTACGGTGTATGGGAGAATTTACGAGGATAATGACGACGTGGGTGTCACTTTCGTGAATGCAAGGTTCTCTGATAATTACTTGGATGTCCTATTAGGGGGAGAAAAGATTAACTAAAACTTTTCTAACTTCTGGTGTTGGTGTTAAAATTCTGACATCACCGTTTACGGAATTAATTTCCGTACGCTTCAATTATATAATTTGATTAACATACAGAAACGGTTAGGTGAGTGAAATTCTCACCAAAATAAATCTTAATGTTTCTTCCTAGTGTTTGGTGTATTTAACTTGCACAGTTTTGTGAGAGGCTTAGTGCAAAAACTACAGAATGCCGCGTAAACTGCTCAAGTTTTTAATAGTTTTCGACAACACATCATTATTGTACTTCCCTGGACAATTTCTCTCTGGAAAAGTGTTGATGGAACTACAGGATGACACTCCTGTCTTGGGTGAGTATTTAGATTATTACTTTCGAAATTAATGTTATAATGATCTTGTGAACTGTGTGTTCCTGTATTAACTTTAATTATGTTTTTACTAGTATATCTATGATTCACTAGAGAATATCCTATAAAATTTAGCATAAATCTGAGCAATAAAATGAATACAGTATGGTTCTTGCAATATGTAATTAATTATATATATTGTCCCTATGGGCAATACAATCAATAAATCCTATAGGAATCAAATAGGATATAAGAATACAAATCAACTTTCTATAAAGTTAATAAATCACAAGTTTAGACATTTTTCTCATTCCTTAAAGTTATTAAACTACATTTATTTATATGTACATTAATATATTTATTTAAGTAATGTATGAAAAAAAAACTTAAATACAGGTGCATATATCAAAATGTATCATCAAAGTATAGTTGTAAAAATTAAAATTAACATTGGAGGATTAAAATTAAGTTAGATAACATAATAAGATACTTAGATAAAATTTTACACAATATTTTTATGAACATTTTTATACAATATTTTCAGTTCAGCTACACCAACTAAACTGGGAACTACCATAAAGTTTGAGTGTTCCCTGATGTTCTTTTAAATTATAAATAATTAAATTCTATAGTTTGAAAATCTCTTATGAAATTAGTGAACAATGGCTTTGAATCAATTAAATATACTATAGGTACAAACTAAATGCTACAATCATTTCTCAAAACAATTTGTAAAGACCTAATTATAACTTAATTGATTATTTCAGGTCTACACTTTCATGTTGTTGGTGAAGGAGTGGTGAGAGTGGGTTCTGGCAGACATGAGAGACTTTATGACAAAGAGAACTATATTGATTTCAGAATGAGACTTCTTGGAGAACCAGGTGAACTAATGCAATATTATCACCACTAAGGCTTCCTTACATGTATTATCTGAATTATAATAAAGAATTATTTTTTAATTTAATTATATAAAGAATAATTTATTGTTATCATACATGTACAGTCAGCGACATAAGTCGCTGAACAGTGAACACTTCACATTTTTTGATAAGTTTTTTATGAATTAAAATTTGTATATACTACTCTGTAGTCGTAAAATATAACCAAGTAAAGTCATCTTTGCCGAGATGTGCCATACGATATTGGAAATAATTATTATTTTGGATGATTAGACAATTCCAAGTCTCGTGAATGTGTAGCGACTTATGTCGCTGACTGTACCTATTGATTATGAGTTGCTATCAGAAATAGAACTAAAAATATTTGGTTAAATGTACACAAAGTGATTTCTTTTTGACAGAAGTATTTTTGTTAAATCATTTTATTTACACATACATTCCACACCTTTGGTAAATCTAATTAAAAAGCTGAGAATAATATTTTATTTTAAGATAGAAATAAGAGGTTGAAATCAATTTTATTAGTAACAACAAATTAAATGTTAATTTTTATTCCATTCTGTTATTCATTTTGTTGTGTACACAATTTATTCTAAACTATAATTAACATTTATTACGAATCTTAAATAATATGCATTCAGAGCTTCCTGTGCACAGTTTGCATCATATCTTTGCATTTTTACTTCCATCACAAAAGTTAATGAGTGTTGACCTTATTAGTGTTTTACCTTGACATCTAAAATTTAATGTTAAAGGTAGTTTTGAATATTCCTCTTATTTTCTTAATCAGTTTTTTGCTATATTGACTATTGTTATGATGAAATTTTCTACAAAATAATATCTTTAATATGTAAAAATATTTTGTGCACAAAACAGGTCACGGGACATCAGTGCTATCTCCTGGTATCCACAGTTTCCCTTTCAAGTTGGGCTTGCCAATGGGCCTCCCATCAACTTTTCTAGGCACACATGGCTGGGTTCAGTACTACTGTAAGGCTGCACTGAGGGAGCCTAATGGCCTCACACACAAAAACCAACAAGTCTTCATTGTGATGAACCCAATTGACTTAAATTTAGAACCACCAGTATTGTCTGTAAGTATTATGTTTTTACAGAATTATTTTATTTTTATGTGCTTTATTCATATTTCTGTTTCCTTAAACATTATAGATGTATTTCATGCTCACAATAAAAGAATAACAAATTTTGCTTACAATACAAATATTTGTCTGGGTGGGAATCGAATTGCAACATGCAACACAGTGATTGGTTCTGTGATTAATAATAAATAAATAACACCCAACAGTCACATACATAGTCCTGACCCCACACTAAGATCGAGTCTTGTGTCGTGGGTATCAGGAACTACGAGAGACTTTTCGGTCTCACAAACACCCAGACCCGAAAGAAATATTTGTGGGCCACACAAAAATTTCTCTCGGTGCGGGGATCGAACCCGGGCCTCCCGTTTCACAGGCGGCATCTAACCAACTGCGCCACGGAGGCTGTCAAAGATTTATCAAGACAATATATGTTCAATCCTTCATTTATACGGAAACAAATTTCCTGAATCAGTTTTCGCCGCATAAAATAGTTTATTGTTACATAATTGCCGTAAAATATAAATAAATTGACAATGTAATAGTTTGGACACGGTCATGGTAACATTTCTCACGCGCATGATGTCATAATGAATTGTGAGTAAAAGTAAATATATCTGCTCAATACAATACATTACACATACAACCCTCCAACCATCACCGCGTTATGAAAGTATCAGGAATAAGTATTCTTTGTAAATTCACAAACATAGAAAGCATACACTTCTTTGTATGAAATAATAATTAATTTGACAGCCTCAGCGGCGCTGTTGTTTAGGCGCCGACTGTAAAACGAGAGGATGCACGTTCGATCCACAATCCACACGTATTTTTTTTCGGCCTGGGTGATTATGAGAAAAATCCTATGTAATTTCTGGTATCCACGACATTTTAGTGTAGGGTCAAGACTACGCATATGACTGTTGAGTGTTTTTATATGATTTAATTTAGGACTTCACTGACCAATGATAGATCTGTCTACTGTTGTAGTAATTAAAAAAAATGTATATTGTTTTGCTAATAAGATATACCGTATTATATTGCATCCACAGTAGGGCATGGGCCTACTCTACAATCGAGTGTACGATTGAGAGTGGTTAGGCCATATAGTTCACCACGCTGGCCTATTGCGTGTTGGCGGACTTTCACACCATAGAAATTTTTAAATCGCTATGGTATGCAGGTTTCTTCACGATATTTTCGTTCACTGTTTTAGTGCGTGGGGATTGACTATCAATACACACATGACTCCGAAATGTCAGAGGTGTGCCTAGGGATTCGAACCCTCGACCGCCGTGAAGATGTTGGGGGTCGCGTCAAACAATATACTTTGTCGTAATCGAATAACATTTATAGTTTAGTTGCAATGTCGCAGTGGATAAATACCCTAACAATCACACCTTCCTTCAAACCAATTGCATAACCTTTGGATGCAATTTTGGTCCGTTGCAAGAGCGTGCGATCTCCATGATTGTCTTGTATCACTGACATGATCTTTCACATCACGCCGTGTTATGTTACCAATAACAATAGCGCGAATTGCCGCGGTCTGGTTTTTGTTACATAATAAAATGCATACTTGATGTTCACGAGAACGAAGTGAATGTTAATGGGAAGCGGGAACGTTAATTACTTATTTTGTTGCAAACGAGTGTTAGTCACGATACGGGCGGCATTTATTTGAATTATCATGTCATACTTTTTTGATCGTGAGAAATGCAGTCATTAGATTAGAAAAGGTATTTAATTTCTGTCTTAGTTCAAATACTTTCAGATCTAGGGCCCCACTCTAAAAATCCGAAACGAAGTTCAAATTTTCGGACGATCGATGTTTATGACAATACGAACGTACCTACATAGATTTATGGTCGTTACCATAATTTATGGTTCCGATGTACTTTATACGAATCCGACCATTTACAGAGTAGGTACATTCGTATCGTCATACACTTCGATTGTCCGAAGATTCTAAATTCGTTTCGGATTTTCAGAGTAGGGCTAATCTGTATATTTCGGTCCCATTAATTTCCTCGTTCAATGCTTTTCAATTTTTATATAGTTTTATGTTTTCACTGTTTCCCCCGGTATTAATTTTATTCATTTAGTATTTGTTTTTATTTTTGCATGAGTCAATAACATTCTGACCTGAACTTTCAAGGTCGATTATTTAAGTAAGTTCCTATATATATAGCCTGCAATTCGTTAGGCGTTTTGTTGTTTCAGTCTTGTACATATCTTGTGAATAGTTAGTTGTATGTGTATGTGTACTCGTGGTAGGTCTCCCATATGTGAGAGGCTGCCTGGGTGGGGGGTACCATCGCAATGCCTATTTCACCCGTCAAATAACAGTTTAAATGCTCTGTTGTGTTTCGGACTGAAGGACATTGTAGCCAGAGTAACTACTGGACATATTGAGACTCAACATCTTATGTCTCAAGATGGCGAGCGCAGTGGAATGTCAAGCATTGCTTTGTATTTTAAGGTATTTGGTTTTGCTACTGTTCATGATTGGTCGCATCGCTTGCCATCAGGCGAACGGCATGCTCGTCTCGCCATTCAAGCAATAATTAAAAAAACTGGTATGTGTTGCAGCAAGAGTTCGAGTGCAGCGTGGAGCACCGCGTGGGCGTGGGCTGCGTGGGCGGCGGCGCCGTGCGGTGCCGCGTGGCGCTGGACCGCGGCGCCTACGTGCCCGGCGAGAGCGTGGCGCTCTCCGCCAAGCTCGTCAACTCCTCGCGCACCACCATCAAGGCCACGCGCGCCGCGCTCACTGAGGTAACCGCCATACATATACATTAATACTAACTAACCAGCCTATCAATTAGGGTGGAAAAATCGACGATAAGAGGATAGGATAAGGGCCATCGCGATCTGGGCGACCTGTCGTCGCATCTAGTCGCAGCGACAATGTGCAGAGCCGTCGCTTGCATTGGAGACGTTTCAGTGAGGCTAACGCTGCGCTGCCGCATGGCTATCGTCGTGTGTGAAAGAAGCGACAGCGCACGACTTCCGATTACTCTACTACTACGACTCTCGACGATTTTGACGCTAAGTGTGTAGAGCTTTGTACAAAATATATTACTTTTTGCGGCCCTTTTGTTGCGTCAATGCATAATTGTCTCGTGCAACATGTCGCCTAGTTGCGCTTTGGGTAACATTCACCGAACGAACACACAAAGAAATCATCGCTTCACTTCTAATTTTTGTGACAGAGAGACTGTGTTATAAACACAGTCAAGCCGATTCATTCATATTGTAGTTCAAGGTAACTTTAGTATGGCTTTAACTCTTAAAAATAGTTCTTTTGTGTTTTTGTAAGCATTTCAGAGTGACTGCATAATAATGAAATAACGATACAAACGCAAAAAATGAACTTTTAATTCAACAAAAATAGCATGTTTATGACTTAATATCTTGTGATATTGAAAATAAGTATAAGAACCAAGGTGCCTGGTCATAGAAAATGTTACGATTTGATTGATTCAACGCGTGTCGCGTCAAGTCGGGTGGTGTGGCGTTTTATAATAGTAATATGTTTGCACCCTTATACTACGGTGAGCGTGCCTTTGACTTATTTCACGTGTTTGGCAGTTGACACTGTTTATTGATAGTTAGATAGTTGGCAAGTTGAAGTGGCAGTGGGCCGGTCACATAGCTCGTAGAACCGATGGCCGTTGGGGCCGAAAGGTTCTTGACTGGACACCACGTACAGGCAAGCGAAATGTCAGACGCCCGCCTACAAGGTGGTCGGACGATTTGGCGGAAGTCGCTGGATGCAGGTCGCTTCCAACAAGTCGTTGTGGAGATCGATATCGACGCAGGAAAGCGATTTTGTCGTATATCAAAAAATGCATATTTGCGTTTTGTATTTTATTTAATTCATAAAAAAAATACCGCATTGAATTTCCTTGTGAAAATGCAAGGTTTTATTGTAAAATGTTATCAATAAAGAAGTGGTATTCCTAAGTTTTCAAGTTAGTGGTTATTCATTTTTTAATTAATTTTTTTTTGATCCTGGTGTAAAATTGCTTATTTCGAGATACGACAAAATCGCTTTCCTGCGTCGATATGTTCAGCAGTTGAGTTCCTGTGGCTGATATGATGTTGATTGATGCTTGATGTGTGTGTGTGCGTGTGCATGCGCAGACGATCCAGTACAGCGCGCACGGCAAGGTGGCGGCGCGCGAGGTGCGTGAGTTGTGTTCGCTGCGGCACGGCAAGACGCGGCCCGGCGAGAGCGACGTGTGGCGCCACGAGCTGCTGTACGTGCCGCCGCTGCCGCCCACCAACCTGCGCGGCTGCCATCTCATCTCCGTGCACTACGACGTATTCGTCAGTATACATTATTCTATATTTTTTTATTGTTTTTTTTTTCGCCCAACAGTCACATCCATAATCCTGACCACAAACATTTTTTTTTAATATTTAATTTCTGTAATAAAAATAGCTACAGTCCATTAATTGCAATTGCAGGTTGCATGTATATTAAAATTAAATTTATGCATTTTAAATGTACTGCTGTGTTTCGGTTTGTTTGAAGGACATTGTAGCTAGAGTAACTACTGGACATATTGAGACTTTACATCTTATGTCTTAGGGTGGCGAGCGTAGTGGAGTGCCAAATGTTGCTTTGTAATTCAAGGTGTTGTTGGTTTTGGTACTGTTCATGAAATTTATCGCTTACCACCAGGTGAACGGCATGCTCGTCTCGCCATACATTACAATAAAAAAAAGTTGGCTGTCACAGCACACCTACTGTAAACATTGTTCTTGGCAGTTTTGATTTCTATAACACAATTAGCTACAGTCCATTAATTGCAAATTGAAGCATATCAATACCCCCACGTATACTCCACAGTTCATAATCGAGCCGAAGAGCCTGGAGAAGGAGGTGAAGCTGCAGCTGCCGATCCTGCTGGGCACGTACCCGTTCCGCGACGAGGAGGGTCCGCAGCCCGGCACGCACTACCCCAGCACGCTGCCCATCTTCAGACCCTGGCTGCACGACAAATCCAACTGAACTGGCTGCTACACCACACCACAATCGCATTCACATTCAAATGGGACTAACTTTGTTTTGCTGCGGTTGCTGCAATGAGCGTTCGTACCGCTTAACATCAGGTGAAAGATAAGCTAAGCTGATCTTTCTTGCATTAATCTTGTTGCAATCTTTGTTGCAGGATGCTCAATATCCCTTTACTCTATCCATTCTTATTTTACTCCTCCCGAATTGATGCGCTAGCAACACATCTACAGTCCAAGCATTGAGGATGTGAATGATCAACAGTGATCACTTACCAACAGGTGAACCGTTGGTTGTTCGCCTGACTTATTAAAAATAATACAAAAGTATAAGAATGGGCCCAGCAATTACTGAAAAATAGGTGCACATTGATCATTGAGTGATTGAGAATGCATACAAACTCATAGAATCTCAGATTAGAACATAATATACAGAATCTCCTTCTTTATTGAAGTATGTTAAAAAGAGCATTTGTGTAGTTGTATTTCTGTCTCTATCACTCCTACTCAATGACACTATCTTGGCTCCTGCTCCATTTATTTCTTGGTGTTTAATATGTTGCTGATAGTCAATCACCACGCACTAAAACGGTGAAGGAAAACATCGTGAGGAAACCTGCATACCATAGCGATTCATAAGAATTTCTATGGTATGTAAGTCTGCCAACCCGCACTAGGCCAGCGTGGTGGACTATATGGCCTAACCACTCTCAATCGTATTCTCGATTGTAGAGTAGGCCCGTGCCCTGCAGTGGGACGTATATGGGCTGATACAGATATGTTGCTGGTGTTGTCCTCTCAAGTATATATATTATATTAATCACGCATTGTGTAGTGTTACTGTTGTTATACAATGGTACGTCTACACATCAATTCTACTAAAAGTATTTATTGTACTTTTAGATCACATACTAAACTGACTGGACTTTTTTGTAATTATTTTAATTGAATGTTTGTAGATATAAGGTAATTTTTATTAAATTCGTGGCGTAGGTGACAAGCTCAAAACTGATTCTTAATTATTTGTAGGTATTAAATGTGTAAGCTAAAAAGACTAAAGCCACGAAAGTATTTTTAAGATACAAAAAGCGTAACTCCCCTTTTGGGAAAGATATTAATGAGTTGTAACCACCTATGCCACAAATTAACCCGTTGTCGTCCAAAGAGAAAAAGTGATCTGAAAAAATACAATAAAATAATTGAGTCTGATTCCAGTTTTTTATGCTATAAATTAGTCTCAGACTCGATATTGCATGGCAAAGGGTTAACAATTAAATCACATTCCAATACAGGCGTAAATTAAGTTGAATTATTGAAGTCAAAATTAATAGTTTTTACCATAGATTTAGTATAAAACATAGATCGGCAATGTGAAAGAGATAGAATAATTTAACTCATATGTTAAAGCGAGATGCATGATGCGACCATTCGTTTACACAGAAGTAGCCAGCAGTGACCCAGAGTCAAAATATGTCAAACTAAGCGAGCAACAAAATTCGCTTATTTTCATAATTTATTTAATTTTACAGTACTTGGTTATATTTATTAAACGTAGTTTATTATAGTGCATTGTGTAGTGCCAAGGTGTGGTTCATGCAGGCGTAAAAATCCGAAATAATTACAGTTTTCACAGGTACCGGCCACTTTTGCACAATACTTTTTTGTGATGATATTATAGAATTAAATGGAAATCCGTGTATACATATCGGTGGAAAAGAATATAGTATTTCATTGTATTAATACGCTGAAAGCATCCATTGCGTATAAAATATAATATCAAATACGTGAATTTACAATAATTTCAACCAAAAGTAGCTAGGGATTGACTGACAGGTTCGATCAATAAAAGGTTGTCGATAAAATAGTCGATGACAACACATGTTTCCCTACATTTTTATGGGGCTATAGTATGTTGGGATAGTGTGCATTTTTCTCCTTCTTCTACCTGGCGTTATCTCGGCCATATTTCCCCGGTCATTATTATAGTATTCATTCTACAATATTACTTATTACTTTGCTTTTTCTCATTTTTTTATATTTGTGGAATATTTATTATAACACTTCATGTGTGTGATTTATGAATTAAGAACCTGTTTCAATCTCTGCCAAGAGGCTGTCAATTTATAATAGTAAAACAAGAACATATTCGATATTATTATAAAATATGCGATACTGCTATGCACAATATCATCATCCAAACCTTGAAGCAACATTATTCATTTATCATAACATTAGGTATAGGTTTAAAATTTATAATTCTCATAGGAAAAACATTAATTTAGGTGACGAGATCGAGAAAACCTTTGTAGTTTATTAAACTGTCTCTTTCTTCAGTCACAGGAATGCGACTAATGAACATAGGCCTTCCACAAGAATGTCTACATCAGTTTGTTGTAAGCTGCCTGCATCCAACGACTTCCTACAAGCTCCTCCGTACACCTCCAACGCGGCCTAGCAGGCGTCCAACACTTCCCAATGTGTTACAAGTCAATTAATTGACTTAAATAAGCATATTTTTTTAACTCTAGTATAAAATATATACTTACGCGAATTTTACTCATTGAAAAAAACTAATAATCATGGATTTTGTTGCAGACTGAGTCCACCCTATGACTACGAAAGCTGTAAAGTAATCGAAACTTCGCGACGGGAAATTAAAAAAATAAACCGAAAACGCTAAAGCTTTGTAAATTATAGTTTTATTTTATAAAAGTGTTTTTTGTTCTCAGTTTAATTAGATGTCTGTACTAAAGACTCATACAAAATATCTCAAACAAAATGTTTTCCAAATAATATGACAATTTATCTTTATTTATTTGTGTGTTTATCAATCTGTATTGAAATAAACACATCAATAAGTTTCTGTTAATATATAATAAAATGTCGCATATATCCATAACATTTTATTTCACAACTACAGGCCGACAGCTATATCGATATCGATATGATACTATCGAAAGTGCATGGTACACCACTATATGTCAAGCACACATGTAAACTTCACGCACACAATCGTAAATCAGTTTTGGTCGCGCTCAAAATGACACATTGCCGATCTATGTTCTATACTACATCTATGGTTTTTACTGAAACCTTCCCGAGTCACGTTTTGAATATATCTGCGTTATCGGATATATTGTATGCGTGTATTACAGCTTTATAAGGTAGCATACACGCGGCTGCAAAAGCAGTCATCATGTGACGATAGCTCGATTATGCAAGGAACAAAAATAGAATGAAACAAAATATAATTTATATTAAATCTAAAAGAATCTCAATTATTATTTTAATTGACGGTATTCTTTGAAGCTCACTATAAAAACGGACACTCGTTAGGATATGATTTAATGTATTATACACTGCCGCTATAGTAAGGCTATGATACGAATTAACAGCACTCACAATACTAGGACTGGGCTCTTAGTCTTCTCATATCCACGTTTCAGCCCAGTGTCTATTACTAGTGCCATTTAATAATTACTTACACGTATCGAATTTAGGATCGAAATTATTAAGTTTGGATTGGATTTTTTAATTGTATTAAAATGTACTTAAATGTTATCTAGAGTATGTCTATAAAGATTGTTAATGATATGGTCTCACGGTCTGTGTTCAATGCAAACGACTAATGAAGTTCATTGCTGGATAAAATTTCGTTAAAGAGAAGACTATTTGAGTTGCAATGGCATAAAAAAACTGGAAACGAGAATATAAGGAATTTATAGTTTAATCACAAATGTTTGTGCAAAAACACGCTGCATGTATTACCCACGCACGCATTGCGTACAAGCAACGTGTGCGTGCGCTGCAATCAACGTGTTCATACAATGTTTGCGTCCGGCCGCAACCTATCATTAACAATCAGCTCAACTGTATACGCACTAATTGAAATGTATATAACTAACCTGTGATATATAAAACCGTCCATTTTAACGTAGTTGCACTACGTTTGTAATAAATATTTACTATAAAAAGTTTGTTTTATTTGGAGAAGCCCAGTTATTTTAGGACTGTTGTTCATTACAATATGACAGTAAAAAAAAAAATTTTGTAAAAGAAGTTATACCTCTTTGACAAAACGGTAAAAAAATTGCTTAAGACTCACCCGTATAAAATAAGTCACCAGATATAACGGTTTCCCATTTGAAAAATTTCCATTCCCCGCCATCAATATTTTACAACTGATACGAAGCCGAATGTTAATCAGCTCATTGGAGCGATATTAGACCGCGGGTAGTATAAAACAAAATATAAAATGCACTAGTTTCTAGAATTTGAATATCAATGATATGACGTAACATCAAGGAGATGCTGATTGGTCCGTCGTCTCTAGTATATTACTATAATCTATGGTCCGTCGTAACTAATGGGCGTGGCTTAAACTGGTAGGCGTAGCGGGTGTAGCCAATAGACAGTTGCCTACTTTTTATGCATCAAGTTATCTTCCTCAACTTCTAGCGTTTCTGGTACTTGAAAGGTGAAAATGTGTTTATTTATAAATAAGGATGAATTTTGCTAAATCGCCCGACAATGTGGTGTTCGCGCGTATCATAAAAATTTTATAAGATTGTCTACAATATTTTGGCGTCCGAATACTTTGTTGTCGTGCTGTTGTATTAGTAACAGCTTTTCTCTTTTCCCATTTTATTATATAGGACATGTCAAAAATATTAGATTACGAAATTCTGATTGTTTATAATAACAAAGCAAATCTCAAATAATGCGTTAGATAGGAAATTTTTAATACTATATATTATTTTATTAATATTATGCAAATATACTTCTCGCCTTACCTTCAGTCTCCATTCACAAACCACGGGTGCTTAATGTGCGATAAATGACTAGAAACTCGAGACTGTATCAATAATCCATTTATTCATCTTCATTACACTGTTTCATGACAATTTTTAGCCGAATCACACACTGGTATATTATTCATTAATTATGGGGAACTCCATGTATTCCGGGAAACACCGATTTTATATTTATATGCTGTTAAAGATATCTAATGACGTCTTGGTAAAGTTGAAACTAAGCCCAAGCCTTATTTTTTTTAATATATTCCCTTTCGTTATTACAGTATTTGTCTTATTTCTTGACTTGATTGTTTAAAATTAATTTTTATATTGAAAATCGATTTTTGTCACGTCACTGGTACATAGTATTTTGTTACATTGACTGTAGCGCAAGCACTCATATAAATTGTTTTTTGTGCGTAACACACTTACAACTATCACATATGTAGCGTATTATTAACTCAATACGAACGGATAGTAGAAAGTTCTGGCGCCACAATCAACGTATCAAAAGACTTAAATCAATTTCAAGGAAGGATATGGATTTACAATTCATACAAAACGGCCTTGTAGTTGCCACATCGAGCGTGTGTGTGTGCGTGTATGTTCACGCCATCTTGTTGGCGAGCGCGAGGTGCAGGCAGGCGAGCTGCGCGGTCCACTTGTCGAGCGCCGAGTACGACGCGGCGCCGCGCGCGCAACTCTGCAGCTCCAGCACAGAGTTCACCTGGTCGATGCGCCCGCTGATCGTGCTGACACAAACACATACACTTACACTACATACTCACAGTATTTATAATATACAGGGAGCTCTAGTACATCCAACATGTACGAATTGAAAGGAAAATTAAAAATAAATAGTTTAGGGCTATACAATTCCACTAAAACTCAACTTAATTGAAAAATCTGTTATCACTGCGCCCGCGACCGGACTCGGGATTCGGACCCTCGAGACCTCAGCTTTGCAATCATGCCGTAGTACAACTACGCCACCGAGAGCAGTAACCCTAG
The DNA here is from genome assembly GCA_023078785.2 of Hyles euphorbiae. Lineage (NCBI taxonomy): Eukaryota > Metazoa > Arthropoda > Insecta > Lepidoptera > Sphingidae > Hyles > Hyles euphorbiae. Next base: position 19,293,017 of record CM041033.1, read on the forward strand.
ATAATAGCGCGCTTAACTCTAATTTTACATTGCACATCAACGCGCATCACCATGCTGACGTCAACAGGTACACACATACTTACGTATGCAAACGCACACAATACGTACGTACACGCACGTACGTACCTATAAACACAGGTTCACACAGAACCCTCTTGCCCCAAATCTCATGAAAAGTTTATGATCTAAAGTTGCAAATATAAATAAAAAAAATATTGTAATACTAACTTGTCCAATATACACGTGACGAGTAAGTTCTCGACCTCCTTCTCGTCGATGTTGAGTTCCTTGGATATGAAGGGGATGTGGATCCTGGTGTAGGGCCCAATGAGTTTGATAAGCACCTGCGTGCGGATGTTGCGGAGAAGGTCTTCTATGTGCTCCCGGATGAACGGGTCATCCATTATGTTGTTCCTGGATTATAGGGTTAAGTTTTAAACTCATTCAGAATTCCATTATTGAATATAGGAAGTCACAATGCTTATTACATTAACCTGTTGGAAACGGCAACTATGCGTCTAGTAATTTCTGAAGGCCTTTACTGGATGGACTGTCTGTCCAAACTATTCAGTTTTTTTAATGTTAATTTCTAAATTTCAATATTTCAAATGATTTCTATAAGTTTGTAAAAAAAATGGTATAACTTTCTGAATCTTATTTTTCCCTTATTTCGTATGAAAACTTAATAAAGTGGGTTATTTATTAATTTTCGTGGATGTCCTGATTGTATCTCTGCCTACCCCTTCTGGGAAAGACTTGAGTTTATGTCAGTTATAAAAATAACCACATTAACATCAAAGGAAAAAAGGGCCGTTGGTTCAAAAATTTCCATATTATCTTCTTCAAACCATCCAGTGATATTCCACTAATACATTTTGATTAAATTGAAAATCTCACCTATTGTGTTTGAGAATAGACTCGAAGTCGTTGATGTCATTGTTCTGATAGGCCATCACGAGGTTGGTCATGGCAAGAATCTCGGGGTCGTTCTTGTAGGGCTTCGCCTCTTGTGAATCGAACGGATTGATGCCGGACTTCATTAACCTGAAAACACAAATATACAAGGAATTTTAGCAATACGATTTTAATTACAAGATATTAACCAATGTAGTTATTTCTCATGTAAAATAAATAGTTCGCTAATCCGAGATATCCACACATATATAGTGAGATATTTTGTTATTAATATTTTTAAGTTTTTCTGACATCAATCAGGGTTTTACTGTGTGTAGCTATGTACAACTTAGCTATATACAAGTATGCACAATAGCACATTGAAATATGTATGAATGAATGGATACGCACATGTTAGCCAAGACGAGGTACTTCAAACAGGTGGTTCTCCTAGGACTGCCAGACTCGTCGTAATTTTTGAACGCTTCGAAGAAGTCTGTGTGCGCTTTTTCAAACTCGCCTTCCCGCAAATGCATTTTACCGCCACATTCTGTAACAGAATTTTACACAAGATACTGTCAGATATGGGTTATGATTATTTTCACTAATAGTTAATTAATAATGTAATGTTGTAAAAGAACATCAAATGCAATCCAACATGTATCTGGTGCGGAGTGGAGTCCGAAACCATCTGCACCCAGGCATAGCTGGGACAGGCCATGCCTAACAGATAAATTAAAGAGCATAATATATTTAAACGAATCACATAAGATTTACCTCTAATAACGCCCATAATGAGCGGGTGCGGGATCGCGGACTTGATGTGCAGCGACTGTTCGTACAGCGCCTTGAGCTTCTTGTTGTTCTTCTGCGCCGTGTACATCTGGATCTCCAGCGCGTAGATCTCTAGCAGCTGCGTGCCCTTCTTAAGGTCGTCCTCGCCTTCGTCCGTCTGAATAATTAATTTACAATAGCAATCAATCTACTATTCAAGCACACAGCATACATTTTGATGAAGATTGCGACTTGCCATCATAAGTTTTGATGATGCAAAAAGTATCTCCATAAACCTCTTTCACCAGCAATGGAAGCAGATGTTTCTTGACATTTTCATCCAACAACCCAAAGCTTAACACATCTCTCCATAAAATATTATATCAGTCTCGAATATTGTAACAGGTGAAGGATAGAAAATTACCCTGTAAAAATGTAAAAGAACAATAGACAATTACCTGACAACTCTGATGAAGCTGTTTTAATATTTTGGCTAATTTGTTGAAATCTCCTCTGTCGTAATACAATTTGCCGAGTTTAGTGTTCGTTTTGAACCACAATCGATCGTTCTTGGCGTCTTTAAGAGCTTCCAGAGTGGTCTCATAGAAGTCTTGTAACAATTCCATCTGAAAGAACTCATAGTAATAAATCTTTATTTCCACATACAGACCTACAAACATTCATGATTTTATGTCTGTTTAAAAGAAAGTTATCCATATTATTAGACATGCCATCAATAAAATCTTATAGTACTTACATTCCTAGAAGTTGAGATGTAATCTAGAATGGAGTTGATTGATTTCTCTGAGTGATTTCTAGTGACGGCACTTTTAATATATGTGAGCAGTTGTTTGTACCTAGACATCATTTCTGTAAAATTACCCTGGAAGAAAATTTAAAAGTGTTATTTATACCTACATCAAAATGGAAAAAAAGAAATAATATATAATAAGTAATTTTTTCTAAGGCTACTTTTTAAAATCATTTTATCACTTAGAAATCTTAACTGAGGGTCACAAAAGGTATCAAAAGGTGTTTTGTGTTGTTGAACAAGTCTATTTATTGAATCAAATCTATACATGCTAAAAAAGTTTAAAACACCAATAATTCTAATTTAATTTTTATAATTCTGGATAGTGAAAATACTTACTAATTTAAAATTAATTTTTATCATTTGCTTGAGTGCTTTGAAGCCCCATTCACCCTTGTCTCCGCCTTCCAGCTCGAGAACTTTCTGGAAGCTAAGTAGGGCCTCTTGAGGCTCATCTTCCTTCAAAGCTTTGCTATTGTAGTATTGGTTCTCTAGATCTACATCTGGCTCCGAGTTACTGTCTTCTGAGTATTCCTAAAAATAATAAATAAGTTTAATAAATATTTATTTAAATAACCTTTTTATCAGACCAAAATTACAATGTACATAATTAGCTGAGATTAATGAGCTGGCAGGTTAGACATGTTACAAATGCCTGTATCCTACTATGCTCCATTGGATTGAATGGAAACTGAAAAGATCTAGAAAGTATATTTTATATCATTATCATCAAGTTTATGCAGTCCATTGCTGGGCATAGGTCTCTCCCAAGGCAAAGTATGAATGAAGTAATCCATTACAGAACCAAGGTGTCCGACATAGACCTGAAAATTGTATTGAAAAATTATTTACAGTGAGAATAATTTTTCGAAATATATGCAGTAATATTCTAGACAATATGTTAAAATAATAAAATAACTAATCAACAACAGTATACCAAGTTATGCTAACACTGAGATATATGTATATTTCAAATATTTTGTTTATGTTGTCTTAAGTCCAGCTGTGGTAATCAATACAGCATACTTTTGTAGTATACCATTATTTACTACTTTATTTGTTAATTGTTTTTATGATAAAAAAGTTTTAGGTTTATATGAATAAATAATCATTTTAAAATAGAACAGGAAACAAAATCACATTACATTCTTTTAGCCAATCTTTCCAGTATAGGTTATATGACAATTTTATCATATGCAGCCACATACACGAGTAGCAACTTGTAGCTGTAATCTTTCCTGGTACTTTCTTCAACATAAACAAACATCGTATTCTGTCTCAAGCAATACTAACAGAACAAAAAGCTCCCAACTGTCTGTCTTTTGTTGTGTTGCTTTCGCCGATTTTTACAGAATTATCATAATTCTACAAAATTTATTGAATTAACTATTATAAATACACTTGAAGATGCACTAAAAACAAGGAATACCTAACATACAAGTGGCAAAACATACATAAAGGTCTGATTCAGGCAAGGCACCGTGTATTATTGTATTGAAGATGTAAACATACCAGACCATAGTCTTCCTCTTCCTCGCACATGTTATAATCATCGTCGTTATCCGACATATTATAATTTTATAAATGGAATAGCAGAATAATTACAATTTGTAATTTTATTAGAAAGAAATGATCAGAATTCCCGTGGAATTCCCTGCAGTGACGGCTGTCAAAATATTGTCATCACAATTGTCATATTTGACATTCAACTTTTTTCAAATTCAACATACCAAGACCTATCAAGCAGACTGCCTTTTTGTAAAATCAGATTAAATTCAAACATTAAGTAAAGCCCGCTGCACACGACGCTTATTTTGCTGCTGGATTGCTTGCTAGAATTTGCTGCTGGGTTTAAAGTTGGCTGTGGCGCTGGGTGCAATGATGGCTCTCATGATATGTTGGCTTCACACGGTGCTTGCCACTACTCGCCGCTAGGCGTGCATGCGAAGCGACGTCGCTATCAAAGACACGAGTATTCATAACTTCTGCACTACCATGAACGCTCGAGTACAAAAACTATTGCTGCTGAGATAATTAGATGTAGAAAAACTATTATTATGGCAGCTGCAGTTATTGCTTTTAAACGGAAACGAGAGCTCAAACAACTAAAGCGTCGATTGTGGAGTTGCGAGTGGCTGTTACGGCGTGATACAGGACAGAATGTTCTACTAAACATGGTATTTAATGAGCTCGGGTATGTATCTATAACATTTCAACTTTATTTGCTACTATATTATTTGGATTTATAGTTTCGTACTTCAATTTTTAATATATTTATATTACATTTTTATTTAAGCCCTGAAGATCCTTCCAGTCTCACTAATTATACGAAAATACAAAAAATAATAATGAAAAAACCCCGAACACGCAAGCAATCTATCACGAAAAATAGCACGCGTTCGATCACCGAAATCCAGCACGCAACCACGCTTGAGAGACAGCAGTGACGTCACTTTCTCACAGCGCTGCCAGCAGAGCAGCCATCAGTGAACCCCGCAAGCAATCCAGCAGCAAAACAAGCGTCGTGTGCAGCGGGCTTAACCTATAAAATATAGAAATGTAGAACGATTGTAAATTAATGCAAGAACCAATTGTCTGGCTAACAAGAGTTGATCCTAGCATTAATTGTAAAAGTGCACGGTGTGAGAGTCTCCTACCTTATATTAAAATCACCCATCTATCATGCTATCTGAAGAGAGCTCAGGCTTCTTTACATTCATAAATCGAGTAGGACAGACTGTATCCCCGCAGTGGTTCTTAAGACGTGCGCCCCTGAGTTCACCGCTGTTATTGTGTGGTCTTTGCCGTCTTTCCTATAAAAGCAACCGGATTCCGACTACGTAGAAAGTAGTCAATGTATACCTAGTCCTCCAAAAGGGTGACTGACCCTTCGCGTTACGGGCTGATTGCTTTCATAATCCTACTCTCCATGGTCTTGCAGCAAGTTATAAATACTCAGCTCCTGAAGTATCCTAAGGATCACCAGCTAATATGTGACCTTCAGTACGGTTTCCGTCACGGTCATTCATTCGAACGACCGTGACGACGATCATCATCCGATGATCTTTTCGAGTAAGCAGGCATCGCTGGGCGGAAGCTTTGGAGAGCGGGGGTGTGGCAATTGCCGTCAGCCTTGATATTGCGAAAGCGTTCGATCTAATGTGGCATGGCACCCTTCTGCAAAACTACCCGTATATATATTCCCTAAGGGAATCTGCGAGTGGCGTGTAATGAGAGTAGGAGTAGAGTGGCTTTTCGGATGGTCGTAACATAACAGTCGTGGTGGACGGCTGTTCGCTCCGAATCGGGTGAATTGCCTTAGTTAAATTTAACCCCTCGAAGACACAAGTTTACGCGCTCACTGCGAAGAAGGACCCTTTTGTATTGCCGTAATTCCAAGGAGTCACTTTTCAGGAATCCGAAAGTATTTCGATCCTCGGCATCAAAGTATTGAGCAAAGTCGAGTTCTGGAGTCAATTGGAGGGCAAATCCAAACTAGAGAGCAAAAAGTTGGGTATTCAGAGCCAAGTGCTACTTTACGTTGGGTCATAGATTGACGCTCTACAAAGCGCGAATCCGGTCCCGTGTGAAGTAATGCTCTCACTTCTGTGCAGGTGCCCCAAAATATCAGCTTGTACGAGCAAGCCGTTCGCCTGATGGTAAGCGATACAACCGCTCATAATAGTAGCAACATTCCATTGCGCTCGCCATCCTGAGACATAAGATGTTAAGTCTCAATATGTCCAGTACTTGCTCTGGCTACAACGTCCTTCAATCCGAAACACAATAGTGCATTGAAGCAGTGTTGTTTAACGGGAGAAATAGACATTGCGGTGGTACCTACCCAGATGGCCTCTCACATATGAGAGACCTACCACAACAACAACACAACTTGGAGGCGTACCATCCTCGAAAGGTACGTTTCAAAAGTTCTTTCCTACCACGCACATGCAAGCTTGAAATTTCAATTTTCAACATTCTGTCCCGTATCACGCCGTAACAACCATTTGCCTCTCCACAATCGACGCATTCATTGTTCAAGCTCTCGTTCCCGTTTTAAAACAAAACTGCAGCTTCCACAATAATAGTTTTTCTACGTCTTATTATCTCAGCAGCAATAGTTTTTGTACTCGAGCGTTCGTGGTACTGCAGAAGTATGAATACTCGTGTCTTTGATAGCGACGTCGCTTCGCATGCACGCCTAGCGGCGTGTAGTGGCAAGCACCGTGTGAAGCCAACATTGCACCCAGCACCACAGCCAACTTTGAATCCAGCAGCAAATTATAGCAAGCAATCCAGCAGCAAAACAAGCGTCGTGTGCAGCGGGCTTAAGTTGAAAGAAGACATTTGCTACCTACAATATCTTGTCTGTTGAGGAAACAGTCTGGGATTTTGTAGTGGGGTTGGACATGATGGTAACATTTTTTTCAGACTCCTCTTCAGTGCATTCACTAGGACGTTTATCCAGATTAGAAATCAATATTAGCCTTCTTTTAAAATGAAATTTAAATGAACGCATTTATAAGACCGCATAATGATTGGTCCATTTTCAACGAATTAGAGATCTAAGAATTTTACCGGCAAAATAAGGTTTCTTTTAACTTTTTAAGTTTTCCATAATTATTCAATGATATTAAATGTAATTATAGGATTTTTTCTAAAAAATTGCGTAAGGATAAAGTAAATACTATGTTTTTTGGTTTTCCTATAATATTAAAATTGTTATTATTGAATTGGAGGGAGTAACTTATTTCCCGCCTTTATGCGTCAGCTGGCGTGTGAATGGTTCAGTGAACTGCAAGGACACCTGTTCCGTTTTTAGTTCCGAATGCTACTATCAGTTTTTAAATAACATTCCAATAATAAATATAAGCTGGAAAACCCTTGTATATTTACATATATTTGAACGGTAAATTACGTGACATAAAAAAAGTATTAATAATTGTTAAAACATAGTTTTTTAAAGCTCTATTTTATTTTTTTCTAATATGAGTTTTTTTTAAATAACTGACTCATAGTGGCTTTCGGAACACTTCATCGTTTCTAGTATTTTCCCGCCATTTGTGAAAAGCGCAACTAGCCGATTGACGATTCGTTTCGCCATTCTTAAATAATTAGTCTCAAGATCAACACCGTGCTGTGTGTTAAATTACAATTTCATACTAGTTATTTTTATACAATAAAATGGCCCCGACTGTTGATAAAGAAAATGTTCACAGCGGTGTTAGCAATGTACAGATGAAGGTATGTTTTTAGTGTCCATTTGTCGCGTGTTTCTAAATATGAAATTGTTTGCTAATATTTAAACGTAATTGCAGTCCCCCGTGAAGAATAACGTATTGGCGGCAAGAAACGACAATCTCAATGAAGAAATGGAGGTGGAGAAATCAGAAGAAATGGTGGAGTTTGATCCTCAGCTAGAGCCACTGTTGCGTGAAAATCCTCGTCGCTTCGTGATTTTCCCTATTCAATATCCGGATATTTGGCAGATGTACAAGAAGGCTGAGGCATCATTCTGGACGGTGGAGGAAGTCGATTTATCTAAGGTAAGGTTATAAAAACATAAGTGCTAATTTTTTTATTATTCTCTAGTCTTTGGGGGTACATTGTGTATGTATTTCGTCATATTACATTTTTATGTATATTTTATAGTACGTGGTTACCACTGAAGGGTCAGTGACAGAATCAATCTATAAAAGCAAATGTTACAATAAATAATATAATTGGTGTTGTCTCTTTGTCCTTTGTAAACAGTTTATCCATTCAAATATAGGTCGGTTTTGATGCCCTTTGACATCTTCAGTAACAGTGTTTATAAAATAAACACTTAAATAAATAGCATGTTTCAAGTAATCTGACTTCACAGTATGGAGTAAACTAATAGCCCATATTTAGCATATTAAATTGTTATTTTCCTCTACCTAGGATCTGTCGGATTGGGACAACTTGAAGGACAGTGAAAGGCATTTTATCAAGCATGTATTGGCATTCTTTGCTGCATCTGATGGAATTGTCAATGAAAACCTTGTGGAGAGGTTCTCGCAGGAAGTACAAGTGACAGAGGCGAGATGCTTCTATGGATTCCAGATAGCAATGGAAAATGTACACTCTGAGATGTACTCACTGCTTATTGACACCTATATTAGAGATCCAAAGGAGAGGTAACAAATCTAATGTTTATATATTACTTAAAGAAATTTTCCTATTTGCCTACACCTATTTATAGGTATGCCTAATACAGTTCGACACCTATGCTTAGACTATCTAATAGTACTAATTTGCATAGTACATAGAGAGATTATTCATGGTATTGTTAATTTGTGTTGTTCTTACTGAAACAAAAATGTACATTTATCCTTAACATAGCTTAATTGACTTAATTATAATTATTAATTCTTTTGTATTTAAACATAATCATAACTAATGTTGTTACATAAATTATTGACATAGTTATATTTTACTAATGCTCCCAAAGCTATAGAAATGATTCATCAACTTGTACTTTAAGTATTTTTCTTGTTTTAAATAGTAGTAATAGGTAAAAGGGTGCTGGGATATGAATCCCGTGACTGAGTCACATCTGACACTGGAATGAATTGATTCTGTGATTAATACCCAAATACTTAGTGAAAACATTTCCATTAGTACCTACTATATTATATTGGAAGATTTTCCTTATTAGAGACTTCCTGTTCAATGCTGTTGAGACACTGCCATGTGTTAAGAAGAAGGCTGACTGGGCACTTCAGTGGATCGCAAGCAAGTCTGCTACCTTTGGCGAGAGGATCGTAGCATTTGCTGCCGTCGAGGGCATCTTCTTCTCAGGCAGTTTTGCTTCCATATTTTGGTTGAAGAAGCGTGGTCTCATGCCTGGCCTTACATTCAGCAACGAGCTGATATCTAGAGATGAGGTTTGTAGTCTGCTAATTTAATGATCTAATTTGATTAACATAGTCCATTTGTAACAAAAAGTACATATCATGTGTAATACTGTCTGGTTAGAAAGCTTTTATGATAACATAGCATCTTATCAGTAAGTTTTGCCTCACGTACAGCCTTATCGCATATCTTTGCAATAATATTAAATAAAGTAGGTTATCACTGATAAATTATACTTGAGTATACCACTATAAGTCACACTACAAGTATATTTACACCTAAATAAAATGTGTTTGTGCATTTTATCTAAACTTATAACACTCAATATTATCTCTACTAGGAAAAAAAACTTTTGAGTTCAAGCTGTACTTAAAGATACTTGAGCTCTTGAGAAAGCGACATGTCCATACATGCATTGATGACTCTTAATATAAATATATATCACTATAAATGACTCAACTGTTAGTAAAAAATCGTGTTCTCGAACATAAAATATATTTACCATGCGCCTGTTAATAAATCGATCTAATTGGTCTATTTTATAGATAGACTCGGGTATTGACCAAATCCGTTGTATCAAATTCAGCCGAGAGCTGAAGCTTTACAAATATGTAAAATAAATGTTGTTCTGTCACAGGGTCTGCACACGGACTTCGCGTGCCTGATGTTCCGGCACCTGGTGCAGAAGCCAAGCAAGGCGCGCGTGCTACACATCGTGAAGGACGCCGTGCTCATCGAGCAGGAGTTCCTCACCGACGCGCTGCCCGTGCGCCTGCTCGGCATGAACTGCGACCTCATGTCACAGTACATCGAGTTTGTTGCCGACCGCCTGCTTGTTGACCTTATCGGAGAGAAGGTGAGTTCTTTCTTGTTGAATATTTATTTAATAAATATATTTTTATATTACAACACAATTTGATACTCAAAAAAATCCGTTTCGTTTATGAATATTTATCTTTCAAAACAATTTCGTATGATGTTGGTAGGAATTGGACTAATTTATTTTTTTTTCAGCACTACAATACGAAGAATCCATTTGACTTCATGAATCTCATCTCGCTGGAGGGCAAGACAAACTTCTTTGAGAAGAAAGTGGGCGAATACCAAAAATGCGGAGTGATGGCGAATCGCCTGGACAACGTGTTCACACTGGACGCTGATTTCTAAAATTAACAATCATGTATCTGACTGCTGACCTACAGTATTATTGATTCCAATCTGTTCTGTTCGAGAGATGACGTAGCTGTGTGCTTTTTTACACTAGATAGAAACAAGTAATACTTTCTACCGGTGGACCCGGTAATGCAATTACTTAGATACCTACTAATAATATATTAAGAACTTAAATGTTATAATAATATGACTTAATGATTCCATTTCGTCATTTAATTAAATTATCGAATACACAAATGAAGTATATATTAAACAATGTATGTAATATGTTTGTACTAGCATTATGGATTCGATGTGGCGAAAATGTTTTGATAATTATTAATTTTCTAAATATTAAGTTAGTGGCTAAGGTAATCATTGAGGAAATGATTGTGTGATAATAATTGTTAAATATCTACAATATAAGATTATTTCAATAAAATATTTTTTGTAATTATAATACTGTTATTTTTCTTTAATATTTGATATATATAAAATTAATAGCCGCGCCTATATTGTAGTTGCAATAACTTATCTTGAACCTTGGTTAATTTCCATAAACATCCTTCAATATTTACTATTGTGTATTCACGTCACTATTACGGGTGGTACTTGGCAGGTCTTATAGGAGGGTACCACCCACAGACTAATATGAGAAGTAACATCGGAATGTATATTTCTTCCGCCAAACAGCAATGTAAATGCACTATTGTGTTTTGATTTGAAGAAAATTGTAGCCAAAGTAGCGAAAACAAGTAACTACTGGATATATTGTAACTTAACATCTAATGTCTCATAATAGCAAGCGTAATGAATCCAAGAATTGCTTTGTAATTTGGTCCTGTTTGGCCTTGCTACCGTCCATGAGCGGTCGTATCGTTAGATTTGGATGCTCCTATATTTTGACAGTCTCCGTAGCGCAATCGGTTAGACCCCGCTTATGAAACGCGAGGCCGCTGGTTCGATCTCCATACCGAGAGAAATGTTCTTACGGCTCACAAATAATTTCCTTGGATCTGGGCATTTGTGAGACCGATGTCTCTCGTAGTTCGTTAAGACTGTTTGTGATTGTGGGATGTTATTATTTATTACTATTTATAATAATTGAGGATATTACATTCTTACTGCTCTGCATGGGCGTAGCCACGGTGGGGCAGGGTGGGGCACTTGCCCCACCCTGGCTGCGGCCTCTAAGGCACCTAACTAACCTTAAAAAAATAAAATACCTAAGTAGACTACTATCTATAGATAGATATAAACCTCTAAATTGACTGATTAACAAATTGGCACACTCCCAGAGCCCAAAAGGCTGAAGTTAGAGACACTTTTTTAGATGGATGATATCTTGCTGTAGGAAGGTGAGCAATAAGAAAATGTTTTGGTCAATTCGAATCATACATAACAGGATATATCAAGACTGCGACCGAAAAAGAATCCGGGTACTAATTTTAGTGACTATAAACACATCATCCATCAGCCAAAGGAAGTCCACTGCTGAACATAGGCCTCCCTCAATGATTTCCACAGTGACCTGTTATAAGCAGTCTTCATCCAGCGACGTCTCGCGACCTTTACCAGGTCTTCTGACCACCTTGTAGTTGGACGTCCTACGCTGTGCTTTCCGCTACATGGCCTCGTTTCGAGAACTTTTGTGCCCCATCGGCCATCAATTCTCCACGCTATGTGCCCTGCCGTAGTTTACTTTAGTTCTACTACGGATCTCCTCATTTCTGATTCGATCTCGCAGGGAAACCCCGGGCATTGCCCTCTCCATATCTCGTTGAGTGACTTTGAGCTTCTTAATAAGGCCCATAGTGAGAGGCCACGTCTCGATGCCGTATTTCTTCACTGGCGACACACAACTATCAGAGACTTTTGATTTAAGGCACTGAGGTATTTTAGTCGAGAAGATGTCGCGTAGTTTTCCGAACGCTGCCCAACAGAGTTGGATTCGACGATTGACCTCACTCTCGATGTTGGACCAGCCTAACCGGACCACTTGTTCTAAATAGACATATTCGTCTACAAATTTAAGAGTCGAGCGCTCAACTCCAATGGGAATGAGCATAACATGGACATTCGACATGATCTTTGTTTTGTCCATGCTTATTTTACATTTGGACAAAAATTAATTTTAAGACCCACCTGTTGGGAGATTCGATTTAGCTCTTCGAGCATAGTGCTAAGTTTTCCAGTGACTCTGCCAAGATTACAATTTATCGGCAAATCGAAGGTGAGTGATATACTCGCCGTTGATGTTGATGCCAAATCCTTTCCACTGCAAAAACTTGAATGCGTTTTCCAGTTTCCTGTTTCACACCTTACTGTAGTGGAATATCCTTCGTGCTCTGATCTTGTACTCGGACTGACATGGTGGCGTTGTTGTATATACACTTCAACACTTGGATGTACCGATAGTTGATTTGGGACCGCTCTAGAGAGACCTTAGAAAACCCAGGTGTCGATCGCGTCAAAGGCTTTCTCATAGTCCACAAACGCTAAACAAAGTGGCAACTTATATTCCTCGGTTTTTGTATAACTTTCCGAAGCAAGAAGAAGAAAATTGTATGGACGTGGTCTATGGTACTAAAGCCTTTTCGGAAACCGGCTTGTTCGGGAAACTGGAAGTCATCAAACCTGCGTTCGAGACGATTTGTGATGACCCTCGAAAACAACTTATAGACATGGCTCAGAAGCGAGATGGGCTTGTAGTTCTTCAGCAAAGTGTTATCTTTTTTGAAGATCAGTACCACCACGCTCCTGCTTCATGCCTTTGGCAATATACTCTCGAAGAGAACGGAACTGAAGGACTTTCAGTATCGGCGTTCAAACCCGCTTTCAGAAGCTCTGAAGTGATGCCGTCTTCACCCGGCACCTTGTTGTTGTTAAGTTACTTCAGAACCATCTTAATCTCACACAGGATAATGTCTGGTGTCACTGTAGTGTCGGATAAACTCAGCTCTCGGGTCTTCGGCCAAACTAACACTTCGGTTCGGCAACCGAGGTGAAAAGTTGTAGTAGTCTATTGAGCAGCCGGTATGCTACGGCTTCAATGGAAAACAGCAGCGCTATAGATCGGCCATGAGGTCAAGAGTGTAAATCGAGAGTTTTTCTGGTGCATCTCTACGGCGAAGTATAAGTTACTTAAGTCACTTTGCAGAATACTACTACAAAACCGCTGTTTAGCACGTCTACAGCTAGGTTTCCACTTAGGCAATTAAAGCTATTTGCTAGTTCAAGTTGAAAGCTTTCTGGGCTTTGGATATGGGTGCGAGTAGGTCGGAGCGTAGACTTCATCAAGCGATGCCTTTCTAATTAGTCATTGAAATTCAATGTGCCCCTAACCATTCGGTGATCATGGCCAGTTTTCACCCTGTTGATCACAGAGACATCACTGAACATCCGTCTATGCGTCATTAAGATGAAATCTATCTCATTTCTCTTAGAACCGTCAGGACTCAACCAGGTCCATTTCCTATGAGGCGGCTTCTGGAAAAAAGAAATCATCGCAAAGAGCCCCTCTTTCTCCAGAAAGTCGGCCAGCCTCTGACCCCTGGGGTCGCGTTGCCCATGTCCAAATTGCCCCACTTTCAACTCATGCATTGCTTCTCAAACTCATTGAAAGAAGTAAGTGAACAGTTAACTTTGTATGTGTAATTTTAGATGTGAAAAATGGTTATAATACATGGTAATTTTTTTTGTTTACAAATTCTGTGGGGGCAATTAGCAGTAGTAAAAATATAGAGCATGCTAAGGCTTCAAAAATTTAAAGGTGGTGAAATTAATTTGAAATTACAATAATACCCATTACTAGATCCCTGACCAAAAACACATTACAAATAAAATTTTCGCAAAAAACTATATCCTTTGTGATTTTTTGAATATCGTCGTTTTTAGATGGTTACTGGTATAGTTCTTGCTAAAATAATAATTGAAATCCTTGCGAACCATAGTGCCCAAGAAGCTTATACATAGTGCCTTTAAAAATAAAATGGAGTACGTCGCTTTTTTTTGTAAAATTTTTAGTTGCATTGAGTCTGAAGTCACTTAAATTGCCACCCGGCTTTGTTTTCGGTACCACACTTGATATACTCAATAGATACATGGTGCTATTAGGTGTATGAAAAAAAATAACCGGGGTGGGACAACCAGTATAGTTTGCTACTTAAATATTGTTTAAGATTTCTGCCCCACCCTGAGCCCATGGCTGGCTACGCCCATGCTGCTCTGATCATCTTTTGTTTATGGGTGTAGACAATATCACTGTAGATTGACCATGAATAAAAGAACAAGTAACAATCACGTTATTTATTATTAAAAATTACATTTAAACGGGTACCACAATTCATACACGCCGGAACACAATCATGCAACTGATAAACTATGCAGCCACTCATTATCTACGCTGTTATTCATGTTATACGTTAAAAAGTTTAAATATTTATATCATGTGTGAATAATTGTGGAATTCACGATTGCTGTTTGGAGGATATCCTTGTGTTCCGGTGTGTATGACCTTCAACAAAATTAAAATATTTGATAATTGCAGTTAAGAGTGCAACTTCTAGGAATGAAAGCAAATATATGATACAACACTTGCACATAAACCAAGTCACACATTTGGTTTTATCATACAACACTTACGATATCCTCATGAGTTTGATTTAAAAATAAATATAAAGTCTTGTAGATAAGCGGACAAGCGCTGCGTGTGATGTATTAGCGCGCCTGTGCTTTGTCGTGGACGAGGCGGCGGAGCAGGCGGTGTCCGGACAGGAAGGTGAGCGCGGCCAGCGGCAGCAGGTAGCGGATGGCCTCGAACATCGACAGCTGCAGCCACAACACGCCGTACAGCGCCAGAGAACCTGCCGATACATTTTACAGTAGTAATTTAACATTGGAAACTAGATAGAATATTTGCATACAAGTTTTTGCTGTTTTATTAGAAATATTCTTTGTGTGTCAATAATATTATCTCATTTTGTGTCTTAAAACCATATTATATCAGTTTTCATAGTAGGTACATGTATCCATTTTTCCGATCTCGACTAAAAGAAAGGACATTGGTGGCAATTTGTCCAACAAATATTTTTTTCTCGATACGTCATTAATTATACCTAAAGCAAGTATATTTGCTGTGAATGGTATGTTTGAAGTGTTGTATGCACTGACCTCCGAGCGACAGGTGGAATATAAGTGCGCTGGGCGCGAGTGGGAAGTTGGCGAGGTTGAGTCCGAGGCGCGCCCACAGCAGCAGCAGCAGCACGAGCGGCGCGGCGCATGCGCACGCGAACACGTCCGACACCAGCCGCGCCGGCCGCGCCTCGGGCGAGCGGAACACGTGCGAGATCTCCGGCAGGGGGCCGCGAGCCTTCGCGCTCTTCACCACCTCGCCTGGTAACGCAAAATATACATACAGCGCGATGATAAGCCAGTTTATAGTTCAATTTAGCCTGTCTTAATCCATTGTATTTATTTTATGTTTGAAAACAACAAACAATGTAATACATTGTGGGACGAAACACACATGACGACACATGAGGGCTACCAGGAACTACTTAGCCTACCACTTCTGGAAAAAAAGACGTGAATATTTGTATGTATGCATATAAGAATACTGAATACAATACTTTGGATTGATTGAAATTGAATAAATGGATTTCATATAGCAGATTTTATTTAAATACTTACAAAGTGTTATTTTTAAAATAATCATTCCTTATCAAACACGCCGAAATTTATTATCGGTCATAGCTTAACTGTGATTTTCAATTGATAACAAAAATGCTACTGATTAATAAAATAAATTGATCACATGTAACTATCTATTATAACTTATTAATTTAAGAGGAAATCACTAACTGATTAAGATATATTTTGTCGCATTCCAAAATGCCACATCAACTGTATGTCCACTAATGATCATAATCATCATAAAATATTACAATATCCATAAAAGTGTATCAAACAACTGTTCAATTAAAGTATATTTTACAAAGTTGTAATAACAAATTAATGAGATTATTCGTTTAAAAGTAGCCAACGTAAAACAAATGTTTATCATACATTGATTACACAAAACATATATTTTAAGCTGAAATATATTTTTTATATCTTTCAATACCTAAACAAGAAAAGACCATGACTATTGAAAACACAATCACATATTCTTTTGCATAAACTTCATATACCAGCATTATTATACAAGTCTACATTTCAATTTACCATCATAAAATCCCAAAAAACAGAGTTAAATTACTATGCATGGTAGTTGATACATACCGACAGCATTAGCGTCCTTGCCGAAGTTGAAGAGTACTTCACCGACGGGCCACGCGATTGGGTTGGACACGGCGCTGTCGCCCAGGTAGATGGTCAGCGAGTATGAACCAGAAGCGTGGTTCAAGTGCTTAGCGATGCCGCCCACGTTCTGAAATCATTATTCATTTTTTTAAAACAATTATGCATTATTGGGTACAAAAAAATATATCGTTGTTTAACTCATAAAGGTTTTAAAGTCAAATGTATATTTATTTGTAACAATTGTAGTATAGTGACTGTGAATTAATTTTAATTAAGATAACGAAAAAGAGCTGTTTAAATATATCTCTTGGTGTTGAATTTTTCTGCAATACACCATCACAACAGAGAAATCATGTTGCTTTCTACTTTCAAATAAAGATACAAACCACAAATTATTTTATTTTGGAGATATCTTAATATCACAATAAATAAATTTAGCATAATAGATCTTAGCTGATAGAACTTAGTTTCGTGTGTAGTGCGTACTAACCAATTCGACTTTGTAAGCCTTGGTATTGTCAGGCTCGGCGACGAAGATGGTCTCGTGGTCGGGCGCGGCGGCCGAGCCCACGCGCACGAAGGCTTGCTGCACCAGCACCGGCTTGTTGTATTTGTCGCGCACGCTGAACTTCAGGCTCACCCTGAAATTCATGCAATCGTTATGTTGCTCCAATGTTACATTTACATTTTAACTAGCTACAATTAACATACACACTGCAAACAAAGCTTATAAAATATATTAGGGCAGAGAGGAAAGTAATTAAAATAGTCATTTCTGAGAAGTAGCTGGGGCAACAAATGGCCATTTTGTTTATCGAGATTGTGGATTAAAGGATAGTAAGTAGTATTGGCTATCCCAATTTTTTAAAGACACTTGACCTCAATTTGTAAAGAGATAATATACATGAACCATACTTACTTTTGCAAATGATCTGCTTGCAGCACCTCGCTGAGCTTGTTGGGGTATGTGACAGTGGTGACCTTAGGGCTGGTGGTGCCATCCACATCGCCGACACCGACCTCCACACTTCCCACTTGAATCTCTCCCAACACTGCCACATTCACATTCGTAGTCTTGGGACCAGCGCTCAAAGCTATCTTGTACAAGCCATACTGAGCCTTAATCTTGCTCAAGTTAAGGACGAAAGTGGTAGGCTCGTTAGGTTTCTGTGAGAGGGGCTGTTTAGATAGAACAACTACATCATCAGCTAGTCTTGTTCCTGATTGTGCGACCACTTCTTCAGGTTTAAGGGCCTTGAGAGCGCGTCCGATCAAGTCTGTGATGGCGAACTCGATAGCATCTGATTCTGAGGTGATGTATTTCTTGCCTTTGATCGCAATGCTGATTGGTGTGGGCTGTGTGAATACAAAATAAATTGTAATGAAGAAATATCAATAATTTAATTATTGTTGTCACTAATACAATAGAGAAAGTTACATATCTTTGCACTATTTTCATGGAAGTTATTAATTAGAATTGAAATTGTTATATTTATATTATGATATGCAGATGGTTGCATCCACTCCTTGATATAAGTACCGCTTCGATTGTCAATAAAGTCAGTGCTATTCTAGCTAACCGTCATTTCACTTGTCCTGTGTCCATATAACATAAAAGAAATATTATAACATAAAATTCAGAGGCTTATTTAAGATCATACATAATCACAATCACAAACAAATTGGGCTAAAATAATAGTGACCTCATCGTCGGCGAGAGTGGTGGCGGCGTCGATGAGTAAGGCGGCGCCCTTGGCGGAGTTGACGGAGCGGCGTGACAGCAGGTACTCAGCGAACTTGTACCTCTGCTCCTCACTCAATGGCGATGGCTTCTTCAAAGACTTGTAGGTTCTGTGATAATAATTTACTTGTAATACTGTCAAGTTGATAAGAGGAATTGACCAAACTAAATAATGCCATCACTTAAAGATGTGCACGAAGGCAAGATGATTTAAAAACCTGATTTTTTGAGAATATTTATCATATTGAAAATAGCAAACAATTATGAACATGGTTTTAAAGGTATTATTGCTCAAATATGTAGAGAAAAAATTAATACACAAATATGCTTATCTACACAAAAATAAATAAATGAAAATATCACCAACTTTTACAAACCTGATAATGGTAGTGAGCAAGAATGATGTGGTAGGCAGTCCACCTTCGAAGTGCAATGCTTTGGAGTCGGTCTCGTCAGCAGAGAGCAGCACTCCCTCGGCGTGCGACACTGTCCACGGACCACAGCCCATGTGCTCACACAGAGCAAAAACATACCCATAGCTGACAAGGAAAAATATTCATTTATTACAAATTAAATGTAAACAATGATGCAGTATAAATTTACTGAAGAGATAGATTACTCAAAAAATAATTATTTTAAGTAAGTAAATAATATAACTATTATAAGGATCTATGATATTATTTATTTGCAGATCTAGTAAATAAATCCATATTTAGTATATATAAAACAATCTTACTTTGCAGGAGAGTCGTCCTTCTTCAACAACTGAATAAGGTTCTTCAAAGCATCTTCCCTATCATACACAGAGCCTTTGCCCAGTGCCTTAAGTGCATACACTGCATAGTAGATCTCCTGCAGGGTAGCATCCTTCTTGTCTAGGAGTTGCGCTGGGCCAGCCAGGATATCTGGTGTAAGACTGCTAAAGCAGTCAGTGGAAATAGCCAGGTTTATCAGCTGGTAAACTTGTTCAATGTTCTTGATGTCATATTTGAGACCTTTGATTTCCTGTAAAAATTTATGTTACTTTTGGATATGTTCATGGGTAATTATTATTGCCAGGTGCAGAAAATTTTCTTTTAAACATAAGCTTGCCCCAAGAATAATCGGAAAAGGATTAGTAGAAGGAAGAATTATCAGGAAGCCGTATATAGTATTTGTATGTACATAGTACATACTATGGGGCAGGGTTTTGTTGACTTCTAATGTCTTTTTCTACCTCATAAATTCAATTGTTTGGCCAAGCAAAATTGCTTATTTAAAACAATATTACATTACTTAAACAGTACATAATGTATGTATCGAAACAGTTTACACTCTAATTAAAAACATTTATGTACTGAAAATTCATTTGTTTTGGTTTTAAATTGGATACTTTACCGCACAAAGATTAGGTATGGGAGCATTCAGTTGTTTTAGTCCTCTTGCAGCATAGTACAAAGTGCTAATCTCTTTGCTCTTCAAGCTCTCTTCCAAGATTGATTGCAGCCTCTTTATGTCTATTGTGCCCTGGAGTGTGTTTGCATTGCTTAGGGCTAGTGAACTAACTAGTAATAAAAATAATGCTGCAAATAAGAAATATCTTATTAGTTAAAGTATCAGGAATTGGAAAAATTGGCATACATCACATAATTTTGTTTCTCAATTAAGTGGGCAGACAAATAGACACTGCTATCATTTGAAGTGATCAGAAGAGAAGCAATTAGTATTAATTACAAGGAAAAGTAAACAAAACTTCTTTTCAGAGGGAGTTTTTATTGATCTTCTCTCTCTTTCACCCTTCAGGCACAGGAGGGCTTTATTATTACCATCAAACCAGAAACCGATAGTGGTTAAGGTATAATCCAGGAGGAAAAATAACTTGGTTTCATATTTGATGTGAAAATAACCTATAACAAATGGTGGTTACAACCGGCGGCTTGCATTGACGATGCAAACCACTGACGTGTCCCATTTGTTTTGGTCAATCAAACCATACAAACAATGAACCTGTGATATATTTTGGGAGCGAAGTGGATTAAAATTAACACAAAATTTCCAAAATAAGCGATATTAATGCTGAGATTTACAAAAATTGCTAATGTGAGATACAATTTTTACATGTTTATTATTGTGTGAATAACAAATATATTTACCTTGTGTATACATTGTATCGGGTATATTAATCAGAGAAAACTCTGATTATGTGTTTTGAGGGCAGTATTTTATTGAATATTTCAATTTTTATCCATAAAATAGTAACCGGTCCAATTGACAAACGCGTTGACAGAAATTAACAACGTAGCTAAGAGAGTTGCGAGTTAAAAAATATATTTTGTGCTATGGATTCTTGGTATTAAAATCGACTAAAAATTATTAATTACTCATCCCTATTAAGTTGCTGTAAAATGTCACTTCATAATTTGACACTGACAGTTGACACCACCTTGAAAACTATCATCCCATTTTCATTCCAAAATCAAAAAAAGACTATTGATCTGTCCTTCCATTGTTTCAGTTAATTTATCGAAATGGCCGGTGCAGTTGCTAAAGTTCCGTCTTTGATTAACAGTACGTATTTAATATGTGACTTAGTGCATATTTATTATTATGTATGTTAGCAGTGTATACATGGTTATGTAATTTCATATATAGCACTCCCGCACGTATATCTGATTTATTTTTATTTCTGTAATCTTAACGTTATTATTTTGTCATTGTTAGACCAAAATGTATGTAAGTTAAGCTAATATACATTTATTTGAAACCAAATGTCCATTAAGGTTATAATTTGTATTTCAGCGGCTCTCGCCAATGCTAGGCCTAAATTCAACATCTTCATGAAGTACGCTCGAGTTGAATTGGCTCCCCCCAAGTTGAGCGAAATTTCTCAAGTGAGAGCTGGTATCGGCAAGTTGCTGACCAGCGCCAAGACTGGAGCGTGGAAGGACCAGACCGTGAAACAGGCCACCTTAAATGTGCTCGTTGGTGCCGAGGTCCTGTTCTGGTTCTACATTGGAGAGTGCATTGGAAAACGCCACCTTGTTGGTTACAAAGTCTAAGCTAGTTCTAAGTGCAACAGTGTAGATATTATGTTCTGTGTAATAAATTAATTTCAAATCACTTGGACCTTTTCTTATAATTCCCTAAGAAGTTATTTAGCACTATTTGGTCTGTTGTTGATGTAACATTTATATATGTGCAGTGTAATCCACTTTCAAGCAGAGGTGTGATTTCTGTGAGGTCAAAATCCATAATTTAGCTTTTAGTAACTAGTTAATAACTATCTGTGTCAAAAATGTCCAAAAACAATCAATAATCAAATTGTATCTTTTAAATACTAATTTATCAGTGCAGTGACAAATGTATGTTTTATTTAAAAAAAATATCATAACATCATAAGACTAACTTCTTCTTATGTAAGAAATATATTTCTAGTAATCTAAATTTATACAATTACAAGTATTATTCAGTTTTATAAAGTCAACTTTAACAATTAAGTAGATAGACACCACAAACACTATATTTTATATTGTAATTTTTACACAGAATCCTACCTGACAACCAATATAATCCTGAATACTATAGCAAGTAGTGTTGGAACATAAAAAGAAACAACTTGACTAATTAAAGACTATTTATCACTATATATTAAATACATTATTTAAAATTAAACAATTACAATGGTGCACATTGTACCATTAAGTTGTAAGGATTACATGCACTAGTAAACTTTAATTCTTCTTCAGTTTCAGGCGGACCCCTCAGCCACAGCCTGTCTCGGTAGTAGTTAGTACAAGTTAGGAACTCCTTGTCATTATACCTTCCCACTTCTATTGGCACAAATGGGTCCAAATGTTCAAAGCCCTGCAACAAAATTCACAACACAGAATTTATACAGTAAAAATTTTAATCACCAATCACATAGAGATTCTTATTGTCAATTGCTTGATTTTAATTTACCTTTTTGAACAGCAAATATCTTGGTAAGAAGCTCTCCTGATGATCATCTGGCAATGCCAGCTGGTCTGCTGTCACCACTATCACTCCATTTGTCTGTAAACATAACAAATTATGATATTAATTATTTCACTAGCAATGCTGTAAGAGTACCACTTCCAAACATGATGAAATTATTGGCGATAGTTTAAAATTAAATTATACTATTGGTGCAAGACTATCTCCATTAAAAATGGTGTAGGATCATGCTAAAATTAATTTCATACAATAATATAACTCCTTTATTACCCAATCATTTTTAGTGAGTTCTAGGAAGGAGGTGGTGAGTGTGACTTCTTCAGGTTTTACTTGTTTTTTGGTGGGCGTGTTCAGTCGCGTCAGGGGATAAAAGAATCCATTGAATCCATCTATCGCCACAAAGGTTTTACACCTGAAATTATTACATAGAACAAATAGATTGAATACCAATATTCAAAGTAGGTAAGTGATAATTTTGTCAGTGATTTTTATGTACCTAAATCAAACAATTGATTATGAAAGGTAAGTCCTAATTGTATAGTATGTTCATTTCATTGACACAAATATATGGACAGGACGAAAAACGCCTAGTGTTATTATTAATATAAAATATTGTTAATTTAATTACATTTCGTGAATATTAATCATCCTATTGGGGAAGACTTACGATTTGTTATTAGATAGTGTCTTGATCTCTGCAACGAGTGCATCGATGACGTCACACGCGAATTTGACGCGGTTGATGCCGTGCTCCACGAGCGCCAGCAATGGAGCACCGGCCTCGGTCTTTTCACGCTTGCTCCATACATATTCCTTAGACAGCGTCAACTGAAAAAAAAGTAATGATGAATAATTTAGAACTGTACTGTCTGTCGCTGAACTGTGCTGTCGGGCTTTCGACGTTGAATGTTCGACGTTAAATTTTCATTTCATATGAACATAAATAATGGGAACGGTAAAAAACCGCCAATCGACGCTTATTAAGCGCTCGTGCGAATGGGGCCTAAAAGTATTGTAGAACTTAACATAGGATTTCCATATCAAAAAATAAATTTTGATAACATAAAGCATGGTAAGTTTTTGATAATTATACCAGTATAAAATATTTTTTTACAAATGCGGGAATTCAAACCGCTCCCGGTGACGGAATAAGCTAGATTTTAAGCAGTGATTGGTTTTGTATATACAAGTAGCCATAATACCATATTTTTTCGAATTTTGATCAATGTAGACATGAACTTATGAACATTATTGTTTACTTATAAACATTCTGTAAATTATATAACCATATTTTTCCTTTTTTACTTACTTCACTATTTTTAAGTAACTGTTGATTCTGATTCTTAAAATGCAACAGCCATGCTGCAGCATCTAGTGGTATATCCACAAACCCTTCGCGCGTTTGTGAATTGGACATTTCCTTGTGGCGAGGTGTTCTTCTTAACCACTCGGACACTGAAATATATATTATTTTAAATTATATGTGTTTACAAACTATTTATTGCCAATATAATGTTATTCTATACGAAATGCTACAGCATGTATGGTGAATTTTCTGTTTTGCTATAGCCTCATTAGCTACTTAATGAGTGCATCAAAAATAAATATTCTTTAAAATGAGGATTAACACAAATATGTACTAAAAAATGTACAAAAATCATTAATATAACTTACCCCACGGCACATGCACAATTAAGTATCCCTCTACATGTGCATAGTGTAACAGATGAGCCATAGTCAGTGACTTACCCACACCTTTTTCACCATCTGAACAATACAATGTTAAGGAAATTGTTCTAATATTTTGGCATTGACCAAATATTTGTTTATAAAAACTTTGTAAAGGCTGCTTACAAAACTGAAGTGCAATAAATTTGTAACTGCTATAATATCTATCAATTATAACATTTTATATGTACATGTCATACTAAGTCTACAGATCTTAGTCATGTCTATATTTTAAAAAATATTTTAACTATCAAATGGTTCATTTTATTTGTTCAAACTGAATTCAAAAGTAGTTCAAAAGGGACAAAACACTTAATAACTAAAATAGGTTTAAAAACTGTCTATGAATAAGGTCATAAATTTTTGTTTCTATAGCTATTACTTCATTCAGAATCAAGCTCATACTATTAGATATTTTTTTTAAATTTGAAGGTACTTGGCATTCTCAATTATATGAATGTATTTATTATAATTTAAGATAAATGCTGCTCAGATACTACATAGCAGAATAATTGTTCAGTGGATTTTCATGTGAGATTCTAACAATTTTAAATATTTAATCACATTCATGATTAAAGAATTGCAAAATTATTAAGAAAATATCAATATGATTTTTTTATCCTAAATTTCTAAAACTTCTGTTGTACATAAATGTATTTCTGAAAGGATACAAAGCACATATCTGATCACTGGTTGGTTCATATCGGAGGCTTTGATGCAGTCTATTACATCGAGGGCTGGTCGCCGCACCATGATAGCTGTTTCTGTGAATGTCTTAGTCTGCTTCATGAAACTTTTTGGAAGACCACCTTGATTGAAAAGCTGTTTGCAAAGGTCTGTATTCAATGTATAAAATAGTCCTATCTGATTCTCACTATGGTTAACCTGAAATCAAGATTGATTAATCATTTTAATATAAGGCTACAATATAAATTAACAATGAGCTACAGAAAGTATTTTCGAAAAGTTAATTGTCTTGATTTGAATAAATAATAACTGAGTAAATTTATTTTTAATCTCCGTAATCTTAAAATAAATTGGAAACATAGGTTAGAAAGAAACTTAGTTTGAATTAAAATTATTTGCACCGTAGCATGTGTTGAGTGCAAGAACTATAATTAATGGAAAACCATATATCATTTCTTGCCTGTTAAGGCATTCTAATATACAATGGTGAATGGAGTAACAAGGGGAAGGAGTGATATATCACATAGTATACAAAAGGTACTTATCATAAATTACTTACAGGAGAAGCCTCCGTAGTTCTAAATGTAATTGCCTGAGAATATCTGCGACATAACTGCCGCCAGTTACGTGTAAACATTTTGCTCTTTTATAAATAAACAGTGATTGTAAGAAACTTTTCAATCTCAAATCAGCGACCACAACATAACCTAAAATCGTATTGTCAAATACGTTCGGAAATTTTAAGTATATTAATCTATGTTCAGAAATAAAATTATAGTTTATAAAACTAAAAAAAAAACGCTTGCATAAAAGATTCAACTAAAAAATAATTGATAATGAGTTTAAGATCCGAAAGAAAATGGAGTAAAATCTCAGAGTAAAATACATATATTTTATTGTTACAAAGCGTGGGGTGTTTACAACAATTACTTATCCTACAGCAATTTTTTTCTTACCTTTCTGGATCATTCAAAGTAGTTCAAAATCGAGCCCAAAGGAGTCGGTTACATACATACATACAAACATGCAGGTGAAGCTAATAAAAGCGTATTAAAAAATAACAATAAGAATATTACAAAATCTCCGTCACATTTTTTAAAGTACTGAGTTATGAACCGATTTCTTAACACTTAAAATACAATTGAAAGTAAACAAAATTGAAAAAGACATATTGTATTCCAATTTCATATAATTGTATGTACATTAATTTTAGTTTATAATATTCATCTTTTATCTTGTATTATTATTGATCTTGTTTTTTCTTTACTTCTGCATCCAATTATAAGGGTAACTTAGATTAAACAAGAAAAAATACAAATGGTGTGGTTAAATATATTTCTGAACACTATGTTTTTTTCTGCATTCTTTTCTTTTTGAACAGACTTGTAGGTCTGGCCCCAGTTTCCAATTTGTTGTCATTCTGATCTGTTCTTTCTATGATATCTTTAATAACTATGGTTTCCTTTTCTGGTTCTACTGCCTCAATATCTTCATGATTGTTATTCTGGATTGTAACCTTTTTTGGTACTGTTGCTTTCTTAACAGCAGCTTCATATTTCGATTTTTTCAATATGGATGTTGACCTTCCAAATGAGTTGGGATAAGCTTCATAGATATCACTGGGCTTTAGTATACCTTTTACTGGATCAAATGGGGATTTATCTGGTTCTGCATCACTGTGCTGAAAAGTCAGTTCTAGTGTTTCACTATCATCATCATCTGCAAATGTAACTTGTCTCTTTACTGCTGTGGATTTAAGCACCTTATCTCCTCCAATTTCTTCAATGTCTTCATTTTCGAGAACATCATCAAGCCTGTAAATATCCATTTAATTGACTAATAAGTAAAAAGATACTGTATTTCTCAAATACATTTTTAGCAATGCTCATTTAGAAATTATATTGATATTAATTCATGATTGATAAATAAACCATTATTTTACCTCAATTAATTCAAAGAAACAAACTCAAAAATTACATTTTGTACCCACCTGTCCATCTCATCTTCTATATCCTCAAGTTGCTCCATTTCATCAAGCCTTGATAACAAGTCATTTTCAGTTTTGGTTTGACTTCTCTCTCTGTTTTTAAGTTCAAGCAGTTTAGTTTCCAGTGCATTTTGTCTATCAATTACTTGTTGTAATAAATCTAATTTTGAAGTTTGATGAGGTGGCTTAATATGTGGTTTTCCTTGTATATCAAAATTTTTTATGTAAGATACTTGGTCATCTGTTTGTGATGATATAATTTCTTCATCATCTTTAATGATAAACGATTCATTACTGCAACTGCTTTCTAAGTCATCATTATTGTTTGACTCATTCAACTCATTTTCCAAGTCTTCTTGAAGCTCAAGCTCCTCTAATCTTTGCCACAATTCTTCATCTGCTACATCTTCTGACTTTTCTTCTCTCCTACTCTCTTGTTTATACCTTCTCATGTTTTCTCTATGTTTCTCCCTCCAAGCTTTATCCTCCTCTTCTGTGTAAACTTCAACAATTTCTTGCCCCTCTTGTTCATGGATCTTTTGTTGACCAAATGATATTTGGTTTTCAAGGTATTCCCTTTCTTTTCTATAAATATCAACCTTAGACTGGGCATCTGTAAAAATTTGGCAAATGAGTGTTCTGAAAAATTTCTCACGATTATTAGTTATTATCTAAAATGTTAACTTGGTTGGTAGTAGGATGTGGTAACATCAAAGACTATTTTCGGCAATGTGAGTAAAATATTTTGAATGCCCCATACCTAGGTGTGTAGTAACACTGTGAAGAACAAGTGTACAAATTTGGAATCCCCGCAATGTTACATTCTGCATGAATGTTATTAAGCAGTCCATAAAATTATACTGTAACCTTTTATCCTGTGTTGTCTCAACACTTCAGCTTGACTTAACGAACATTTAACGAAGTAGTCGGCGCCCAGCGAGACGGTCACTTCATTTGTATGCTTAATATCACCTCGGAAAAATATGCGACTACCGATTGGCACTAAAACTGGAACCTTAAGCTTGTTAGAGTATATATTGAAATCCAATGACTTTAGGTTTTGTAAATAATCTTCCCAAAAGCGCAAATTCCTTTCATTTTCTTCTATACTCTGAAAATAAATTGTTTGTTTTAGAGCTATGTCAATTATTACATTGAATATATTATGTTATGTTGTTACCTTATTATAAAAGTTTGCTAGGAAATTCATTTTATGTACATTTATACCAGTATTTACCAGAATTTATTTCTCAAAAAACAAAAATCTAACCTAACAAACTAAAACAAATATTGTTGAATCTTGTACACAGATTAAGTAGAGTAGAGATGCTTATAGAGGCACAAAGTTATCTGACCCGGTGAGAGAATCGCTGTAATCGAATTTGGTGTTGCCATTAAAAATAGATATAGCAATAAAGTGGGTAAAGTAAGATTTTTCAATCCGATCAATAGTGTCGGGAAAATGAGTGGCCCAGTTTCATATGCATGTTTTTTCCTTTAGAAGATTTCTAACCAATCGCTCCCCCTTAAAGAAGTCAAAACCCTTAAAAAAGTTATCTGTATCAGCCCATACACGTCCCACTGGAGGGCACGGGCCTCCTCTGCAATCGAGAGTACGATTGAGGGTAGTTAGGCCATATCACAGGCCGTATAGTCCGCCGCGCTGGCCTTATGCGGGTTGGTGGACTTACACAGGTACCATAGAAATTCTTATAAATCGATTTGGTATGCAGGTTTCCTCACGATGTTTTCCTTCACCCTTAGTAGAAGTGTGTGTTTATTGACTATCAATACAAGCATGACTCCAAAAAGTCAGAGGGGTGCCCTGAGATTCGAACCCGCGGCCACCGTGAAATGTGGTTGTGGTCATTGGTGATCCATTTACCAACAGGCCACCACGCACGTAACGATAAATTTTAGTTTATGATATGAATTTACATCTATTGTACTAGTACGTACAAAGTTCTGTTTTTGCGGAATTTATTTTGAAAAGCTGACAACATTAACCTGTGACGGCAGCTACGCAACGATACAATTTTTCGAAGGGTATTATTGGCATCTGAAGACGCATTTCTTCCTTCATAAAATGGAATACCTGAAGTTAAACAATCCTAGCATTACTTTTTAAAGCTTTCGGCAATTTTCACTAGTTTTAAATAATTCAGGAAAAATAAAAACATTGAGTAAACAACCAATGGCCGATATGTCAGCGACTGGCAAGTAGATTGACAATTATTGCAAATGACATCGTTGTTTCCACTTTTCGCCACCGGGCCAGGTAACTTTGTGGCTCTATATCTTGTATAAACCATAGACAAAAAAACCTAGAGTCGTAATCCAGATTTTGGATTGTCAATTCTAAATACACCGATAACTTCGCCACTGTTTTACATCACTAGATACTAACCTACTGATACCTCAGCCAACCTCAGCACGGCTAGATGATTAAAAACTGTATACCTACCTACATAGATAAACATTGTTGGTGTTGGAAGAATGCATACCTAGCCTCGGTGCTTTCTTTTGGTGATATTTCAGGGTCTACCGCCTAGCCACATTTGGAGCTGATGCAAAATTGATAGATCAACTACATTCGAGAAAGTAAACACTTAGGTACACAAATTATTTCTAATCCTCTTTCTACCTAGTGTTGAGCAGGACATACAAGAGGCAGTACATTTGTCCCGTATATGAAGTCAAAATGTAATAGCGGCTCAACTTTTTAATGTGTACTACTTCATATTTGGTGTACTACTTGGTCTGTAAGGTCATTTCATTGACGTGAGCTGTGAGGCAAAGTTAAGAGCCATAAATAAGTGTCAGTACGCCTCACTTCAATTGAAGTGTGACATTGTACTGGCTCGGTACAAAAATGAGGCCACTCTTACAAATTCTTTTTCAAGTCATGTCCTACTCAACACTGTTTCTACCTGCTTCAGAAAATTCAAATTCAGATTTCATCCAACAGAGTACAGACCAAGAAGCTTATACCCAAATGGAGATTGCATTCCGTGTAAAAAAAGTGAAGCACAAAAATTTCACCTTCAATGACGTTGCTGTTGCCTGCTATCCTTTTCTTTCGGGTGACAATGAATGAAAATGACTTTTTGTTCATTCCATAGATTTAGTATAAAACATAGATCGGCAATGTGAAAGAGATAGAATATTTTAACTCATATGTTAAAGCGAGATGCATGATGCGACCATACGTTTACACAGAAGTAGCCAGCAGTGACCCAGAGTCAAAATATGTCAAACTAAGCGAGCAACAAAATTCTCTTATTTTCATAATTTATTTAATTTTACAGTACTTGGTTATATTTATTAAACGTAGTTTATTATAGTGCATTGTGCAGTGCCAAAGTGTGGTTCATACAGGCGTAAAAATCCGAAATAATTAAAGTTTTCACAGGTACTGGCCACTTTTGTACAATACTTTTTTGTAACGATATTATAGAATTAAATGGAAATCCGCGTATACATATCGGTAGAAAAGAATATAGTATTTCATTATATAAATATGCTGAAAGCATCCATTGCGTATAAAAAATAATATCAAATACGTGAATTTACAACAATTTCAACCAAAAGTTGCTAGGGATTGACTGACAGCTCCGATCAATAAAACGCTGTCGATGAAATAGTCGATGACAACACATGTTTCCCTACATTTTTATGAAGCTATAGTGTGTTTTGATAGTGTGCATTCTTCTTCTTCTTCTATCTGGCGTTATTCCAGCCATATTTCCCCGGCCATTATTATAGTATTCATTCTGCAATATTACTTATTACTTTACTTTTTCTCATTTTTTAAATTTGTGGAATAATTATTATAACACTTCATGTGTGTGATTTATGAATTAAGAACCTGTTTCAATCTCTGCCAAGAGACTGTCAGTTTATAATAGTCAAACAAGAAAATATTAAATATTATTATAAAATATGCGATACTTTTATGCACAGTATCATCGTCCACACCTTGAAGCAACATTATTCATATATCATAACATTAGGTATAGGTTTAAAATTTATAATGCTCATATGAAAAACATTAGGTGACGAGATCGAGAAAACCTTTATAGTTTATTAAACTGTCTCTTTCTTCAGCCACAGGAATGCGACTAATAAACATAGGCCTTCCACAAGAATGTCTACATCAGTTTGTTGTAAGCTGCCTGCATCCAATGACTTCCTACAAAGCTCCTCCGTACACCTCCAACACGGCCTAGCAGGCTTCCAACACTTCCCAATGTGTTACAAGTCAATTAATTGACTTAAATAAGCATATTTTTTTTACTCTTGTATAAATATACTTACGCGAATGTTACTCATTGAAAAAAACTAATAATCATGGATTTTGTTGCAGACTGAGTCCACCCTGTGACTACGAAAGCTGTAAAGTAATCGAAACTTCGCGACGGGAAATTAAAAATGAAAAAATAAACCTAAAACTTTGTAAATTATAGTTTTATTTTATAAAAGAGATTTTTGTTCTCAGTTTAATTAGGTGTATGTACTATGTATACATTACATTGAAAAAAATAATTTTGTTCAGGTAAACATAAAGACCCATACAAAACATCTCAAACAAAATATTTTCAAATAATATGACAATTTGTCTTTATTTATTTGTGTGTTTACCAATCTGTATTGAAATAAACACATCAATAAGTTTCTGTTAATATATAATAAAATGTTGTATGTATATATCCATATTCCATAACATTTTATTTCACTACAGGCCGACATCTATATCGATATCGATATGATAGTATCGAAAGTGCATGGTACACCACTATATGTCAAGCACACATGTGAACTTCACGCACACAATCGTAAATCAGTTTTGGTCGCGCTCAAAATGACACATTGCCGATCTATGTTCTATACTACATCTATGGTTCATTCATTGTCACTCGAAAGAAAAGGATAACAGGCAACAGCGACTGCATTCAAGGTGAAATTTTTGTGCTTCAGTGTTTTATACGTAATGCAATCTCCATTTGGGTATAAGCTTCTTGGTACAGACCATGGATGTAATATAAAAACAGGATTGCGCACGAAGAAAATGGTGTCATCCTGAAATAAGACATGTGCATGTAGCATAAGGTTTAATTTACTATGGTAAATGACATGGAGGAAGGCCGATACCAAATGAGACAGTATGAGAGGTTTCTATCCCTTCTTATTTGCTAGCGTGACCATAATTAAACCCGCCTTAGAACTTTTTTGATCGACAATTCAAAGTTCAGATGAATTATTGAATAACTGTTAATCTGCTTGAATATTAACAGCAGTTCTTTTTTCGTTAAAATTTTATTATTAAAGTAATGTTTAATTTATACACATTAATTTGCATCTACTACATACTATGTTTTAAGTGAAAATAAACACGTTAAAAGTTTTTCTAATACAATTGATCACGAATTAAATATAATTAAAAAATATTTATTTCTTGCGATAGTTTTTATTTACTGAGTGATGTAAAATTTCGGCACGGACGTATTACACTAACTGCTATATTTTCACGCCTAAGCCACTGAACCAATTTTGATAGAATTTGATACAGAGATAAATTAGACCTTGGGTAAGGGCAAAAGGTTCCCGCTTGTTATGTAGACAACGCTTGAAGGTGTTGAACAAGGGAATACGCAGTACGCATGGAAAAATCTAAACTGTTGAAGTTACAGATGTCAAACTTTTTTACTTATTTTGTAACAAAAATAACTGCACACTTCGTTTTCTTAAAGTTAAACCATAAAGGGGTTATAATAAGGGTTGAAAGGTAGTGAAAATAATGGCGTGAATAATATTAGAAAAATAGAATTATGGGATTTCATTTCATTTCTTTATTGATCCGGTGGTCTAAAAATTGATATCTGAACGGGTGGTTCACACATTTACACGAAAAATTGAAATTTAGAGTCAGAATTGATAATTATCGCCGCAATTTCGAACTTTATTGTTAATGATTCGATTAAAATAGGGATATTCGTTAGGGATGGGATAGACGGTACGTTGATTTTAGTTATTAAAAGAGTTGGTATGAATAATAACATGTATCTGGTACGAAGTAGGCCAGGGAAGCTCCTATCTTGTTTTCATTGCGGGGTATGCGATCTCGGCCCCCTGAGCTACTGCTATTACTACCAACTTTCCCCTTCGTGGCTGTAGTATCCATCTCTACATTCAATACTTTTCGGATGGCGGGACAGATGGTGGTAAGAATCTCTGTGTTGACCCCGGCTACCACACCCTGACGAATGGCACTGATAATACACAACATACGCACTTTGTGAACAGACGAGAAGATTGTTAACTGTATTTTGCTGTTAATAAAGGCTTATTATTATTATTTTCATTTTTCATTTCACCTATAAAAAGTATACGTATAAAACTATGATTTTGAACTTTTTTGCTAGGTACTAATGGTGGACCATATTTTGGTGGTCAAATATTTTTTAAACGGTTAGACAATATCACGTTTGTTACCTCAAAAACAAAATGCTTCATTCGACGTATTACAACTGAAATATTTACCATATTAGCCAATTTGATTAAAATTCCTGTATTTCCCAAAACATATACATAGACACCCTATAGGAATGGGACACAACCCTACCGTCCTACACCTCTCGCTCGGCTCGTTTTTCCGATGACAGTGCGCAGTCCTGTTTATATACTACGTCCATGGTACAGACAGACCGGACTGGACCGGACGGTCTATTCTTTGGACCGGACTACAGAGTACAGATGTTATTGTGAGATAGTCGATTATTTATTGAATGACAGATTCCTGCTGATTAAAGACACGTCTGTGATCTGTCAAATTGTGTGTCAATTTCATGCCTGTACAACTCCGAATTGAACATTTTTCCATGGTATAATCTGTGGCGCAATTTGATTGCAAAACAAATCTGACAGTTCAGCGTTCAGCTTGCTCCCCTCCCGCAAGCCCTGCATTCCCTTCGGTCTCCTATTGCTCTGAAAACCGGCGTCTGCGCCGCCATTTTGGCCGCCATTACAGTTGTCAAGTTGTTTGTTGTGTGGTTTGTTGTTTATTGTGTTACTGAGATTATTACTGCGTATAGTTTTAATCTTTGTTAAATAAATAGATTGTATTCAAGGATTTGTGAAAGTGCTGGAAAAAATGTTAATATTCATGTTGAGAGGATTCATAAAGTAGCAGCAGAAAATATGATTTTTCTTTTCTCACGGAGCTACATCTGTACCAGAAATAAAAGCTATATCAAGACAGCCTTACGGCATTAATATGCGACCAAGGCACATAATTCCGATAAGCTTTTAAAAAATTGGAATTAGAGACAACAAATCATCATATTTTGCGAAATCAAAACCCAGGTTAGTAACTCAAACAACTTGTACTTTATACGCTTATGTTCTCGATATTTTGATGATAATGGTAACAAAGTGTACTGTTTCTTTTTTTGCAAATGGAACCAATAATATAGGTGGGGCGAATTTACATATATCGCCACAAATATAGTCTTGGATAGACACATAACTCATTAACAAGAAATTGATTTCTATGAAACCGATTGCCTTCATACCAAAATGAATACATAAATACATAAATCAAATGACCAATATGTCATACTTGAAATAATAAAATAGATTAAGGTATTTGATCATTGAATATTCATCAAAGTCATCATTTGTATGTGTATGTATCAGCCCATATATGTCCCACTGCAGGGCATGGGCCTACTCTTCTATCGACAGTGCGATTGAGAGTGGTTAGGCCTCACAGTCATAATTTATGTTCTTTAAAATAAAATGGAATCAAAGGAAATTAACTAATTAATGTCCTTATAATCATCAGTTGTCTGAAAATTATTTTGTAAAATATTACAGTAAATAAGTAATCATTTAAAATCAAAGCAAGAATTTTAAAGTGTGTATTTTAATTCTAATTGTATCTGTCAAGTCAACATTGTCATTTAATTTCTCTAATTTATTTTCAGTTCAAAAACTGCGTTAAAGTTTTCTGCAGAACTATATCTGCTGCTCTCCTTTACACAACAAATTATTGTAAGTATTGAAAAATCATACAATCAGTCCATTTTATTTGATAGTTAATTTAATGCAGTGTAAAAGACTTTGTTTGTGTTCATGAACTTGATGAAGATTTAAGCTTTTGTTTTGTGTCATATAAAGTAGATATAAACACTGTAGGAATTGAAACAAGTTTTTTATTTCTTATGTTTATGATTGTGCATTTTGAAACTTTTTAATAGAATGAAATAGAATCAACTATACCCCATTAGTAAGTCAAACTCAAACTATATCTTTTTGTTATTATTGATATTTTTCATTCCAGCAACATACACCAATGAAAACTCAGTCTGCTCGACGACAAATAAGACTACTGCAAAAGTGGCCTTTTTAAAAATAAATACTACTATCAATGCAGTAATAGAAAATCCGGAGTATCACACATTTTGGCCAGAAGCAATAAAAACAAGAGAAAAGTCAGTACCCTCTATAAAATATAACTATTACTATACTCCATCGGTTTAGGTACTTAACTAAATGTAAACAAACCCGAACATGTGACGCATGGTTGTTCAACATTTTATTGCAATGTCCAATTTACGAATATTTTCTTAGGCAACCAAGTAACAAGTATTTACAACTGTTAACAGCAGCTGATCTGTACTGAGCTGATAACAAATAATAATTAAAAAAGACTAAAGAACAATGATGAACACTTCCAAACACTTCACCACTTTACGAAAACAGTAAGTACATTAACGCAATGAATAATAATTGGCTGCCATAGATAACATATGATGCTTAGTTATCCAACCTAAAGCATTATCTTTAATTTAAATGGTAGCATTACGATAAAGTCGTACTACTAGATTTTGTAGCATATTATATCTTGTAACTTTTATGAAAATGTTTTGGATGCCTGTTTAGGTCTTTTTTATAGATATATTGCATTATGCAAAATCAGATAATTTAATTATGATCTTACATAATTTAATTGTTTCCAAGCTCACACATTCATAATTATTACGATCGTTATAATAAATTGGGCATGCAATGTAGTATATATATATATAATAGTTATTTACGTAAACATTTTTTGGTCTTCAATAAATTTAGAAATGAAAAATGACAATGTTAAATAACTTTTTTTATGGTTTGTTTACATTTAGTTAAGTACCTAAACTGATAGAGTATAGGTTAAAATGGTTTATGAGGGTGTGGAAGTGTTTAAAATAATATCATATTAATATATTGAGACACCACAAATATTTTAATTCCGACCCTATTGAAAAGAAAATCAGACAAATTAGTATAATTATAGATACAATGATGCTAACTGCCACACCTCCAGTTGAACCTCCAAATCTTTCATAAATAGTTTCAATTGGTATGATGATTAGACAAATATAGCTATAATTTTAAATAAATTATTCGAAAATGGAATTTATGGACAGTCAAATCATCAAAAGAAAATATGTGTTATTGGGAATATACTAAAGCAGGCTCATTGAGAAGGCACGAAAACTCACTTGTAGGCCTATGCTGCTGGGTGGTTAGTAAAGAAAGTAATTAGTTACATAAATGGTTGTGAATGCCAAGATAAGATAACGAGAGATGTAAGTCTTGGCATTTACAGTTGGATCAGTATTTGATAATTTGAGATTGTTCATAAACCTATTTGAAGGAGCAGTGATGTTGTTTAACAGCTAATACTGATAATTTAAATGTATGAATTTAAATGTATCTAAATTTTACCAAATAAGCTTCCAGAAAAAATAATTACGTAATTTTTCTTACATAATTGATAATATCGAAATTAATCGAGTTAAAGAAATATGTGATTTGGGCATTATTCACGACCATAAACTCATATTTGACAAACATGTAGATAGAATTATTGTTAATAAAGCATCAAAAGCATTAGGATTTTTAATTAGAGTTTCATCAGAATTCAATTCACTTAAATGTATTAAAATACTGTATTGTTCTTTTGTACGCCGTAGCCACTTAGAGTATGCATCGCAGGTGTGGAACCCTCGGTATGAGATTTATAAATCCCGTATCGAGGCCATACAAAAGATATTTTTACACTATTTGGACTTCAGGGCTAGACAGGTCTCTAACGATTATATTAATTGCTGTAAAAAGTATAATTTCTTACCATTATACTTGCGACGCGACATTAATGACATATGTTATTTGGTGAACATTGCTAATGGTAGCATTGACTGTGAACAACTTTTGAGTGGGATATTTATCCATGCTCATTCAACTACGCTGAGACAATGGTCATTATTGTCCGTACCATTTGCAACTACCAATTATAGACGCAATGCTTTTTTGTTACGTAGTGCCAGTAAATTTAATGAGGTGTCATGCCATTTTTATTTTGATTTGTTTTGCACTAGTACATGGGTAGTAAAACACAAAATGAGCAATATGCTTTTTGAAACTTAATAATGAAAGGTCAAAAAGTACACCTTGTGTAACTCAAAATGTATATTTAAACATTATATATTGTAATGTTTGATTGTTACTTTTGGTTTTGTTTTCTTTTCTTTGTCAATAATTTAATTAATATCTCTATCTGTCTCATAGAAAAAGTAGTTCATTCCTTAAATTAAAATAACTTATAATAGCTAGCATTTATAAATCGGTACACATTATGTAGACACTACAGTATCTTAGTATCTATTATTTGAAAGCTTGTTATTGGCAAATTCGTAACACACTTAAGATTTAAATATTTATGTCTGTAGGTAATTAGTCTGTAAGCTTTCTTAAAATTGTAAGATAAAATAAAATAAAAAAATAACTGGTAAGTGAAATCTAGAATAACATGTAAAAATATTTTTTCTTTAATTATTCGTTGTACAGAGTATTGACATTTCTAGGGTAACGAAAATTACTATGTTACATAAATTTCAGCAAAAATATGTATTATTTAAGTACAAAAAAACCATTAAAAATAAATCATTTAATAAATATTTTTAAGTGTTTTATTCACAATCTATATATTTTTCATCTAAAAAGTTACACTTTATTATTTTGTTAAGTTTCTTTGGATCACTTTAATGTGATTCATAGAGACTTAACAAAATAATAAAAACGAAAAAAAATATCCTATGCAGCCACGCGCAAGACTGAATACAACTGCCTTTGCCTGTATTCCTTATTTATATTAAAAAAGAATAATCTTGATAATCTGTCAACTGACATTCGTGATCGAAAGAATGAGCGGCTATGGCTAAAGATTATATAGGCCAGTTATCCGTCTGTTTCTAATTGGTCTGTGGTCAATTTGTGAGTTGTGAAAACATAGGTGCATTTGTAAATTTTCTTGAAGATAAAAATAAATATAAAAATTGAATGAAGCGTAGGAAAAAAGTGTATGTATCATCCAGGTAAATAGTATTAGTAGCCATGGAGGAGAATAAATCTATACTACATGAATTGTACGTGTATTCTGAATGGAAACCTGAACCTGAATACCTTGTAAGTTGAGACAGATTTTTCGAATTTTCGGCTTGTTAAAATATTCAGATGCGTAGTAGCCCTTAACATTACATTGCATATTTGTATTTCCAATTTTTTAATAGTCATTGTGTGGTGATTATGTTGTTTGTCCACTTCATAGCAAAAACCGGATAATATTTTGCCAGAAAATATATCCGCGTTATGGAAATGGCTGAAGTTCTTCGGACCCAAGAAGAGCTTAATCGATAGTGTCGCAGCGTAAGTCCGAATCCAATTTATATTGGAAATGTATTCTTCTTGAGTGCATTTCTAACATATTTTTTGCTTTCTTTAAATATTAATTCTAGCTTATTTACATTTTGTTTTTGTTTTTTAAATTTAGCCTCAACAATATGCAGATAGTTGTTTTCTCTTACAAAAATAGTCTTTCTTGGCAATATGGATTAGGTGTATTTTAGTGTATTTGGAATAACTATAAATATACTTAAAAGATTGCCAGAAAAAAAAACTTTATAACAATACATTTTGTTCTTAAATAAATTTTATTAGTTGTAAATCAACATCAAAATGTTATTTCCAGGCACAAAGAGAAGCAACAGAAATGGCACATAGCACTTGGAGATGAAGGCAAAGTTATTGCTGTGTTGACTGATAACATATTAGAGATCAGAACTAAAAGATCTGACTATGCAACAATAGCAGCTAGAACAACAGGTTTTCAAGAGCAATAATATATATTTCTCTTAAAAATATTAAAATATTACTGAGCTAATTTATATTTTACCAACATTGAGGGCACTTCATATAGAATGATGGGTTTATGAATTTGTTATAATGCAATTAAGTAAATTAATTTGATAATTCAAAATAACAATTAAATATGCATGTTAACAATATTGATTAACAAATGAGTACTAAATACTTTGGTATATAATATTAGTCACAAGTAATATCTGTAGACTTATGAAATTGTTTTTTGTTGTTGTAGTGAACCGAGATCCATACTCCCAATGGCGTAAGCTAGTCTGGAGCCCCGATTGCTCGTTTGTGGTGTTGGCTTATGGCAATGGTGTTGTGAGCTTCTTTGACCTAACTGCATCAAACCTCTTTAACATTCCTATTGTGAGTATATGTTTAGTAGCAGAAATAACATTTTTAATTTTGTTCTTAAAGCTACAGTGATTGTTATAACAAAGTCAATAGCAAGAGTAAAGTTTATAAAATACTATATTTGCAGGATTGCTCTCGTCCTGGGGGGTTAGAGTGTACAGATAACACTCATGCTGTGGCTGATATCATATTCATGCCCCTTAGGGTCAAGGATAATAAATGGTAAAGTTTCAATACTTAAATATTTGTTTAAGGCAACTTTTGCTTGTAATTTTTTAAATAAAAGTTTTTTTTTCCTTTTTTTATATTTTTATTTTGATTTAGATATTGTAGAAAGTATTTCTGTATTTGTATAGGAATTGGGAAGTGGCAGTGGTGACGTATGACGGCAAGCTGCGCGGGTACTTAGTGTCTCAGACTGAGGGCTGTAAGCTGCACCACACGTTTCGCTTTACCGGCGGCGTCTCTGCACTTGCATACAGCGCACAACACCAGACTCTTTATGTAGCCGGCTTGCCGCGCGGGAAACCAAAGGTAATCGTTTCGCTAAACGATTGTGAAGATATAAAAGTAACTGTAAAATGATTATAAACAGGTGTTAAAAGAATATGTCAGGGGATAACAATAGTGAATGGCTGTTATTCTACAACTGGCAATGGAATCAAATTTTGAACAGAAAATAAGTGATGGAAAGAAAATTTTAATTTTTATTATTTATGTCTTGTTACATTCTTATTGGTTTTTTATGAATATGCTAATGACCAAAAAAGATTCTAATTGGTTGATATACATATTTTTTGTACCAGGAGCCAATATCCCCGCTGTGCGCGGGTATCACAGCATGGCGTATTCTGAACGACGACCCATTCTACACACTGT
Source organism: Hyles euphorbiae (assembly GCA_023078785.2). Lineage (NCBI taxonomy): Eukaryota > Metazoa > Arthropoda > Insecta > Lepidoptera > Sphingidae > Hyles > Hyles euphorbiae. The sequence goes on from CM041033.1 coordinate 19,333,409, forward strand.
CGGTGGTGTCGGACCAACTCGAGGCGCAGCTCGCCAACGAACGATTCCAGTTCTATATACCATTCGTGACTTCCAAGAATTTGGTAATTATGCTTTAAGCCTTTTGAATACTTTTATTTTAATAAGGCAAAAAAAGTATAGATTAGACTGCTATAGTTTCTTAATGGCTCTATGAATCTATTAATTTGATTTCATATTCAATACCATTCTTATATTGTAGGATGTGGGTATGCGAAGCTACAAGAAACGTAACAATTATTTTGTTAGTTTTTGCCATGCTATATTAATTAGTGGATATCTGACGGATGTTGATATCGCACCTCTAGAATTAGAGTATCCTAATCCAAAAAAATAGATTTTGGCTCTAAATCACATTTTGGCTCAAAATGACCTATCGATCCGTTATTAAAAAAGGAACTAATGCCATATGAAAGACAGAAATATCTATTAATCGATCTTTTAGAATGTAGATGTATCTTTCTTAAGTACAAAACGGCTTATGTTTAAAAATCTTTAATGAATGATTTTTTTATTTCAATGAATGGCAAGAGGAGCATGCCATTCACTTGGTGCTAAGTAATACGACCGCTCATGAACAGCAAACCCAAATTACACCCTTGAATTACAAAGCAATGCTTGGCATTTCACTGCGCTCGCTATCCTGAGATAAGATGTGAAGTGTCAATATGTCCAGTAGTTAAACTGGCTACAATGTCCTTAAATCCGAAACACGTTTTGTTTTGTTGTTTGGCATGATAAACAGGCATTGCGGTGGTACCTATTCAAGCGGCCTCTCACATATGAAAGATCGAGTCCCAGTGCTTAATCTCTATATAGAAAATATTTTCGATGCTTAGTATTATTTATTTTAATTTCTTGCTTTAATTTATTTATAAATATCATTTATTTATTTTTAGTTTTTATTCGTATTTATTCAAAGTATTAGTTACTTAATGGTAATTAATTTTTCAAAGTAATGTGTGTGTGTGTGTGCAGGAGTTCATCGTGCAGATGCACGTGTCCTTGGACGGTGCGCGGCTGGTGTGCGTGCACTGCGGCGGCGCGGTGTCGGTGTGGCGGCTGCCGCTGCTGCGCCGCGAGCAGTGCTGGCCGCTCGCCGCGCAGCCGCACCACGACCTGCGCAACCCGCTGCAAGCGCATCTCAAGCCGCACCACTACCAGCCGCACTGCTTCTATCCGGCGCATGTCAACTGGTGGTCTGATGATGTGAGTGTTGTTGATACATACATCTGTCTGTATCAGCCCATATACGTCCCACTGCAGGGCACGGACCTCCTCTACAATCGACTGCCGATTGAGAGTGGTTAGGCCTATACATACATATATACATGCATAAACTCACGCCTTCTTCTCGGAAGGAGTAAGCAGAGGTGCCAGGACACCTACATTTGGTCTTGTATGTTCCGTCCCACGATGTAATAGGTGGCGAGCCTATCGCCATACCGGGCACAAACTCTTTACTCCGGGTTGATAATAAATTGTTAATCCATATAATTTCGCCCAACCCGGGATTCGAATCAGAGACCTCAGCTTTGTAACCGTACTCTACTATAACTACGCCACTGAGGCAGTGTGACTATTGTGTAAGTAAATATAAGGCTAGGAAAACAAAGGGGAGCGCGGGGGGCTTTTGACAGATGGATTTGCACAGAGAAGATTGTGAGGGTGCTAAAAAAAGGAATAAAATGTTTTAAAATAGAGCATTATTTGTAATAAAGTATATATTATCTGAGTTTGATTAGTGAGATCTTACAATTGCTAGATTTTGTACACTTCTTGATATGAAAATTATTGTATTTGATGCTGAGTGTGATGCTTGTTGAATGGTTCAGGAAGAATGTTTATTGCTAATCACTCGGTATAGTAATGATGGCGTACTGTGACGCTTCTGTACGTTGATACAGACGGATCCAGTTATTGGGAGAAAACATATAAGTTAGTATGCTTACTTCAGCATTGAGATAAAACTTTCAAAATGCTATTCACAAACTGACGCCTAAGGCCACTACTCTGTATTTACAACTGCTTCTGCTTTTTAGCAACAGATAAAAAATATATAACAGCAATTTCCTTCAATTTGTTTTGTAGGAAATTATAGTGTCGCGGTTTAGCGGCGCGGTGTCGGTGTGCAACATAAAAGACATGGTCAACATCCTCGGCAAGAAACCGGAGTTCTTCCAGGGGTCGCCACAGGTTAGTTATGACGTTACATAATTAAAAATCATAGTTGCGTACGTTAGTGACTTAAATGACATATATTTCTTTTTTTGCAAGGGTAAACAATGAATATGTTTTATTTTATCAGATAACATGTGCCTACGACGGCACGTTTATGGTGCTGGAGTGTGAGTCCAACGTGTTGCCAGCCAAGAAGTCTCGTAGCGACGAGAGCGTAAGTTGTACTATTATTATCAATTGTAGTTTTTGGAGAAGGTCTAAAAAATATATATTGCATATTGTGATTAAAAAGTGGGTCTTAGCCCCTATCCTATAACTTTTACGGTATGTCTTGTATTAATGTGGCTTCAATGGACATCCCCCTAATAGCATGTCAAGGCAATATAAAATATGAATGCAATTATCTGTAAAGTCATGTTAAGCGATTATCTAATATTTAGTGCATCGGCCATGATATCCGGCTCGAAGGACCAAAAAATACTTTGGTCCTTCGAGCCAGGTTGTGTTACCTAGTGCCTATCTAGAAGACGATTACCATTCTACTGACTATTGTTACCAATTAAATACGAAAGCCTGCCTGAAAAGAGAGGTCGCGGGTTTAATTGCTGAGACAAATGTTTGTGTGACTCACAGGTATTTGTTTCGGCTTTCAGATTCGATCTTAATGTGGGGTCAGGACGATGTAAATGACTGTTGGGTGTATTGATTTATTATTATTATATAATGTTACTTAGATGGAGGTAGTGAACATAGAGACAGACACGGAGGACTCAATGTTAGAGTTGACCAAAGAGCTATTCAAGACAGTGCTGTACGCCATCACGGATATAGAGACGTTCCAGCCGAAGCCGAAGCGTATTACTGTGGTGTCGCGCGTGTACAGGCTGCTCGGAGTCAAGAGTACCACGCCCACTGAATTGTTCTCGAGGAAGGTACGTGGCTTTGTACTTAAGGATATGTTTGTGGGGTTTTAATATTGCCTCACTTTTTATAAATACTTTAAAGTGCAAAAATGGCTAGGCCTAAAATAGTTATTCGAACTGAATCGAGCGTAGATACTAACGATTAAACGGATTCGGCAATCAATCTTTGAAGTTAGTGTTAGCATAATTACATAATAGTTTTTTTAAAATATTTGTATAAGTAGTAGGCTGTTGAAATGAAACAAACAAATGATTATATTTGAATTTTTGTGTAGGAATTGTTCATCGAAAGATTATCGTACTTTAACTATGTGACTAGTACCAAAGTTGTATTAAGAGCGTTTATACCCTTTGCGCGCTTTTTGGCTAAAAAAAAGGACTTTTCAAACGAGTTAATAGCCACCAATAAACAATTTAAAGGAAAAATAATTAGTACTATTTTTAGAAAAGGTTGTCATCTAGGGATTTTGGTGGAAAACATTATAGATTGATGGATAATTTGTGAGTACTATACGGATTACTGAACACAAGTTTCGTTATTTAGGCTTTAAATCGCAATTTAGAAGCTCAAGATATCCGAAACCACTAAATATAAGATGAAAATAAAAATATTATCAGACTAATAAGACCCTTATGGAGAGATTTTGCTGACAAAAATAATCTTTTTGTGTTTAGTTCCTGAAAAATAAAAATTTTAACAATGCGAAATTATTCAGAAACTCTCGTCAAGAACATTTTTTTTTTTCACCAACTTATCGTACATAATTTTTTATAGCAATTGCATATTATAATAGAAGAACATCTTATCAATAAATTACCATTTTTATATTTCAACAAAATTAGTTTTCATATTTTCTACAAATATTTTAAAAACCACTATAAAACACGCTGTCCGACGTGGCTCAAATCAGACCGCCGCAAGGCCTTCTAGAGGGAGGACGTATCGCTCGTCGCTCCGGCCTGGCTGCAGTCGATTTTTGCCGTGCGTAGTAAAAATAGCCACGCGCGGACTGCGATTACCACATCTTAGTACTTTGGTAGTAAAATATTTAATTATTTTTATTACCTACAATGATTTTGTAGTGAGTATAAATTATGTTTCAGGTAATATAATGGGATGTAATTCCAAGGCTAAATTATTTTATGTATTGTAATATAAAATTAAATATATTTCGTAATTGTAAGGGGTTGTAAGGCCCCTAACACTATTTATGTGTTCGAACACGAAATGATTAATAAAACGTCCGTAGTGTCTACTGATTGAACACTGATTTGAATGCAACTTAACAATGTAATAATAACGAAAATATGATTAGTATCTCAATTTGTATTATTCTTTGCTTGCACAGTAATATTTGTCTACTTATGATGCAAATAAAATATTTTTATGATATTATATTACAGTTACATTTCAATTGAATATTTGAAGCGCACGGATCAAAGTTGTTTGAGCCGATTGTTTAGCGAGCCGACGCGGCAGCTCTACGCACACAGCTTTGGTCGCTTATGTGTGCGTGAAATTAACGAAGAAATACCTATAGTTGACTTTGCGCGCAAGGTGTATACGCTCTTAAGATGGAATATACCCACTGATTAATCAGATTTGCCCTCATTAGAGATAATTGATAAAAATTAAAACAAGAAGCACCTACTTAGTTGAAACGCCACAATAGTTGTCATGAAATTACGTGTCAGTAAACAAAATATTGATGTTTTTTTTTATTGTAGATTGAAAGTGGCAGCTACACTGAGGCGCTGGCTCTGGCGGAGACGTTCAACCTGGACAGTGATCTGGTGTACCAGCAGCAGTGGAGGAAGAACCCGGTCTCCACTGAAGCCATAGAAAAATATTTGGTAAGACTTAGAATAGTAATGATTCTAGTGATTTGTATCGACAAATGTTTGAATTTATATACATATCAGTATTCTGTTGACACGTATATTTTTCAAATTTAAATAAGTATTTGATTAAGGTATTTTAATGCAACATATGCCGGATATCTGGAGCAAAATGTTTGTAATGGTGACCATATTCCGGAAAATCATATTTTTTTTGTTATTCCTATTTTACACTATCTTCCCTCGGGGCATAGAATTAATTCGTAATGGCCGGTCCAGATCAATACATCAACATTAAGAAATATTTTTTAATATTCTATGTAGTCGAAAAATGATTGGTAAAGACAATTTCCAGAGCAAAGTGTCGAAGAAGATCTGGGCGGTGCATCAATGCGTGGACAGACTGCCGGAGACACTGCCTGCCGCCAAGGAGCTGCTGCAGTTCGGACTCGAGCTCACCAAAGAAGAGATCATGAACGGTATTACCACCTTTTTCGTCATGTTGCAGAGCCATAGCGTCATCAGTTGTATGACATTGAGCAATATCTTTGTTTTTTAAATTTTATTCAGCGATCTACCTGGCGCATATCAAAGCTTTTACTAATCTGACGATATATTATGCGGAGTTGCAAACCATTTGTTATTTGTATAATATATTATTTTTCATTTACTGATAGCCTCCGTGGCGCAGTTGGTTAGACGCCGGCTTTGAAACGCAAGGCCGCAGGTTCGATCCCAGCACGTTTGATAACGTTGATTCGAATTAAATGGTTAACGGTTTTAAACTGTCTTATATAGAGATAAACAAGGAAGCTGAAGAGCCAATCACAGACCCAGAGGAGATCACTTTAGAACACTTGAACGCTTACACAAGCGAGCTGCTGCGATGTCGACACGTGATGCTCTTCTACAAGGAACGACTTACTCTTTATGAGGTACATAACCCAGTTGTATGAAGGAAATAAAGTCCATGTTCTACTGGCTATTGCAATGTTTTTTGAGAGTTTTGTAACTTATACAATTATGATGTGTGATTAACTATTGTATTTTGCACTAATTATGATGTGTGATTAACTATTGTATTTTGCACTATTTAGTCGATACTACGATGCGAAAAATCTACGTACGTGAAAGACGAGTACGACCGACTTCGGAGCAACAGCGTGGTGCGTAGCGCCATCGAGATCGCGAAGGAGGGCCGCATCGAGGCGCTCACGTGTCTGTGGCCGCACATCAGCACCACGCCGCTGCAGCTGTCCGTGCTGGACAAGCTGCCCGAGACCATCAACCCCATCGACTACCAGCACCTGCTGCCCACCAAGCAGCCCTGCAACATGTTCGACTCCAAGTCGCCGGTTAAAGTGCCACCCTCCAAGTATGAGCACGATTGGTGCCGGAAGACTATATTCAAGTGAGTTTCCAGCCAGAGCAATTTAGAAATTATTATAAATGTATTTTTAAAATTCATAATTTTGTATTTTTCTGCACTGATTGGGTTGCGGCAGTTCAAGCATTTTAACATGTTGATGAAAGAGTAAAGTGAGCGTGAATATTGTTGCAGGTCGATCTGGAGCTCGAACTGGTCGGAGGACCCGATGGCGGAGGCGGAGAGCGTGGAGGCGGCGGAGGCGGGCGCGGGCTCGGAGGCGGGCGCGGACGACGCCAGCGAGGGCAGCGAGGGCAGCGAGGGCATCACGGACGCCGCGCCCGCGCCGCCGCCCGGCTCGCCGGCCGCGTGGGAGGGCGGCGCCGACGTGGCGGCGTGGTACTCGCGGCGCGCGCGCCACATCGAGGCGCGCTCGGGGCTCGTGTCGCACGCGCTGGCGCTGGCCACGCTGGCCGCGCTGGGCGGCGCCGTGCCCGGCCTCGACCGCCTGCTCTTCCATCTGCTCACGCTCGACACGCTGCTCTACGACATCAACCTCGAGGGCGTCACGCTCGACCAGATAGAGAACCTCTCCGCGCTCGACACCTGCAAACTGCTCATGAAAATGGTACGCAAAATAACTCAAATCTATTTTGTCATTTATACCAATATCATCATATCATATATATCTCATTACTGATGAAAGCCTGATGAAAATATTTTGTTTGTTCACAGTCCACACCAGCTACATTCGTAGCGGATCTGAAGCAGTTCGTGATACCCTACCTGAAGCGGTACGAGCAGCTGATGCGGCGCACCGACACGTGCCTGCACGGACTCATCGACTACCTTGAGAACATCAGCGTCGACGACCTCTCTTATATACTTTTAGTTAGTTTCGTTACTTATTTCACCTAGAAATAGTATGTACTGGGTATTTTGATACATTTGTTCCCCTCGTGACTTTAATATTTCTTCACGTTCTTATATGAAATAGTACATTAAAGTCACCTGTGTGTAATCAACACATTTATTTTAACTGGCGACCAGTGCTGATTAATAGCTGGGTCGAGCATTATATTATGTATATCGCGTATGGTGTGCATGTGGGTGTGTACGTACACTTGTAACGTGTGCGTGTGCGTGCAGGTGCTGCAGTCCCCGAGCGAGTTCGAGCTGGACGTGCGCACGCACCTGGAGCTGGCGGAGCGCTGCCTGTTCGCGCACACCGGCACCGACCAGCTCGACAAGGCCTGCGACCTGCTCGACACATTGCTCAACGAGACGTATGTATTCCACACTTTTACATACATTTATTACCGTTATTATTTGAACAGGGTTTGGTGTCCGTACAAGGATTTACGTATAGTTCGTAAATGTAAAGAAAATGGTTTTAGTAAAGTATGGTTTATTTGAACTGAACTAGCCTAAATGGAATGGTAAATGGTAATGGGGTAATAAGGACATGCGAGCCGGTCAACGATCGCACGTGAACTGATTGGTAAAATTATTACATTTAACTCGTGTGGCGTCAAGTGCTGACACAGCGCAGCGCTATGTAGGGTGCTAGCACCGTATATTATTCATATAGTTCGTCTCGATATTTGACTTTGCTAAAATAGCAACTGCCATCACATTCTGCTAATTAATTAAAATATTTTGTAAATTTATTCATAGTAACAAATCTTTGATGAGTTAAGATCGCAATTAGTCAATATATATTAAATTTTATAGTGGATTATAAATATCAACCTTGTCAATGACCTTGAAAATTAATATACTTGAAATTTTCTTTCTTTATCGCTGAGTGTTATTGAGTTAGTACATTCCAAACCGTTAATAACATGCTCACTGTGTCGCAGCGACGGCAGCATCTCGAGCAGCGAGCTGGTGCGTCGCGTGCAGGAGGTGGAGCGGCTGGTGTGCGCGAGCAGCCGGCTGGCGTGGCGCGGCGTGCGTGTGCCGCCGCGCGAGCTGCGCGACCTGCGCGCCGACCCCGCGCACGTGCACGCGCTGCTCACCAGGACGGCCAGGGAACTCGCCAAGGGGTACCACTAAAACTTCTTACATAAAATCCTTATACTTTACATCACAATCACTTCTTCGTAAAATTTTTTTTTTTAATGCTATGAGTGCAGAGACGAGCATGCCGTAAGCGATACGACTGCTCATGAACAATAGCAAAACCAAACAACACTGGAATTACAAAGCAATGCTTGATATTCCACTGCGCTCGCAATCCTGAGACATAAGATGTTAAGTCTCAATATGTCCAGTAGTTACTCTGGCTACAATGTCATTCAATCCGGATCACAACATTAAACTACCGTTTGGTGGGAGAAATAAACATTGCGGTGGTACCCACCCAGGTGGCCTCTCACATATGAGGGACCTACCACCAGTATTTTTAATTGCAATAGGTTTGAAGTCACCAAAACTCCACCTGGCTTCGTTTTCAGTCACAGTCTGGATATACCTGATGTAAAATTTATACTCCAATATGAATTATTTAAAAGGTGCTATGTTAACAAAATTTTACCCTATTATTTACCCTTTCTCAGCCTTTCATTCTCTTATTTTTCATTAAATTAGAGGCTAGTTTATCATTTGAATCTCCCACTGTTTGGTTCGTTCTACATGGCGTTAAGGCGTCGCCTTTCCACATAGTCTTCGATTCCTGCATTGTCCAAGTTCAGCTTTATTTTTCATTATTGTTCAAAACTACCATAGTATTATAGATTTATGCAACAACCATATTACAGGAAACTTATAAAGACTTTGTTTACATTGCAGTGATGAGAAGCCGACACAACAGGATTGGGAGAAGTTGTTGAAAGACATCCTCGAGTTGCAGTCTACAATATTCAATTGCATAACTAAAGAGCAATGTTATGAGGTAATTTTTATGATCTGTTTGACTAATGTTTAGTAAAATAAAAAATATCTGCTTAAAACACGCAATTTTCAAATACACAGGAAATATTATTTTATTAACTGTACTGTTGGAAAAAGTAATTAAAAAATATCTACATCTATATTAAGTACTCTTTAGGCCATGAGTAAATTCATTTACACATTGTATATGTCGGAAATAGATGAATCCTCAGCATTATTTCGGATTGCAGCACTAGCGCAATCTATTGAGAAGAGGTCGACATCTCGAATGTTTGTGAGGTCCATCGTTTACTTTAAATCCTCAACTTTGTAATAAATAATTACTTAATAAATTAAACACAATTAATTTCTGTAACACTTGTATTTTAAACACTTAATTCAAACACTGATTTTAAACACTGATTTAAACACTTAGTAGTTTTTATAGAACTTTTCCGTACGAAGGCGAATTACTGAATCCTCAGCTAAACAAAAGCCTTCTACAAGAAAATTCTGTAATCGCGCTGATTGGTCAACCAATCAAGCGCTCCGGTTGGTTCAGTATAAACAAAGTAAACTAAACACTTTAAAATAGCTTTTCTAATGCAACAACTTATAATAAAATCTTAAATTGCGCGTATGAGAGTTTACATAATTATTTATGAATATTGATAATCATTTTATAGTCAAGAAATTGTTTTACATCGAAAGGATGTCGCTCCCACATAATAGGCTATTTGACTGTATAAAAAATATTGACTTATTTGTTTCCATCCGTGTACATAATTTAATTTTAAAACATATTTCATTATCATACATTAAAAATATTGTATATTTTGGCTAAAAAACACAATTATAATTTAATTTATTTTGAGTTCGCGCCACGTGATCGTAAACGATTTTGATTGGCTATGACGTCATGCGTTTGTATGAACTACTCACATACAGGAAATGAATGGGATTGATAACGGCATAGATGTAAATTAAATATTAAAAATACCTTTAAAACGAGTTATTTGACATAAATACCCGTGAATTAATAATATTATCATGTCCAATGTAATAAAATGTGAAGAAAGAAATATAATTATATTTTTTTTGACAAAAACTCATTGAGATATACAACTGGAGGGGATCTAGACCAAATAATTTGGAACATTTGCAAGGGTACATGTACCCTTACGCTGACAGTCGGCTATGACAGTTGTCATTTATGCTATTTATTCTAATTGCTTTAAAAATACCGTACCCCCAACTGAAGACATGTAAAAACCATTCCAGTTCACGTGAAAAAAAATATAGAATTTAATTCCATACGTAAATTAACGATAATTTGAATAAAGTAGCAAAAATATTAATAAATTAGATTATGTACCAAAGCCGTTTTGACAAATATCATATTTTAACAAAATTATAGAATAAGATTAATGTTACGGACAAATAGGTAAATATTGAAAATTTCCTTTATTTATTTTATTTAATATATTTATTATCAGATACATTAGATATTGTAAATATATTTTTTCACTATCCATATTATGCGTTCCGTTTGACGTCCGAAGTCCCTTATGAGAGTACATCGATTCTTTCTCCTTGCCTGGTCGCTAGATGTCGCTACTTCCGCCACCTAGATGCACCTACAGCGCCACCTACCGTTTTCCGGCTGCATCTAAACCACCTACTAAATACAAGCCGCCCTCTATGTCATTGTTGCGTCGTTTTTCGAACCGAGCACATGGTCGTTACGAAAAAATCTATATTTATTAGTTATTAAATTATTTAGATTAATTTTGTCGCAAATTTTATATTAGTTTAATTAGCTTTCGAGATTTAAGTAGAAAGTTAAATTCAAACATTTTTCAAGTTAGTTTGTCTTCCGTTACCTTTACCTCTTTGGAAAAAATGAGTGATAAAGAGGTTATCGCATCGAATTCAAATGATAGTGATAGTTCTTCGGATTGTTCGTCGGATCAAGAAGGCCACCAAGGAAACGCCAAAGGCGTACCAGTTCACGGGATCTGGAGGAAAGGTTTGGCTTTTTGTCACAACATTTGGTGAGTCATTTGAATAATATTTTAACGGCCAAATTCGCTACATCTACGGAGGCCCCGCCGTTAACCGCGCAAATGCCTTTAGCTAATAGCAACAGCATGCCACATACTTCGCTTTTGCCGGACAGTTCGCTACCAATATCTAATGAACAGTTTTTAAATCCACCCAAATTAGATGCGAGTAGTATTGTCAACTTGGACGTGTCTGTCAAAGAACCGGCTGTACCAAAAGCAAATTGCGCACGTGTTAAAAAAATTAAGGTTATGCAAAGATTTGACTCACCTGATTGGAACGCGGTTCGGTATACAGACGTTCAGAAGAAATACGCGGCTTTTCCAGCTTTTACCGAATTAAAAGTAAATGAGGAGCTGCGACGTCTGGAGGATCCTTTTGCCCCGTTACGTTGGTTTCAAATGGAACGTAGTTTTGCCGCATTATCCAATGCATATTTAGCTCAAAATGAAGCCGTAAACTCGGCATTACAAAATCTAGTTGACTGGTCTGCCTTTAGGGACATCCAGCTTAATGCGTCCTCTATTTATGAAAAGTTAAACCAGCTATTTGGTAGTGATTCCGAATATAAGACAATATCTCACGATATACTACAGGTGATTTGCGGGAAACGAGCTGAAGTGTTAGAATTGCGCCGTAGAGATTTAGTTAAAAAATTAAAAGATAAATATTTGAGAGAGGATCTGAGTAGTATTCCGCCGTCTTGCGAGTACATGTTTGACCCCGGTCAGTTGTCAACATATTTACAGAAAATTGGTGGAGTAGATAAATTACAAAAACAGTCCCCATCTTCTACACGAACCCGGGCAAAATCGCCACAGCCCTCGACCTCGTCTGCTGACGCAAAGTTGTTTCGGAGCCAGCCGAATAACAATTACAAACCCAAACGTGCTGAAAACAAAGATTCCGAACGATTCTTTCACAACAACTCGTCAGCCAAGAAGAGGGGGGGAGGGAGAAAATATAAGGCAGAGGGTAAAAGATCGGGATATAAAAATAAATGACTCGACAGGGTTTTCAGGCGGCTGTCTGAGACGCTTTCAAAACACTTGGGCTCTTTTCAATCCACCAAAATCAATATGGAAATTGATAACAGGTCTCAGAATACCATTCAACAAGACACCCCCATTAGTTCTCCCAACTTCAGATGTTTTAACAAAGTATCAAACTCCAACATCTCAGTTAATGTCAACCGAAATTCAAAATTTAATTCAGTTAAAAGTCTTAGAGCCGGCTCCCCTGACACCGTCTTTTATATCGCCTCTATTCATAATTCCGAAATCCAACGGCAAAAGTCGAACAATTTTCAATCTCAAGGCATTAAACCAGTACTTGAAACCAAGGCATTTCCATCTGTTCCACCATCACCAAATGCCAAATTTTCTACAACACGGAGATTGGATGGTGAAACTGGACCTAAGTCAGGCTTATTACCACCTGCCAATAAAAGATCCACACAGAAGGTTTCTCCGGATCAGCTATCAAGGTCAACTGCTGCAGATGACGTGTCTGCCGTTCGGTCTGGCAGCAGCGCCACGGATTTTCGCCTCGGTAACGAACTAGACCGCAGAAATACTCCGCAAAAAAGGACTGAGGTTAGTGGTTTATTTGGACGATTATCTGATAGTACATCAGGACAAAAATACGCTTACAGCACATATAGAAATCGCAATACAGTTTTTGAGCAGTCTGGGTTGGTGGATAAATATGGAGAAATCGGTTACAACACCAACGAGGCAAATCGATTTTCTGGGAGTCACATGGAACACCAAATCCAACACAAAGTTCCTACCCTCAGAGAAAATACAACGAATTCGTCAGATGTTGCGAGTACGACTCGAAACAGGCAGTTGGAACCTAAAACAGGCGCAACGCCTATTAGGTCATCTCAACTTTGCAACCTTCATCACCCCACGGGGAAGGTTGCATTGCCGCTTACTGCAGCGACACAGCAACAATTTTCTGGGAGTCACATGGAACACCAAATCCAACACAAAGTTCCTACCCTCAGAGAAAATACAACGAATTCGTCAGATGTTGCGAGTACGACTCGAAACAGGCAGTTGGAACCTAAAACAGGCGCAACGCCTATTAGGTCATCTCAACTTTGCAACCTTCATCACCCCACGGGGAAGGTTGCATTGCCGCTTACTGCAGCGACACAGCAACAAACTCAGAAAGTGTCCTCGATCGCAGATTCAGTACCCAGAAGAGGTACATACAGAACTAAAATGGTGGGTGGAGAACATCAGTCAGAGGTCAGCAATTCATCTCCAAAGAATGCCGACGAACCACGTCATCACCGACGCGTCGGACATTCAATTGGGAGCCCTGGTGAACAACGACATGATAAAAGGCCTATGGGAGCAACACCAGTCAAAATGGCATTGCAATCTGAAGGAAATGTATGCTGTGATAGCCGCTATATCAGCCAAAGCAATGGAGCTCCAGAATTCTACAAAGGAGGAACAGTGATTCTTCAGAGCGACAACAAAACAGTCGTGTCCTATATAAAAAACGAAGGAGGAACACGATCTCGTCAATTGCTAGATCTGACCCAACAGCTGCTGAAACTGGCGGACCACCTCAACATTGTGCTTCGGCCTCACCACCTACCAGGCCTGTGCAATACCGAAGCAGATCACCTCTCACGAAATCGCGTCGCCGCAGAGTGGCACCTCACAGGCGAGGAAACATCGAGACTGTTCAGCATGTGGGGCACGCCAGACCTAGACCTCTTTGCATCAAAAACAGCACATGTCGTAGCAAACTATGTTTCGCTAGACTTGTCAGACTCGAACGCTTACTATCACGACGCGTTCAGCAGATCCTGGCATTACCGACTTGCATGGCTGTTCCCGCCGCCCAGCCTAATACCCAGGGTACTGGATCATCTCAATTCAGCCTCAGGCCAGTACATTCTAATAGCACCCAGGTGGACGAAGCCCTTTTGGAGGCCAGACCTGAAGAATCGGGCTCTGAAACGTCCCGTGAAACTCAAAAATCTGGAGAAGACACTGGTGGACACAGCGACAATGCTACCGCCGGCACAAGTTGGCAAGTTACACCTGGAAGCCTGGCTCATTTCGGGTGGGATGCCCTGACGGATACATGGACGCCGCAAGAGAAACAGTTATTGTCGTCGTGTTGGAGACAGTCTACAATAAAGACTTATATATATACTTATACCATTTGGAGCAGATGGGTGAGATTTTGCCAAGAAAATAGCATTAATTTTCGTTTGCCGGAACCTGTAAACGTAGCGAGGTATCTCGGTTATCTATTTTTGACCAGTGGTCTCTCTTACAGAACGATTCTTGTTCATAAATCGGTTATTGCATCCGTTTGCGAAACACTATCTGATGTTAAAATTACTGCAAACCCGATAGTAAAACACATACTGAAAGCTATTTCCGTGGCAAAACCGGCGCCTTCCAAATTACCGATTTGGGATGCAAGGATTTTGATTAGATGGTTAAAGAATTACAGTGTAAATTTAAATAGTTTATATCAAGTATCTAGACACACAGCTGCTATTTTACTATTATCTTCTGGCCGTAGAGTACACGATCTTACTCTTTTACATACTGATAGTCAACATTTTATAGATAACACTGATTCTATTACTTTGCACCCCGCTTTTGGGTCGAAAACTGATTCATCCTCATATCAACAATCTAGCTGGACATTTTTGGTCGCACCGGATAAAAGCATCGATGCAGTATATTGGTTACGTACACTAGTAGATATGACGCGAGGGATCCGTGAAAATATTACTAATTTATTCTTAGCAACTAGAAGTCCTACAAGGCCAGCTACTGCAGCTATGATTGGGGGTTGGATGAAGAGGCTTCTAGCTGATGCTGGTATTCAGGCTTCAGCTGGAAGCTGTAGATCAGCAGTCTCATCTTTAAATTGGGTAAAAAATTACCATATTAATGATATCCTAGCTAAAGCTAATTGGCAGCATGAATGTACTTTTAAAAAGTTTTATCTGAAACAAATTAATAAGTCTAATAGAGAAATTATTTCAGAAAAATCCTTATCACAATATTTTCAACATGATTCATAATACTTACAGAGAAATATTTTGATTTATACCTAGCATCTAAATCAATATGCATTTACATTACATTATATGTTCAATCACATTGTTGCGTTTTAATTTAAAATCGTTACCAAAAATACAAGCCACCAGGAGATAACAAACACTCTCTCATAAGGGACTTCGGACGTCAAACGGAACGCATAATATTAAAATTTTACCTTCCAATAAAATTTGTATTATGCTTCCAAAGACGTCCGAAGTCCCAGTAATGTCTTCCTGGGGCTATACCATTATGAGCCATACAATGACATAGAGGGCGGCTTGTATTTAGTAGGTGGTTTAGATGCAGCCGGAAAACGGTAGGTGGCGCTGTAGGTGCATCTAGGTGGCGGAAGTAGCGACATCTAGCGACCAGGTAAGGAGAAAGAATCGATGTACTCTCATAAGGGACTTCGGACGTCTTTGGAAGCATAATACAAATTTTATTGGAAGGTAAAATTTTAATATTTTTGACACAAAAGTATTTTTTAGTAGGATAACTCAATACGCTATTTGACTATTTTCTGAAAACCATACCACATTATGAAGTGGAGTCTATAGACTTTACAAATAAAGGTTATTTTTAATTACTATATCTATATCATTTAAAAATAAATTTACAAAATACACTGAATAATTCTATTGTCAAAACACTCTGTCTGGCAATGTGGCGTTCAGTTCGTAAACATCCATTCCAGAGATTCGTTCGCATGTCACCCATTCTCTAATCAACCATAGATCAATCAATCAATCAATAGTCCGAATGAGGTTTTGTCAAAAAAATTAGATTTTGATGATAATATTTGATGATAATATTATTTATTCACGGGTACAAATGACAAATAACGCGTTTTAAAGGTATTTTTAATATTTAATTTGCATCTATGCCGTTATCAATCCCATTCATTTCCTGTACGTGAGTAGTTCATACTAATGGATGACGTCATAGCCAATCAAAATCGTTTCCGATCACGTGGCGCGAACTCAAAATAAATTAAATTATTATTGTGGTTTTTAAACAAAATATACAATATTATTAAAAAAAATAAATGTAAGTAAGACGAAAGTTATGGTATTTGAAAGGGAAGAGAATATGACAAAATGCGATATTATGATAGGTAATGAGCAAGTAGAACAAGTGAATGAATTCGTATATTTGGGCTGTGTTTTCACAAGTAATGGAAAGCATGATAGCGATATTGAAAGGAGAGTGAATGCGGGAAATCGAGTGAATGGTGCGCTACACTCCTTTATGAATAGTCGGAAGGTCTCCAAAAAGGCACGACTGGCTGTCCATGGAGGAGTGTTAATTCCAACGCTTATGTATGGTAGTGAAAGTTGGGTATGGCAAAAGAAGCATGAAAGTAAAATTAGGGCAGTAGAGATGAGATCGTTAAGGGGAATGTGTGGTGTAAGTTTGTGTGACAGAGTGCGAAATAGCGTGGTGATGGAAACTTGTGGAGTGAAAGAGGATGTAGTGACGAGAATTGAGAAAGGAATGTTACGATGGTTTGGTCATGTAGAAAGGATGGATGAAAGGAGAATTACGAAACAAATACATAATGCGAGTGTGGATGGAAGAGTCGGTAGGGGTCGACCTCACCGAACATACACCATCCAAATCGGTGATACCCTCAACAAGGGTCAGGTTAAAAGTACCCTGAACCGACGAGAATGCATGAAGACGTTGATGAAAGTGGATGAAGCGAAAGTAGTATGCCAGGATCGAACAAAGTGGCGGTCTATAGTCTCTGCCTACCCCTATGGGATACAGGCGTGACGATTATGTATGTATGTATGTATACAATATTTTTAATGTATGATAATGAAATATGTTTAAAATTAAATTATTTACACGGATGGAATCAAATAAGTCATTTTTATACAGTCAAATAGCCTATTATAGGTTTTGTTGTTTTTAAAATCTATATAATAATATAGCTTTATAAGTTATTAAAAATGTATGATTATTTTGGGCTTTTATATTTCGTTTTACTTTATTCTGAAACATTAGGTAACAAATGTAACAAATATATGAAGTGTCGTATCTGCAGCAATGCCGACTTGATCTATAATATAATCCGCTTTAGTTGTAATACCTCAATGCAAAAACTCATTCGGACGATTGACTGATTGATTGATCTATGGATGATTTAAGAATGAGTGATATATGCGAACGAATCTGTGGAACGGATGTTTACGAACTAAACGCCACGTCAGACAGAGCGTTTTGACAGTGTAATTTTTCAGTGTATTTTGTAAATTAATTTTCAAATGATATAGATATAGTAATTAAAAATAACCTTCATTTGTAAGGTCTATAGACCCCGCTTCATAATTTGGTATGGTTTTCAAAAATTAGTCAAATAGCCTATTGAGATGCGCGACATCTACACGGTTGTAATGTGAAACTGAAGTAAAAGGAAATAACAATCAAGTATTAAAAGTTTAGGCCTTAAATAATCAATGCAAAATGTAATATGGTTAAAATTCATGTTTATTATTTTTTTACGGTGATAAATCATTTTATAATCAAAAAGGAATAAAAAGGAAGTAGCTACATCATGATTACAATGTGCGCCATCTGTAAACCTACATTTTAGAACTTGAATTACTTTAAATAAGAGTTAACATTACAAATATAGAGCTTTCGAGCTTGTAGATGATGTATAAAGAACATCGGTCACGTCCATACATTTTGGGACCTGACAAAGAAATATATTGTACACAGCTGGGATATAGTTTATTGTGTTGTATAGTGCATGAGGAGTGATGTCCAGTTACAAAAAGATTTCTGCAAAGCCGGAGATTTTAGAATTATTCATAAAAAATAGCACATTATAATGTCATTGTCATTGTCAAATATACCTAATGTAGGGTGGTTTTATGGTTATCAGGTACCTAGGAAGAAAAGTGTACTAAATTATAATGATGGCTTAGTAATTACTATGCTCTATAATTTCCCTTGTCATAAAACTAATTAGCCGTTGAATAGGGTGTACACCATACCTGTGTTACCTTAAGGTAATGAGAGAAAATGTAGTATTTTGCTGTCATTATTTCGCAGAATTTTATCAGAATTTATTAAACGGTTTTGAGTATTTTTCGCTATTCTTCATAGTTTCGTATTTGGCCATCCACACACACTTGAAAAATCCCCCTATATGTATGTATAGGAATATAATAAGCACTGGTCACAAAAATAAAACACAAAATAAAATAAAAGAAAGAAAATATTTTTTAAATGTATTATTTCTCATCTTCTCTTTTTACAATAGAATCTAAGAACTCTGCAGGGGCAGCAACATCAAAGTCATGATGTGGGCACAGCAACAGTACTGTGCGACGTCCTACTACACAATTACAACAATACTTAGTTATTCCGTCTCTCCTTGATTTGGAAGTTTGGCATCATTGTTTTTCATCAAAACACACACACTTTTCCTGTGTGAACTCCAGGATACTAAACCATATTGACTAAATGGTAAATAGGATACCTTTTAGATTCATGGCTAAAAAAACTTCGAATAGTTGATAGACCCACTCACTGATCACAGAAAGGAGTATAATAAGACGGGTATTGCATTGAACACAATGCACAAATTGTTGAGGAGCGCACTGTTGTTCCGAGTTCATGTTGGAAATATGGTAATAATTCACACTTTAAACGAAATCACAAAGCGTTATCGTTATACAATGGTTAATCTTACAAAGTGGTCAGAAATACAAGGGTATATCGGAGTCCGTGATTAAAGCCAAGTCACAAATATAAATAGAGAATTAACAGTAGTCGTAAATCGGAAATCAAAAGAAAGCAAAATGACAGCGCAAAGAAGTCATGTGTCATAGAAAATACCTACACTTTTTTTTAATTTAGTACTACCTTCAACGTTGTAGTTAAAACCTTATTTTAAACAAAGTATGACTGATGGAACGCACTCATATGCGTTCAATATTATTAAAAACACTTTAAGTTTTTCTTTTTTATCCGGGTTTTTTAAAATAAATTGAAATATGCATTTTGACTCTAATAAATTATGAAAATTTTTGATGTACCATTCATAACTGGTCCCGTTCATGGTCCATTTTCGCCGATGTTCTTTGTATAGTAAATAATTATGATTAAAATAAGTAATAAAATCAATATTTATTATTTTGCGGCGACATATATATGTATATAAACATGTGCACAGATCTACGCGTCATCGCTGCTGACGTCAGGCGTGGCGTCGAGCATCAAGCTGTCGGCGGAGGTGCTGACGTGCTCGGCGGCGGGTGCAGCTGCAGCTGCAGGAGGTGCAGGTGCAGCAGCAGGAGGTGCAGCGCGGCGCAGCTCGCAGGTGGTGGACTACGAGCGCAGTGTGCAGCTCGTGTCCAGCGCTGCCAAGGAGTACTTCAACTCCGCCTCTGCGCTGGACGACCCAGCACTGGAACTTGCCAAGTAAATACCATTGTGTACACGTGCCTTTATTACACACTTCGTGGACTGCTGCCAAGGAGTACTTCAACTCCACCTCTGCGCTGGACGACCCAGCACTGGAACTTGCCAAGTAAATACCATTGTGTACACGTGCCTTTATTACACTCTTCGTGGACTAAGTGTCATAACGATTCTCTAGTAGGGGTGCATTTTACAAACATAAAATCTTCAACTTAGTCATTTCACGTAAATGTCAGGTGCTGATAATGATGGTGAAAGAAAAATAAGCTTATCTTTACAGATGTTGCTTGAGTGTAATCAAGGATGGGAACCCAGAAATCCAAGAAGAAATGGATCTGATATCGGCACTGCAGTTGTTAAGCACATTTAACTTGACGTTGCTTCCTATTCAAGGTTTGTTTAACACATATTCATAACTTTATACTAAATTTATTTTTCTTATATATATTCTTTAATAGCCTATAATGTCTGCTACTCCTGACCAAAGGCCTCCACTTTATAATATCACTCGGGACTCCAGCCAACCTCACCCGCTCATGCCACACACTGCTGACCAACAAATGAGGATATGGCAAATCGTCAACACCCATTGGACCTGTGTGGCGAGTTAATGTCCAACCTCTTATTTGGTACTGTTGAATTTAATGATTGATTCCTTATTTTATTACTTTCAGTTCGTTTATGCGAGGATAGAATGACTTTAATAGACGAGTGTCTGAAGTTAGATCCGAACGCGTACATGGCCAGTCACAAGTTGCTCAAACTGGCGGAGTTGCTGAGAATCGCTGGAGACGACGAGAAGACGCGGTGAGATTTATATTTTTTGTGTGCTATCATTTTCTGTATTAGAGTTCTGTTCTCGGGCCACAGGAAGTCCATTATTGAACATAGGTTTTCCTATCCACCTGTATTGTTTTGATTGTGTCTTTTCCGAGGCGAGACGAGCATGCCATTCGTCTGATGGTAGATACGGCACTTGATAGACAGTACTAAAATAAAACAACAACTTGAATAACAATTTTGGCGGCCTCTCACGTATAAGAGGTATTACCAATAAATTTAAGAACTACAGTTAAGTAACAATGTGTGATTTGCTAATAGATGTTTACGTGACGTTGTGTGTGTGTGTGTCGCAGCGAGGGCAGCGTGCTGGTGCGCGTGGGCTGGGAGGCGGTGCGCGCGGCGCCGGCGGGCTGGGCGGCGGCGGTGGCGGCGGCGCGGCGCGTGGCGGCGCTGCGGTACGCGGGCGGCGCGGAGCTGCTGGCGCGAGTGGCGCAGGCCGCGCCGCACGCCGCCGCGCCCGAGCGACGCGCGCTCGCGGCCGCCGCGCTCGCCACCGCCGCGCCCAATCACATCGAGGACGTGCTCAGGA
Source organism: Hyles euphorbiae (assembly GCA_023078785.2). NCBI lineage: Eukaryota > Metazoa > Arthropoda > Insecta > Lepidoptera > Sphingidae > Hyles > Hyles euphorbiae. Next base: position 19,354,574 of record CM041033.1, read on the forward strand.
CCAGGTGACACGTATTACATTCTATAATCTTTTCATTTCATTTCATTTCGATAGAAGAAATGACCAATTATTATCGTTGGATATAGACCTATTTTATGATAATAGAAACAATAACTAAATGGACTATTTCGGCACACTAAAATTTGATTAACGCCACAAACATTGGTAATTCTTACAATAAAAATTCTTCAGTATATTTTAAAACACCTCCCGTTGATAAAATATATCTTGATAGGTTTTTTTAAGTAAACTTATGTAAGGAACTTTAAAATATTATGAAAATTGCACTCTGCTCTAATTTCAGTGTCTATATCTATACGCAAAACGATATAATTATATGACATACACCATCGCCAGACTGAGCATCGAGCTGGAGAGCCTGCAGCAGATGGGCGCGGCGGCGATGCGCGAGCACAACCACCTCGCCGACCGATACCCGTCCACTGACGACGAATTCGCAGACGCAGTTACTACGGTACCAACATACTTTCTTACACCCATTAGAGTCCTCATCTTTAGTTTATAACTCCCACTATAAGACTTAAGTTAATACAGGGTATATCAAGACTGCTACCGAAAACGAAGCCGGGTGGTAGTTTAAGCGACTTCAGACACAATGCAATAGAAAATGTTGCAAAAAAAACGTGTAAATTTTTTTTTTTGTAATTTTTTTCTTTGGTCGTATTTGGGTGGTAAATCCATTTTGTTCTAAAATAATAGTGGGTACCCTTTAATTTATAAATACTCTAAGGGATAAAAGAGTTTAAGTTATAATCATAGCAAAAACTATGGATTTACCACCCAAAAATGATGATATTTAAAAAATCATTAAAAATTATTGTCGCGTTTCTCAGCAAAATTTTTAGTTGTATTGTGTTTGTAGCCACTAAAACTACCACCCGGCTTCGTTTTCGGTAGCAGTCTTGATATACCCGGTATAATGCTTTAGTCTAAATGATAATAATCTTGAGAATCTCGACGGCTTTTATTCATACATTTTAATCATCATCTTTTGACTCAGATGACAGAGAGTTTGCTATTTATCACGTATAGCCACTAAGGATCACTTTACGAAAGAACACTGGTTGGTGAACACAAACGAAAAATTCGACCATATCCTTTATTTGACTATGACCGTTCCATGCATTATGGGCGGCACCGGATATCCCAGATCGAAGAGCACTGATTTATAGAGCCACAAAGTTACCTGGCCCGCTGTCGAAAAGTGGAAACAACGATGTCATTTGCAATTGTCAATCTACTTGCCAGTCGCTGACATATCGGCCATTGGTTGTTTACTCAATGTTTTTATTTTTCCTAAATTATTTAAAACTAGTGAAAATTGCCGAAAGCTTTAAAAAGTAATGCTAGGATTATTTAACTTCAGGTATTCAATTTTATGAAGGAAGAAATGCGTCCTCAGATGCCAATAATACCCTTCGAAAAATTGTATCGTTGCGTAGCTGCCGTCACAGGTTAATGTTGTCAGCCTTTCAAAATAAATTCCTCAAAAACAGAACTTTGTACGTACTAGTACAATAGATGTAAGTTCATATCATAAACTAAAATTTATCGTTACGTGCGTGGTGGCCTGTTGGTAAATGGATCACCAATGACCACAACCACATTTCACGGTGGCCGCGGGTTCGAATCTCAGGGCACCCCTCTGACTTTTCGGAGTCATGCGTGTATTGATAGTCAATAAACACACACTACTACTAACGGTGAAGGAAAACATCGTGAGGAAACCTGCATACCAAATCGATTTATAAGAATTTCTATCTTCTTCTTCTTTTCAAATGTAGTTTGGCTCCACCGTTTCATCGGTGATTTTGCCAATGTCATGTAGTGGGAGCGGGGTAATAGTCAGAGGTCAAGTAAGTAGAAATTATTTTAGTCAATGGACAGATTCCGTTGGTGTTTTTGGAGAATGACGTAGGAAGTAAAGGAAGGGTTAAATTATATTTTAATTCAAGGAGTGACTTTGGGATTATAAATACAAATTATTGATCTTTAAAAATTTTGATAACAAGATAATATTTTCTGGGGAATCTGTTAAAAGTCTTTTGACATTGACAGGGCGGGCGAATTTATCAGGCAGGATGTCATAAATAGTATGTGAAGTTCGGTACCTGTGTAAGTCCACCAACCCGCATTAGGCCAGCGCGGCGGACTATACGGCCTGTGATATGGCCTAACTACCCTCAATCGTACTCTCGATTGCAGAGGAGGCCCGTACCCTCCAGTGGGACGTGTATGGGCTGATACAGATAATTTTTTTAAGGGTTTTGACTTCTTTAAGGGGAGCGATTGGTTAGAAATCTTGTAAAGGAAAAAAACATGCATATGAAACTGGGCCACTCATTTTCCCGACACTATTGATCGGATTGAAAAATCTTACTTTACCCACTTTATTGCTATATCTATTTTTAATGGCAACACCAAATTCGATTACAACGACTCTCTCACCGGGTCAGATAACTTTGTGCCTCTATACATCCGCGTGACTGCCCTGCGCCAATCCATAGCATGTTCTTCCATTATAATGGGCCCAGGTGCCCCCACTTACTATTTTTTCTACGTTTATAAATGTTATGGGCGTCCAAGACAGAAAAGTGACTACCGCACATCTCGGAGTCGTTATACGTGAGGGCTCACCTGAACTATATGTTTGCTTTAATTAATGTTAAACCTTTATTTTCTCTGCAGCCCGTCATTGAAAACAAAGATCTGCTGGCACCTTCTAAATTCGAGAAGAAAATACCTTTCCTTAACGTTATACTGGACAAGTTCCAGAATAAATCTCCCACCAAGTGAGTATATGCTACAATTTCAGGCCATCTGAAACATGCATTTCAGTTTTTGGAGTAAAACCAACTAGAATTACCTCTTGTGTTTGAAATAGCTATTTTTAATGATTAGTTTCAGTTTAAAATAATTGTAAGTACTTTAAAGCCCTCATGTATCTTTGTCGTATAGTTGCTTACTTTAAATACAGTAGGTTTCTTGAGGGACGGTATAATTTCGTTAGATTATTTCACAAATAGTTTTAATTTATAATTTTTTGAATGTACATGGATTCATGAATTAATTCACCACACTTGTGCCAATTCACACGGGTCCATTTATTTCTGCCATAAAATTAATATCCATGATATAATTGTTTTAGCGAGCCGAAGCTAGTCCCAGCGGAGTGCAAAGAGCGTCGCATCCGCGTGCAGGAGTTCTACCACTCTCTGTACGGTGAGCACGAGGTGTCGGCGGAGTTCTACCAGTACGATCGGTTCTCGCTGCCGGACGCGGCGGCCGGCGCCGTGGGTCGCGCCGCACTCAACTGGTTCTACGTGCACAACTCGCTAGAGGACGGTGCCGCTACTGATATAGAGCCTGACGGTGCGTTTTGCTATAGAATATAAATTGAATCATTTGAATTTTTAGTAATTGAATAGTATTAGTTTACATAACTTTTTTCTGTGTATTATTTCGGTTGATACCAAGAGTCAACTTCCTGGTTAATATTTTTAACTTAAGAGCGTTTATACCCTGCACGCGCTTTTTGGCTTAAAAACACGACTTTTCAAATGAGTTAATAGCCACCAATAAACAATTTAAAGGAAAAATAATTATTACTTATTTTAGAAAAGGTTGTCATCTAGGGATTTTGGTGGAAAACATTATAGATTGATGGATACTTTGTGAGTACTATACGGATTACTGAACACAAGTTTCGTTATTTAGGCTTTAAATGGCAATTTAGAAGCTTAAGATATCCGAAACCACTAAATATAAGATGAAAATAAAAATATTATCAGACTAATAAGACCCTTATGGAGGGATTTTGCTGAGAAAAATAATCTTTTTGTGTTTAGTTCCTGAAAAATAAAAATTTAAACAATGCGAAATTATTCAGAAACTCTCGTCAAGAACATATTTTTTTTTCACCAACTTATCGTACATAATTTTTTATAGCAATTGCATATTATAATAGAAGAACATCTTATCAATAAATTACCATTTTTATATTTCAACAAAATTAGTTTTCATGTTTTCTACAAATATTTTAAAAACCACTATAAAACACGCTGTCCGACGTGGATCAAATCAGACCGCCGCAAGGCCTTCTAGAGGGAGGACGTAACGCTCGTCGCTCCGGCCTGGCTGCAGTCGATTATGCCGCGCGTAGTAAAAATAGCCACGCGCGGAATGCGATTACCACATCTTAGTACTTTGGTAGTAAAATATTTAATTATTTTTATTACCCACAATGATTTTGTAGTGAGTATAAATTATGTTTCAGGTAATATAATGGGATGTAATTCCGAGGCTAAATTATGTTATGTATTGTAATATAAAATTAAATATATTTCGTAATTATAAGGGGTTGTTAGGCCCCTAACACTATTTATGTGTTCGAACACGAAATGATTAATAAAACGTCCGTAGTGTCTACTGATTGAACACTTATTTGAATGCAACTTAACAATGTAATAATAACGAAAATATGATTAGTATCCAAAATGTGTATTATTCTTTGCTTGCACAGTAATATTTGTCTACTTATAATGCAAATAAAATATTTTTATGATATTATATTACAGTTACATTTCAATTGAATATTTGAAGCGCACGGATCAAAGTTGTTTGAGCCGATTGTATAGCGAGCCGACGCGGCAGCTCTATTCACACAGCTTTGGTCGCTTATGTGTGCGTGAAATTAACCAAGAAATACCTATAGTTGACTTTGCGCGCAAGGTGTATACGCTCTTAAGTCCAATTTTGATAATTTCAATTGTAAGACTGTCTGTTGTCACTGACTCACTCAAAGTCAAAATAAAGGTATTTGGGAGCAATAGCCTAGAAAAGGACGCAGTCAGCAAAAAAGCGGTTATTGATAATCTCACAAATTGAAAGTATTATATCATAACTTGTTTATTGTGGTACAGTGGTATTACCTTAATTCTACAGTAACCCAAAGTGCTTAAATTATGAGTTAATTTTCATCTGGAATATGTTTATAAATGGTGTAGTAATGAATAATGTGCGTCCATGTGCAGTGGTGCGTGCGTGCGCGGAGGAGGTGGTGCACGCGGACAGCGCGCTGTGCGTGGCGTGCGTGCTGCGCTGCGCGGCCGAGCGTGCGCACTGCGGCGCGTTCGTGACGCGCGCCTGCTCCACGCCCGCGCTGTGCGCCGCGCTCTACGCCGCGCTGGTCAGGTGCAACGCGCCCGAGCTAAGAGACCATGTGTACCTCACGCCGCCGGTCAAGGTACTCCTCACACACTCTGTACTCAACATCGAACTGACGCTATTACTAAGCTGATGGCTTCCTGAGTTGATGTCATTATTATCATAATCATCATATCAGCCACAAGAAGTCCACTGCTGAACATATATATAACTTATATATACCTTCACAATGACTTGTTGGAAGCGGCCTGCATCCAGCGACTTCCTGCAACCTTAGCTAGATCGTCCCTCCACCTTGTAGGGGGACGTCCGACATTTCGATTCGAGTTGATCGACGTCGTTAAAATTCTTATAATGTGTATTTGGCATAAAAAATAGATCATTATTTTAAATGAAAAAAAAAAAAACATATTTATGATTAAAGATATTTAATTTCATTTTATATTATTTGCATAATGTACAACTCATATTAGATCAAGAGCCCGTGGCCGCCAGACTTTCGGAATTTTATAAAAGCTGTAGGTTTGTCTGCACATGCCTCTGACATAGGCATCGCACAATCAGCTATTATGAAGTTCGGGTCGTGGTTGCTTTGGAAGTTATGAGCTTTAATGTTTCTGGCCAGATGAAAGAACCATTAAACATGTCTGTATACCAAGGAAATATTTGTTTATAGTTGTCTTAATAACATATATAAAATTCAGCTTTTATACTTTAACGCCGGCAGAATTACATGTTATTAAATATTACGCTATCTTCAAACTTTAACATAATGTAATTTTGTCAGCGTTGTAATATAAAAGCTGAATTTTATATATATTATTAAGGCAACTACAAACAAATATTTCCTTGGTATTCAAACACTTTTGATGGTTCTTTCATCTTGGCAGAAACATTGAAGCTCATAAAGTCCAAAGCAACCACGATCGGAACTTCATATTAGCTGATTATGCGATGCCTATGTTAGAAGCATGCGCAGACAAACTTTCAGGTTTTATACAATTACGAAGGTCTGGCGGCCACGGGCTCTTGGTCTATTACTCATCTTTGAATTGAACAATTTAAGATTAATTTTAATATCGACTTTGTAAAGAAACCACTGAAATAAACTGCTCTTCTCACAATGATGAAATGAACTTGATCGATGATAAAATGGAAATCGGGTTTCGTTTCTATTTAATTCATTTTCGTCAAACCTATTAAAACCCGCTAATATAACTACCTGTAATCACAGATGGCGCGCACCACTCTAAAGAACAACAACGGTTCAGAGGAACAGCTGCAGATAATCCGCGACTGCATCGACCGGCTCACCAGCATCGGCGAGGTGGCCTCCATGAAGACATTCGGCCTGCAGGTCAACGCGCTGCTGTTCGGAGCTGACGAGGACTACCGCCAGGAGATCATATTCAGACTTGCCAGGTTAGATTTATTAATTTTAATACAAGTTAACTTTCGTGTCTAGCCTAGTATGGCTAACACAGTTAACTATAACCTTTGTATATTGGAATCTATATATTAATACGTGATGCAAAAACTTTGGATCCCTTTTTACGAAAATTGCGCGGACGCAGGAGCATAAAATTTGGCACACTTATAGTTTATGTGTAGGAGAAGTGGAGAATGCTAATATTTTTCAATAATAATGCTTATAAAGTACATTAAATCAAAAAATAAAACATTACACACACTGCCATTCATTTCACACACACATCCATACACAAGTATACATACTCTGGTGTCAAATTGTTTCTTTTCTTTTTTATTTTGTTCTTCTGACATAGACATATAAAAAAAAGGTTTTATTTGCCTAATGAGGTAATAATATTAATATTAAAAGAGAATATTAATTATAAATGAGGCAATAATATTAATATTAGGCCTAATATTAAATGTAATATAATTTTTTTTTAGTAATAATGCCTAAAAAGTACATTAAATCAATAAATAAACCAGCATGCATTTGACACACGCATACACAAGTATTTGTACACGTATACATACTCTTTGGTCAAATTGTTTCTTTGGTTTATTATAGACGTCGTTGAATGTCAATCAGTAAAAAATTGTTTACTGTGGTTTTGTTGAATGTCAAACAGAAAAGATTTATTTAACGAATACTACGTGAAATGCTGAGCGCTTATACAAATTGTGTAGCAGTAAGATACATTTAAATGTACACGGACTATCATTATATGCATAAAGAAACTTCTGTAGCAGCAATCTGCAATAACAACATTCAGGTACAAAAAATGTGCACGAATTATCAGAATAACAACATCATCATACAGGTAAAAACTTTTTCTCTTCTTGATTTGGTCGAATTTCGATCACTAGGCGACCACTAGTAATAAATAAATGTGTAAAATGTGTGCGCGGGCATAAAAAGGAAGGAAAATAAATAAATAAATAAAACTTACTATATTACTTTATCTGATTTGCCCAATGCTTTAAACATATGGTTGCGTCAGAAATATTTATGTAAAAAGGCTAAAAAAATTCTTCCAAAAAATTTAAAGTATCACATTTAAAATATTTGTGATTATTTTTTATTGTGAAAATTTATATTGGAGAGTTATTGGCAGTTATGAAAGTTAAAATATAAAGAAAAAAAAGAAAAAAAATGCAAAAAGAGTTTTCTTGCCGAAACCCGGGATTGAACCGGGGACCTTTAGATCTTCAGTCTAACGCTCTCCCAACTGAGCTATTTCGGCTATAGCAACCGAAGCGAAATTTCATATCTGTTTCACAAGCAATGTGTATTATTGTTTTTGGTGATAATTAAATATGGTTTGCAGAAAGTTGTAGAATAGTGCTTTTTATGGATTTATATAAATTTATTTTATTTATTTATTAATAATTTTCTTATCGCTCCTGGCGATTTCTTACAAAATGATTTCTTAGATTTATCCGATTGTTACACAGTAAAATTAAACTATTTTTTGCGGATTTTATCGCGGATTGATTTTAATTTTAATAAGTTATTATTAATATTAAATTAATTATTATTAAATAATGATAGTTGATTCGAGTCACTGACCGGATTATTTATACTTCAGTCCGCTTCGTGACCACGAAAACTGTGAAGTTATCGAAAAGTAGGGAAGTCGAAAATGTATTTTTTAAAATTAAATCCTCGCTAATATCCTTAAATAATAATTTCATTTCAATGTTTTCTTGCAATTTAATTACTTTTATTTACTGGTGGTAGGTCTCTCATATGTGATAGTCCATTTGGGTGGGTACCACCGCAATGTCTATTTTTCTCGCCAAACAGTAGTTTAAATGTACCCTTGTGTTTCGGGTTAAAATAAATTGTAGTCAGAGTAACTACTGCACATATTGAGACAACATCTTATATCTCAGGATAGCGACCGCAGTTGAATGCCAAGCATTGCTTTGTAATTGAAGGTGTTGTTTGGTTTTGCTACTGTTCATGAGCGGTCGAATCGCTTACCATCAGGCAAACGGCATGCGTCTCGTCATTCAAGGCAATAAAAAAAAAACAATAGCTACAATGCTACAACACCTTGTATCATGTCGGATGCAGGGCGGGCGAGCGCGATCAGATGGCGCTGGCGCAGTCTCTGTCGCAGAAGTACGGCGTGGACGGCACGGAGGTGTGGCTGCAGCACGCCGCCGCGTGTCTGCCGCGTGCGCATGCGCTGACACTGCTGGCGCCGCACCACGCGCCGCACGACGCGCATCTGCATCGGAGGTAACACTATTAGTTATATACTGCATTATAAATGTTACGTGCTAGTGCCTAGTTAACACACTTTACTCTCTACATATTAAATACCAATGCACACACATACTGCATACTGCATACTGCATGATACGTGATATACGTGCTAGTGCCTAGTTAAAACTCTTTACTGTCTACATAGTACATATATACTATCCTTTAATTTGATTTTAATAAAAATATATGTAATTTAAAACGTAAAAGCTAAAGACAATGTACATAGACTTGTCCTTATATTACTTCTTGTAATAAAATATAATTTTCTATAATATCTATTTTATTTTCTTCGCCGATAACTCCATCAATAATTATTAATATTGAATTTATCTATTTTGAAATTTGGATTTACATGCATTTATATTATAAATTAAATAAATATTTAATAAAATCTGAATATGCTATTTCATCAGAATCAGTAAACAGCTTTAGTTTTTTTTTTCAAATTAGTTATATTATCTAAGGAATAGAAATATTGACAGCCTCCGTGGCCCAGTTGGTTAGACACTGACTCTGAAACGAGCAGTCGTGTATGTTTGTGTAGCCCACAAATATTTGTGCCGGATCGGGGTGTTTGTGACCGCAAAGACTTTTTTATGTCTGATAGCCACGACACAAATATGTGGGATCAGCAGTCAGGACTGTGTATGTGATTGTCGGGTGTACTTTTAAAAATATTTTTTGTTTGTTAGAATGCGCGAGGCGCTGTGGCCGCAGGTGCAGGGCACGGATCACAACGCACTCATCAACTACTTCACGCTGCTGCGGAGCGTGGACGACAAGCCGCTGCTGTTCGGCCTCACCGCCGCCGAACACATCAAACTGCTCAAGAAAGCCAAGGCCGCCTCGCCCGGTATGCAAAATACTAACGCCCGAATACTCAAACGTCATTGAAATATTAAGTGCATTTGCGTAGTTAAGTGCAACGTAATATTTAGTTAAGAAAACTGAAAAAAAAAATTGAATTTTGCTTAAAATTACATCTTTCCTTTTATTTGACGTATGTTACTACTTACCAGAATTTGATCTCTATTAGCATCATTATCGAATGGTGTAATAATACAGCATGTGATTTTCTTTTCAAAATCATTGGGATAGATTCCTAGCTAGTTATATTGATTATCAAAAATCTAAGTATGCAGTTTTTGTTTTCATTAAAATCGGGTTCGTAAATCGTTTAAGCATTTTTCGCTATTCCTCATAGTTTTGGATTTGGCCATCCTTGCCATTTGAAAAACTCACCCTGTATAAATTATATTTATTTAGATTTAATTTTTGAAAAATATGTATGTCTCTCATGGTATGCGTTGTCAACAGAGTTGGACTACAAGTTCCTGCTGTCCCCAACGTCCGCGGAGGAGTTGGTGTCCCGCATGGTGGACATCATGAAGCCGGAGAACGCGGGCATGGTGACCAAGTTCCTGCGCACGCTGCCGCCAGCCTTCAAGCTGCCAGTCTCAGTCAACACACTCTACACCAAGTGGCTCACCAAGTACTTCTTCAGTGTCAGTATCACATAGGATGAAATTAAATGAAAATATTTATTGAACTCATAAAATTTCATACATGATTTAGATTCACTTTTTACCATCACCACCCGGTTCACAAGTCTGTTTTCGCCAGATAAGAACGGACAAGAAACTCTAGAGGACTTGATAGATTTTGTCTAGTACTAGTTTAATCACCTCTGGTGCAGTTGGTTAGACGCCGACTGTGAAACGAGAGGTTCCGGTTTCGATCCTCGCACCGACACAAATGATTGTGTGGCCCACAAATAAGTATTTCAACAAAGACATTGTCAGTTACATCTTTTATTGTGTTTTAAAGTTAAGTGTCATTTTAATGGCGATTGGATTATAGAATATGAGCGGTATATATTATTATTTAGTCGACTGAATTTATTTAAATAATTTGTCAGGTGTCTCCGGCTAGTGCTACAAGTAAGAAGTGGATGCAGCAGTACCGCCAGTGCGCCAGCTACTTCAACAAGCTCTCTAAGGAAGATCTCATGCAGTTTGTAAACGACACGTGCTTCTCTGACGACGCGGTGCAACGGTAATGTATCCTCCATCAAAAACAATTATTTAAATGCTTAAGTAACATAACGACGGCGAAGTACCAATAGCTCCTAACTGAAAGTCATAAATTTACACAAACAAAAAAAAAGTTAATTTTTTGTTTCATTAATGAGTAGTAAATATATTTATTAGTGGGGAATAGTAACAATGCGAATGTATGGTAAAATACACTTAGTAGATTTCACAAAAACATCGGCTTAATTCACCTTTACAATTAAAACAATAAAGAAGGTAATTTCTCATAAAATTTCAGATAGGAGGTTTTGGTTCTTCACCGTCGATAAGCTTTTGTGATTATAAACATTGTGTAGCATACTTCCGACCAAATTTTGATAATGCAAACCTATATTTACGTAGAGCGTAAATTGAATTCTTCATTTCGTTCAAATAATATTATCAACGTATTTTTTAATTCCCCGACGTTTCAAGACCAGCTTTAATGGTCACGGGTGGGCTTATTATTAAATTCAATATTTTTTGAATAAAAAGACTCCATTTGAAATGTCTCAGCGAATTTAAAGAGAAGAATTGTACTACTCCGGCAATCTCACTAAAAAAATAAACACTATTAGTGTTTGACTTATTATTATATTATATGCCTATGTTTATTAGGGATTTTGTAGTATTCTAATGATGAACTAACTTTTCAAATGCATCCAGTAGTTGTAGAGCCTATTCAGTGCAAATAAATAAATATTTTTTCTTTATACTATTACTATAGCCTACAGTTTTGATCATAAATATAATTATCCAGCGTACCAGCTGGCACGCGCAATCTGATGATAATGCAAGCTGTGGACTACTGTCAACAAGAACAGGAAAACGAGTTCAAGTATTCTAAAAAGTAAGTATACAGTTAATGAGCTTAGTAAATACAACTTTAATAACGCGTTGGCTCACTTCAAATAATATGATTGTGCTTTATAAACTAGTACCACATTATTAATTTATTATTTATACAAGGTATATCCAGACTGCGACCGAAAACTAGAACATATACAAAAAATTGATTTTTTTTGAATTTTTTTATATTATCCTATAAAAAACATAGGTGGTACAAACATAGTTTTTCCCAAAATAATTGTCTATACCATTATTTTTAAAGGCTTTACGTTACGCAAGGGTTTAAATGTGTCTGTACTAAGCCACTAAAACTACCACCCGTCTCCGTTTTCGATTGCAGTTTCTCAATAAAGCTATTATAATGAATAATGATTATTCATTACACTTGAATATTTCGAAAATAAATCACAATAGTGTATGTTATGTTATTACTTGTTATTACTTTTACTTTAAATGGTGACGATGATGAAGCTCTATATTTCTAGAATAATGGCACCACCACCATCACCATATTACTATATTCACCTGCAATCAGGAATACATATTATGTTTAATTGTAGTGAGCAGACTTGGGCGCAGGTGGGTCAGGAGCTGACGCGCTGGGCTCGCTTCCTGGAGAACTTCCACTCGTCCGCCGTGCAGACCATTATCGAAAACAGCACCGTGCCCAAAGACGAGATATGGCCGTGAGTATTTATTTAAAATCGCTGGGGAGGAATTGCAAGGGATTCAATTGTTTATTATTCAATATTGAAACTTATTTGTTTGGAATACGACATAAATTCCATTGCTTTAAATTTATGTCGCGGCATTAATGAATGCTTATCGATATGTTATAGTTACTTTGGTAACAAAGTTTTTCAAACTGATACACAACGGTGCGTTTACACTGCCGTTTGTCCTGGGTCCGTGGTATGTCCTGGGATTTGATTCGCGTTTGGTCCGTTTACCAAAAGGCCACCACGCATTTGGAATATGGAAACATGAAAATGGAATAGTAGAGTAAATATTGTTTACTACACAGCTACTTCATTATCAGTCCAGAGTCAGGAATTAGTGTCCGATATGGCGATAAGCTATCCAATTGTGGGACGGAAAAGTAGGGGTCCTGGTCGTGCCTACCCCTACCTACCACTTCTATGGAAAAGCCGTGAGTTTATATATGCAAGCTAACGTACAACCCTGCAGTGAGATCGAGAAGAGCCACGGGTCCCCGGAGGCGCTGAGCGCTAGTGCGGCTCGTATAGTGGTGCGCGGCGGCGGCGCGGCGCTGTGCTCGCTGCTGGGCTGCCTGCACGCGCCGCACCTGCTGCTAGAAGTACTCGCCACCGCCGCGGCACTGTGCACTAGCATCACGTGAGTACACACACATCAAACAAGCACACATAATATCGTTCATCATCATCATCATCATCATATCAGCCACAGGAAGTCCACTGCTGAACATAGGCCTCGTCTAAGGATCTCCACATCGACTATTTACAGCTGCCTGCATCCAGCAACTAGGAAGTCGCTTTTTGTTTGCAGGAGCAAACTTAGCCAGATCGTCCCACCACCTTGTAGACGGACGTCCGATGTTTCGCTTGCCTGAACGTGGCCTCCACTCTAGAACCTTTCGGCCCCAACGGCCATCGGTTCTGCGAGCTATAATATAGTTAATCTTTGAGTATTTTTAATATCTTCTTGAACGTCCACCTGTCAACGGGCCAAATGTTTTTTTTTTTTAAATATACCCCCATTTCTATTTATATTATGGCTGTCAATAAATTTACATTAACAAGCCTCTAAAGAGGCCGGAACATTAGAGTACATATAGAGGGAGTGCTGTTCTTTCAAAAACGTAGATCAAAATGCTAGTGCCGTGGTCCCGTTTTCTGCCCTCCTATTGGATAACATTTGACAGGTTGTCCAACATGCACGAATTATTTGAAAAATATATTGTTTAAGGCTATTAAATTCCTCTACCAACGTAGGCGACCAGGTGTTAAGGAAACTGAAGAAAATATTGAATTTTGCTCAAAAGACATATTTCCCTTTTTTGACGTGTCATTATTTCCCAGAATTTAATCCCTATTAGCAACATTATCGAATGGTGTAATACCCAGGGGCGTGCGCTCCTTGTAGGCAGAAATGCAGTGCTTGCCATTCACAGATATTATATTATAACGTTCGTACGTTTTAGATGACTTTAATTTATAGTAAATAAATGTATCTGTATCAGCCCATATACGTCCCACTGCAGGGCACGGGCCTCCTCTACAATCGAGAGTACGATTGAGAGTGGTTAGGCCATATAGTCCACCACGCTGGCCTAGTGCGGGTTGGTTGTTGGGTTGGTAAATAAATGAATAAACAAAATATAATAACTTAAAAACGCCTAATATTTTATAAATAGCACCTATTTGCAATCACGCAAATATTATATTTGCCACGCGAAAAGCAAGCGGCGCGGCGCTGCAAAGCAAAATAATGTACCTAATCAACCAAGTAATGCCGCCGCGTCCCGCATGACATTTGTTTGCATGTGTGTAGTAATTTTGGTGTCCGTGCACAGTCGCAAACGCACACACCCATGAATATTGAAAGGCGCGACTCCTGCGGCAGGCCTCGGGAGTTCGGCAGTTGTCGGGAGTGATCGGGAATGTTCGTTGCCTATAATCCGAGTAAAATTAATAGGCGGGAATCTAATAAATCACCTATGCACATTATGCATTTTTGGTTAGTAAGGTTTTATTTGTTTAAATAGAAATGTTTTGTGTTTCGCGGGGGCCATTTTGCCTTTTTTATGTGTTTTTGCATTGTTTACTATTTTATACTAGTATGTTTGTAAAAAAAATAGATTTCTTAAAAGATTTTTCATTTTAACATTTGAAAGTGTGTACATTTAACAGTTTAAGTTTCGATATTAATTGTAGTCATTTGCTTTTACTAGTGTGTTTATTTATTTTTTCAAATGTTATTTGATTGTGAGGTTTGTGTTAAAAATGTAGGTATGTTTATCAAATGAATGAATGAGGTGGCTGAAATCTTGCGTTTATTTACACCGGGATAGGTATAGTAATCTCAACTAACCGGGACCTTGAATATGTGAAAATTGAAGCCGACTAGGTGAGTTTTTTTATTTTACTTATTAGAATTTCTTCCGCCGCGACGATCGATCGCTGTTTTGTCTGCGTTGCCGTAGAAGATGGACATGAATAGTAGTACATCTAAGACTTGTTATGTTGGCATGGTTTCTGACTTAGAGATCCGTCGCGTGGCTGTGGCTATGCTAAAAACTATAAAAAAAAAGTTTTTGTGACCGAGTACTCCGCCGCATACCCAGTGTCATAATCCTGTGCACGCCGCTGGTAATACCCCATACATAGAAGAGAATGTTTACAACAAATACGTCTATAAATACTGGGTATCTCAAGACTGCTACCGAAAACGAAGCCGGGTGGAAGTTTTAGTGACTACAAACATAATGCAACTATAAATTTCGCAAATAAACGCGACAATTATTTTTTATGATTTTTTAAATATCGTCATTTTTGGGTGGTAAATCCATAGTTTTTGCTAAAATAATAATATAAACGCTTTTATACCTTAGATTATTTATAAATAAAAGGCTATACACTATTATTTTAAAAATGTATTTACCACCCAAATATGGTCATAGGAAAAAAATAACTAAAAATAATTATCGCTTTTTTTGGAACTTTTTCTGTTGCATTGTGTCTGAAATCGCTTAAACTACCACCCGGCTTAGTTTTCGGTAGCAGTCTTGATATACCCTGTATAATAAAAACCCACATGGTCACATGATTTAAACTCAGTGCTAGCTAGTGGAAGCTCTACTCATAAAATGTTAATAACGTTGTATTAAATTATTGAACAGAATGTCATTTTTTAAATATCAAAGCTAATAAAAATAAATATTTCCAGCAAGTTTTGCGTGATACGCCAACTGTGTCGTATATTTCTTAATATACGAAATTATGTTATTCTATTAATTTGCAAAGAGGTGCTAAGAGCTCGGTTTGTGGTTTCTTAATTATACTTAATGGTAATAAAACAAAATTGACACCCTACTATGAAGACAAATAACACGAAGTAAAATATCGCATTAGGTCACACAATAACGTTATCTTTGCGGATCCTTGTCTTTGGAAAAATATTTATTTAATTAAAAGATTAGTCATACAGTAGTTACAAAATCATTAAATTCTTATTCTTCTTAGTCACATTTTAGTTTGATATCGGCCATCTATGGGAAACTTATTAATGATGCTAGGCGTGAAATGAGAGACCGTAGATTGCATGACCGCACCGCATCAAATGTTTCTGCGTTCTTCATATACACATACACAAAAATAGTATGCAGAGGTAATAATTTCCTAATTTAAATGGATGCAATACTAACATGGATACATTATTAAAACATTGACAGCCTCCGTGGCGCAGTTGGTTAGACGCCGCCTGTGAAATGAGAGGCCGCGGGTTCGATCCCCGCACCGAGAGAAATGTTTGTGCGACCCACAAATATTTCTTCCGGGTCCCAGACCCGAACAGTCTCTCGTAGTTCCCACGACACAAGACTTGATCTTAGTGTGGGGTCAGGACTATGTATGTGACTGTTGTGTGTTATTTATTTATTTATTTATTTATTTACACGTCCAATGATCCTTCTCCTCGTCATAGTAACCCATCTTTTTCTGGTGTTCTTTTATCATTTTCGCATTGGCTTCTCTCAGGTCGTACGCCCAGCCTATTTTAGCAAACAAATTGATGAACACGGTTGTAATGCTTCGCACGGGGTAGTCGGCACCCTTGTAGTCAAACGGGAACACGTGGTGGAAGTTGTGGAAACCTTCGCCTCCACTCGTCAGCACCACGAACAAGTTGTCCCTCGCAGTTATTTTACTAGAAATAATGAAACAGCTATCATCACTATGAATTACGGTATTATAATGGAGCGGACAATGAGAACAAGATCTTTGTGCGCCGCGTACGTACATATTACATACCAATTGAGATCGCAAAATATAAGGTGACTTCGTAGGGTCGGCAGAAACAGTAATAGTTTGAACTCTTAGTGCGCTCAATTCTTTGAAACTAGGGGTTTAGGTAAAACCAGATATTATAGACGTCACCGGAATAAACTGAAATTCAGGCCTAGTCCCTATGACTAGCGAATAGCGACATATGGAAATACGAGCACGGCACTTATCGCTTTATTATAAGGAGAACCCGCTACAGCATTTCCTCTAAGCTACGTTCCTTATCAGTAAGGCAACGTTGCAAGGAGGAGGGAAAGTAAATCCAAAGCTTACTTGTCGTAATCCTGCGTGCCGTCGCTATGCAATATGCTGTTGACGGTCATCTGCACGTGGAACACGGCCAGGTATCGGATGAACACCTGCCAAGCCACCGCGCAGCGCCAGTCCTCGTCGCACAACCACACGCCGAGCGCCGACGGTAGCACGAACGCACACAATACTTGCAAAACTAGGAAGTTTCTGAAAAAATAGTGCGAGTACAAAGAAAATCATATACTTACAAATAGTAGATATGAAACCAGATCCAGCGAATATATCTACTTTTCTTTATTGATTCCTGAAGGCAGACCGATGTACCTTTTGAGTAAAAGGCAACGAAAATTTATTCACAGAATAGAAGATATTTCATTCCGAAATTAAGAATCTACCTAAAAACTTTTAACGTCTTGGAAGACTCACATGAACTCTTTTACAAAAAATATAAGATCCTAGTAAAAGCTACGCCTATAACTACATTGTTTATAAATGTTGGGTCCGCTGTTTTGCAATCATCACACAGTTATCCATTGGTTTCATCCAATAGTTTCGTAAAACATCCATTCAACATTACTCAAAGTTGGTTAAACAGTAATTTCATACTTGTAATTGTTTATAACCCACCATAATATAAGAATACATATAGAAGAAAAAGAGCAAATGAAGGGATATTAAAGTTGGAATTCAAGTTGGACATTATGGAAAACTATCGACAGTTATATGTATCAACGATTTCAAATGACCACTAACGACTTGGGTTGGAAATGAAAATTAAAGCATGAAATGGGGAACATAGGAGAAAAATAAAAATCACTTATGAAAATATCTCATAGCAGAAAAAAACAAATCATACCGATCAGCAATTTGCACAACTTTATCATTGTCGAGGTCGGTCATGTCGGTGACTTCCTCTGCGCGGAACACTTGAGGCACGTGTTTGAGCAGCAAGCAGCCGATGTGCGCGAACACGCGGCCCCTGGTGATGTCGTGAGGGTCGGCCGGAGTGTCGCAGAACTTGTGGTGCATGCGGTGTTGCAGCGCCCAGAAACGGATCTTGTACTGCAAGCAATGATCAGAAATTGTTAAATACTTCATTGAACCTTTTTATGTTATCAGCACTATAGGTACATTTAAAACATAAGCAAAAGGGTCCTGACAGACAGACAGACAGACAAACATATAGACAGACGGACAACAAAATGATCCTATAAGAGTTCCGTTTTTGCCTTTTGAGGCACGGAACCCTAATAACATTATTTTGCTATAAGTCCATTATTATTTTTTTCGTTTTCGGAGGCGACTTTGTTGTTCTATTTTCAAAAGATAAACATGTAATACCATTCCCGCACTGCTCCACATGGCAACTAGCAGTATTTGTAGCGGCATCTTGGCTTTGTACATCCGATGCGTCCAGTATCTGTGTGCGCCCGCCGTCAGACCCAGTCCGGAGTACACGTACATGAACACCGCTGGAAATTTATTTATTTTTTTACTAATACATATACCAATATCTTAAACTATACATAAACTCAAGCCTTTTTCCCGGAAGGGGTAGGCAGAGGTGCCAGCACTCCCACATTCCTTCAAGTTGCTCTGTGTGCATAGCGCCTGTAAAAATACCTCTGACCTTGTGTAATATTCTATGGGGTTCAAAAACTTCAAATTGTTACTAAGAAAAAATATTTTCATTTTATGTACCCTACTTACCAAAAGCCACGGTCTGCCATTTTGCTGGTAGCGCGTAGTAGTAACACCAGATAGCTCCCACACTATGATGCGCGACCGCTAGGAACACATTCAACCATAACACTTCTCCTTTGAACCCCAGCTTACTTTCTAAAACCTTCAAGGCGTTCATAATTTTCTCAATATTTAAGTTTTTAATAGCCCTCACCAAATAAGGCAGCGTCGTGTGCAATAAAGCTCGTGGTTTAGTCTTAAACGAACGGAATCGTCCAGGATATGACCTATACCTAAAACCTCGAACGCCGTGCCCCGCCGGGTCGGTCACACCGTGGTGTTTTTTATAAGATATTTAATGCGATATCATTTTATTGCTTTTTTTTACACATAAGTGTTATAAAACACGACTTTTTGCAAGTACTTGTCCTTTTATATTGGATAGGTCAAACGAATTAGGTGTCAGTCACAGTGATTAACACGGCGTTTTCGCACTACGTGTTAGTCAATACTGATGGCGCTCCATTGATTTTTGGTTAGGTAACTCCGGTTTAACAAGTTCTACTCTTTTTGCTGGTTGTTGACTCAATACGCCACCGTCAAATAAGTCGTAAACAATGGTACAAAAATAATGATAACCTGTATATGTACCGAAAAAAGACTTTAAAGTATTTTTTGACACTGATCGCTTATATTTTTATATTTAGGAAACATGCGAAACATTTAATTACATAAACCCAAGTTTTAAATTATACATATTGGAGCCAGTAGTTATAGTAGTTAAATTTATCGTTTGTAATAGCGACGTGCAGACTCTGGTGTCGCGGCTGACGCAGCTGCACAAGGAGGGCGTGAAGGTGGCGGACGAGGTGATCGAGGCGACGCTGGCCAAGTGCGCGGAGCACCGCGTGGCGCCGCACAAGCAGATCGCGCTGCTGGCGCTGAGCGAGCGCGGCCGCCACCACCACGCCGGCGACGCCGCCAAGGTGGCGCACTTCAGCGTAGACCTGTTCCGCGCAGAGTGGCCGGACACGCCGCTACTCAACACGCTCGACGGTCAGTCCGCTAACATTTGTATCTGTATAGCCATATATGTACGTCGCTCTGCAGGGCATGGGCCTCCTCTACAATCGACACTACGATTGACAGTGGTTAAGCCATATGGCTTAGCCTTATAGTCCACCACGCTAGCCTAGTGCGGGTTGGCGGACTTACATATCATAGAAATTCTTATAAGTCGCTATGGTATGCAGGTTTCCTCACGATGTTTTCCTTCACCGTTTTAGTGCGTGGTGATTGACTAGCAATACACACATGACTCCGAAAAGTCAGAGGTGTGCCCTGGGATTTGAACCCGGACCGTGGACATGTTGGCAGCTGCGACTAGTCCGTTTACAAACAGGCCACCACGCACTTTACTAACATTTAGCACAAAAAATATTTTAAACTCCTCCTATTATTTACTTGATGATTAATTTCGTTGTGATTTAACACAAGTTAGACATTGCCGGAGACTCGCCGAACTTCAATGCTCGGTGTCATTAAAATGCATGCCACTGTTGATCCTGGCTTACAGGAGTTGCAGTGGCGGGTATGAGGGCGGGACTTTCCCTAATAATATTTAACGCTATACTTGACAGCTTTAAATGAGAGCCCTCTGCAATAACACAAATATTTTTGCGGCCCACAAATGTTACTTATTCCTGACATACGTGACAAGCATTGACATAAGAGATGGATGTAAGAGCTGGATAGTCGAAAGCATTTACCAGTTTCGTCTCCATATTCTGCAATGATGCTTCAATGAACTAAGAGCAGCTTTATCGCGCTATAAACATTGTGCAAAAGATACTTGTGGCAATGTTGATATAGTTAAGTAGAAGAAGCTTATGTTTTTAAAGAGTTTCCATAATATATTCTTCTTTATGCCTATACAATAAAATAATCTTGAGCTGTTCCACAGAGTCGAAGCTATTAACAGAAGAGGGCAGGCGCGAGGTGTTCATACAGTTCATGAAAATCTCCAATAAATGGAAGCAGAAGAAGGCACTAGTGGACGTGCTCAACTGCTGGCCGCACACCATGTTCAGGTATATCATGCCTTACAGACTCTCTCTCTCTCTCTCTCTCTCTATCTTCAGCCACAGAAAGTCCACTGCTGAAGATAGATCTCCCCTTCCATTATTGGCACACCAGTTTTATTATATTAGTATTAAGGGCTGAGGATTTTTTTTAATAAAGAAAAAAGTTAATTATTTTTTTTAGCATGATTCATCCAAGAAATTAATTAGTACTTAAACCTATATTATATCCAATACGTATATCATCCAGCATTTACTAAACCTATTCCCTCAGGACCTTATTCATAAACTCGCCTCATGCCAGGGATTAACTTTAGTCCAAGGCTTTAGAAATGACTCTATTACTTTGACTAGCTAGATATTCACTACTTTATTAATACAAAACACGGATGTGTAGGTACTTTAACCTAACATGACAATCCTGTTGTGGTAATCCACTCACTTTGAAAGTGAGAAGAATGGACAAAATAATCGAGTCCATTCTAAAGCCTTGGACTAAATCAAAATCAAAATATTATTTATTCAAATAGTCTTTCACAATATCTTTTGAATCGTTCTTTTCTGCTACCACCGCTTCGGAACGTGTTGTAGCTGTGAAGAAGAAGCGGCGCAAGAAGAGTTTCTTGCGCCGCTTCTTCTTCACACGATGGAGTCATCAGCAACACGAACTGTCTTCTTTTTTCTTTCTAAAGTTTTTGACTAAAGTTAATCCTTCGCTGATTCGATTTTATCAATAAGACCCTAGAAGATTATCATGTACGTGATTTGTGTGGTTGTTGATGATCGTAGAAATATAATTAATTTTATATTTTTTATATAATTGTTTTTTTTTCGACGCCAGATTAATGTTTTTATTGAGTAGACAGACCAGGGCTGTAGCTAGAGTCGAATTTGAGGTAGGGCAGCATTGGTTACAGGTAGGGCGGAAGTAAAAATTTTATCATAATTGATCTGCTCCGAAGCACGGGTTCCTAAATCAATCACCATGTATATCACTGACCTCTAGGTAAGTTATGTGATGGTCAAAACAATTTGTTTTATCTCAAACGATAAACAAACTATTCAATTATAATAATTTATCTTAGTTTTTGGTATTTTTAAGGTAGGGCATTGGGATTTCAAGGTAGGCAAGGCATTGCCCCACAATGCCCCCCCCCCCTAGCTACGGCCGTGAGACAGACCAGCTAGCGGCCCGCTTAATGGTAAGCGGTGAACGACGTTCTATGGCTTTTGCAATGCTAGAGTGTTAGAATAAGATTTCTGTATCTGTATCAGCCCATATACATCCAACTGCAGGGCATAGGCCTCTACAATCGAGCGTATCATTGAGAGTGGTTTTGTCGACTTTGTCGAGCGGGTTTGTCGACTTGACATACCCTAAAAATTCTTACAACTCGCTATGGTATTGTAGGTTTCCTCACGATATTTTCCTTCACCGCTATAGCACCGGTGATCGACTACCAATACACACATGACACCAATATATGTATGTAATATGATGCAGTGAGACGCGCAGCCTGCAAGGCGAGTTCCTGCACACGCTGCTGACCGACACGACCGACCACCGCGGCAGTCTCGTGCTCATCAAGATGCTGCTGCGGCGACCTGCTCTCATCGAAGATGTAAGTACACCCATTACTTAACTCAAACGGATCTCCCCGTATCCATTCATGATAATATGCTATAAGCTATTACATCCGAAGGTGTGAATAAGCTCGATGTATTATGAGTGGTGAAAATACTGGCATGTATGATGTATGGCTGTTTCTTTGGTGCTGTGGGGTGGGCTTATTCCATTATAGCTTGTGCATATATTTTTACCGCAAAAGCGCAAGTTTAAGTATTCGGATTTGAGTCAAATTCTTAGTCAGTAGATCTACTAATATAGTAAACGCGAAAGTTTTTAAGTATCGATGGATGTACAGATGTTTATTACTTTTTCACAGAAAAACAGCTCGACCTATTTTAATGAAAATTGTTATAGGAATGGCTGACATACTGAATAAATAAATAAATAAATAACACCCAACAGTCACATACATAGTCCTGACCCCACAATAAGATCGAGTCTTGTGTCGTGGGTATCAGGAACTACGAGAGACTTTTCGGTCTCACAAACACCCAGACCCGGAAGAAACATTTGTGGGCCGCACAAACATTTCTCTCGGTGCGGGGATCGAACCCGCGGCCTCTCGTTTCACAGGCAGCGTCTAACCAACTGCGCCACGGAGGCTGTCTGAATGAATACATAATATGCTACTTTGTATACAGGGTATCTCAAGACTGCTACCGAAAACGAAGCCGGGTGGTAGTTTAAGCGACTTCAGACACAATGCAACAAAAAAAGTTGCAAAAAATAGCGTCAATTTTGTTTTTTTTTTCCTATGGCCATATTTGGGTGGTAAATACATTTTGTCCTAAAATAATAGTGTACACCCTTTTATTTATTAATACTCTAAGGTATAAATGAGTTTAAATTATTATTTTAGTAAAAACTATGGATTTACCACCCAAATATGACGATATTTAAAAAAATCATAAAAAAATATTGTCACGTTTTTTTACAAAATTTTTAGTTACATTGTGTGTGTAGCCACTAAAACTACCACCCGGCTTCGTTTTCGGTAGCCGTCTTGAGATACCCAGTATGTTCTTTGTGAAATAAATGATCCTCTATTTGTATTTTCAGGAGGTTAAAGCAATTGTAGCGGATGTATCTGGTGATGCAGTGTTAAACGCTGTGTGGATCATACTGCTCAGCAAAATTGATCATTCCAATGAAGAAATACTGAAGCTAGTCATAGAGCATGAGGTTGGTTCGTGATAGTATTTTTTCTATTTTTCATCTGACTTTATTCTTGCTAAGACAAGAAGTTTTAAATACGGTAGTAGAACTTTCAAACATCTAACATTATTTAGCAACTTCAGTCATAGATTTTTTTCTGTTCAAAACATGCCCTCTCCAAGGAATTCCTCAGTGACCTATTGAAAGTGGCTCGCATTCTATCAACTTGTGGATACCATAATAATAATTTTAAATATATTTTTCAGGATGCTATAAAGAAGCTAGAAATCAAAGATGATTTAATCATAGAGCTGCTCAACAATGGATTGTTTATAAAACTGGTGGAAACTCCGTTATATTCAAGCATAATAAACTACATTATAAATCAGGAGTCTACTGCCGCCGAACCTGGTCCGTATTCCATTAAATGGGCTACACAGGAGCTGCTAAATGTAAATTATTTGGCCGAAGCTGGACACTTGCATCTGATGTTTATGGGTGTCCCATTGCCTTTGCGCGGTTTTACTCAATCTGTTATGTATTCCAAAAATGTATTAATTAATAAGTAAACAAATATAAATCATTAATCATTAATAATTATCTAAGTTATTAAATTATCTCTGAATGTGATGTACGACGTTTTATTGGTTTATTGACTTAAGAACCTTTTTATATTTAAAACACGAATGTTTTATAACATTTTAAAAATGAGTTCGCAAAATATCCTTACTAATATTATTAACGATGAAAGTTGATTTGGATAGATGGATGTTGGTTACTCTGTCACGCAAAAACGGGCCTACTGATTTGGATGAAATTTGGTGTGAAGATAGCTCACACCCTGGATGTATACATAGGATTGATTTTATTCCGAAAAATGTAGTGTTCTCGTGGGATGAGTCAGGAATTTATATAGACCAATTTAGATTGAATTTGGTATAGAGATAACTGACACCCTGGATTAACACGTGGGATACTTTTAATCCTGAAAAAAAATAGTTTTCCCGTGGGGTGACTCAGGAATCGAAATATTTATATTTGCTACACGGCCCAATAGAGTTTAATAAAATTTGGTATAGGGATAGCTGGCACCCTGGATTAACACATAGGCAACTCTATCCCCAAAAACACAGTGGCGGTGGCACAGGATAGGAGAGATCAGGATTGCATACTTTTCATCATGGGACTAATTGAGACGGGACATAAAACGGAATCGAAAATATAATCGAGCGCGGGAAATATAGTTAACACGCGAAATATTATATTGTTGCCACATCAACACGAGTCAAAAACACATTCTGCACCCGGGCAAAGCTAGGCACAACCGCTAGTTTAGTATAAGGCATTCCATTCAGACTCATTTTAGGCGGATAATAACTAAATATATTTTCGGTTACCAACGGATTTTTTAATTTTATATTTTACTAGAGTACTAAAGAGCCTGTGGTTCAATATTTTGTCCCAATCTTTACAGAACACCTTACAATTATTTGGAGCTTGTAAATGGTAAAATTAATTTTATTCTTTTATATTCTTGATTAACTTGCTG
Organism: Hyles euphorbiae; assembly: GCA_023078785.2. NCBI lineage: Eukaryota > Metazoa > Arthropoda > Insecta > Lepidoptera > Sphingidae > Hyles > Hyles euphorbiae. Next base: position 19,379,819 of record CM041033.1, read on the forward strand.
ATAAAGTATACATCCGTACTGTAAAATCCAAATTCTCAGTGTCTTTCCCTATTTGTCTTTGAGTTTGGATCACCCGTATTTCAGTAAACATAAGGAAAAATAGCGGAAAAACATTCGGAAATCTCCCATATTCCCCGAAAATATTCTAAATGAAGAATTCTAATTATTCGCATAATTTTCATTACCCAACAGTATTTTAGCCGTTTTTTAGTAATATTATTAACTTATATTTTCTAAAAATGCAAAAACGAAACGTAATAATCGAACAACTGTCAAAAGTTGAGGTTATAATAAAATTCATTATTTTAGTATTTACAAATTCCAGCTGAGAGGTTCAAGAATTGAATAAAATAATACAATAAATCTAAATAAAAATGTTAAGTGCGATCAGGAGCACATTGCGTGTGCCTGTAAATAGCGTGGTGCGGTTGTTTCAAACTTCGGCGCCAGTGGCGACTGAAAGATTTGACCACAAAAGAATACCAAGAGACGATGAAGGTGTACAGGGAGAGAAAGTAGTTGATCTTGACTCCGTTTTAAAGCAGTAAGTTAACTGATGAAGAATAAAAACTTTAAGACACAAATATAAAAATATTAAGTAACACAAATACTCACTCGCCAGGCTTCGATACTAAGGCCGAAACCGCCTGATGATTCGAGAAGTAATCAACTAATTTTAATACCTAAATAAAACTTCGACCGTATCAAAGGCCTATAAAATAAGTTAATAATTTGTGTCTCAATAAATAGTATGATAAAACAATAAATCTCATAATAAACTTAACATACTTGTTATTTTAGGAAACAAAACATATTTCCCACTATGGAATCCGATTACCAATTGTACAATGGAACTCCATATAAAGACCTCCCTATCTGCAACATCCGTGTGACTCACAACAACTCAGTATTCACAATAACCGACAGCACAGGAAAAGTCAAGATTATCAGGTCCTGTGGTATGGAAGGATTTAAGAACACCAAAAAGGGGACTAATATTGCTGCACAGACAACTGCTCTGGCAATAGCTGCCGTAAGTTGACTTTAATGTTTTCAGATTAACAATCTATAAGAAAACTACCATAATGCAACTGGAATTTGATCGAACAGCAATAGTTTGATAGTGGCTTTTTTCTATACAAGCAATTACATAACAAAAACATTTTATAAGCAGCCTTGTGATGTCTTTCAGAAAGCAATAGACAGAGGGATTCAATCTATTAGAGTCAGAGTAAGAGGACTGGGGCCTGGCCGCTTGGTAAATATAACATCATTAAATCCTTAATTGTATTCAATCATCATTACAAAAATGAATTATAAGATCGGATTACACACCTCATATTTTAATCATATTTACTTTTATTTTTTCAGTCTGCTGTAAAGGGACTACAAATGGGTGGTTTAGACATTGTGTCTGTAACAGACAACACACATGTGTCTTGGAATCCTCCAAGAGCAAGAAAAGCTAGGAGACTGTAAATTGTTTTGTATATAATTATGTTAGTTAAAATAAAGAAATAAACTAGAATCATGTTTTCATGCTTATAATTTAGTGTATATGTACAATTCTTTTGAATTACAATTTTAGAACCCATATTTTGATTGTGTTTGACGTTTTGACATTCTGTTGTTTGCCCATTGGTTTTGAAGTTCTGCTTCATTTGCTTTAGCCTGAAATAAATGGAATTTTATTAATCATGTATTGATTATAGTATATAAGAATTATAACATAATTTATAAGAAACCTGCACATCGCTATTTTTTAATTATAAACAAATTGTTACCTGGTGTGCCAGATATGTGATCTGGTGTTTCCTTTTCTGTTGGCTTGTTGGTTCATTGCCCTTCTTTTTACTGGCTGATACTCTCTTTGTGGTATCATCCATTAGACCCTTCATCAGCATTTCCCGTGCATTGCCTAGAATTTCTTGTTGGTTCACATCCACAATTTCAATGTCTTCTCTTCTGCGTTTCCCTCGTGCCCCACATAATTTCATTATCTAATAGAAAAAATAACATTATGTTGTATGTGAATATGAGAACAAAACATAATATCTAATTTAAATCCATGTATCATAAAATTAAAAGCCTTTAGTAAATATTTGGGATTATTAATCCTTACAGCTTGCTATTAAAGGGAAATTCTAGAAAAAATCATAATATTTGAATCACTTTCAAAATACTTTATACTTACAGCTTCTTCATCCAGTACTGCATTATTGTTAGGTGCTTCTGCTTCACTATAACTGTTACTGTAACCTGAATTATAGTCTGTGTATTCTGTATTACTGGTTTCTTGCATTTCAGGCTGCTCTAAATTACTTACATCAGTGTCAGGCTTGAAATAAGACTCAATATTGAATGGCTTAGCTTGACTCATGGCTTTGTTTTCCTTGTTTATATTTTGTTCTATATCTAAAGGAATATCTTCAACAGGAAGCTCTACAGGTTTGTTTATGGAGAAGAAATCTGTTTCCATTTCATCATTGTCACTGTCATCTGAGTAATCATTTATTAATGGTTTAGGATCAATTTTAGGTTTCTTTGCAGGGGTTGGTGGTGATTCTTTTTTCTTCTCACTTCCATTTTTTGTAAGAACATGTGGTATCATTGATTTCAGTGATGTCTTCACTCCATTTTTTGGTTGTGGCAACATACTTAATAGACCAGATTTTTTCTAAAAAATAAATGACAGTACATATATTTTTTTATTGCTTCAAGTAAACATATCTGATGGTAAGTGATCACTGCCAACTATGAACATCCATAACATGATCATGAATTTGTTGCTTGCCCATCAAATGGGAAGTGATGGATGAAAAGTGGGAAGGCTTATTTAGATTTGTAATACTTGTCCAAGAAATCTATCTCTCTTGTGCAATAGATAAAACATATATTTCATCTTACCCCACTACCAGCCTTTGGTTTCATAATTGGTACACTGCTCTCCACATCTCTAAACTGAAAAGAGAAACCAATCATTAATCACAATTGATCTGAAATTTATTATTGTAACATAAATGACATGTAACACTGACCAAGTCACGATAAGTTATTTTGTTATTTGCAATATTAACAAAAACCAAAATTCCTATAATAGTTTCTATTTAAACAATAAAATTAAACATTCAGAAGATTAATAAATAAAATGCATCATACATCATTGAGTGATGGTACAGTGATCTTTGCTTTTGGCTTCACAAGATTGGATGCAGTTTCCTTTTTATGTAGGAACTCATCATCCTCCTCTATGACCTGAGGTTTCTTTGTACTTGGTTGAGGTAAGAGATTGAACAAGTTTGAACCTTCACCATTTGGTTGTAAATCTTCTATTTCTTCCACTTTAGATTTGGTTCCAACTATTTCATTATCTGTAGAATCTGAAAAAAAGAGTAAAATTCACATTCATAGATCATTAATACCACAAAATACCACAACTTACATGTTAACAATGTTTACTCATAAATACCTGATAAATAGGTCAGTTTATATTTGGCATTTTCATCAAATGAAATTTAAATAACGAACGAACAACAAACTTAGACATGCATATTGTGTTGACATCTGTACATTTTATTGTTTTATTCAATTGAAGATAATGTTGGTATAAAAATAACTTTTTTTTAACATGTCCTATACATGTCATGGATGCTTGGCTAATTAATGTTTAATATGTTATTTCTTCTACTGAACTTGGGTAACATTAATTATTTACATTGTGGATACACTGGACAGAAACTGGTAGAGGCAGATCATCTGCTTTCCGATGCTGCCCTGATGCTGACCACAATCTTCGAACATGAAAGACCGACCAGAGAGAAAGAGGCTACACAGCGTGTGAAAAATAAATATGGTGTGGTAACTAATTATATCCTTACAACTTATATTAGAATCGTCTGTAATAATTTAAAAGCCACTTCTCAGCAGGAACCATATTTACCTTTGACTTTCTTGTTAATTATTACTTCATTAGTGTTTTCATCTTCGTCTTCAAATTCACTTGAATCGCTGTTCTCATAAGCTACTAAGGCCATGTTTAGTTCTCAATTATTACAAATAACTTGATTTTATCGAGGTATTGTTTTTGATGTGGTCTCACAAAAACAACCAGTAAGCACAATTCACAACTGGGACAAGAAAGCAATGCACAGTGATGCTCAGAAGCAATGTAAATTGGCTAACGTAGTTGGTTGACAATTTATTACAGTTAACTTCTTAGTTAAAGTTTTTTTCAGTACAATACAACTAGCCGCACACTTTAACAACAGAAATACTTTCTAAATATTTTGAATAGTACTTTTGAACACTAAGTTTCCTTTTCTCATTACTTGACCATCAAATTGGTTGATCAAATTGCATCAAATCACAGCAGACAATATCAAATTCCATCAAAAATTCAATTGACAAAAACAAGATAAGTTTAATTTTAGAGATATATTATATTAAACTTATTTCAGTACTACTTATGAAATGAGATTAATTTACTTTTTACCCTTATTAGATGACGATAAATTAAAATAATTCATGAGTTTCATGAGGGTTAAAAATTAAATATCAACTAGATAGTTACGGAACGAAAAGAAAAAAAAATCAGCTGTTCAAATGACAGTCGCTGTCTAAAATTTCCACAGATGCACACACGCACGTAAAATCGGCTGAAGCGTTTTTGTGAAAATTGTATCTACAGCATAATTTTCTAGAAATTCATTGGAAATTGGATTTGTTTATTACACTTTGGAGTGTGTACATTATTAGTAAGTATACGCTTTTACATTTCCGTCGTAAAAGTGTTCAATCGACGGAAATAAATCCAGAAATCACTTTGTAGATCAATATGCCGAAGAAGTTTGTGGGCGAGAATAGCAAAGCCGTGGCGGCTCGACAGCGTAAAGAAAATGCAAAACAAGAAAAAGACCAGAAGCTTAAAAAGATGATAGAAGATGCAGAGTGGGATGACAATGATGATAAACTCAAGAAAAAACAACAGAAAAAGGTTAGAAGAAATAGTAGCCATTATGTGCATTATTTATATTTCCATTCATTTGTACATAATTATTATAAATTCTATAATCATACATATTTTGCCAAGTATGTTTTTGCTATAAGGAACTTATTAGACCTCCTTATTCTATTTTATGAATTAATTAACATTGGTTTAGTAAATCTATGGACTACCTTCATGTTTTGCTAATTAATTATGAAGATTACCGTAAATCATGCAAAAATTAGATTGAAAGAAAACAAATTTATTTTACATAGCTACTAATGTCCTGGACTGCCTTTACTCGGGTGCAGTTACTCTGTATAACAGACCAAATTGTGAATCTTAGCCATTCTCAAATCCCTTGAACATGCACAAGAAATTACATCAAAATAAGTCCAGACATTTAGGAACAAGTTCAGTGTTCAGAGGAGTTCAGTGACACACACATACACAAGAAATATTATATATAAAGATAAAAATAAACTGCAAGGCTTAATAACTGTATCTCTTAATTATAGGAAGAGCAGGAGAAAAAGAGGTTAGAACAACTCCAAAAGAAGGCTGAGGCCAAAGCTTTGTTGGAGAAAGAGATGGAGTCCATAAAGGGCACTGTGAAGACTGCTCCACCTCCACCAAAGATCACACGAGCACAGATAGCCCAAATGAAGGAGAAAGTTATTAAGGCAGAACCAGTTGTTCCTGCGGTAATTATATATTATGACATTGTCTAATATTAAATCATAATCATTAGTGGCATGTATTCCATAAATACTAATAAACATTAGAATAAATACACCCAACAGTCACATACATAGTTTTGACTCCACACTAAGATTGTGTCTACTAGTGGTGTGGGTATCAGACATGACAAGAGACATTTGGGTCTCACAAAAATTGCATAATCATTGAACTTCATTGTCTGATGTCTGATCACTTATGCTGTATTTATTTCAATACAGTGTTTATATTCCAATTCACTTAGAGAAATACAAGTGGCTTATGAATATTATAATAATTGGGCCAAGAGTATTTCTTATTACTTATTTTAGGCTGGGTATTTTGTTTTTCATTATTTGCGTACATTGCACCTAATTTCTCTACATTAATGTCTATGAATATCACTTACTGTTAATCATAAGGATAAGGACGAGTTCACGCGGCGCAGTGCGTCGACGGAACGCATACACAACAGACTGCAGCCTCCGAAAAGTGGTAGGGGTGGGTTCATTGCGTCGCCGACGCGGCAGCGCTGTTGTGTTTTGTGTTGAAAATTGCATTTCACCACAGATGCACGCACCAACTACGGCGCCGCTGTGTCGTTGAAACGTTACGACTGCGTGGTAGCAAAACACTGCGACAAAGCAGCGCCTACCTATGTGATCGACAAAAGCGTCAAAATTGCCATGCTGCGTCGACGCAACGCGCGCCGTGTGGACTCACCCTCGGGGGCCTATTAAGGCCCATTCGTACAAATTATATGCATTGGTTATGCAAATTGAAAAACCCAGTCTGGAAACAAATATTATCATTATTAAAGTCACTCATTTCATTATTGCTCTTTTACCATACTGCAGTGTTATATTATTTAAAATACATTCTTATTAATAAATCCCCACATGTTTAATATGTTGCAGCCGGCTAAAGTGGTGGTGGAAGAACCACCTCTGGAGGAGAATCTCAACAGGATACAGCTAGATGGAGAGGTTGCTCAGTCTGTTGAAGAGGCTATTTCTATACTCAGGTATGGTTATAACCACCTTAGTTATTTCATACACATCGTTTATTTGTGCAGACAGCACATTGCAGTTATTACACATAAGGCCAGTAGGGCGATTCACGTAATTTCTTAACGCGCCGATAAGTTGCAGTGCGGTAACAATTAAGTTTACGTTTTGGCGCACAATGGTATTCTTGTAAATGTTTAGCTGCGCGTGAGGTGCATGTCAACAGTACGTCGGACGTACGTAATACGTTTGGCATTAATATACTGATACGATTTGTAGGATGTTACCTTACTATTAAAATAGAAACTGCACATGTGCTGCATGTTGTTAAACGGACTAAGCTGTTATTTGAGTCGTCAAATGAATACGTGAATACCTACCGAACAAGTTCCAATCTGAATCACGCTCATTAAACGCGCAGCAATAGACAGTGGCGTAACAATAGGGTGGCATAGTGCGCAAAATGCCACGGGCCCCCGACATTAGGGGCCCCCGGTGGCTCGGCTCCTCAGACCAAACCAACCAACATTATCAACTAAATTGCTAATAAATATTATTTTTCTAAGAAAATAAATTTTGGTTGTATGATAAATAAAAAAAATAATGGTTCTTCAGATTTACGCGAATTTTACTCACGGAAATAAAACTATTATGTATAGATTATAGCGCCGATTTGGTTTAAAAAAGAATTTAACTTCAATATTAGGCGTGTGACGGGGCCCCATCACAATTTCTACGTTTGCTTTCCGTGGGGCAATCGATAGATTACGCAGAGACCCCCAAAGTTTCACCACAATCCTAACGGCTCCACATTCTCCGTAATGTCGGAATTATCGACGATTCCAAGTAAGGAGTAAAATGGGTCGAGCTAGTATTTCCGGGCTTCTACCCAGAGGTACTCCACGTCACCATGCCACCGCATATCATCGCTTTTATAGAGCAATAACTGATGATCCAACAAGAAGACCGACTTGGCTCTATTGAGAATCCCTTACTTTTTGCTTGCCAATTTTGTTCCCTTGTATTCCAAATGATACCTAAACAGCACTGCAAAAGGGGTCTTGTTGGTTGTAAACGAGCAATCTTTGTGTCTTCGTGGGGTTAAACTGAACTATGTTAAATCCATTCCATTGGGAGGCGCGCCCAAAAGCGCCCGAAGTCTCGACTTCCGACAAAAGTTGAAACCATCTTTCCTCAACGAATCCCCGATAGAGATTCTGTACCTAGTCTGATGTGTCTTGCGTCACTTGCACTAGCATCTACACAGCAATGCCAGCTGGTAATAGACTTGATATGCAGGATAAACAGTGTCGGTGAAAGCACCGAGCCTTGGGGAACACCAGAATTAATGGTCTTGGTCTCGTCCAATACGACTTTTATGCTCCGATCATCCAGAAAGCTGGCGATGTACTTTCAGAGTTCCTCTGGTTGAAATACCAGGCAGGTAGCTTCACCAGAACGACGCCATGCCACTCTCGATGAAAATTTCAAGGCCTACCGTAATCGCCTCATCCCCATTATCCAATGCCTCCGCCTGATGGCGTGTGGGATAAATGAGAAGATCACCATCCAAACGACACTGATGGAAACCGTCCTGACGGTGACTAATCAATTGGTGATCCTCAAGAGACCTCAGGAGCTGCTTATTTATAACTCGCTCCAGGACCTTGGAGAATAAGCATGTGACAGCAATCGGCCTGTGATTTGAGGGATCCGATCGGTCACCCTTTTTAGGTATTGGATGAACATGGGATATATTCCATGAAGCCGGGCCTGGATTGTTTTAATAGAAAATACGATATAAGCGAGTGAGTACGGGAGTTATCTCAGGGGCGAACGTCTTAACCCCGCCGCACACGCTCACACTTGCATTGGCCGTCACGAGCCACGTGCGAGGGGCATTATTTAAAACCAACCGACGTAGTACCAAACTCCGTAGTTGCTCTCACGTCCTGCGTCCTGCGTCGACACTTCTGTGATTCCGACATGGACAACAGAGCACGGGGCCTCGCGTTTGTCATGGGTGCTCGCAAAATCTTAAAAGGGCGTCCAGGTCTAAACATAAGTGAAGATCAACGTTCATCCACACTGATCTCTCAGTGACCTGTGACCTGCGTCCAGGTTTTGCGCCGGACAATCACTGGGAAGGAATCAGGGTGCTTCTCGTCTTGAGATTATATCCAGTACCGCCCGAAATGCGGAAGACAGGGTTTTATTCGGTATGTTAGCGCAGATTTTTGTTAGGGACCCGCCTCGGCCGCAATTTGCTGGCAGGTCAGTGACACTAATATATTTTTTTCGGTCTCCTCTGGGGTATCGGAAAATAAGCTTATCAGTTTTTCTCTCCATACAAAAAAGGGGGGCCCCATCCGATGATTTTGCCACGGGCCCCATGGGGGTAGTTACGCCACTGGCAATAGAATACGCTAAAGCGCTCGCGTGACACGAACTTGACGCGAGCGTATTACGAGAATTCGAAAAGGGTTGTTTTGATCGAAATGTAACTGCAACTGCACCGCAACTAAACTTATTTAATTACGTGAATCGCTCTACTGTTATGGTATACTGAATGCGCCCAAACTATGTTCATCGGAAGTTTTAAAACCTATTTTAGTTCTCAAATGTTTTGTCTTCTTCACTCAAACTAAATACAAAAGCTTTACAAAAGGGACAAAACTATCGATAAGTAAAATAGGTTTTATTAATTTCTATGAATACGGCCAAGTGTTTATTCCGCCTAAAGTTTGCCGTGAACACCCCAGAGTATACATTTATCTACATGGCACTTTTAAATAATAATCCATTGGTAAATAAGAAAAAATTTTAACTATTGATTGGTATTCAGAATTGTTTCTTTATAATAATTATTTTTACACAGTGATAAAGCTGAGGTGGATAAACATCCTGAGAAAAGGTTGAAAGCAGCTTACACAGCTTTCGAAGAAATCAACTTACCAAGACTGAAGGCAGAAAACCCATCGCTAAGGCTCTCTCAACTCAAGCAAATGCTCAGGAAAGAATGGCTCAAGTCACCACAGAACCCACTCAATCAGACATCTTAGAGTGAAAAAACAATGGTCTTGGCTGCTGAATTTCTGTGTGAAGTTACTGTTTCTATATTGGTTGTATATTAGAGTATCTTTATAATTTTAACAAAATATTTAGAACTGTTTCGTTCAATAGATTTAAATCAACTTTTCCCTGATAATTTAATTTTCTGTAGATAACTCTTACCATATAACTTTTGTAGGTGGCAATTAAATAAAATTTAACCAAAAAATAAATTATACAAAGTTTCAAGGTAGTGAGGAATTATAATGAAACTCAACGTTTTGAACATTATTTATTGTATAAGGTCAAACAGTCTTACTGGTTAGGATGAGTTCTGTACTGTGTAGTGATTCAAATTGTAAATATACACAATATAAAATTCACTCTGGTTCATTACTGTACTGCAAAGGAATACCTTTGCGCCCCTCCTCCGCCTTTTTAACCTCGGTCTCACCTAGTTTTTGTTCAAGACCTTTCCATGATCTGTCCTGGAGGTTGTTACCTATGGATTCCAAAGCCCAATTTTGTCTTTCGGCTAATTCTTTACTTCCACTTTCATGATTATCAATTTTAGTTTCTCTAATTCTTCCTGTAATAAGGCTTACGTCAGTCAGTTCCTTTACGTGGTCAATGTCGCAATAATGGCGTTTCCCGGGCAGGAGGTCGTCGTAATCCGTGACGTGGTTCGTAAAGTACGGTTCTCGGTTGGAGTTCAATGCGACCTCCAGCTCATAGGGGTACACTATTGATTTGTAAAAGTCTCTGTTGCTGTACAGATCGTTTTCTGGACACGCAATAAGTACGTAAATGTCGATCTGAAATAAAATAATAGTGATTTGAGACTTGCAAAATTGGTATGGCTGGTTATGCTCAGTTAGTTAATTGAATAAAGTTTCGTGTAATAAAAACAAGAAGATAGGTAACGTATATTTTAGGCACTTACTTCAGGAAAGTTTGCTAATTTAGCAACATTAGGCTTTCCTACTGAGACAATATAGCTCTTCTTTCCATTGACTTTACATAGCTGCTTCATCCTGCTAATGATGTCCTTTGTCTGGTCTCCAGCTAGCTTGCAGACTAATATACCAACTACATTGGCATCCTTACATTTCTCCACTAAATAACGTCTGCGTTTAAACCAGGTTGTTTCTTCTATGTGTTCTAATTTATCAGACTCAGGGTCTAGTAAATACCATTTTGAAGCTAAAACGTTACAGTATATGATGTTCACAAAAGATAGCGATAAATCTAACTGGATTACACATGTTTTGAAATTCATTTTAGTTGAGTTTACATATCCACAAAGTTCAGCAGTACTAAAGTGCTCAATTTCAATGAGCATTTTTTATAGCTTTGAATGGCGAGACGAGCATGCCTTATGATTAATGATAAGCAATTTAACTGCTCATAGACAGTAGCAAACCAAAAACCATGAATTACAAAGCAATGCTTGGCATTCCAATGCACTCATCATCCTGAGACATAAGATATTTCAAAAACAAACCTGGAATTGATATGGTATAGTTGAATAATGTTTGTCCTCTTGATCCAATGTAAATACAAACACAGTCTTTAAGTACATCTAAATTAAATACTTCTCCATATTTATTTCTGATAACTTTGCCTAAAAATCTTTCTGGTTTATCTTCCATTTCAACATAGGCTACATAACTATTTGGATACTGTTGGAACCACTGGTTAACCAAATCATCTGAAATATTAATCATAATTAAAAATTAGACACCAATTGATAACAAATCAAGTATATTGAAGTGAAATATTTAGGAAAGAAACAATAATACAAGGTGTATTGATTACTTAAAACCATGAATGTTTAATTTATGAGAATGAACACATCAATTGTGGACTGTATGAAGAATTATCACATACTGCATATCTAAATATATTTTACAAAATGAAGTGTTGAAGCTTTGAATATAATGCTTATTATGCTTTAAGAGCGTATACACCTTGCGCGCAAAGTCAACTATAGGTATTTCTTCGTTAATTTCACGCACACATAAGCGACCAAAGCTGTGTGCGTAGAGCTGCCGCGTCGGCTCGCTATACAATCGGCTCAAACAACTTTGATCCGTGCGCTTCAAATATTCAATTGAAATGTAACTGTAATATAACATCATAAAAATATTTTATTTGAATTATAAGTAGACAAATATTACTGTGCAAGCAAAGAATAATACAAATTTTGGATACTAATCATATTTTCGTTATTATTACATTGTTAAGTTGCATTCAAATCAGTGTTCAATCAGTAGACACTACGGACGTTTTATTAATCATTTCGTGTTCGAACACATAAATAGTGTTAGGGGCCTTACAACCCCTTACAATTACGAAATATATTTAATTTTATATTACAATACATAACATAATTTAGCCTCGGAATTACATCCCATTATATTACCTGAAACATAATTTATACTCACTACAAAATCATTGTAGGTAATAAAAATAATTAAATATTTTACTACCAAAGTACTAAGATGTGGTAATCGCATTCCGCGCGTGGCTATTTTTACTACGCGCGGCATAATCGACTGCAGCCAGGCCGGAGCGACGAGCGATACGTCCTCCCTCTAGAAGGCCTTGCGGCGGTCTGATTTGATCCACGTCGGACAGCGTGTTTTATAGTGGTTTTTAAAATATTTGTAGAAAACACGAAAACTAATTTTGTTGAAATATAAAAATGGTAATTTATAGATAAGATGTTCTTCTATTGTAATATGCAATTGCTATAAAAAATTATGTACGATAAGTTGGTGAAAAAAAATATGTTCTTGACGAGAGTTTCTGAATAATTTTGCATTGTTTAAATTTTTATTTTTCAGGAACTAAACACAAAAAGATTATTTTTCTCAGCAAAATCCCTCCATAAGGGTCTTATTAGTCTGATAATATTTTTATTTTCATCTTATATTTAGTGGTTTCGGATATCTTAAGCTTCTAAATTGCCATTTAAAGCCTAAATAACGAAACTTGTGTTCAGTAATCCGTATAGTACTCACAAATTATCCATCAATCTATAATGTTTTCCACCAAAATCCCTAGATGACAACCTTTTCTAAAATTAGTAATAATTATTTTTCCTTTAAATTGTTTATTGGTGGCTATTAACTCATTTGAAAAGTCCTGTTTTTACGCCAAAAAGCGCGTGCAGGGTATAAACGCTCTTAAGTTATTCACTTTGCAATGGTATTTTTTCATAATTTATTATTTTATATAGTTATACAACTGTGACAAAAATTTTAGAATCAATAAAAAAAGATTGACATCCTTGTTACCTTTAGAATATTCAAATTCAGCATCATAAAACAGGCAGAGCTTCACTTTGTCATCTAAATTATAAATAGTAGATGCAATCTTCATACAGGCTTCAGCATTTACTTCTCTCTTTGGCAAGACTGTGAAAACTGGTATGTTGGTCTTGGAGAAGCATGTGTGACCATAATGAATGATGGCATCACTTTGAACATGCATAGCTGCCACAGAGTCCACACAGCAACTGTCGATTTAATTTACAAAAACATTTTAAGACATATGGATGTTTATCTTTTATGTTATAAAAGTATAATAGGGACCATATTATACTTATGCCTTTGCATATGCAACTGCATATTTGCCTTATTTTCGTTGATCATTGCATATTTGCCTAAAATCTAGTGGTAATGCATATTTTCAATATAATTACTTGATTTTTCCGTATATTGCCATTTACCATATGGCCCTGCGCAGACGACAGACTATCCGTGACGCACTTTTTAGTCTGTGAAAATAGAACCTATGCAATTATATGCAGTAACGCACACGACGCGCAAAAAGTCCGGCGCACAAAAAATCCGTGTAATTCGGGCAGACCGCACCGCGCCGCGGCGCGCCGCTCCGCACAAAAGTGTGTGAAAAAAATTGAACGTTTGCTTCAACGCGCGCCAACGCAGACGGCGCACTCTTTAGTCGGCAATCTGCATTTGCTAGGGGTGGGTGGACGTAACGCACGCGATCTATTATCATGGCGCCAGAGGTCGATGTAACTATGTTAATTCAAGAAATACAAAACAGACCAGCAATTTATGATACTTCCAAGGCAGAATATCATGATAGACATTTAAAAAGAAAAATGTGGGAATGTGGGAGTCAAAGCAGGTCTCAAAATAAATAGCAACTCATCAAATGTAGGAACAGACATTTTATAAAATTTGAAAAAATTTGCCGGATGTTGTTTCAGAATTGAATGTTTAGTATGGAACTGTCCCTTCAGTAATCTTTCCGAAAGTATAGGATGTACCCAAAATTCTCTATTTCTTCTTCTTTTTCTGTACTTCATGTACAAAATAATACTTCGCGATCTCTGCACGATTTCCATAGCGTCTACGTCCCTACAGCTCTGCCGACAAAATGATCGAAGATATGCGTCGTGTGCGTTGAGTCTGTGAAAAATCCGCGACCGACTTTTTGCGCGCCATGCAGACTTTTTGTGCGCCGCAGACTCGATCGCACAAAAAGTGTGCCGTCTGCGCAGGGCCTATACCACACACAAAAAAATTAGATATGTTATTGCCAGAAAGTACACACATCTGTTCATTATTACAGACTACAATATGGTCTACTAGTGGCCTTGATGGGATACCCCTATAATGAAGACACTTGATTGAGGCACCTTTTAAGTCCAGTCCACATCAGACATATTATTTCAGGTACTAAGTGTTTTATACTTAAACTCGATGTAAATACTGTTCTTTAAACTGCTTTTTCGTTTCCATCCCATTACATCCCATCCTGTCCTGACTCAATCTATTCCATTACTCAAGGCAACAGGCATGAAATTCTATTCTCTTAAATAACATTTTATGTAAAAGAGGATGTAAAAGAGAAGCAAATATACATATTTAAATTTCTTTTCATCCCCAGGACACACTATATTTTCATTGTTAATCAATGGTATCAGTGAGCCTTTAAACCAAAAAACTAAATTGGTCCAGTACTTTGAGCTTGATGAACTAACAAACACAAACTTACAGCAATTAGTAGTATATGGCTGTTAAATTGTGATTTCATGTATAATTTACTAACTTATGTTGATTTAGTAAGAAAAAAATGTATATATAACATATTTTCCTTTTTTTAATTGTATATTATAGGTTTTGTATATTGCTTAAAGTCCAGTCCATAGTTACAAATATCAGTGAGGAAGTCACGGTTAGTAGAATGCTGGTTGTAAATTACAAGATAAAAATGAATATGATATAAAAACAACTTTGATCTTGTAACACAAGTAAGCTTAGGTTAGGTTGATTATACTTTTTAAGGATATTAAGTACCTATTTTGCTTAAAATATTTTATAATGTAAATAATTAATTTTATATATGAATAAGTTTCGTGTGAACACTACTGCCGCACCGTATCTATATATTTATATCAACTAATTCTGACAAGAATTTGAACAAATCATATCTAAAATCAATTTCGTAAGTTAACATCTGTTTTTATGTAAGTAAAATGTTTACGTTTATCATGTTTACCTTGCGTACGATGTATCACCAAGGATATATAGATCCACATCAACTTGCTTTTTGATTTCTCCATAAATTTTTGCACTCACGTTCAAAAGCTCATCAGGAAATTGTAAACACACCTGCATAAATGGTAACGTTTATAAATATTGTATATAATAATTCATACAAGGTTAGAAAGCCAGAAATACCTTGCCGTAATTGTTGTCCCTGATCCACTTGCATGTTTCATTTATATCAAAACGAGAGATAATGTCATCATATTGTTGGTCATTTTGTGCCACAGGTAATTCACGCTCGATACATATTTTTCCGTCGGTAGTAAAATTTGCCATTGCTTACATATATACCTTACAAATGTGTAAATTTAAAATTATTTATCAAGAACACCGTAATACAAGCACTGTCAATCTGCAATCTGTCAATTTTTTTTTTAATTTATTCTTGTCCATGGATACAGGTCCTTCAGACGCATACATTTTTATATACAATGAACTTAATACCTATTTAAAATATAGTATGTACATCAAATATTTAAATTTTCTTCACAGTATTATTAATATATTTATAAAGTGCTTTATACATACTTATATTTGATAATAAATCCTGCAATTGGCGGGGTAAACTTATATCATTATTTACATTTGTTTGGTTGTTGCATGTCTGTGCTAAGCTGTCATTTAAGTCATTTACTAATATTAAACGGGCAATACCAAAAGCAGGACATTGAAGTAGAATGTGATTTAAATCAGCATTATCCACTCACACGTCCACGTCACTGTCACTTATTTTGACAGAAATTTTCCGATTCCCGCCTTTTCAATATTCATAAACATAAAGCATTATATCCTTGTACCTATTCTAGCTACAGGGAAATAAAAAATAGCTTTAAGTATCTAGAACTATGCAGAATTATTAGATGTGACAATTATTGTACAAATATAATTCAAATGTGTTGTAAACAAATAATAAAAATTCTATACAGATCGAATTTCAATGGTATTTCATTTTCAAATCATGTTTTCACCCATTAAATCATATTACTTACCAATAAAATCCATTTATAAATAAAGTATATACTATAAGCTTTCTTTTGATATCCATATTTTACTACTTAAAGTTATTTTTATCTTATAAAAAAACAAAAAAATATACCCATAATCACATAACCAATTTTTGTTAAGTTTGCGTTTTGCTTAGTGACTCCCAGTTCCGGGTTAGGATTTAATGTTGCCAAGTGATCGTATTCAGTGGAGTCGACATTTCTACTGTTTTTATTTATTTTTTTATTAATTAATTTGACCTTTTTTTGTACATTTTTGTAACAAGTTATATATGTTATAAATATTCGTTTTTAATCGAATGCCATAAGCAGAAAAGAACGTCAATTCGACGTTTTTTTTTTTATAACTATTATATTTAATAATAAGGCCACAACTTATGGTTTCGAGACATGCTCATGACTTTGGGGGTAAAACAGCTTAAGATCAAATTGTCGACCAAGATTTCCTGCATGTGCATTTTCCGCCATCTTGAAAAGGGATTTAAATTCATCAATTTTTTTTTGCAATAACTGTCTGGGTATAAATAATATAAATCAGAATAATCTAGCTAGGCAGATGATGATAAAGTCTGGGAACGCTCGGAAAATATATATATTTACATTTAAGGTTTCCTCGTGACCCAATACGATGCGGAGAATGGACATCAATCCTCAGCCAGCAAAGACGTGAACATTTTTTAAGCCGAATATATCGAAAATTAAATACCTATTAAATTTTACACATAAATATTTGTTTTATTGATTTATATACATGTCTTGCCCAAAACATATCTACGCTCAGATAAAAGTACAAAAACAAATTCATCTTCATATAAAAGTAAAAAGGATATTCGTCTCCATTCCATGCCTTGTCCTACCGACTAATGTCGGTCGTAAAATTTTATTGCATTTTGTACACTGCTTTGTATAAACAACTTTAAACAATCCGCGTAAGGTTGAATTTGCAAAAGATATGTTTATAGTGTGACTATAACTAAATATTTAGAATTGTCGAGTGTTTGGTGACAGTTTCGAGTGTTACTTTTGTTCGAAACTGTGCATCTTGGGTTTTTTAAATTAAGGGCAATTGATGTAATTTTTTTCAAATTCAGATATCAGTATTTGTGTAGATTACAAATAAAACCCTTCAAATGATATAAACAACTATTTATTTCATTTCATTTATACATTCAAAAGTATTCGTCGAAATATACAAATGTGTTTATTACAAATATGACATCTTAAGTTGATATAAAGTACACTTTTGCCTTACGTAGCTACAATTTTACCAAGGTTCCCAACTGGGCGTACCTGAATCGGAGGTACCAAAGATACGAAAAAATGTAAAGCCTCTTATATTGGATTATATTTACATAAGCATGTGTATTATGTTATAGAAATCTTTCATCATAAATAAAATTAGATTTTATTAAAATTCTGACATTTGGTACATTGACTTGACACATTATTCATTTAAATATTTATATGAAACTAATATGAAGGGGTAGTAAATAAACACAAAAAACGAAATCGAACAAACATGAATTTAGATAATAATAAACATTTTCAATTGAATTAATTAGGATGCAATAATAATACATGTATTTGTAGGAATGTATTTGTGGTGTAGACGAAATAAAAGTTCACCAAGCATACATTACGCAGTATTCAATTCCGAGGCACACAGATTACATGTTCTTAAGTCTTATTCAATAAGGTAAGGCTATTATAGTCATATCTACACACTGCTTAGTCCCTATAACCGTATACACATACTGTGAAGGAGATGGAGCGATAGTATTGCAAGGTTCACAGCAAAGCGGTACGAAATATTATCCCGAAACTATTGCGAGCGGCAAGGCGAGCTAGGCGCATTGCGACGCGGATAGTGTGACGTGTGATAATGGCGCGGCCGCTCGGCCGGCTGCGTTGGCGCGGGTCCGATGACGTCACGAGTACCTGAGCGCCCGCCGAGCCGGGGCGGTGGTGTGCCGTTATTTATCTATGTAATACAAAAATTAAATTGTCGTGTGTCATGTGTGTGTATCTGTGTGCGTGTCTGTGTGTGGAGCCTACATATTTATAAAATTACGAAATGTCTACTGTTTGTGATTGTGACATTCATAGAAATCAAACAAATATTTGGAGAGAATATTTACATTACAGTTGCAACTTCACTAAAAGAAAATACAAGTAAATCTATCAACGCATTTCACAATACTGTTATCCGAAGTTGTTGTAAACTAGTGTTGAGCAGGACATACAAGAGGCAGTACATTTGTCCCGTACATGACGTCAAAATGTAAGAGCGGCTCAACTTTTTAATGTGTACTACTTCATATTTGGTGTACTACTTGGTCTGTAAGGTCATTTCATTGACGTGAGCCGTGAGGCAAAGTTAAGAGCCATAAATAAGTGTCAGTACGCCTCACTTCAATTGAAGTGGGACATTGTACTGGCTCGGTACAAAAATGAGGCTACTCTGACAAACTCTTTTTCAAGTCATGTCCTACTCAACACTATTGTAAACAACATGACGGCCCGGGGCGCAGACGCCCCCCCCCCCCCTCCAACCGCGGGTGTAGGATTTGCGCGAGCGGGGGTAATGTCATGTCGTGATATAGAGCATAGATTAAAATATCGCAAATGTTTTAAGGGCGGTTACTGGGCCATGAATGTACCTAATCAACCAACCATGGACGTAGTATCAAATGGACTCGACATTCGAGTTCCACCGTAAGGGACAGACATAAACTAAAAAAAAAAGCATTTTTATTTTTTATGCAAATATAATCCTATTTTTCAATGTATTCTATGAAATACTAATTGCAGATGTTAGTAATAATGAACGTCTACATTTATTTTTACCAATATACTAAATAAAATGCACTTACCAGTGAGAGGTTATATTTTCATATTATCGTTTAGATCGGCTATCACAGCCAACAATAAAGCAGCACACCATACCTTTTGTCTTATAATCAGTTTCAACACTCTTTTACATACATTTTTGACCGCAAATATTCGTAAAATACTCAGTAATTCAAGTTTATAACAAACCGCACGTCTTATTTGTTTGGGTACACGCAGTGTTCCCCTACAAAATTATGTGAAACTATTACAAGGACCGCAAATTGTGTTTTGTCACTTTCATTTTTTAAGGTTTATGCATAAGTCTAAGTGAGATGGACTATATATGTCAAATGCATGTCAAGTCTATTGATACTACGTCTATGCAACCAACTCATGCCGCCGCGCCTCGCAGGATATTTGTTTGCATGTGTGTAGTAATTTTGGTGTCCGTGCATAGTTCGCAACGCACACACCCATGAATATCGAAAGCCGCGACTCCAGCAGCAGGCTGCAGGCAGGCAGGCAACATTATGCATTTTTGTTTAGTAAGGTTTTATTTGTTTAAATATGTGATAAGCATTGTTTACTATTTTGTTTCCTTATTAATTGTAGTGCTATCGTTTTATTAGTAAGATTGATGATTTTTTGAAAATATTATTTAATTGTGAGGTTTGTGCTGAAAATATGTGTTAATTAAAAATCAAAATAACAATTCGCACCATTTTCATTCAGTGAAAAGATTTAAATTGTGTGCAAAGGTAGGTGTGTACCCGAGTTAAAATAACTAAACCAACAGAAAGGGAATGTATCTCGAAAGTTTCATGTTAAAAGTTAAGAACCGCACAGAGTACATTACTATATATGAAATAGAGGTCTATTTTCATGCTCAAAATGGAAAACACATAGTTGTCAGTTCCAAAACAAGTAGAAGATGGCGCTGTTACACAAATAACGCTGGGTACCTCTTTATTTATCGGTAGATGGCCCTGTTACACAATTAATGCTGGGCATACATAGAATGGCTTAACACATCATTATTCGCCAATAGATGTCAGGAAGTCATATTTTCGGTTTGTATTTCTGTTTTTATTTTTTAAACATGAATTCTAATTATTAATATTCCTATTTCCTAATTAATATATTAACATAATATTGTTCGGGTTCGATTCCCGCACCGAAACAAATATCTGTGTGAAGTAGAGGTATTTGTTGTGTATTTATTTATTTATTTGATTATATATTTGGATATTTGATTACAATATATGACATCATATTTTCAATAAACAGTGATGTGTCGGAATTGATAATGACAGCTTTTCAATAATTTTCGCCTGCCTCCAAACCATTTAAAATCCACTAAAAGCATTTTTTCCCAACCAGGACCAAACTACCAGATTTTGTGGAAAATCCACTAAGTTGGTAACACTGGTGAAAAAAAGCTTGAAAGATAGCCGCCCATGTAAGTTCTTGTCCAGACGATATTTGATACAAATGTTAGCCGGTTTAAAACAGCGCGGGGCCAATAAAAAAATAACTATTTACGTGTAATAACATGAATGGAATATAAATGACTTAGTTCTATCAAATGTTAACATTGTTATACCTAGTTTTTTAATGTATTTATTGATTTTGCATTAATGAAATTTTAGCGATCGAGACATGCAAAGCTGTTATCCTTTTTATAGTGTTTGGTTTAGAAACCAAATTATAGTTTATGGTAGATTTTTAAGAAAATATCCTTAATTACGATGAGATTTGTATAGGTAAAGGTACTGGTAGGTATAGCGTAATCCATTTCAATCAAAAATTGTAATAGTATTAAAAAATTACGAATAAGGGTAGTTAAGTGGTGGTTGAAAATTAAAACAAAATAAAAATAATCAATTATTATTATTATTACAATCATTGAATAAATATTTAATAAATATTTAATTTACTGACAATTTCAAACCTATAAATTAATAATTAAAGATTTGTACGATTTATTTAGTATTTTTTTTTATTTGGCCCGGCATAGTAGCCCGGCACAGTGCCTCTGCCTCTGCCTCTGCCCGGGCCTCGGTCTCCCCCATTTCCGCACTGCCCGCTCAATGTAAAGTTCAAGTTAACTCTTAGCACTAGTGATGGTTTTTTATTTGCTTAATTGACACAAACTATGCATGCACTCTATCACTGAAATAAAAAGTAAAACACTCACGAGCATTCTTGCTATATTAATTATAAAGGACATGGCCAGTTTTTGTATGGCGCTGTGCTAGTACTTCAAATGTCGTCTACATCAATTAGTTTTGCATTGTTGGGGTAAGGTTTGTTCCAAGATTAATACAGAAAAGTTACAAAGCCTATGAAGTTCAGGGTTTTTAGATATTTACAAAAACATATCTTATTTTAAGGTTAGGTTTTGTAGGTTATCCGTCAATTTATTGAATCTAATAAGAATACGTTTACATAAATGCTTTATCATCGAATTTGGAATTTAAAGGAACTAATATTTTATAAGTTACAAAATATACACCGAGACGTATTATAATTGTGTCACAATGTAAACAAATAGACAAAGCATGGTTCCTGTCAAGCAACTGTCAAGTGTCAAGTATTTTACTGCAGCGTTTAGTTGTTGCAATGAAAGTGTGTAAAAATGGGAAGAATATATGTGTAAGTATATACTACAAACATTGCTTTATATATATTTAGTATTGTTAGTTATTATGACCTATTACCTACTTATAGATTATTTTTAGGAATATTTTAGACAAAGTTATTATTTTTTTCCTACACTTGCTTTACTGCGAACGAAACGTTTATGCGGGGCCAACAATGGCGGAAATGAGTCATCAATCAATGCAAAATCTTATTAAACTTTATATTACTCCCTAAACTTCTACAGAAATATGACATATTCTTAAATTAATAGTTGATTTTTTATATTCATTCAATTATTGCTTTGTTTTTGTACATGATAAAAAGTAACTAGGCAGAAACTGTCCAGGTCCTTTGTCCAATTGTAATATGTACTAGTTTTGTATCAGAATAACTACGTTAGTAAAGCCGGGTACAATTTATAAAATGCGGCTGATGGACGTAGCTGAAGATATTTAGAAAATTGAACATTCTGCAGCGCCGTATTTATTTCGCGCGCCATTATTACCACTCTTCAGCCGCGTTCGGCAGCCGTATCTTATAATTTGTTTTTGGTTTAATAGTAGATCATTTCAATGTTCGGATTATTCGCAGTCGCGCATCTATACTTTATCGTAATCTACGTAACGGTTTGCGGTCCCTGATGGCGGTTTCCATTCCGTATATATATACATATATATATATTTAATATCCTAGATTGTGTCCCACTGCTGGGCAAAGGCTTCCCCTTTGTCATTCCATTTGACCCTGTCCTCGGCGAGCTCTTGTGATTTTGGTTCTAATGTATCCAACTTGTCTTTCCACGGTTTGGATGCATATTTGGAGAAGAAATATTGAAATATTTAAACTGAATTAATAAATTTATTCTTTGATATTGAAAATTTAAATCACCATATCATTTATCACACTTAATTTACAACAATCACATCCAACATCAAACATACCACACATTCTAGTTTGAACAAAAACTTTGGAACCCAAAACTGATCTTACAAAATATGGCGCGCGACTTTCTACGGAATACTGGAAATCAATTAAATATTGAATTGTTTTGATATATTCTCAATTATCCAATGGCACCTAATTATTCTTTATGATATGTTTTCTATCTCTAACACTTTATTTTTCATTTTTTCATAGAATTGACACAGAAATATTTAATGAAAACCGACAAACAACGATCGTGATTTACTTTCGTGTCTAAAAAACTTCGAATCACGCGTCGAATATGGCTTATTTTTAGATAACTGATAATTATTAATGTAAAGGTATCTTTTAATAAACCATATAAGAACAATAAGAGAGTTACAAATCAATATTTACATTTTTATAAACTCCTGCGCACCACTCGTCGTTGTTCTCAAACAACACACGACTTTGCCTTTTTTTTTTTTTAATATGCCTATTGCTAATTTCTTTTTGGCCAATGTTAGATTAAAGGTAGTTTATTCAAGCATTATATATATTTTTTTCATAACGCTTTTTATAATATATTTTGAATTTAGGACGCTTTTTCATTACTAGTGTATTTTCCGTAGACGGAGAAACTAATAGACGGAGTCACATGTTCTATCCCTTTTCCACAAAACGAAAGAGATTTATACATAACATTCATGTAAGAAAGAGATGCAAGCTTTTGTAGCCTGTCCTTATCGGCGTAACCGCTTGACTCCAGGAAATTTGACGTTTTGGAGGCAAATATTTACATTATTTGGGGTGGCCAGCGGTCCAAAGGTTGATATTCCCTAAAACAAACGATATTAATAGATTTAAATTACACATTAAAAAACAAACTTCAATAATTATCTTTTATTTTTTAAACTTTTTCCTTATATGTTTTGAACTGTATATGGATGCACAATAGATATTGTTTTTGAAATAAAACTATTTACGAATTTTATCGCGGATTTGGTTTAAGTTTTGCTTTTTTTAACTTCTCCCCGCGACGTTTCGATTACTTTACAACTTTCGTGGTCACGGGGCGGACTAGATGTTGTTTTGTTATTAGCTTTTATTACAATCGTTTTTATTTTCAGAACTAAATATTTACTTAAATTATGTTTATGTTATACAGTGTTTTTATTAGTTCTGGGTGATGGCTGACGACCCAGGTATGTATGTGCATTGTAGTTCCCCTCAAAGTTAAAATATCGATATTTTAGCAATTATATTTTTTTAAAGAACGGTCAAAGTTTCCCGATACCTTAGGAAAAACGTGTCAACCTGGCCACACTCCCACAAATATCGCTATCTCATACTAGGTTACACGGTGGCTACCCCTGTGGTATTTTCCTATAAAAATGACAGCTTACGTCAAAATTGGAGGTCGGGACGTTTGAGTGGTTATTATGATAACAATATGTACAATTGCTGTTATTTAATATTTTAAGTCTATGGAGGTGAGCTGGGGTTAAACAATGTCCCAATCTCATCCGTGATAAGCAAGTAATGAATTTCCTGTCAATAAATTCATGTTTAACGTACCACGGTTTTGTTGGCATTTCTTTTTGGATTTGCCTGTACCATTTACCTTTCATCTGCACGGTTATGTCCCAATATTCATTCCATATCTGTTTGTTGTAAGTTTTAAAATAACTATAAAAATCGGTAAAAGGTACTTGAATAAGCTCTGTGTGATCCTCATGAGGGTCATCATGAGTTGTGCGATCCGCTATCTCATTGCCACGTATGCCACTGTGTGAGGGAACCCATAAAAATTCAACATTTAATTGTTTTTCGTCTCCTAATTGCAATAATAAATGTCTAATTTTGAAAAGCAAGTAGTTTGTCTTAAACGAAATATCAATTCTTTTAATTGAACACAATGCACTTTTCGAATCTGAAACTATTAAAATATTATTTACATTAGTATTTATTTCTGCGTTTACATATTCCAATGCAGAGTAAATTGCATATATTTCTGCTGTAAATATGCTACAGTTGCAATTCATTTTAATACATTTTGTAAATTTTAATTGAGGATCATAAAATGCTGCTGTACAATAGTTAACACTCTTAGATCCATCTGTATATAAGAAATAATAATTATTCTTGATGTTTTTAAATTCTAAAAAATCTGTGTTGTTATGAATAGCTTGTTCATGGACAATTATCCTAGAAGAGTCAATTAGAACTCTAAAAGGATTAGTGTACAATGGCCAATTATTATGAGTTTTAATATGTAATGAATTATTTTTTATATAATTATAAATTGTCTGAATTTCAGGTATTGTCCCATGAACTATTGAGGAAGCAGTTACTACATTGGAAGAAATCAATCTTGTGGGTAGTGGATTTTGTTCAAGTTTATTATGAAGAAGACTACTGTTCAATGAGATAATTTTTAAATAAAATCTTTGAGCCAAATGAAACCTACGTAAAACCAGAGGAGATATACAAGTTTCTATCTCTAAAGAATTAATAGGTGTAGAGCGCATTGCCCCACAAATCAATCTCAAACCAATATTCTGAATAACATCTAGTTTCTTTAAAAGAGTGTTGCTAGCATTCATATATGCTAAGCTGCTGTAGTCAAAGTGGCTTCTAACTATACTTTTATACAGCATAGCCATTATTTTTGGATCAGAACCCCAAAATGTGCCTGCTAAATATCTTAATAAATTGATACCTTTGAAGGCATTTTTGCAAATATATTTAATGTGATCATCAAATCTGAGCTTGTCATCAATAATAACCCCCAAAAATTTTTTTTGTTTTACCAATGGGATCTTTACTGTATTATAATAAATATTAATATTAGTATTATTTAACTGCCTGCTAAAAACTAAAATTGAACTTTTGGAAGGGTTTATATCAAGCTTAAGTTTATTATTATAGTAGCAGTACAGCTGTTTTAATGCATTGTTTATATTACTTTGAGCAACATCCAAATTTTGGTTAATACTGTACAAAAGTAAGTCATCTGCAAATTGTAGGACCTTCACACATGTAGTGTCAACATATTTCGTTATTTCAGAGGTATACAAATTATATAATAGAGGAGACATTGTCGCTCCTTGCATTACACCTTTGTTTACACTTTTAGGTCCATGTAATTGGTCATTATATTTTACAAACACAATTCTGTTACTCATAAAGTGATAAAGCCATTTTAATACATGGGCAGGCACACCTGCGTCATTTAAAACTTGTATCAATTCTTCAATATTGATATTATCAAATGCTCCTTTTACATCCAAAAAAGCGCAAATCATATTGGAGTGACTTAATTTAACTAACTTTATATCTGATATAAATGATACAAAGCTTTCAGAACAACTTTTACCTTTTCTAAAGCCAAACTGTATAGGCGGAATAATATTATTTGACTCTATGAAATAATCTATTCTTAATTTTAACATATTTTCAAAAAGTTTACCCAAACATGAAGATAATGATATTGGTCTATAAGAGGATGCTATATTTATTGGTTTATCAGATTTTAGTATAGGAATAACACATTGTGTTTTCCAGGAATCTGGTATTACTAATTCTTTCCACATTCTGTTGTAAATATTAAGTAAAGTGATTTGTGCATTATAATGTAACTTTTTAACTAACATATATGGAATGTCATCCAGACCTGGTGTAGTATCTTTTCTTGTTCTCAAAGAAATTTGTAATTCATCAAAGGTAAAGGGATGGTTAAGGAATGCATTTATATGATTTTCAGTTGCATTTTCAAATAGGTAAGTAAGTCTGCTTTGATTACTTCTTGTATCATCTGCTAAGCTACTTAAAAATTCAGGAACCCAATCATCATCAAAGTTTCTGTTTCTATTACCACTTCCTATCCTCTTAAATTTTCTAACATAGCTCCATATACGAGAAATAGGTGTCAATCTATTAAAACTACCACACAAATTGCGCCAAGAATTAATGCTTTCCTCTTTTAATGTTCTTTTCTTAATAGCATCAATCTTTTTATATTCTATCCAATTTTCTATTGAAGGTTGCGAAAAATAATGTTTTAGAGCATTTTTAGAGTTGCTTACAGCATCGCTACATTTCTGATTCCACCATGGAACAGGTTTCCTTGAAATAGAGTTTACTGGTTTTCTTTTAACTTTAGGAATAGTTCTATCTCTTAAGTATTTTAATGTTTCAACAAAATTATTATATAATGTTATTGAACTCTCATTTACAAAATCCAAATCTGAGAAGCCATTTTCACTTAAAGAAAAGTATTCAGGCCAATTTGCTTTAGAATAAATATATTTGTCAACATTTACAGGTGACGCACAATATAAAGAGGGTTTCACATTAATCTCAAGGAAAGTTGGAAGGTGATAACTACCCATTGGATCATCATGAACAGACCAATTGCAGAGATAAGTAATAGAGGAGCTGACAAGAGTCAAGTCTAAGGCAGCAGCCTGCCTACCAGGATAAGGAACAGTTGTTGGGGAACCATCATTTAAAATGCACAAATCACAATCATCAATAATGTTAAACAAACATTTACCTCTATTATTATCATGATTAGAACCAAAAGCAATGTGATGGGCATTGAAATCGCCCATTATAACACATGGCTTGGGTAACGACTGAATGAGTCTCTTTAATTTCAAACTATCAAATTGATTATTAGGTGGACAATATATGCAAAGAAAATATATGGAAGTAGTGTCGGTCTTTACTGAGATACAAATATTTTGTATTGACTCATGATACAATGTATCAATTATTTTATATTGTAAACCATGTTTAATTAAAATGCCTACTCCATTACAAGGATTATTTGAAACTTTGTAAATAAAATTGTAAGTTGGAAAATTTGGAATTCTTGTACGGGATGTTATCCATGTTTCATTGAGTAAACAAATATCAACTGACTTTTCTATTAATAAATTTTGTAACAAGGCTTTTTTGCTCTGTAAACTCTGTATATTATATTGCAATATTTGCAGAATATTGTCCATTAAGTTAAATTTGATAATAATATTTCTTTAATTTTCTTTGTTGTTAATGGAGAATCATCCGAGTTATTGCCTAGACTTACAAGAGATTTTACAATCGCTCTAATGATTATATCGTTATTAACTATATCTTGCGCATTGAATTCAGTCGAATTATTCTTATTTTTTTTAATGGGTAATGTTGGAAAGGATTTCAGATTCAACGTGGGTGATGTACTCACCACAGTGGCATATGTGTTTTGCATGAACTTATTTTTCTTTTCTTCCATCTTCTTCTTTTTGATAGGGCAGTCTCTAGACACCGCTAAGTGGTTTCCGTTACAATTTATGCAGACGACCTCCTCTACATCACATTCCTTGTATGAGTGATGTCCAGAGCATGAAGAGCATCTTTGTACTCCTCGACAATTCTTCGCAGAGTGATTAAATTTGAGGCATTTAAAACATTGGAGTAATGGTGGGATGTAAGTGTTTATCTGATATCGGAACAAGTTGAGATATGCATATCGGGGTAATGAAGTTGAGGCAAATGTGACAATGACTGTTTCTAGGGGTGTTAATACACCATTCAATTTCTTCATCATCCTCCTTATTGATATAACTTCTGCATCACAAGTAATGTTTTTATAAATATCTTCGTTAGACAAGTCCTTTGGTACAAATCTTATTACACCTATTTTTTCTGTTAAGTAGGATGGAATGAATGCTTTCATTTTATTTTTATTCAGGAAATCTTCCATTTTAAGGAAATTATTGGCAGCAGCAGCTGTCTTGAATGAAATGCCAATTTTAAATGCATTAATTCTGTGTACTCCTATAATATTTTTAACGTTATCACTGAACAATTTTGTTAATGCTATAGGGTTCTTATTACCAATTTTTTCACTCTCGGTTGACTCAATATATACAATATATTCATTGTTGTTATTTTCTAAAAATAATCTTTTATAATTAGGCTTCATAAATGTGTTATATTTGTACATATTACCGCTCTTAGCACCATCACTTGTAAGTTTTCTCTTCTTACTATCTCCGGGGTCCTCACCATCACTGGGAGGACCCATGTTGAAAGTAGTAATTTATAAACGTATGTTATTTAAAATTTACACGCTAATAGGTATGAAAATTAAAATAAAATTCACACGTGAAATTAAATTTTACCGCCTTGTTTGACTTCCCGCCAAAAAGTCTGCAATCTGTCAATGTCAAAAAATGTTACCAAATCGAAATTTTTAAAGTACCATGTCAGTAGGCTAAAATTGTCCTTACCCTATTATATATTCAAGTTACTCTATGATTGTTGTATTTGCAGAAACCGTAGATGTTTTTTATGTACTTACTGTGTTTTTTATCGTGTCGTATGTTGGAAATCCATCCATCCATCAGCCAAAGGAAGTCCACTGCTGAACATAGGCCTCCTCCAATGATTTCCACAGTGACCATTGTGGAGGTATTTGCCGCTACTCGCCACGCTCGGCAGGTGGATTGGCGAGCGCAGTAGGTACATGGAAAGGACACATGTTAGCAATTTATGTTACCCATTTGCAGCGTTTTTTTTATAATTTTTATATGCGCGGTATATTTTTTAAAGGCATCATTCCGTATTTTACGAAAACGACTGAATAAGATGACTTGATTTTAAAATTAAAGTATTTATTTATTTATTTAAATATAACACGGCAAATTATTAGTGTCCTTGACAATATTTAACGAAAATAACTGTGCTACTTCAATGGCTGCCATGGTTATACATCATGGTGATCTACGCTAAAAATAGATCACTAGTATACAGTCACAGAGTACGTGATCTAAGATAACCTGAAGTAATCTATGATGAATACATTACTAAAATCTACGGTAATCACCACGTATCTGGCAACCCTCAATTTCATTTGTCAAGCTAGTTTATTTTTTCACTTCTACGAATTTGGACACAGGAATTCACAAATATAACGCCTAATCAAATGTTGTCTTTTTAAAAGAATATATTATCTCATTTAATATGATAAGAGAATACAAAATAATTAAAATGTATTGATTTATCGAGATGTGATAATTATGACACGGGATAAAAATACAGATGGTTGTAGAACTTTTGTATGTTTGGACTTTGTATCTTAGTAGCTTTGGAAGTATTAGCTACAATGAGTCTGACAAGTTGAAACAAATATCAAATACCATTCCTTGGTAGATGGACTCTTTATAAGGTTCTTTAATTTTTTCAGACGCGTTGATGATATTGAAGCTTCATTTTCTTAATTGATGATTGAGTGATGCCTATGTTAAAGCCTCTAACTTAGACGCATGTAAAGACAAACTCTCCACATTTATAATGTTTCTAAAGTCTGATAGTCACAAGCTCTTGGTCTATTAGTAATATTACACAACAAGTGACAACTAGGTACTGAGTTCTAAACATCGTTCAGTAGATCTAGAATTATGGGACATTAAAACACCAGATAAAACATAATTTGTTTTTATTACAAAACTGAAATAAATTATAAATGGCTACCATCAATTAGTATCCTTCATCACTAATACTAATAGTATAATCCGGGTAAGCAGCTTTCACAAGACTTGCTGCAATCTCATGATCAGCCTTTCCATAGCCCTGAGAGTATCCATAAATGTGAATCTTTTTATTGTCAGGTTCGTGTGAAATTCTACCTCCTCCCAAAGGTTCACAATCTAAAGGCTGAAGTTTTTCTTGCACCTGTAAATATAAGCCGAAATAAAGACACTGATATTTATTTTGAAAATATAACAGGTGAGGCAAAGGAAGGGAAAGAGAAGTACTACTTCTGAGATTTAATTTGTAAAATAACATCTCAATTGCATGTTGCCACATAGTATAATTGAGGCCAATTATTCCATCACTTCTTACTATGTTCTACATTATCTCTTTTGTTAAAGCTGGCAATATAGCCATAATCCTCACCTACTGTAGGTATAAACCAAGTGAGCTGTTTGTGTCATGGAATCTAAGGAATATTAGAAAAAAAAATATGGAATTATATTCACCTCATCAAAAATATCTGAATGATAGTTACATCTCTTGTAACCTCTTACAACAACAACAGATGGCTCAACATTGTCTTGCTCCTTATCATAAACTTTCACTAATATGTACTTAAAAACTCCAGAAGGGTCTATGTCCACCTTGGGTACACTGTCCAATGATGGAGTTGACATTTTTCTTGCTATTTGTATAGGGGATGAGACTGGAAAAATAATTGTTCAAGTTATTTCAACATGTTGACTGTGTATGTCTGGGCTTATTTATGGATGTAACATGTATTTATGTGATAGCCATAGCTACATAAAATAAAATAAAGATTGTGATGTGCTTCTTAACAATTATTGACAATATACACATAGATACAAATGATAAAAGAAATTAAATTTAAAAAATCTGTATCAGCCCTTATATGTCCCACTACAGGGCACAGGCCTCCTCTACAATCGACAGTACAGTTGAGAGTGGTTTAAAAATAGTGATAAAAAAATTTGATATTTATAGTCAGTCTGAGATTTAGTACATTGTTTAAAATCATGTATGAATGTCCAACACTAATGATAACATGCTATTGATGCACAATACATTAAAATGATATATGAGAGGAGTATATTTATATTATAGTCAGAGTCTAAACCGTAAATTCATCTCTTCATCAAGTAATATTGTCATTAAAACAACATTAAGGTGTATTATAACAGGCTTAAAGATAATGAGCTATTTTTTCAAGAAATATGCTAGCCTCTAGTTCACAGAAATGATGAGACTTGATTTTACTAAGGAATGATGTTCTTTACCTGTATTAGTGATCTTGAGTTGATTAAATAATAGACACACACTTTTAGGATGCGACCTTTTGATCAATTTATATAACATTCGTGTATTAAATGTTTTTTTAGAGGTCGATGTACCACGATTGCCGACAATTTTGAAAACAAATGTCAATTCATTGTATCCGTCAATATGACATCTAAAGTTCAGAAATGAGGATTTTAAATCGAGCTGGTATTATTTAGTACGTGCAGATCTAAACACAATTTTGATATTGTAAAATAAATTTTCTTTTGGTATAATACAATCATTTTGTTTTTATTAAAAAATATTTATTTTATTATAGTTCAGGAACTGATAAAATTCTTGGTCTATGGGATTTGAGAACTGTCAAATCAAATGTCATTTCACGTTCATGGTATTTTTGTTTAATGTCTGATGGTGTAATTCGATATTAGTAAAAATGAATTCGGCATCTAATAAAATGGATTCGAATTTGACTGGTGAGTAATATTCATTGAAGGAAGAAAGTTACATCGGAAAGTTAAACATAACATCAAGGCCACATCCAAGATGAACCTGTGTTTGATTGTCATTTTTATTCAATATTGTGCCTTGATCAAAATAAACATTATATCGAATGATTACTGCGTGGCTTGTACTAACCGATTCTCGATAAGTAAAATGTAAAAAACAGGCCGATGATTATTTGTGTGGAACATAAAAAAGTAAAATATTTTCAGTGGGCGTAAGACACGCGGAATGTATTTTTAAAGCGAATTTTACTTCATTCTGGCTGTAATTGTTATGTATCTCAACATCCCATAATTTAAACACCACAGAAATAAACAGCCAGTCCATTATGTGTAAAAACACAGAATAGGCTGTTCCACTAAAACTATAACACTATAATGAGAAAATTTGCCTATGTATTGAATAATCAATTAAATAATAATACCACTCTGCCTACTCTATTGCTCTTTTGACAGTTATAGTTATTGTTTAGTTTGGTAAATAATTTGTTTGCAATACAAATTGTATTTATCGGTTATTTTATTACTTAGTTAAATAGTAGAAAATGTGTAATAAGGATATAAAATGGGATATAATATATGTTGCATGATTTTTATGCACTTATGTACTTTATTATTTTTCTGTACTGCTTATATTTCCATATAAAAACTAATATCACCACAGCTGTTTTAATTATTGTAACTGTATAACAATGAACACATGTTTGCAATATGCTTATTGATTTATTGATGCAAATAATAGGAATTTTAATAAAAAATATAAAAATAAATTCCACCATCATTGATTTATTGCAAATTGAATGATTTCAATGGCCATGTAGAACTGTCTTAAGATGTAATGCTGAAACGATCACATCAATATTTCTAAATTCGTAATCAAGATGAGATGAATACCCTTCTTGGTAAGCAAAGTCTACCTTTAAATTTAACTATATTTTATGAATTTTATGGTGAATTAGGTTAATTTTTTACGTTTCTTAAATTCCTGCTTTTGTGGTCATGGAGCGGGTTTGCCTACAATAATAAAATTTGTAAAAATAGTTTTATTTCAATTTGTAACATTTGCATAAAACTAAGAAATGCTACTTAGAGGTAACTTCAGGTCATCATACATCAGTCTAATTTGAATATGTAATTTTTAAGTTTTGCTTAACATAATATGATTTATTTGGAACTGAATTCTTTACCTACAATGTTGATATCAGAGGACTATTTATAAAATGTTAGACAAGTCAGGACATATTGCACCTTTAATATTAAAGTAACTGATTTTAAAATTTGTCTTATATGACTGAAATATGTTCTAAACTTTATTTCTATGGCATCTCCATTTATTTGATGTAAAGAAAATACACAAATAATAATCATTTGCTTATACATATAATGTTCTTTATTTTTATGTCCAAATTCACCTGAGTCCTTAAATCACTGTCTAAATCTCTTATGTTTAATCTATTGAATTAAATTTGGTGATTTTAACTGAAATATATATACCACTGATATTAGACCACATATCAAGTTAAACTTAATGATCTTGTTGTCATTTGTTAAACAATTGGATGCTTACAGTCAAGTAACAATTACTTTTTTTATTTACACAATAACTGATTCAAGTGCACAATCATGATACATAAGATAACGTTATAAATGACTATTTTTTTTAAAGGAATGTGGGTGAGCTTCTTCACTGCAGCAGGCATTCCGTCAGAAGTAGGAGCCACATACGCCCTCACCTTCACAGAGAATAGGATACAAACAGACATGTTGTTAGATTTGAACAAGGAGTATCTTAGAGACATGGGAATTACACGTATGGGAGATATTATAGCTATATTACGGTGAGTAATTTGATCTATTTGTTATAACAAGGCTAACAGGGAGTGGTGTAGGGCGGGCCTTGTTAAAGGTGATGTCATTTGTGTTTTTGTACATAGTTTTGTCCAATATCCAGTAGTATTTTAGTAGGTCATCCGTGCGTACTGCTTGCCTTTATAGTTGTTGATGTTTGAAAACTTTGTGTGTAATAATTTCAATGTGTTTTGCTATATAGGCAAGAGTATCTTATTTGTGTTTAAATAACAGTTGCTTAGCTCCTTAATTAAAGTTTAAACATTATTGATTGGTTTTTTACACAAGTACTATTTTAGTATCAAGATTATTATCAGATTGAGTATTTTGTAAGAATGTAGATTGAAAGTTTTTTACTTTTTCGTTTATCAAATCTATTTTCCCTTTTAATTCTATATATATAGTATGTGCATATAAGCAGTGGGTAAATTAGCCAATATCTTGTTTTTTATCTGCAGTCACGCGAAGCAAGTTCACGAGAGCACAGCTCGGGACAGGGTTCTGAGCACCACAGCTATCACTGCTAACAACAAAGTGCCTGTTGCAGCGATTACTGGACGTTCCACTGTCTCACAACCTTCTTCACGTGAGTTTTGTTTATTATTTTTTCTCTCTCCTCACACATAAAAAGCCTACTGTTTAAAATAGATTTTTCCGGAGATCCTAGCCACATGGGCTGCATATTTTAGATATAACATTTTACAACAGTGTTACGATGGTGTAATTTTTTTTATTGCAGCGGCTAGCCGTATATTAGAGCATTACACTCGCAATCCACAATCGCAGGAACCTCCTGCGCCGGCGCAGAAACTCAAGAGGAAATCCATTGAATTCTCAGATGAAGGGTGAGTAGATATATTTTTACGTATTTATTATCTCTATAAAATTGTATTAGAAGTATAAATATAGGCATTAGGCACTTACCTTTAAATTATTTCTATCATGGTGATATTTGTATGTTTCCAGTAGCGAAGATCTAGCCATGAAGAAGACACGGCTTATTCGATTCGGTTCGCCGGCACACACTCATCAGCAAGAAGGTACATATGACGCTTAATAGTTAATAAAATCAATCAAACATATATTTTACCATTTGTAGAGTGAAAAATAAATTAGAAGAATTTTTATCGCAATGCAACTAAAATAGTATCGACGATTAAATTATTTTGCTGTTTTGCTAGTACCCACATAGGTAAAGTCTTGTTTCTTTCAGGTCCACTAAACAAGCAGACAGTGTTCTCCCGCCTGGGAACTAATGAGGCCGGGAGCGTTGCCAACACAAAAGCCGCCGTCAAACCCATTTACGCCAGGCTCGGCTCCAAACCGCACCAGCTCGAGACACAACCGCCCGTGCCCATAGAAAAGGACGCTCTCAAATACGAAGGCATCCTGAAAAGCACACCGATTGTCAAGAAACTCGTCACAGTCACCACTAGCAAGAACAATGTAAGGAAAATCGCAATGACAGCGTGCACGATGCGGGCCGACGAAACACCAGTCAGCGTGAAGGACAAGTTAGCCATGCCTAAATCAAAATCAGTGAAGTTTTCAAACCACGTCCAGTATAAGGAGATAGAGGGGAACAAAAAGCAGCTGATTAAGGGTAAGAAAGAGAGCCCGGTGTTCAACAAGCCAGAGAGACGGTTGTCGATGCCGGAGAGTGCTGATGTGAAGGCCAGGCTGGGTACCAAGAATGTGAACAATTTCAAAGTGGACCGCAGTGTGTTCAACAGACTCGGAGTTTGATAGCATAACAAGCTAGATTTTAGTGACTATTAACTAAATAGTGTTTAAGTGAGTTCGGATGTAAGTGTGTGATTGTACCACGCGAATTGAAATATTTATCTTTATTTTTTTATCGGATATACCTCTCTTTCTTTGGTGTACCATCAGCCGCATACTTTGTTAGCAGTGCAGTGTTAAATGCGAGTCTCAAAAATAAGGATGCTTACTTGCGCTTCGCGGTTCATCCAAGAAACACGATTTGTTTGTGATTGTCCTATAAAGAACCTAGAATAGGGTATTTGACTATTATCGATATTTTGTATTATTTCGCTTCCAAATACAAATACGTTAAAAATAAAGCCTTGCTGTCAAAAAAGTATTAAAGTAGCTTGTAACATAAGGCAAATATTAACATTTAAAATTAAAGAGTGGGGGTGTAGTGGGGACATCTTGCTGTCTCTTTCACACCCGCACACTGTAATGTATAATAAACCTAGTGACGTCACTATCTTGGTTTTGCATTTCTTTTCTGTTACCCCTACTACAAGATTTAAAACGTTTCTAACTTGTTTAATTCTTAATGGATTTATAAATTTCTTTGTTTGTTAGACCATAGCTGTGGAAAAGTTTTGATAAATACAATAAAAAAAATTGAGTCAAATACCCTATTGAGTTTAACATATATTATAATAGAGGTGTAATGAGGGTTTATTCAATGACGACACTTTTGGCGTACTAATGTGATGGTATGTATGTTTTTGATTCTTTGTTATTCTTATTTGACAGCTTGGCCACACTAGCCCATTGCAGTTGGTGCGCCTGTCTCCAGTCTTGTTGGAATTTTCATTGTCAAAGTCTACTGGTTACTGCCATTTATGGATTTATTTAAGGTTAAATTATAATAAACGTGAATTATAAGTGAAAACAAAAAAAGAATTACAGATGTTTAGCAAAAATGTTGAACAATTTTGAAGAAATTGACAGTTTATTTCTAGTAATAAAGTAAAAATTATATCATATCTTACATTTTCGTATAAGTAACGTGTTTTGGACTAAGGGGAAAGGAAGATTTGATTACTTTATATTTGTTTGGTTAAAGTTCAAACTTTATATATTGTGCTCAGGCCCTCATTGCCATTGAACAAAAACATTAAATAAGTAACACCCAACAGTCACATACATAGTCCTGACCCCCCACTAAGATCGTGCCTGTGTCGTGGGTATCAGAAATTACGAGACATTTTCGGTCTTATTTTGGGCCGCACAAATATTTCTCTCGGTGCGGGGATTGAACCCGCAGCCTTACGTTTCACAAGCGGCGTTTAACCGACTGCGCCATGGAGCCTGTCACATTGATGTCATAGAATTTGTGTTCTGGGGACAATGAAGATAACAATGGCTAGATAATATTTTATCACCTGTGCATTATATTAGTATAATATTCTCAATTTTTTAGTTCTGGTATGCCTGAATACTCAACATACATACATACATACATACATCAGCCTACGCTGTCCCACTGCAGGGCAAAGGCCTCTCTACCCTCCTTCCATTCGTCCCGGTCCAGGGCTCGATCTTGCCAATCTCTGTCCCACCTATCCAGCTCGTCTCGCCATCTTTTTCTGGGCCTACCGCGACGTTTCAACGTCTTTGATGGTTTCCATAGTGTTGTTGTTTTTGCCCACAGTTCGTTGGGCATGCGGCATATGTGACCTGCCCAGTTCCACTTCAGGCTAGCTGCTTTCTTCCCAACGTCTAGTATTTGAGTCTTAGAGCGCAATTCACTGTTTTTAACGTGGTCCATCAACTTTAACCCCAGTATACTGCGCTCCATGGCTCGTTGACATACTCCGAGGGCGGACTTCTGAATTTTTGTCAAAGACCAAGTCTGTGCACCGTATGTTAAGACCGGTAGGATGCATACATCCATAAGTTTTTTCTTTAGGGAGAGGGGAAGGTTTCCCTTCATCAGGTCTTTCATGGACCAATAGTTCCTCCAGGCATTTTCGGTGCGGCGCACAATCTCCTTTTCCTGCCGCGCCTGGAAGGAAACCAATTGGCCCAGATATATGTATTCATGGACGTATTCTAAATCCGTACCGTTGATGTCTATTTTGTGCTGTTTGGTGTTGGTCATTAGTTTGGTCTTTGACATGTTCATCTTCAGTCCGACCTCGAAGCTGGCTTTACTTAATTCTATGATCATGGAGCCCAGTTCTGTAGCTGTGTAGGAAAAAAGCACGATGTCGTCGGCGAAGCGAAGGTTTGTTAACCTTCTCTCTCCGATAACAATGCCTCTCCCTTCCCAGGATCTTCTTAACTTTTTAAAAACCTCTTCTAAGGTAGCATTGAAGAGTTTAGGTGAGAGCGGGTCTCCTTGCTTGACTCCTTTGCGAATTGGGAAAGGTTGTCCGTGTTTGTGTAGTTTTATGGATGCTGTGCTATTATGATATATGTTTTTTAATAGGTTTATGTATGTTGCATCAATGTTTTGGTTTTCTAGAGCGTGGAATATGGATGAATGTGTAAGGCTATCAAAGGCTTTAGAATAATCTATGAAAGCTAAGTAAAGTGGAAGCTCGTGTTCGTGATGTTTCTCGATGATCTGATTGAGACTCTGAAGATGGTCAATAGTGGACAGACCTCGGCGGAAGCCCGCCTGTTCTGGTGTTTGGTGCAGGTCCAGTGTCCTAGAAATCCTGCTGTCGAGTACTTTCATAAAGACTTTGTAAAGATGAGACACAAGGCTAATGGGTCGGTAGTTGTCTAAATCCGCTTTGTTTCCCTTCTTATGGATGAGGATTATATTTGAATGGCAAAATTTGTCGGGGAAGGTACCAGATTGTAAGATACAATTAAATAAGTTTGTAATTGATGGCAAAAGAACGTTTTCTCCGATTTTTAAGGCCTCAGTGGTAATGCTATCCTCTCCTGGACTTTTTCCGTATTTCATGCTTATTAGCGCTCGGTGGACTTCATATCCTGATATAGCTGGAATGTCCTCATTATAATGATACACGTTGTTGGTTGATTGGGATAATGGGTCGTTACTATGGTAAAGACGTTTATAGTATTCGGTGCAAATATTCAAAATTGTATCGCGATCCCTTTGTTTTTTGCCATTATTATCTGTCAGGCATCTGATGGGCGATTTTCCTATTTGTGTATTTCTCATAGCAGTTTTGAGAGATTGATGGGTTTCTAGAGCTGTTTCTACCAGTTTCATATTATAGTGTCGGATATCTTTGCGTATACCTCGTTTTACTTGTTTGTCCTTTACGGTGTATTCAGGTGTACCAAATTTTAATGTCTGACGTTCATCTATTAGTTTTAGTGTCGAAAAGCTAAGTTTCTTGTGTTTGTTTTTAATTAATTTTATTTTTTGACTTGCTTTGTTCAAACTTTGGCATATGCTGAATACTCAAACGCCACTTAAATATTACCTTGCACTTAACAACACAAGGCCCACTTAAATGCACTGTGTAAGTAAGACGTGCGTAGTCAATTGCAACTTCATGTTTAATTGGTGTTTCAGTATTGACGTTAGTTACATTCATTTTAAGCAGTATTTTTTTAAAATATCTCGCGGATTTTAGTTTATTTTTAAACCTTCATGATTTTATCTTCATTTATTGCTTAAGCGCATATCCCCTTATACACATAAACGTAAAGTAGTTAAATCATGTTAAGAAGAGATAAAACGTTTCATTAAGTTTTGCTGTTCATACTGGTTTTATCTACATGTACATATTGTACTTATATTGCCACTTCACAGAAAAAAAGTGATTTCATTCACTAGACAGTAATATTAAACGTCCAACCGACAAACATCCCTCATATTTCTGCTTAAAATTCGACTAATCAAAAGTGTCCCGGCCATTTTAAAGTGAATGAGCTGTGCAGTAGCTGATTAGTTATTGAAATCTATGAATAACGTTTATTAGTTAGCTCATATTAACGGCATTTGAAAACTGCGTTAAATCCCTACAAAAATGTTGCACAAACACAGTATTAGTCAATGAGTGATTGTTATATATAATATCTTGCCGGTCGATACTGTGAGGCATGTTCATAACCATTTAAACATAATAAAAGCTTAATCTGAAACGCAACACATTTGCGGGACTCACTGTGATGGTTTTTTTTACCTTGATATACGTACATTGAGGTTCTCAGGCGTTATTCATTCCAACTGGCTTTGTGTGAGTCGATGGACTGTCCATAAAATAATTTTGGATTCCCGGTGCTATGTCATTTGCGGTAAAGTTAAGACACCTACTCATTAGTCAATTAATATTTAAAAAAAGAACTCTTCATTTGCACGCTTTTCATAAATTTTACTGACTTATGACAAATAATAATTATTGATAAGTTATATAAGTACTTACGTTTTTTTTTCGTTTTAGTTAAAGTAGTTCAAGTTAATAGCTAAATAAATTTATTGAGCAACGTAAATTACAATGAATATTTAAATTTATCATTTATTCATCATTACCAGAAAAAATATTATAGGTTAGTATATAATCATAACAAATATGTTGCGTGCAAACGACCCATGCTTTACCTTTCCGATTCCCTTGGAGTAATCACTCGATAACTCTCTCGGGAATTTCTTGATACTATACGGTATACCCAATTGGCTAATTGTGTTTGTTTGTTTAAATAATTTTGTATAAATTCATGAGTTTGTATTACATAATATGCTAGTTTTATGCGTAACGGCTTTATTTTATTTCCATGATTAATAAGTTGTGCGAAATTCATTTTATCCATGTAATTGATACATACTTGATTTTAGAGTAGGTCTTAAGTTTGTTGCTTCCTGTGAACAAGATGAGAATCAGAAGTGTTTATTGTATTATATATATTTATTTTTACATTGTATTTATTTATATTGATGTCAAAGCTTCATGATTTACAAATTGTATTGTTTCTAAATATAACAAATCTTTTTATTCGTTATGTGAAAAAAAAAATGGTTTTGCGCAGTAACATATTACCGTGTTATGGTTTTGTTTATATTAGCGTAGCCCCTTTGTTCTGTCAAGTGTTATCTACGTAGGGAGTCAAATGGTATTAGATTTTAAATAATTAACCTATGCTTACCAATATAGATATATAAACTCACGTCTTTTCCTCAGAAAAAGAAGCCAGAGGTGCAACCAGTACCTATACCCACATTTCGTCTTGATTTTCCGTCACACGTTTTGGCTTTGGCTAACGTGGCTAGCCAATCGTTATACCGGGAATTTTCTAACTCCAGGCTGATAATTAATAAAAAAATTCAATATCACTGTGCCCGACCCTGAATTCAAACTCGAGATGCGTTATAATCGTACCACAGTACAACTGCGCCTCCAGGGCAGTAATTTCCTTAATATGTACCACTGTAGGTACCACCGCAATGTCTATTTCTCCCGTTTCGGATTGAAGGACATTGTAGCCAGAGTAACTACTGGACATATTGAGACTTAACATCTTATGTCTCAGGATGGCGTGCGCAGTGGAATGTTGCTACTGTTTATGAGCGGTCGTATCGCTTACCATCAGGCGAACGGCTTGCTAGTCTCGTCATTCATAGCAATAAATATATATATTAAATGTAAAAAATATGGTCAGTAAGAATCAGATGAATTCCCGACGTATTCTCTGTAGACGCTCCCGATTGAGGCAAAAAAAAAGTATCGAATCGCTGTCAACTATCGTTTTGTTAAATTAAGAGACTTGCAAGCCTTACAGAATAATGATGCTGAAATAATGGATAGAACATTAATTTCGAAGCTAAATGTGCCAATAAAAAGAATATTGCGTTTCTCAAGAAAAATGCATTTTTAGTTTTTAGATTGTTAGGCTATTTTGTCAGCTGTTCAGAGTGCAGTGACCTGGTGTTTTGCATCAAAAACAACATATTTATTCGTCTTAACAAGTAGTAACTATTTTTTTTGCCGAATTTTAAGAAATATAACGATTGCAATTTCTCCGGTATATTTGTCATATCACCCTTTATTTTTTGAGTTGGTTCTATGCACAAGTGTTATCAAAAATATACGATTTTTGTTGTGAACGACTATAAATAATTAGGCTTTTACCTCTTTAATTTTGTGTTTTATTTTTTAGGTACATGTATGTATATATTTTTTTATTTTTTCGTATATCTTGATTTAATATTTTCGTATATCTTGCAAATTAGGATAATTAGTAATTATCATACAGATATTGTGAAATTCATATTGCCTCTTTTATTTTGCCCGCGTTAGGGTAACATCGAATAAGTGCCCAGACATTGTACTATACATTGCTATTCTAACTTTAAAGTCTAACTTATAATAAACGGATGTTTTATAAAAATAAACCAAATGTTTGAATGTGGCGAAATAAGTGTAATTTCTTTTTGTGTTTTATTGTTATTCTAAGTATAGTTTTAAATTTTAATGTTAAATCTAATTTGTACAATAGTACTGATACGGTTTCTATTTTGATAAGTTAATAAACGAATTTAAAATAAATAAGTACTATTTTTTTCTAACTTTTGCTTTGTAATTACTTTTATTGTATATTTTTCATGGAGATAAAATATTTAGAATTGTCTTAAATTGTCTCTAAAAAGACATGGGTCGGGGCCATGTCTTTTGTTTTCTGTCTTATCAATATTGCAAGTAAAACCACAGCAATATTTGAGCGAATTGCAAATCGTTGTCCAATTTTGTTATTGCACAGATTTGTGACTTGTTAGTAATGAACGCGAATTGTCGCGGTTTCAAATCTCAGTCACAAACTCACAACATTGAATTTTCGGACCCTTTTTAAAATATTGGCACACCTAAAATTAATTTACTCACCATCTCTCCCCAAATCTTTGTCTATGACTATAACAATTATTAAGACGCTAATATAAACAACAATCGATCTGAAACACATATCATAAAAGATGGCAATATAATCTATAATTTTCAGTAAAAAGCGAACTTTTCCCATGTTTACTCTTAGTTTGTTTACATTTCACTTGCAGTTGAGGTGTAAGTGAGACTTCTCGAGTGTCGCCGAGTGACACACTCATGCGGCCGAGTA
The DNA here is from genome assembly GCA_023078785.2 of Hyles euphorbiae. Taxonomy (NCBI): domain Eukaryota; kingdom Metazoa; phylum Arthropoda; class Insecta; order Lepidoptera; family Sphingidae; genus Hyles; species Hyles euphorbiae. The sequence goes on from CM041033.1 coordinate 19,422,521, forward strand.
TCGATATCATGCTATAATTGGATCAATGAAAACAGTAGATCCGTGCACTTTGAAATGAAATGAAATGAAATGTATTTGAAATGAAATGAAATGAAATGAAATGTATTTATTGGTCACGTAGGCAATTTAAAAGCTCTTATGACAAGTCAATACACATATAACTTAATCTCTATAAACAATATATTTCCTATACTTAGTATTCCTTATTTTAATTTCTTGGTTTAATTAATTTATTTATGTAATTTATTTATTTTAAATTAATTTTATTTTTATTTAGAATTAGTTTTATTTATTTGTTTCCTTTTTATTCTTATTTAATTTAAAGTATTAGTTATGACTTTATGGTAATTTATTTTTCAAAGAAATACAATATGTACGTTGGTCAAATTAAATTAATTTGTGGACCATGAATATTATTACAACGGTGCGTAGCGGTTTATTGTTACCACCGGATCCAACGCGGCCCTCCTGAGAAGACCCGGCGAAACAAACTCAGTGGGCTTACACTACCACTGGAACTACGCGACGCGACCCAGTCCTGAGTATATCCAGCGAATAAGACTCAGTGGGCTTGTTTTGGGTCCAATTTAAGACAACGACCATAAGTATTTCCGAAACGTCCCGTATGTTTAGGCTTACTGCCGGATCCAACGCGGCCCTGACTGAGAAGACCCGGCGAACAAACTCAGCGGGCTTTACTTTACCACTGGATACTACGCGGCGCGACCCATTTCTGAGTAGATCCAGCGAGTCAAACTCAGTGGGCTTGATTTTGGTCAATTTACTAAAATAAATATACTACTTTCCCTGGGTTTCCAGCGAAGCCCTGGCGCAGTCGCCGTGACAGCGCGAAGAAAGCCTACGAAACGTATGGATCATATGTGTCTGTCAAGAATATTGATAGACTTGCTGGACTTTGTAGATACCTATGAGAATGTAAATATAACATTTGATGAGATAGGGATTTTAATATCTAAATATTCAGAATTTTCGGAAATGAACGTAAAAATAATGTTAATTATATTCCGTAATTATATTAATTTATGGATGAAAATAAATGCATCCAGATATCAGGTAGGTAACTGATTTCATTAGAAAATCGCGACTGAATAAACTTATCATGCCTATTCAGAAAGATGGAGTTTGGCGCACCCATTTATATACCAAGCGGCAAGCGCTGTGACAAATGTCGGAACGTGTTGCTGTGGAACAAATTGAACACCATTATTTCAATAAACTGCAGTTTCATCATCATGTTATGCTTCACCGTAACAGCTTATTCAAACGTGGTTAACTTTGTAACAACTTATTGATCCGTGCTTAGCGGATTTTCCAAGTTGGTTTTCATTTGAAAAGTTACGTTACTTGTGTCTTTTTAGTGTTGATTCGCATCAAGAGGTGAATATGAAAAACAATATGTATAACAACATGTTCTTTCTTATGGATATGAAATCACTAAACACGGTTCAAAGCTGTCGGAAGATACTGAATTTGTGAAGTCTTCGCTTTGAAACAAAACAATAACTTACATATCCGTTCAGGCCTCTCCAAGTAATCGGTGAATATAAATAAAAAAAATTAATAACCTACTTTTTTAAAGTCGTTTACATTATAATTGACATTGGAATTTCTAAATATTGAAACGATAATATTTCGTAGATCGCAAAAAAATAAACGAAGCGAATTAAAACAAAAGCGTGAAAAAATAATAAATTTAGAGGACGAGAAAAATATTTTACTTGTAATAACTTCTGTGTTGTTTTTTCTAGTCTCATCATCACATCTCATCTTCACTCAAAGATGCCACAAGGAAATTGTAAGCGAGCTACAAACAACAGTCAACAGCCTTTTGCGTACATTAATTATGTATGCCATCGGCCGTGATAAGTGTCGAATCCTACAATCTTTATTTTTACGGGTGAATCTAACAACCTAAGCTAACAACTTTCATCTCTCATTGGCTATTAATATTGCTAAACTTTATTCAGCTTCATTTCGGGTAGTTACTATGTCCACATAATGAGCTGTAGAAGTAGTTCAATAGCTTGCTTTAAAAGTTATGAAGTTACTTTTCTTCGTTTAAGTCTGCAGCAGTTTTTAATCGCATGTCCGATGAAAAACTTACGTACGGAAGGTAAGTATTGGAATTAATGAATTTCCAGAAAGTAACAGTCGGTTACATAAGCTGCTATTACCTATGCATGCTTATTTAATTATTTATTGTAGTCATTGCTGATTTACGTTATTCGTTGTATTGAGTTTTCTCAGATCTTTTTTTTTGTTTTTAATTACAGCATGTAAAATAAGTTTTTTACGTGGCCTGGTCTCGAATAAGTAGGTTGTGTAATTATATATTAATAAATAGACATATAATTATAACGTTTCCTTATTAGTCCACGTAAAAAACATATTATTGAAAACGATAATCATATCGCGTGCACTTGATTCCAATTATTTAAAAATCAAGAGAATTTTGTGAGTTCAAAAGGGGATGTACTCGTATTTTTTTTGTAATGTCATGTCAGAATAAGATTTAGTGGGAAGTTCTTGATCTGTGTGACCTTCTGGGTAACTGCAGAACTGAGTATAATTTCTCATAAATTTTGAACTCGCGCGTGGAAAGTATTTTGACCTCCACCGTTGTCCTAACAACTTATTGGAATTATAGTTCGTGCTAAAACCATGCCCATGCTGTTCTGACATGCCTGGATGTAAACTATTAAGTACTTACTTGAAACTTATATAGTTCCAAAGATTTTTGCTGCAAAGATTAATAGCCAAGAACGGCATTTGTTCACAAATAATTGTATTTTTTGGATGTTACTTCAATGGCGTTGTTACAACAGTTATAAAACAAATTGTCGCCCATTCACTGATTACAAAATCTACTTCCACACAAACCCATTGTAGTCACTTATTTGTAAATCAATACATAATTTTGGAGCAGGAAGTAGCTTGGTTATTTAGTTCGCGTTGAAAAGTAACTATATAAATGTTTGTTTATGATACTTTTGCACTTTACAATCATCCAACACAGTATAGTTGAGAGGAATCTGCAAAAAGACGAGAGTCGGTTGCGCTCGCGCGCGGTAAGATATAAGCGCGGATAGGGCGCGCGCCGCCGCAGTGCTGCTCCCACTGGCTTCGACACAACGCGGCCCAACATGGGGAGACAGGTAGCCGGATTATTATATTTATACTAAAATTAATTTATTGAATATTAATAAACCAGTCTTGCGGAATGTTGTTTTTTTAAGAAACTGATCATAGTATTTTTTCGTTTTGTTCCAGGCATTATTAACGGTGGTGTGTTTGTTGGCGGCAAGTGCAACTCCAGGTGACCTAGCAGCGTTGAAAAGTTCATCGATCACAGACAATAACAGTGCTGAAAGTGCTCCGCGACTGTATCGTAATGTACCTTTCGGTATATATGCAAGTGCTGCGCCATATGGAGCCTACTCCATCCAGATTCCCGCGTTCGCCTCCGCGCCTAAACCAGCCGCGTCCAGAATTATACCAGTGACTGAAGCATTCCAGAAAAGTGGATATCTTAAGGATTCATATGGGAATAGATTTGTCGAATCGCCACAATCGCTAGGCTATAAAACGACATTTCCACAACAGTTTGTGCAGCTTCAAGCACTGCCTGCGCATCTTTCGCAGCCCATTGTAGCAGCATCGCCGACCCAACAATACAGACAACCTGCGCCATTTGTTCTTGGATCGCATTACACATATCCTTTGCAATCGAGTACACCGCAACGTTTCAGCATTGCCCAGCCGCTTGTCTATGCTGGAACAATTAAGGCTCTTGTGCCTCCTGGCGGTTTTCATGCTCAAGTTCATAATCCAAGTCACCAACAAACCAAAAGCAGCCAAGTTGTATACACTAATACGCAACCACAAGAACAACATAATAAAGCGAAGGAAGAGCCCAAGTTCCAACGTTTGCAAGAGGCGCCTAAAGAAGAAAAAGAAGCGGCGATTATTCCGCAACAAGCGAGTCATCATGACAAAGCGCCGTTGCAAAGGGCTCCTAAGGACACGGCTATTACGACCGTAGTGAATGGACAAAAAACAGTGATACATTTGAAAACAAATCCACCCCTTCCCTTATTAGATCTTAATCTCTTGGAGCCTTTGACTTTTGATAATCCTCTCGTGCCTCAAGTTCAACACTTTTTGCCAAGAATTAATCAAGCGAATTATCACAAGTTACCAAAACCGAATTTAAATGACGCAAAATCGTATCAAAAGGAATTTGTAGTGATGAAGACAAAATCATATGATAGTGGACTTGTGAAAGGTAAACCACTCAAAGATGCACCTAAAAAGAAACAGAAACGTCCAGCGCCAGAAAGTGACATTTCTCACGAGAACGAAGAGCCTCCGAAATCAAAAGTTACAATTACAGGAAATCCTAACGGTAATCCAGAAATTTCTTATGAAATCAACTCCCCTAATTACAAGGAAACTTATAAAGAACAAGCTATTAGTTACAATAAAGAAACTGAGTCAGAACCACTTCATTATACATATGGATCAAACGTTGAAAAAGCACCCGTACAGTACAGTTACACGCACAGCAATAAAGAACCTTTAAAAGTAAAAGAAGTGCATTATAAGAGCAACGGACCGGGACCGACTCAACTTATATACACATTTGAACCTGAAGAACAAAATAGAGAGCAAATTGCACAATCTGAACGAAACCCATCTCAAAGGAATGAGCATTCTGGTGAACACACTGAGACAGAAAATGAAGGTCCTGCTAATTATCATCCAAAAGAACATCATGAAAATCATGAGCGCCACAAAGAAGTGACAAGCACACGACAAACAAAGCCAGAATATCATGAAATACTATACCATGAAGTACCAAGTCATGGACACCAAAAGGTAGCTCATCAAACCCAACCTCAGCACCACACTCAATCGCGACCAATTAATGTTCAAACTGCAGAACCGTTCCACCCAGTGACTCAATACGAAGAACACATACGCGTTGTCCCCGATCACAAAGCGGGGAGAATAAAAGTTGATCCAAGCCAACATATTCACAAAGGGCAGATAGATCCCCAACAACACGCGCATCCATCCCCAGCGCCTCATCATCCACCCCAACATCTGCTACAACACCCACCCCAGCACCAGCAAGCACACCTACAACAACATGTGCCTGGGCCGCACCACCATCTGCAAAACCACCCTGCACCATCACCAAGGCCATACCACCCACCACCGCAACACGTTCACGAAAAATCAAGGCGTGTAATTATTCAGGAAGAAACCCCAGAGGAAATGCATACGCTTCGTGAGCAAGTATCTGCTGAAATGGTTGATCAAGAAGAAAATAATGAAGAAGACTTCGAAAAGGCATACAAAGACGCCGCCTTCGGTTTTCCTGCGTATGATAAAGATCCTGTTGATATAGAAAAAAGTATCTACAGTGCAGACAACTATGGCGTTCCACGTGACCAAAACGAATACGATATAGAACACAGTCCCTTCCAACAGTACCAAGACGAAGACGACGACTTCCCGAAAACGACGCGTTTGAATTACAAAGACGAGAGGGACAAAACGAAAGAGGACTATTACTTAGATTACTCGGTTAGCAAACCTGAAAGTTTGACAGATCGATATAAGAATAAGGTCGAATATTATAAGTTATTTAAAAAACAAAAGCCTGAATTTTATGTAGACGACGAGAAAAGGAAACAAAATCAAAACGCAAAATATACGGCCGCGCCGTTTATTTTCAATCCTGTTCAAGAGAAGCCAAAGCAAACTTTCGCTCAGTACAGAGCAGCTCCTATTACATATGAATACGACTATTCTAAAAAAGATTCCAGGGACAATTCAGCGTACGCATCGCGACCGCTGCAAAGGTATAGGACCAAAACAAATTTCGTCGAGCCTCAATTCCAATACGGATTCGAACCGATATCCCTGCCGCGCTTGCTCGACAGCGAGCTCGCCGCAATGGCGAGCAACAATAGTCCGGAAAGTGAAAAGCCGGGCTTGAGAAAGAAACTTTATAAAGAAAACTGGTACATCAAAAAGACGAGCACATCCGGCTTACAACCAGATAGCTGATAATTCTAATTTATTATATAAATAAATGTTAAGTTTTAGTCTATTCTTAATAATTTAATAAATGTGTTATTTTAATTTTCGACAAATTTTTTAACCGATATCTCGTTATACCTGTAGTTTTTGTTATGGACTATTGCTAAAACTCAACATTGTCTCGCAATTATTGATGTTTTTTATCAGAATGAAAATACACAATGATGAAACATACCAAACATCTAATTTTCAGTAAAAAAAACTTACGTAAGAATACTTTCGCCGTCAGAGCATTACGTGACGGCGACGGCCGCTTCCGTTTTTATTCACAGTAGATATACAAATAAAATAAACTGTGTAATGGATCAGTAATCGAAATCAGCCACCGTGGAATTGGGAAAAAAAGTGTCGCTGTAGAATTTCTCAGAAAGTAATTGGATCTTAATGTGACGCAATAATTAACAATGGAAGTTTTTGTACATGATTTTTCATTGGGTCATCAAATTTTCATGGTCACGTATTCAAGATTACTAGGCTGCATTCCTTTGAAATGATTGGTTTCTGTGTCTACGTATTACTTATTTTACATACATAATCATCCTGGTAAGGGCCACCTTATCAATAATATATCAATAGCCATATGTGTATACCGATTTATGTTTTAAATAAAGAAAATATTTTGAATAGCCTGCCAATTAACACATTAATTTGTAAAACTAGTTTTGATAAAATAAAATGCTTATGGAGTTTATAACATTAATTTCAAGCTGAATTAATTTACTTAATGTAGTTTGTGAGGATGTTTCACCGAAATATTTTCTGTTCATTGTTGCCAATTGGTGCAATTCATCAAATGAACTTTGTCCCCATTAAACTTGAAAAATTGGTTGAATTAAAATCAGCAATTGGTGTACGTGTGGTCTTCATTCACAGGATCTGAGGCATCTATCACGTGTTTAATAGTGATCAGATTTAAAATCGAGTAAAGAATTGTGGTATAAACGTTAGTCGCAAGAATCTCTTGAGCCACATCTCTTGAGCAATATACAATTATAAACGCCGAGACAAGTTGCAAGATGTTTTTTTAGAGGAAACGCCACAAAAAATAGGCTCTATTTAAAGATTTGATTGTGGAGACTTAATATTAGCCAACTTTGATCTCACTTGAATTATATTCCGACGGTGATTTCGCTGGATAGAGAACCTGTTGTTTTTTTGGAGATAACAAACATGGATTTTAATTTTGGTTTAATTTACCTTAAATGGGGCTTTAATAACTTACTTTAACTATTTGATAGTTTATGGGTTCTTAATTATACTTGGTGATACAATGAAACGCAATGTAGAAAAGTGATTTTGTGTATTTAATTTTATTCAAATACTGACGTCTGTCTACGAGCTTAAATCTATTTTTTTTTAAATATACCTATTTGTTTGAAGCTGTTCCATGGAATCCTCACGTCTATCACACAACAGATTAAAGGCGGACGTACCTACTCTTAAAATATGTGCCATTATAAGCACTATCGTTAAGATAGCCCACTTTATGACATGTTGGAATTTATATATTACAATATGTGACTAGTAAAAAAATAAATATGCTCTATACATAAATTCGAAATTTCTCATCTACTAATAGGTCACAATTTAGAGAGACAATTAATATTTACTAAGCTAAAAGTACAAAATAGCAGTAAAAAAACCAAATAGTTTACTTAGTACAATTGGCGCCTGTAAATTTGCATACTGTAATCTGCTATCTCGATTTCCTGTGGGTCTCTGTCTCAATTTCCGTTATATTGTCGTTTCTCTTGAACAGGCGTATAGTCATTAATACTGTGGCGATACCCAGAGCAAGTGCCATAACTGCTACCATAGTGACTCCAGTGGGCATCGAAACACTACTGTCGAAGTCGAACATGTCTGCAACCAACGCTACAGGCCTTAGTATTTTGACCACAGGTTCGCAACCTGATTCTCTGACATACTTCGCCCATGTTCTGTTGGCATACGTTAATTCTCTTGGTTTTATAAACGGCCTCCTGCCTGGTACAGTTTTGTTTATGATCGTGCTCATGTTACGAAGCTGCGTCTCATTATAGCGACAGTACAGGTACTTCTTCTTCTTGTTTCCTTTAACCACGATGTCTTTCTCAGCGCTCTTCGCACCAATGAGCACATCTAGATCGCCCTTGATCATGTTGGCCCAGTCCCACATTTCAGCAATCTTACAGTCACAGACGAATGGGTTTCCGAGAAGATTTAGTGAATGTAGTTTTGGATTATTTACAAACACTTGTGGATCAATTGTTGTGAGATTATTATTGCTCAAGTTTATTTTTTCTAAATGTTCAAGTCTTTCTAAGAAAGCGAGGCTACCATCTGCAGATCTTATTCGATTTCCTGCCAAATTCAGATCGGTTATATTTACAGTATTTTGGAATGCATTCACGTTCAGCGATGTAATGTTACAATTGCTTAAATCAAGTATGGTCACTTGGGACAACTGTTTTGGGAAAACTGGTCCCGCAGGAGGAATCACAAGTGGATTCCCACCCAGTTTAATTTCTCTTAGATCCATGTATGTCAGATTCTTAAAGAAGGCGTTAGCATTTAAAGGTCTTTTCAGTCCACAGAATTCTAATTCCAAGGTTGTTAGTTGCGTCAAATTTCCAAATAGACCAGCTTCTAATGACAACAGATCGTTTCCGGATAGGACTAGTCTCTTCATTGATGTCATTTTTGAAAACGAATCAGGACCCACGTAGGACAAGTTACTATAGCCCATATTCAAGTATTCCAATTTCTCCAGAGGTGCTAATAATTTTGTAAACACATTGTTTAGGGGATTGTGAGATATATCTAATTCTAAGAGGTTGTCAAAAACGTTGAAGTTATTTGGAAGGTTGTGGAGACCGCAATTGCTCAGGAACAGTTTCTCTAGTTTTGGTAATGGTGCCAGGGCATCCCGCAGGTCCGGTGCAAACAATGGATTCCCGGAAAGATAAAGGCTCTTAAGTCTTGTAGCGTTTGCGAACGCTTCTCCAGATATTGGCCCCAATATCTTGCAATTAGATAAATCAAGTAATTCCAAATGATTGACGCTATTGCCCAAAGTAGCAGCAACATCTAAATCACGCAGCTCATTATCAGCCAAAATTAGTGTCACTAAGTTGGTACAATTGGAGAAAGTATCCTCAGATAAGTATGTGATACCAGATTTTCTCAAGTTGAGATATTCCAGCCTAGTGAGTTTTCCTAGAACCTCAGACCAGTCTGTATTTGTTAAAGAATTGCCAGCTAATTCCAAGCTCTTCAGATTTACCGTAGATATGAATAGATTGTCTGATATAGTTGTTAGCTGGCAGTCATTGAGTTTCAACGACTCTAAACTTGTGAGCACATCGAAAACTCCGGCTTCCAGTGTCTTAAGCGGATTATTTGATAGATCCACGGTGGTCAATGTTGTTATGTTGTCGAAGAATTGTGAATTAATGGAGTTCAAATTGCAGTTGCTGATGTCAAGGTACTGTAGCGTGGTGGAAATCAAGAAAGGACCCTCCACATTACCGATTGGGTTATCTTGGAGCTCCACGTTTAGAAGACCACGGGAATCTCTGGAAATAAACAAATATTTATAAGGATATGTATCATAATTCATAAATTAATTGTTTGATAAATATTTATTGCAATGGTCAAATTACGCCACAAAAGACAATTTTATGATCTAAGTCATAAGATTAATTCTAAGTAAAATGAAAATAAATAAATAAGCTATTTCATAGACCTTTGGTTGTTTTTCTGTAGTGTTACAATGAGTCCACGTTTGTCAACAAAAGATCAAAGCAATTGATAATCGCAAATATGTAGTAGGAAATATTGTAAACGAATTCAATTTGCATTCGTTGTGTGGCCATTATCTAATATCGGCACCACTAGTTGGCGGCAATTTGTGTCGTTTCTGGTTGTCGTGCTATAACAAGTTTGAAAGCAATTGGACAATTTTATCATCAGCCATTGTGTGGTTAGGGATGAATGTCAGAATTGGCGCGCAAACACAGTTGACTCGTGTGAAAATATATGATAGGGTATTTTAGAACTTTTGACGTGAAATTATGGTTTAAAATCTTCATGTTGTACAAAAATCATTCATTATAATAAGCAGTCCTATTTTTAAAGCATTAATAATTTTAAAAATAGCTATGAATAGCACATCAGTTTTATCTCCTTCAATTTCTATAAATATTAATTCTAACATGAAGGGCATAATAAGCAATCGATCCTTGCTTTTATAATTACTTCGTATTTATTTCTATCTAAACAGGTTTTAAACATATCCTACCCTGTTATTCCACATGGCAGATTGGTTCTCCGCTCCTGATAGTCTTTATAAATAGCTCTTGGGAACAGGTTTATACTAAGAAACGCTCGCTGTAATAAGTTCAACAGTACGGCCTTATATAGTATTACATTATGTTGCTTATTGGATAACACTGAAGGCATTGAACCTTCATTAAACTCTTGAAGGTTGTTGAGCTAGGTATTCTTATAAACGACCTGTAGATCTCAATTCCAAATGATTTTGTATGGCTTTATCAAATCATACATTATTTCAGTTTGCAATTATTTTGTAAATTCAACGTTATTTACAATTACCATCGAAGTTATACTGAAGTGTCTCCACATATTTGCATATAATTGTTAAATTATTATTCATAGCATAATTAGAAACACAATATTATGTAGTTAATGTATTTGAAAAATAAATGTAGAAACAATTTAAGTTCCTGAGTTCTAGCAGTGCAATGACCACCGAGTCATACCAATCCTTATAGAAAGGCTTTTGTTATTAATAATGAAAATAAATACTTACAAGAAAGCCTCAGGATCTACGTAGCTTATATTATTCCCGGAAAGATCAACATCAATCAAATACTCCAGTTCCTTAAAAGCCTCTCGCTCGACCCTCGTCAGCCTATTGTTGGCGATCTGCAGTCTCCTCATCTTAATATCACTTGGGAAAGACTTTAACGTGGTGATATTGTTTCCATTCAGGTCGAGGATATAGACGCTAAGGCTGAGCTCATCGTAGGGGACTTCAGTGAGGTTGCTCTCAGAACAATCGGTGACCCAGTTGATCCTGAAGTAGTGGCAGTCGCACTCGTCAGGGCACTCCAGCTCGAAGCTATCTCCGTTGAAGCCGTAGCTCAGGCCGGTAGTGGCTAAGTATACCGCTAGTGCCGTGATTGCATACATCTTGCCAGGAAATCTTCTGTCTACGAGTCCATAGTACACCTGGAAAACGGTAGTGTAAGCTGGTAAGTAATTTGGTTTTTATGAGTTTTAAAAGGTTAGTTATGTGCTTATAGTGAATGTGTTTATATTGGTTCGTATAATGGTTTAATGTTTCATTTTTATAGAAAACACTTGTTTGTAATTTGTATAGTTCGTATTGGAATATTCAAGTAGTAGGTACCTACTTGAGTTACTACATTCCCTAATTGCAATTTGCATATCGTAGCAATGTCCACAATAACGACTATTGACTGACGATAAAGGATTACTGGTGGTAGGTCTCTAATATGTGAGAGGCCGCCTGGGTAGGTACCACCGTCTCTCTCCCGCCAAACAGTAGTGTAAATGCACTAATACACACCCACATACACACACAAACCCACACACACACACACACGCACACGCACACGCACACGCACACGCACACGCACACGCACACACACACACACACGCTACATCACAATAACTGCAAAACAATTGTAGATCTTATGTAATCAACGCTAGTCCAACTCAGGCCCACCCAAAATACAAGCATTGTGCTTAGTTTGGGGCCACAGACTGTTAAATAAGTTATAGCGCTAAGTTACATTTGTAAATTGCTCTGTTTAGCTATTAAGGCAAAATTTTGTAACGCAGTTTAAATAAACTATAAACTTTAAACTATTGTGTTTCGATTAGAAGGATATTGTAGCTAGAGTAACTATTGGACATATTGAGACAGCATCTTATGTCTCAGGATGGCGAGCAGAGTGGATTGCCAAGTATTGCTTTATAATTCATGGTGTTGTTTGGTTTTGCTAGTGTCTAAGAGCGGTCATGAAATAAATAAAAAAAGTTCTATAAAATGGAAGCACACATATACGTTTAAAAATAACGTTTTTGTTGGCCACAAAAATGTCCCGCATTATCTGGCCAATAGGCAGTACCAAATGGCTGAATGACCGGAACATTTGTTCTCATCGCTACGCATTCAAAACATCAATGATAGCCGTCAATTCAACAACTAAATTGTGGAGATTTTCCATTAGGGACAACAGACATTACCATAACAAGAGATGTATATGTGTAACTAGGTTGAAGTTATTGTGGTATACGAGAGGTCAGATGATACACCGCGATGATAAAACACATGCAAGTTTTTGTTAGTTTTATGAAAATAATCGACGTTTGTCCAAAATATTTCAACATTTTGAAACGTCGCGTTGTAGGTATAATTTTGGAAAGATTTGTACTACTTTGAACAAGACGACATTTTCCTATGTGTGGATTTGCGTAGGGGTAGACTGGGTACGGTTGAAACAATTTAGCTTTTATCGTTTATAATTTTGTTTTTTAAGAACCAACTGATGATAACGATGCGTAAAATTCAAATTTGAAGTTTTAGGTACGATATGACAGTTTCATTTTAGTGTTCGGATAACTATTTTCAGAAATATATGAAATTTAAAAAATCTATAATTTGTTTCAATCGTCCCCATGCCAGGGGCGGTTGAAACAGCCTGTGGGGTCAGTTGAAACACTTGCAATTAAAACAATAAATACAAATGAAACATGTTTTATTTATCATAAAAACTAATTTTATAAATAATTATGGCATCACATGACAACATTAATCAGTCTTCAAGATTTTAATACTTCTAAAATTCATCATCAGTCTTTAAGGAGTAGTAAATAATAAAAAATAAAAAAAAAACATGGGTAATAGTACAATAAACTTAACAAAAACTTCTGTAAAAACAACTAAACTTTATTACTCGGATGTAGAATCGCAATTGTGGCAAACATACATAGGTCACACCACCTTCTGTGCATTCTTCATGGACCCACTGTTTGCAGGAAGTACACTGTATCCATTTTTCTCCTGATCTGCTCTCTGAATATGGTTTTATACACACAATACAGTAGCATTCTTCCTCTTCTGATGAAAATTCCGGCTTAGTATTTCTTCTTATGTGCTTTATACCCTATATCTGTGTCGACTTTACCGATCGCATCTCGCTTTCGAATGTATCTTAACAGGGAACAGTGGTTTATACCATGCTTTTCTGCTGCTTTTCGTAGTGGATCTCCTGCTTTTACTTCCTCATATGCATGACTATAGCTCAATATGTCAATTTTACCTCTAGAAGTCTTCCTCACCCGAACTCTTGGCGTCTACAAATAATAAAAATAAATATATTTTCTGTTTCAACCGTACCCACAAAAAATGTTTCAACCGTCCCCAACCCCTCTTTTTGTAAAATATACTTTATAGTTACGACAATAATGATAATACATAAAAAATAATCAGCATGCCTTATTCTACAAGCTTCATATTAATCAAAAACACACACTTAACTCATTCATTAAAAAAGAACAGATAATATAGGCGTTAATGCCAGAAGAAAAATACTTACTTTTGGGTATTTAAAAACAATATGACGTCCTGGACACAACAACAAAGCGCGGGAAGCATCGCGGCACTGTATTAGTGTTCGGACCTGTCGTCCACTGCGTATTCCCCTTGCACCCATCGCACCTCGCGTAACCGTTTACGAGTTTTTTACTCTGTTTCAACCGTCCTTTGTATCAACCACAGATCACATCCAATAGATACCGCATTACGATAGTTTTGTTTTGAACCGAAAACGCCAACGAAGGGAACTGCGCGGGGGGTGGGCGGGTTGCAGCGCGGTGACGTGGACTTCACTGGAGAGATGAGGCATAAGTCGATAAATAAAAAAATGTATCGATAGTTCGATTTGCCAGTAAGTTCATATGTTATGATCGCTTCTATAACTTAATTACCAACTTGTTAAATGTTTGATAATATTTTTTCACCGGCCTGATCTGATAAATTATACCAACCAGCAACCGCTAACTAGGAATAAAATAGGATTAAGATTTATACTTTAGTATGTAACGGTTTTATTTCTATTATTCATCGTGTATTTTTGTATACCGTAATGGCGAAATACCCAAATTAAGTGTTGATATAAAAGATCAGATAAAAATATGAAATAGTAAATAAATAAACCTCACGCCCTAAAGGGCTACAATAACTTATTCCGTTTCTTGAATTCTGACGGCGGCTGTAGTATATATGCAATATCGACAAGTTACGATGAAACCCACTTGACGAACTATGAATGTTTTTGAGACGATATATACAACGTATGTTGAAATTAGTGCAATAGCTTGTGCTACTGATTCTTAATATACTTAGTATACTAAAACTTATGATAAATACCCTCCCATTATATTTGAAAACGTATATTTAATTACGCCAAAGATAAAAATAAATAAAAAAATATTGTAAAAGTACCTTGTTAACAAATTAAATATTTCAAATTACATAAAATAACGTTATTATGGTAATTTGCAATTTTTATTTAAATCAATATATATTTTGTGACATTATCATTTAATAAAATTAATTTACATTATTGTTTTAAAATATCGATATTTCTGGGAATTATATTATAAATATGCGTCAAACACTAGAAGAACGCGTGATTTCGCCAAAAAAAGATGGCTTATTACGGTTAAAGCTATGCGAAAAAGTGACGGCTGATTCTCCATCCGAACTCGACTGTTTGACATTGATACATTAACCAGTATAAATTGAGCTCGCTCGGGACCAAATTAATTTAAAGAATATTAGTTATTGATGAAAACTTATTGCGTTTTTTAGGATACTTTATTTTTTTGGGTTTTATTCACACCATTTTATTGAACAAATCCTTTTTAACTGTAATATTATGTTTCCAAAATGTAATTTTCGCTAACGTGCGACGACATGTACAGGTCCACTACTTGGACGCAACTGATGACGCGACATTTGGCGTCGGTTTATATCTATCTGATACCTTATATGTGTTGGGCGCAACCGCTGCCTTGCATTAGGTATCTATTGGGAGTGATCTGTGGTATCAACCGTACCCAGTCTACCTACCTTTCAAGTTTAATACCAGTTAAATAGGTGCGGCTGGAAAGCCGAAATTTGTCTGGCATAGGTACTTAAAATTCATTATACCGGGTGGATTTCTAAAATATAATTAGTTAATACGATCCTCAGTGCCTTAACATATACCTACAGAGTATTATAGGGATATACCAAACGATTTCTGAGTTCTATTTAAAGAACAATAAAGGCTCCGTAAGTTCATGGTGTAAGCAAACAAGACTCGATGTAAGACCTGTGTCCATCTAAATAAACTGTCGTATCTGAAGATATATGGCATCACGCGTGCCACGAGTGAGTGTGTTCAGTTGCTTTTCATATTAATATTTACGCATTATAAATTTCTTGTCAATTTTATTTTGATTACGTAAATATATTTTAAATATTCACATATTTTGAACAGTGGTTGAAATCGTAGACAGTATTTTTGTGGTCATTGTTGATCTCAAAAGTATCATTATAAATAATACAAATTGCATTAGTGAAATACGTATGAAATCCTCTGAGTTCGAAGCGACATAAGGTAGCTAGGAGCCTGTTCCAATAGAAGAGACTGATATGAGATATTCAAACGTTTTAATGAGTATTGGGTTTGTTACTGACGTATATAAAGAGTGTATCAGGCTATCGACAGGCAAGATAGATTATTGTAACTCTATAAACTGAAAAATGTGACGATACCGTAAAAGTCGCCAACATTGCCCGATTTTTTTATAAAATCTGCTATATTTCATATTTTTTCTACAACCACCTATATATATTTTTTCATTTACATCAACTACATAACCATATGCTACTATTAGCTATGTTATATTTAAAATAAATTAATATTTTAAATGTATTTTTTATTATTGTAATGATGGGCAAAGTTATGTGGCGATCAGCTAACATTGCCCATGTTGATATCTGCCAAAATATGACCCATATTATTACACAATTAAAAACGAAATAAGTATAAAAAACAATCTTGGCAGTGGTTTAGAAAAAAACTCTTAAAGTTAACAGATTCTCGTAACAAAACATTATGGGCAATTTTACCTAGCGATTCTTACTCTTTCCATACAAACTCTGATAAATGGTTAAAAACTCTTAGGGCTGTCACATTACAGTAAATTGATTTTACTTTATATAATTTCTCAAATTTTTACTTTTCATAATATGAAATTATGGGAAGTGGTAATTAAATCAAGGATTGCACGCTATAGAAATCTTTTATTTAAATAAATTTAAAATATGCTACAAACAAAATGTCAACTTAAGTTTTGATCTATTTGGAAATCAAAATAAAGTAAATACCTTCTTTTTTTAAGTCGATTAAAAAGATACCTTTCTGAATTCGATAGATCTTTAAAATAACAGGCGTCGAAACCTTTTTAGATTTTATCAAATTAATTTATCGAGATATTGACAACCCCTAGGTACTTTTTGATGATGGGCAATGTTGTCAAGTACAGGTCTGAAAAAGTCAGGGTAAAATTGCCCATCCCGAAATTTAATGATTTTTTAACGATTAGATAACTAAACTGTTATTAAAATACTTAATAATTCATATTCTATGGCATACATTAAAATAATTTATCTGCGGTCTCGTCATGACGCACAATCCACGAATATTTTTCAGACGAAATTGGCCCGCCAAAAGACATACCTTTTTTGACAAGCTCTCACAAGCTACTAAATAAACTCAGGAATAACTGCGATTCACAGTGCTATCACAAATATAATCAACTTTCCTACCAAATAATAAATGATGCCATAGACTTAAATATTTTTTTCATATTAACGGATTTGTTAAAAAAATGATTTTAGGGCAATGTTAACCTGTGTGGCAAAGTTGGCAACTTTTACGGTATTGACAGCAGGCGACCTTGTTTCAAAAAGAGATGTTTACTAAACGTCCTTATGATAGACTTCAGACTATATTATAGGTGTCGATATAGCAAAGAGAGAATAACACGGCGTATAAACCCATAACAAGTCGATAATTATAAACATTAGCACATACACGATAATCGACACGATGATCTATACTATAACATCTGTCGACAAACGAAGGTGTTTTCTTTGAATGGGCGTGCGTTTGATAATTTGCAAACATCTTACATGTGATGTGTTTTGAAAAATCAAACAGTCTAGATATTTCGGTAAATATATCATTAAATAGTCGTTACTTAAATTTTTAATAGAAAAATAAAAAAATAAGTCAATTCTAATCCATGGAATATAATAAAATTCGCTTGTTTTGGGAAACTAAACGTCACATTCTCTGTATATATCAAAAAACTGATCTGAAGCCTGTACTTAGATGTTTTGTCTTGCTAAAAGTTAAGTTACAGAAGTAAATAATACATATTTAAATTTACCAATTTTTAATTGCTCTCAAATGGCAATTGGTCTCAAGAAAACTTAAACGCCAATAGCTCTCAAGAAAAGTTAACGCTGAAGTGGCCAATAGGTTTTTTTTTGGTGACATAAAAAAAATACCTACGTTGTTGTCCACGCCATTTACGCTAATGAATTTTATTACTATTGCGTTTATTCTGAACACTACAGGTGACCTTGTTAGTATGGAACAAATAGTTCGGATTACATAAATTGTCAGGATGGTGACAATAGTTTTAATTTAATTACTCGTTAATTAATAAAGGCAGACCGGTGTAAGCGGATAGCGGCCTAATCGAATGTTTGTTTTTCGCTCATAGTAAATTCTAAAGTCGTGCGAAAGACGCCAAGCATTCAATAATATAAATAGCTTTATATAGAGTCCATGAATAAGCCAGTAATTTGTAACTGTTTACAGCAGTAACGGGTAGCAATAAACGAAATGGTCAAATAAGTCTTAAAAAACACTCAATAATTCAGAGCTACTACATTACTCGTAGGCTTAAGATCGTATCTACTATCTAGTAATTACATCTAGGTGATAAATCGATACCCACAAATAAAACAATTTACATAAAAGTTACAACTTGCAGACGGTATAAATAAATAATAGTTTCTCGATCCTTTGTAAAGTTAATTTCGCAGACTTTCTTTTGCAGTTATTTATTTAAATATTATAATTAGTTAGATCATTGAATAAAAGGTTCTGTACGATGATGTTTGATTGATAATAATACAGCAAAGCTTAGAATAAGAACCGTTTTAAAAACAATGAAAATATATTGTAAGTTAAGCTAGCTATAATTGGCATTTACGATAACTTCAAAAATATTTACTTTAAAGATTATAATTACTTATTGGCAAAGCACGCGAAAGCGTATAAATATCCCATGTTTACTTTTTATAACAAACTAGCGGCCCGGCCCAGCTTCGCCTGGGTGGAGATCTTCTTTCACTCCACTCAACACCTGAAATTTCTAGTATTACATCTATACCAATAGTGCATTATCCCGATGTCTCAGTAAAATACCAAATTTGAATTTCTTAACTTTGTTACGATGGTAATGGTGCAATTCGGTGCAAAAAAAAAACAGGAATTTGTGATCGATATGGCGATAGGCTTCCTATCACAAACTGGGACGAATACATGACAAAACGTAGATCCTGGTTGCACCTCTGCCTACCCAAAAAAAGCGTGAAGTGAAGTCATGCATGCTGGTCTAGCTACTCATTGCAATAAAAAAACAATCCGACCAATAACTAAATACTTTAAAATGGCTGCCAAAATTTTCCGATTCCAAAGTCTGTGTATTCAGATTATTTAAACGAAGGGTTCCTCAGATATCAATTTTGGAACCAATCAGATCAATAGCAAAAAAGTTCAAACCACAAAATTTCGATTCTGACTCCAAATTTAGGTTATTCGAACAAAATGTGTCTCAGATATTGATTTCGAGACCAATCGGATCAATACCAAAAAAAGTTCAAAATGGCGGCCACAAATTTTGGTTCTGACTCCCCTCCGTCCAGTCTATAGATTATTTACATAAAGAGTAAATAATTCAAAGCTATAGGTACCTACCGATACGTACCTATACGTCCCATCCTTTCTCTTCATTATCCATACCGTCTTATAGCGTGCATTTACATTTCTTCCTATCAAATCTGTCAGTCCTCTCCCGTGCCTCTCACTCTATTATATCCCATTTATCCATATCCAAGTAGTGTGCCTTATAAATATTTTACATTTAACACTTTAGCAGTTTTGATTTTATCCATACAATATTCCATCCCTTATTTCACCCCCACTATGCTGTTTTTCCAAAAATAGTACGCCATTACTTTTTACTCACACACACGCACGCACACGCACACAAAACATACATTATTAGCACATTTTTACACACACACATGATTAATCATTCATGTAGTAACAATTATATTTACAGGAAGACACAGGCAACGCCTAATTTGAAAACTCATGCAATATTCTCCATAATTATGTAAAATTGTTATTTTAATAATGATTTTTCATTTTCAAGTGACATTCTATCTTGAAAAGAAGTAAAACTTCTTGCGTGTGAATATTATTAATTTTATTGTCCTATATTTATGTAGCTTTATAATATATTCTCTTTAGTTTACACAAAATAAATTTCTGAACGCATGCATTAATATTTGACAACCAATTTAAATGTCAATCGCTTTTCATTACTGTCATTAATTTACATCTTTAAAATCTAAAATACGCCATTAATCGAATATTGTGGATATATGTTGTCGATTCGAAACCTTTATTTAAATACGTTTTTTAATTTGAGGGAAGAGTTTACCGTATCGACGGGATGAACATTAAATGTTTGACAGTTACAAACCCATGAACATTTTGTATGAGAAAATGTTAATAAGCTAATAGAAACTCGGGAAACCGGGAACATGATAAAAAGTATCCTATATCCTTCTCCTGGTTCTAAGCTACCTCCCTACCAATTTTCAGCCAAATCAGTTCACCCATTCTTGAGTTATAAGTAGTGTAACTAACACGACTTTCTTTTATATATATAGACATTAAAAAACAAAAAACAAAATACAACCTCCCCCTTTTTTGAAGTTGGTTAAAAATAGACGAAGGCGTCTAAAACAAACATTCGCACAGCATAGCTGGCATTATTGTAATGGCATGGGTGTGTTCTGTTTCCCTTCTGCTAAGCTCGAAGATATCGATTGGGCTTTCTTTGAAAACATCACTACTTTTAGAACAGTTCTAACTTCTAACACAGTCTGCCGTAAGCGACAGTAAAGTCTACTATCTACTTGATGCACCTAATTAGAATTGTTTTGCAAGATTTATTTTCCGTTAATGACTTAATTCGGTATACATATGATATTTATACCTACGATATTTTGGTTTCCTAATTACTATTGTAAGCAGCTGTTTTAGTAACACTATTCTGCAGCAATATTCAAAATTTCTATTCTGAATAACAATTATGTCCTTGTGGTACTGTATTATAAGTTATATTATGTATCAATGCAGGACACGGGCCTTCTCTACTCTACAATCGAGAGTACGATAAGGAGGGATTAGTCATCCAAGTTGCCCTCGTGCTGGTTGGTGGAATTTTTACAAAACTCATGTTTCCGAAAAGTCAGAGGTGTGCCCTGAGAATTGAACCCGCGACCGTTAAAATGTTGACAGCGGTCTTATCCCTTACCGACCGGCCACCAATTTGTATCTGCTTCATTGCAAAGATGATACGTAGCAGAACTTGTATTTTCATAATAAGAAAAACAAGGCATTAAAAATAAGCAAACAAGAAAAAAAGGCGAAAGCAGATTACATCACCTTCTCATTATAAGAGGTTGATTGTCAATATTTAAAACTCGCGGTCATCTGAACCTCTGGTTATTATGACTTCTTGTATACATATATGACTATGACTCACGGAACTCAATTGAAACATATTAAGACTTATTTTATCCGGACAATTCTTTGAAAGTCGAATAATGCTCGGAAATTGGCGCTATTCACAATTAAGTGAGTCATTATAATGAAAAATACTATACATTTTCTTCTCATATACATAATCCATCGTTAATGCATGCACGTAGTATTTTTCCACTATTTGATAGTATCCATTCTGTAGATTTTTTAGACACCATTTTCGTGATTCCGTACCTACCTTATCATAAACATGATGTTCATAATGAAATGATCTAATTACAAAATACAAAGCGAAAAAATCACAAAGGGGTATGTGAGGGATCGTTCTCGAATGAGGCTGGAGACGGCCGACTGGCGATTGTGTAAGTGGTAGGTCTGTCGGGACAATAGGAGCTAATGGGCGACATCCTGCTCGGGGCGCCGTGAGCCGTGTCCCGCCAGAATTTTCCAGAAACTAAATAACGCGAGTGCACGCATGTACACATGCGTCAATCCATCGACCATCCATCATACTAGAGCCCGGGGATTACGATGCGATTCAATCTGCCGCTTTCATATACTGTAATGGGATTGCATGTTTATTTGGATATGTTGATAATTTTGACATTATCGATATTATTTCACGTATGCGACGCTGTTTACAAAAATAAAGTGCATATTTAATTATTTTTCGATTAAATTGTGTATTATTATACGCGTCTTTGGGAGCATGAATATTATAAAAAAACGAGAAGGATCAATGCGCACTTGATCTTAATGTCCAGTATGTTGACGACATTAAAAGCTTTTAAATTATGGTGGTCAGAATTTTATTAAGTTGTGAGACTACCTATATAAGTTCAGTCACAGTCATACACATTGTCCAGTTTTCACAGCTTACGACTATTTATATGTATTTTGTCACGGTTGTCGGAGAAACCAGGTGGTCTTTTCAGTCCACACAACACCCAGATTTAGAATGATTTTTAAGTTCATACTGTTCGACTGCCTCGGTGGCGTAGTTGTACTAAGGTACGGTTACAAAGCTGAGGTCTCGGGTTCGAATCCCAGGTTGGGCAAAGTGATATTGGATTTTTCTATTCATTATCAGCCCAGAGTCAGGAATTTGGGCCCGATATGGCGATAGGCTCGCCACCTATCACATCGTGGGACGGAACATACATGGCGAAATGTGGGTGTCTTGGCACCTCTGCCTACCCTACCCTTCTGGGAAAAAGGCGTGAGTTTATGTATGTATACAGTATGAACAGTAGGTAATAGAAAATACTACCGATATTAATTACTAACACGTCAATGATGTCTTTAAAACGCGGAATCAAATTACCATAGTAAAAACTTCCACCAGAGATGGATTGCTTAATTGGAAACGCTGTAACTGCCGGTCTATTGTCGCGGGGAATTGAGTCATCGGTCTCTCGACACAGCAAATTATAACACTACTATTGTCCATTCGACATACCCATACTCTGTATTATGTGATGTCATAACAAAACAAGGGTCTAATGTGTTTCATCGTATATAGTTCACGATCGAAACTAAAAGGTGACATTAAAGTAGGATCGATTAACTTTTATAGCGTTAGATGGGCAAATAACTTAGTTAATAAATTATAACTGCAGTCCATGAATACCTAAAGTTTTTAGGACTTTTGAAGACGGACGAAAATATAGTGTGAGTTATAAAGGAGACCGCAGAGTTAGAGATCGATTTACTGAAAATATCTGAGGTACTCATTCAACAATACAATTCCTCTAAGCTAGGCTCAACAACGGTGATTAGCAATCCAAGAATAGACACAGAACCCTAAAGCTATGAGAATCTATCGCCCAAATACTGGAACGCAACTTAAATATAAATGGCGCTTAACTACGTTAATCCCGATTAAATGTACTGGCTAAGCTGTTAAGAGCAACTTATTATTTGAATGGCGTTCCAGTATTCGGGCGTATGAGGGGTGATAAATTTAAATGTAATCAGCAATGGTATTAAGCGATAGGAAATAAAAAGCAGTTGGATACAGCTTACAAATAAGTATGGGACTATTGCGAAATGTGATGTACAAAACGAAACGTGAAAACAAATCTGTTATATAGGAACAGCTTAGGTGTTTTATGAGACAGAAGAACCGCTTTGGTAGAGTCCACTTTTAATGCGGTAACAGAATATATCTACAGTAAGGCTGTGACAGTCAATCAATCTCTTATCTTCGTTTTTTAATATTATTCAAGTCTGTAGTGACATGTCGTTTGTAATTATCGTTTCAAATATGATGGATGTTTCTGTATCAGCCCATATACGTCCCAATGCAGGGCACGTGCCTCCTCTACAATCGAGGGTACGATTGAGAATGGTTAGGTTATATAGTCCACCACACTGGCCTAGTGCCGGTTGGCGGACTGTCTAGATGTTTAACGGACAAACACTTATGTGAAATTCTTTAGGTGTGATAGTATCTGATTGTGAATATGTAAGTAATAAAAGTAGCAAAAATTATCCCGTAATCTGATCGGCTATCGAACGTCCTAGTAACCAGCGACAAGTACCCGTTATACTCTCGTATATTTGACGTCAGTCTGGAGGTCGTAAAAACCAATAAACCTATCCATATCTTTAGATTTAGATCACAACCATTTTAAGAGTAATTTCGATCTTGCTTAGTGGCAAAGAATATAAATGATTTAATATTAATAATATTACTTGTTCACCTTAGTATAATTAGTTTGAAACGATCGGAGGTAATTAATGTCATGCCAAACTCTACTTTTGCAATTTCTGTAATTTTTGTTTTTATATGCCTACATACCTAATCATGGCAGTAATGTTGAACTTACCGTTGTTTAAATAAGAGCAATTTGAAACAGTAGTATTTTGGGTTTGGACCACATTTGGTTATTGTATTTTTATTTATAGAAAAATCGGCATTAACGCCCGAATACTGGAACGCCATTCAAATAATAAGTTGCTCTTAACAGCGCACGGCCCACTTAGCCAGTACATTTAAGTGGGGTTAACGTAGTTATTTCCAGTATTCGAGCATAACTCTCTTAATATCCAGACATTGCTCTGTATAGGGGCTACAATGTCCGTAATACCAGGACAAAATAGAATTCATTAAATACTGACGGCAGTAATAAACAATGCGGCGGTTCCTAAATAAGGGCTCTACCATCTAGTCTATGAAATTATTTTATGATATGAAAGTAATGTTGTTGAAATTATCTAGACATATACTTTGACAGCTTAAATTGAAGTGGGCCTGAGGCCCGAAGCCGGTTCAATCACGGAACCATGATTTTATGCTCAATTATTACATCTTGATCTTCAATACACAAGACACTTATAATATTATATTATTGCTAAGTTAGGAGTATATTTTATTTTCCTTACAGAAATAATGATCAAATAATTTAATGAAAAGGCCATATTTTTAACGGTTAAAAAATGTGTATCACTTATCGCTAAATAAACACCCAAGTGTATATGTAGAACAATACAAAAATGAAAACTATGTAAACGAACGTTGCGGAAATGCAAAGGCTGCGTCAACAAATGGTCTGCGTATTGCACAAGGGACAGCGCTAGGTCACTACACCTTAAATCGACACTCACTCGTTCACAAAGCTCCCTCGCATCGTTATATTCGTCACAAATAAGTAATTCGGCTATTCACTACACAAAACGATGTGACCTCGCGACAGAGAGTTGATGAGCATGAAGCGACTTACATGTATAGCTTCCTGACGTGTGTTCGCCATTGACCACTAGCTCTACTGAAGGCTGGTTGGCTGTTTAGTGTTTACACTGCCCGTAGTGCGGTCCACTAGTGATTAACCAGCTTCATCGACACATATCGGATAAGATCGATAAAACTTATTTACTTAAGTATAAATTACTTTTGCGAATGCAATTGTAATTGAATCACGGAATGTTTTCCAATTGGCAGTCTAGCCGAAGATGTTGAGCAATATTTGCTGCAATTGTAACACGAAATATTCTCAATTTGAGAATATTTAACCGATGACTTTCCTAATAATCTATACCCAAATGCTGATGTTGTGATACTTACAGCAAATTATGACAGTCCTAAGTCTAATGACCGCAACAAGTTTCTTATTAGGTGTAAGTCTCGCGCAAAGTAACCAATTAAGTAATTGCTCGATTATACGTGTAGGCGTACCAATATCTTGATTCTTGATTTGAGTTTTTCCATTATTCGTATCGATTGTATGATACGTTTGTCATGCACTAGTACAGTCGCTTTCAATGTCGAAAATATTCAATGTCAAGGCAGTAGACATGCTTTAAGTATAACTGAATATCGCCTAACAGTATTTTAATTTTATCTTATCCATAGAATCTAAGTAACAGGTGTTATGTAAAGCTTCAAACAAACCGTGAGATAGCATTGCATTTATGCATTCTGTGGTAAACAATTACCAGATAATGGATTACGTACAGCGGCATTGTAAAATTACGCAACGAACAATCCGCGATTACTGAGCAACGAACGCCCACGCAATTATCGACTGCTATTACACCGCTTGAACCCGCCGTGCAAATAATAATATTGTTATTATTTTTACAAAAAAATCGCCATATAATACTAAATTCGTACGATATACACCGTGCGAAATTCTTTAGATTGAATTCTGGTTTATTGTATTTTCCGATAATACTTAAGACAGGAAACCCTGTTAAGACTAAAGACGATTGGAACGAGTTCTAACTCTGTGAGTTTGTGTCGTTTTCATACAGGGGTCCCTTGGCTTCCTACATGTTGACTCGCCGATAGGAACTCGTGGTATGGTAAACTCTTAGCCAGGTTAATAGTGTGGTAAATGTCGAGGGGTTGCTGATATCTTTGGCAGTGGCGTAACTACACCATCTGGGGCCCGTGGCAAAATTATCGGATGGGGCCCCCTTTTTTTATGGAGAGGAAATCTGTTAAGTTTATTTTCCGGTACCCCGGAGGAGATCGAAAGGAATATATCAGAATATATCAGTGTCACTGGCCTGCCAGCACATTGCGGTCGAGTCAGGTCCCTAACAAAAACCTGCGATAGCATACCGAATAAAACCCTGTCTTCCGCATTTCGGGCGATACTGGATATAATCTCAGGACGACGAGCGCCCCGATTCCTTTCCAGTGATCGCCCGGCGCAAAATCAGGACACAGGTCTCTCTCAGTGGGAAGCAAAGTTGATATCCACTTATGTCTAGATCTGGACGCCCCTTTAAGATTTTGTGGGCGAGATCACGTGCTCTGTCGTCCATCTCGGAATCAAAGTTAGTAAGAGTGCACCGCAGAGCAGTTACTCCGGTGGCTCCTTTAGGTAGCCTCATAAGTCTTGCGTGGGAGATCGTGCTGGAATTCTTACACCCGTATTCTAAGACGTTTCCTCGAATATTTCTCAGCCTTATCTTTGTCGAGGTGAAGTTTAAAATGAATTCGAGGAATCCTCTAATATAGTATGCTTAGTGAAAAATATACCTTTCCTAGAGGATCCTCGACTGAGGTTGAGTTATGGAAATACTACATCTGATCTTTTCATTTATCCCACACACCACCAGGCGGAGGCATTGGATAGTAGAGGTGAGGTGATTACGGTAGTAGGTAGGTACTTCGTTCTGGTGAAGCTCCTGCCTGGTATTTCAACACGACGAACTCTGAAAGTATGTACATCGCGAGCTTTCTGAATGCTTTACTCATTTGCAACCAAGAAGACCTCTTTTGTCATTGAAACACTGGAAGCATCCAAGAGTATTCCTGGAACTGACTCCTTACAGCGCCGAGCGCTTCGGTTACTTAGTCGATAATCCCGATCTCACGGAGAATGTGGAGCCGTTAGGATTGCGGTGAGACTTCGGGTCTCTCTGTGTAATCTATCGATTGTTCCACGGAAAGTGCTCTAATGAAAATGGCGCCACTATCGCTAATCTTCCATCACACTTCCCACACCGCACCGCAGTAGAGTTCAAACTTACTACCTGGAAACTATCCGTTCCCGGAAAGTACATACGTTTTCAGTGATATTTTCTACCACGCACGTGCAAGCTCTGGAATTAACTCCCTGCTTCGGAATTCCCTGGGTGCTATAACCGATCTGTGTGAGTGCTCTCCTTACGGTAGGAAGCGACTTCATTTTGCTGGATCCCTGGAATTGCAAAAATCCATGAGCGGCGGTGACCGCTGACCGTCAGGCAGGCTGTATGCTCGTATGCCTGCAGGCCATAAAATAAACTCCACAACGAGACCAATCAGTCATCGTAATATCTAGGTGTACTCGGTACTAGGTGGCCGAAGCCTAAACGCAGCAATGGTGATGGGGCCCCTCAGAAGCTTAATATTGAAGTTTTATTCTTTTTTAAACCAAATCTGCGCTATAATCTGTACAAAATAGTTTTATTTTAATGAGTAAAATTCGCGTAAATATAAAGAACCATTATTATTTTTATGTATCACAAACAAACCTTGGTATGTATCTTTAGTAACAATTAAGAAAATTGTTTTTGATTATCAATTTTGTTGTAATAAATTAGTTAGGTTCTTTCTCTGCTTACGGTCTCTCGGGCCTGAGGGGCCCGGCCCGCTGCGCCGGGGGCCCCTAAGGTCGGGGGCCCGTGGCATTTTGCGCACTATGCCACCCTATTGTTACGCCACTGATCTTTGGTGCAGGCTAAGATGGTGTTCATCACCAAAGAGTAGGTACCTCGTTTTGTAAACGAACACGCGTGGTTTGGTTAAGGAAATAAATAGTTAGGATTAGACAATTCCTCAAAGCATGCTCGACAAAGTTGAACACGGTTACGAGTGTCGATATCCTGATTCTCGTCGCAATTTTAGCGATTTCTATTTATCCGTAACCTCTCTGTAGTACTCTGTATCATTTGCAAGGTATCAAGGTACTGGGCTAAACCTTCACAATAATGCGTCTAGTTTTCTAGACCCGGTTGTGAATTAGATTTGCAAAAGCCCAGACAGCACTAGTGTATTTCCTTTGCGATTTCTATTAAGTCCATTAAAAATCATAAACAGAAATGGGTTAACATTATCCTGTTCTTTAACCCAACAATGTTAACGACTAGTTCCACTTGCGCCTCGTGATCTTGTTAGGCGACAGCAATAACAAGTCAATTAGCCCGAGTTATGTCACCGCGTCATATTATTGAAAGTATATTGTGCACAAAGGATTATGTGGCATTGAGTCTCATTAGACTGGTGGTGATAAGTATGTTACCTTGTCTCACACATTAGGAACAAGATCGATACATTGGTCCATTTAAAAATTAGATGATTGCTGACATTTATTTTATAGAGGCTTTTCTTGGTTAAAGGAGATACAATTTGATTGGGATTTAAAAATATATAACAATACTGCTTTGCACCGTCCAGACGGTATATAAAGCAATTCATGGTCATCGTAAACATTAGGGCTTACAATAAACATCATCTGAGCTATTTTATCATCTGAGTTCAACATAAAATTTAACTTAAAAGTGGTGACATATTTCTTGCCTCGGCTTAAGATATAGATACGGTAAAATAAGATTTGTTAAAAATAAAGACATCGTCTGATTCCCCCATGTTCTTACTTTTGGCAATGGCCCCCATGAGTGTAATGCAAGTATGCATCTGGATTCTAACATACCTATATTTTTTTTACTTACCAGTGGTACAAATTAAAAATTCTTTGTAATAATTTCTTAAGTCTTTTTCATAAAACTCTTAACTCTAAAATAATATTTTACAAATAAAGTTCATTTTTATACAGAAATAAAAATACAAATATACATGAATAATCCCAAAGAAATGTTCTGGAAAGTTTTCTAACACAGACGACTAATTAGGAATTGGCAACATTTCAGTGTTACGTCAACGCAGCGAAAATAAAGCCGATTCGTGAAGGATATTTTATTTTTTTTTGTTTTTAGTAAAATAAATTGTTTATAACAATGGCACAAGTGGAAGCCGGTCAATCTTCAGATGAAGAGCCTTTGAAGAATGTATTCGACCAGGCGATGAAGATGTTCGACAACATAGAGAATGGCAAAGAAGCTACGAACAGTGATCAAGTCCAAGTTTGTATTTTTTGTGCAATTTCATCATAATTTTGTATTGACTATGATAAATAGAAGATAACTAAATAAAGATATCGAATATAGTCGTACAAATTTTGGACATTAAAGAATTCAGAATATGTTAATAAATATTTTATCACCATTTATCAATAGCAGTTTTCATAATGTCTTGTAGGTATGTGGTACATAGCATTATATTTCGTATGAGAGACATAATTATTACATAATAATGCATTACATGAGGCTCTAGAATTAAAAGGAATAAACCCATAATCCATCAGAAGATAACATTTGCCTATGTGGGTTGGTTTAATTTAATTACTAATTCGTGATCGTAATAAATATTTCAGTTAAGCATCAAAGCAGCAATATCCAAGTTTGAGAAGTGCACAAACATGGTGTCCATGTTGGGCATGTTCAGTCAGAATGAGAGCATTGAAGAGCTGCCAACTGAGACGCTACAGTATCTCCTCCTACCAGCCCTGCTCGGTACTCTCAGTTTGAAGCTGTGCAACCAACCTAGGAAACAAGTTATTGATGTTGCTGAAATATATTTTAGGTAAGTAAGTAATTTCATAACATATATTTATATTTTTAAGTTCTAGTTTTGTTGAAATTTTTAATTGGCTCGTTTATACCAGGCACTTATGTAGGGAAGTGTTAAATTCCCAGAATATGTTACGGTATCAAGTATTTTTCACACCACAAATGTTTAACAAAGAATTATTTTTTTATATTAACAATAATTAGCTTTGGCAGTTTATGTGGGCAAGTTGTGTATTTGTTTTGTAATAGCTGCGTCAAGTCTTGTAATTGAAAAGTCTATGGAAACAAGAATGTCTATGGAAACCCTAGGTGAATTATTAAAATTTTTTTTTTTGAATTATTCAGGGATTTCCTCCAAAGGTGCAAAGATTATGGTGTTACTAATGTGGAAGTACCTCAGCCCAGTGAGAATGGACCCACCACAGTAGACCGGCCACAGAGCGAACAAGCTAAAATCGTTAATATGGTATGTGAACTTCAAATTGTTTTTATTAATATGACAGACACCAAAACTCTGACTTGGTTGTGACAATGTACAATACAATTCTGACAATAAATAAATATTTTATGATTGTTATTGAAGTTGTGAGTTAAAAAATCGTTAGAGATATTGCAATAAGCCACAAATTCTTAACTGGGCTTAGAATGAGTAGAAAAATCCAATATCACTGTGCCTGACTCGGGACTCGAACCCTACACCTCAGCATAGTAGTTGTACCATAGACCACAATTAGTTTGGCCAGATCAAAACTGGACATAATTGCCCAAATACTGGAAAGCCAATTAACTTTTAACTCCTGTTAACTAGCTCTAATGACCTGTTAAATTGATTCCAGTTAAATATAACTTCGATTAAACCACTTAAGAATTAAATATTTAATGGGGCATTATTCATCCGATTCGTATTCTCGAAAGCAACTTAAGAGTTTGACAGCTGTCAAACAGTCAAATTTTTAAGAATTTCTAGTTTTAAGCAGCCGTCGTCTTAAGGCCGCCTGCGACCACTCTTAACTATTAAATTCTACATAAAATGACTCTCGCGTCGGTTTCATCGCTGTCTGATGACGATATAGCTTCATCAAGGCGAGTCAATCAAGAAAAAAATCAATGCTTTTGACAAATACAAAGAAGAAAACATTCAAACAAAGTGAGGTTCCGCCTGAAGAAAGAAACTGTTCTGCATCTGTGTTCCTTGCTTGCTGGAGACAAAATAGAACCCACTACAAATAGAAGTCGATTGATAAAAACTTGCGACCAACTGTTACTTGCTTTATGATATTCTACGACAGGCAGTTACCAGAAGATTATTGGAGATGTATTTCATGTGGAACAGCCGACTGTACAACACAAAGTTGCAGCAGAGTTAGTTAAACTACAAAATCGTGGCATGAAAATTCCCAACTAACAACAACAATGCCATATTGCGAATAATTTCTATGAGATCGCAGGAGTGATTGAAGTTATAAATTTCATACATATAAGGATCAAATCTCCAGGTAATTTCTACTTATAATAATGTATACATAACTATTAAGCTTTTACATGTACACAAATATATGTTTTCTTATCCTATTTTAACTAAATGTGCTTCTAAAATGCCTAGCGTATTTTATACTAGCTGTCGGGCCCGGCTTCGCCCGGGTGCAGATAGTTTTTGAGTCCAATCCACATCAAGAACATATTATTTCGCGTGTCTACTAACTATATTTCCCGCGTGCCGTCGACTATATTTCCCTTCCGTAGGAGAGGACATCCCGTGCCAACAATTTGAATTTGAAAGAGTAGAAAATATGTATATTTGGTTTCCTGACTCATCCCACGGGAACACTACATTTTTCGGGATAAAAAGTAGCCTATGTGTTAATCCAGGGTGTCAGCTATCACTATACCAAATTTCATCAAAATCTGTTGAGCCGTTTTTTCATGAAAGAGTAACAAACATCCATACAAACTTTCACCTTTATAATATTAGTAAGGATTGTGTAGTAATCATTTAGAGTATCCCTTTTTACTGTACATAATATTATATTATTAATCATAGAATAGAATAATATATTATGCACAGTATAAAGGCACACTCTAAATGATTTCTACACAATAATTTATATATATATGCTTGTTGGAATCAAAACATTTAGCAGGTAATTGGCTCTTCCCCAGCCCACTGTACCCCATATAACCAAGCTCTCTAAATAGTTGTAGGGCTAAATATATAATATAATATAATTAATCATACAATGATTTGTACTGATTGTAGCTATTCAGTATATACAGGAACAATGTTCAACTACAATAGTAGTAATTCAATTTTATGAATATATTTTTTCAATTTACATAAAATTATTTGTAGTTTGAAATAAGAATATTTGCTAGAGCTCTAATTTTTATTATCTTGTTTTTAGGAGGACCACAAGCAGAAACATTTAGAAACAGAAAAGGCCATTTCTCTATAAATGTGCAAGCAGTCTGCGACCCTAACTTGAGGATAAGAAACATTATAGGCCGATGGCCAGGCGCGGTGCATGATAGTAAAAATTTCAATGATTCTCCTTTATGTGCATTTCTGGAAAGGGGAGACTGAAGAAGCTTACAATCAAGACCATACTAAAACAAGAAACCCAGTGGAGAGGGTCTTTGGTTTTACAACAAAGATCTTCTTGTCTGCAAGTTGGGCTATAAGTTTTTGAAAATTAGCTTACTATTATAGAGGCATGTGCTGTGTTACATAATATAGCATGTTCCCAGAATGATCATATATTGGAGATTGATCTTTTTGAATCATTTCCACCAGCTCCACATAGTATAACCAATGAAAATGTTGCAACAAGGAATAATATAATAAAATACATATTTTAAACCGTACAGTGCATTTTATTGAATTACCATGGAATGAATACAAATAAAAATGAGTTATGTTTTATTGTAGTATATTTATTTTAATAACATCATTAGTACATATTATATTTTTTTAATTATCTACATTTCTTTAGATCTGTCTTACATTTATATCTATATTCCTTTATAAACACAAAATAATAACAATTATTTTAACATTAATTTAAAACTAAATTAATAAATGTACTATTAAAAATGTACAATAGAAATATAATATGACATTTTTTAACAATGAAAATAGGTGAAATAAACAATTTATTTTATGTATTACATATTAATTAAAATTCATAACATTCTTCAACTTTGATTTAAAACACTGTTTTCTGATGCAAATATTTCTTCCTTCACACAATTTGTCTCATTCTTTTTTGTATATTTTTATATTACATACTCATTTCAAAAGGGTGTGTATTGTCCAAATGATTTGTTGTATGCATGATTTCTATAGCGTTACCTGCAAAAGTGTTTAAGTTAAAGTATGTCATAATTTTATATATCTCTTTTTATTTTTCATATATATTTGTTGAGCTTACTTATTTAGTCTATAGCTGATATACATGGCACTATATATATGAGCCATATTTCTTGGACGGTCTTATTATATAGGTACACATTGAATATTTATGTACTCCACTCCAGCTCCTGAAACAAAGGATTATTTATAGTTAAACACATTGTACCATACTTTATTTTCCATATTTATTACATAATACTACTATATGAGGAGGAGATAATATATAGGAGGCATAATATGAGAGAAGCCTATAGGTACCCAGCAGTGGGATCCTACAGGCTGTAGATGATGATGATGATTTAAAATGTGTGAATAATCGATTCATATTATATATTAAATAGTTAATTATCGTATAAATTCGTTAAAACTTAGAGGAATACGTGTATACTTACCTGTTTATAATATCCAGCACAGCTTCTTTCTCATATCGTATTTATTTACACAGTCTTCTCCATTTGGTACTTAGGTGGTTCTGCAGCCGTTGTTTGGTATTTTATATACCTATTTATTGAAAAGATATTCCAAAAACTAACTTTCAAACCGAGTGCAATTACAACATGACAATAAATAAAATAAACAAACATCATAATATTTTTAATAAACTCGCTTCGGATATAGGGATTAGGGACATAAGTTTTTTCACCCACATGATTTTATTAACAGATTTTTAAAATAATAACATGGCAATATATAATATAGCTTTAAACATAATCGTAACAAAAGTAAAAACGTTACAATGATTCCTCATATTAAATATAAAGGGTTAAATTTCCAATTTTGAGAAATCCTGTATGAAGAATATTGCGTCAAATGGAACGTTTATATTTATACAATAAAAATTGTAACTGAAAACAAACTTTTCGTTAATCTGTAGAAATTTAGCTGGATGTTTGCTGAGTAGACCGATTTATGAGCTAAATGGCTATCCAGTATTTCATTTCGAAATTTAACGAAACCTCAAAATAACGTCATATCAAATGAGTCCGGTGGCTGAGTAGCAATCCAGTATTTGGGGGAATATATATCAAAACTGGACATAAGAGCTTTTCCACCATGAATGGTTGTCCCTATGTGGTTGTATAATGCTTAGTATTTATTTACATCACATATTTTCACAAT
This sequence comes from Hyles euphorbiae, assembly GCA_023078785.2. Classification (NCBI taxonomy): domain Eukaryota; kingdom Metazoa; phylum Arthropoda; class Insecta; order Lepidoptera; family Sphingidae; genus Hyles; species Hyles euphorbiae. The sequence goes on from CM041033.1 coordinate 19,456,811, forward strand.
TTCTAAATACCAAAATCTTTTTCAGGTATCATCAAGAGAAGCTAAAATAAAAAGATATAAAGAAGGAAAGGAGCTCAAAGAAAAACTTAGTACTTTATCAAAGGCAATGTCTGCGCCCAATGTAGACGATGAGACGAAACGAGACTACTTCGTCACTCTACTACTGAACTATGTGAACCAGGCGTTAGATGAATTAAACAGTATTGAACAGGAAAAACCAATATTGGAATATATGGCCAAACATGCTGGTGGTGAGTCTTTTACACATTTTTTTGCAATGAATGGTGTGACAATCGTGCCATTCAAGTGAATCCATTATGGGAATCGCACACTTGCATACACAACTTTATAGACTAATGAAAATGCCTAAAACTCCTCCCCCCTTCTGTCCCCTCCAGATTTGTTTTGGGCAACACATCTATGATTTAAGCTTTATGAATGTTTACAGGTGGCAGTGATCTCTTACCATCAGGAGCCCTGTTTGTCGTTTGCCGAACCTATGCCATAAAAACGACCTTTTTAAAGTTTTAAGGCTGTACTTCCTATGCATGTTTTGTACTACATAGCCAACACATATATAAAAATACTAGCGGCCCGACCCAGCTTCGCCTGGGTGCATATATTTTTTGATTCCACTCCACACCAAATACATGTTGTTTTTCGTATAAACTCTTGTATGCCTAAACTTGACGTAGCTATCCTACTGTCCGGCTCAATCCCGTCTCATCCGCCTGTTCAGTCTCTTCCTAATCCGTCCCGTCTCTTCTCTTTATTATCCATCCCGTTTTATAACGTGCATTTAAATTTCGTCCTACCAAATCTGTCATCTATCCCAGCCCTCTCCCGTACCTTCGATTCTATTTTACTTTATGTTTATTCTCTCCATAAACATCCATTTACATCTTATATATAAAATAGGAATGATTAATAGTTAATATGAGAGTTACACTGAGATAGCAAAATAATAATTGTCAACGTTACTACTACACTTGATGCATAAACAATAATGATGGCCGACAACTGTGTAGGGAGTGAGAGAAGTCTTATTGTGTGAGAGAAACAGGAGACCGGCTTCGTTCTCATCCCTACTCCGTGCTGTTAACTGGGTCAGAAGTGACAACTGGCGAGGATAACTAATTAAATGACGATTGATCAGTTTTCGACCGGAGAGGAAAAATGATTAAATTACTAAAATGGCTATTAAAAAATAAGGGTTGATCGTAGAAGGGTGAAAATTGAGGATTGTATGTATTTTTGTATGTTGTATCATAAAAAAATAGAAATTAAAAATTTTGTCTAAAAAATAAAAAAAAAAATTTAGGGGTGGACTACCCCTAATATTTAGGGGGATGAAAAATAGATGTTGGCTGATTCTCAGACCTACTCAATATGCTCACAAAATTTCATGAGAATCGGTCCAGCCGTTTCGGAGGAGTTCGATTACGCACCCCGTGACAGAAGAATTTTATATATTAGATATGTTTTGTGAAATATTACACAATAATCTGTATAAATAATTTGCATTTTACAGAGCCCAAGCCAAAAGAGAAGCCGCGTGCTCCGCCACTAAAGCCTGTGATAATAACCCGCGACGCGGTGCAGAAGGCGGTGTTCGGCGCCGGCTACCCCGCCATACCCGCCATGACAGTCGAGGAGTTCTACGATCAAAGGGTCAAGGAGGGAATGTTAGTACTCATGTTTATGCCACTATCACCCGAATACTGGAACGTAACTTTAATATTAAGTTGCACTTAAATACGTAAATCCCGCTTAAATGTACTGGCTAAGTGGGCTGTGCGCTCTTAAGATTAACTTATTATGTATTAGAATGGCGTTCGAGTATTCGGGCGTAAGATACACTTATGTGTAAGGTTAGCTAACTCACGGCAACGAAAAATGGTTTTTGATGCCACAGCATAAAAATACATTGGAATTTATATCTTATTCCTATTGAATAAGTTTGAATATCCTTTGGTAAATTATATCCCTCAACATGCTATCCTGGTCTGTGCTGGCATAATAGTCCTGTTGATTTAGTTATATGCTAAGTATTGTGCTGTGGATATCAGGTGCTATAGTCTTATTCTCACCATATACAAACTGGAATAAATATTTATGGGTCTTGCAAGTATTTGTCTGGGTGTGGCTTGTAGAGCTTGCAATCTGGCATGTCACGGCTACAATGTCTTTCAGACCGAAACACAACAGTGCATTTACACTGCTGCTTGGCGGGAGAAATATAGATATTGTAGTGGTACCTACCCAGACAGCCTCTCGCATATGTGAGACCTACCACCAGTAAAATATAAAGTACCCGTAAACACTATTTGTGTTCAACGGCACCCAAGTGTATACCACCTTATTACAAAATAATTCTTATTAAAATGATTTGACAAGGTGTTGTAATGTTTCAGTTTCCCTGGCTCGTGCACAAACATACCTCATACTACGATACAGAGCACCGAGAATGATGCAGACGAAGCCGAGGAAGTACGGAAAGTAAGTTAAAAGTATTTATTCATTTTTATCGACGGCTTTTTTAGTAAACGGTAGTAATGGTATCTTTAATTTTATGCAAATAGATGAATTCACTTAAAGGTGAACTCTTGTTTATAATACTCAAAAAGCAGCAATAAACTAAATCTATTGCCACCTGTTAAGCAAAGGAGACAGGATTAATCTACAGGTGCATAAACACCCAAACCCGAAACAAATACCTGTGTCTTGTATCAACCCATATACGTCCCACTGCAGGGCACGGGCCTACTCTACAATCGAGAATACGATTGAGAGTGGTTAGGCCATATAGTCCACCACGCTGGCCTAGTGCGGGTTGGCGGACTTACATACCATAGAAATTCTTATGAATCGCTATTGTATGCAGGTTTCCTCACGATGTTTTCCTTCACCGTTTTAGTGCGTGGTGATTGACTATCAATACACACATGACTTCGAAAAGTCAGAGGTGTGCCCTGGGATTCGAACCCACGACCACCGTGAACATGTCGGCAGCCGTGTTTAGTCCGTTTACCAACAGGCCACCACGCACTTAAATACCTGTGATTCATACAAATATTCGATTCGGTGCGGGGATCGAATCCGTTGCCTCTTTTCACAGCCAGAGTTTAACCGACTGCGCCACGGAGGCCGTCAATATCTGATGATATTTGTTATTTCAGGAGCGCCTGGTAGAAGACGACGACCCTGAAGAGTTGGCTAGGCAGCGCAACATGGATGAATATAAAGACGATCACCGCCGCGGCTGGGGCAATCGATACAACCGCAGCTAACTTCACTACACACAGAGCCGATAGTTGTACTACCAGGACCTAACTTCACACTGCAATACTGCGCCAATGAAATAAGAGCTAACTTCAGAGTGTTTTCACTAGGCCGATTCAGCCGAAGTTAACTTCACACTAGTCCACATGTAGCGATATTCATACAGTACTGTGCAACTCAAAGGAATGGAAGAAAGAAAATGGCTTTGTTTGTGACAAGATGTAGTACAGAGGAAAATATAAAATTATGTTCACAATTACATGGTGCGCGCTGAAACAGATCGACAAACTGCTATTGATAAATTATGATCAATGTTTCATGGCTTATTTTACGCGTCTCTCATTATTTTTTTGTTCTACTGCCCGGTTCGGGAAGCGGTTTTCATTAGAGAAGAATTCTTTTAGTTGTTAAAACCAAAAATACAAATTCTTATTGGTAAGAAGCAAAATTAAATTCCATTCTTATTAAGAGACGCGTAATTTATTTGGGATGTGTAAAATATTTTAGTAGTGAGTTTTACCCATCTTATTTGGGAACGGAATGTATAGCTTGGCAAAAAAGTCTGTTTTTAATGAGGGCGCTAAGATTGAATTTAGTATTAACATCGGCAACCTATCGGATACGACGGAAAATGTATAGATACTTTTTATTTTTATTTATTGTTGTTAAGTCTCTTTGTTTATTATAAATCACAAAACAAACAGAACCGTACGAAAAAGTATAGAAATACATGCGTATTTTATAATATTATTCAACGCACACTATGAAATTTTTAATAGTGTTGCCGTCATTGTTTTTGTTTAATGCCAGTAGTTACTGCATCATACACTTTTTTTGCCAAGCTATACATAGCAAAAATACCTACATTAACGACCATATTCATAGACAGTATAAAAACCTATTTTAGTATCGAATGTTTTGTCTTCTTTGCTCAAACTGAATTTAAAAGACGTCCGAAAGGGACAAAACATTTTATTTTATTTATTTTATATTTATTTGGGAAACATACATAACAATAAAACATATATAGCAAGACACAGTAAGTAACAAATGATCCAGTGAAGCTTCCACAATCAAGTTACACATAACAAAGCAAGTGTACAAAGTAAATAAACTTATAACCATAGATGTAGTATAAAACATAGATCGGCAATGTGTCATTTTGAGCGCGACCAAAACTGATTTACGATTGTGTGCGTGAAGTTTGCATGTGTGCTTGACATATAGTAGTGTACCATGCACTTTCGATACTATCATATCGATATCGATATAGCTGTCGGCCTGTAGTTGTGAAATAAAATGTTATAGATATATGCGACATTTTATTATATATTAACAGAAACTTATTGATGTGTTTATTTCAATACAGATTGATAAACGCACAAATAAATAAAGGTAAATTGTCATATTATTTGAAAACATTTTGTTTGAGATGTTTTGTATGGGTCTTTATGTTCACCTGAACAAAATTATTTTTTCATTGTGATGTATACATACCTAATTAAACTGAGAACAAAACACACTTTTATAAAATAAAACTATAATTTACAAAGATTTAGCGTTTTCGGTTTCTTATTTTTCATTTTTAAATTCCCGTCGCGAAGTTTCGATTACTTTACAGCTTTCGTAGTCACAGGGTGGACTCAGTCTGCAACAAAATCCGTGATTATTACTTTTTTTTCAATGAGTAGCATTCGCGTAAGTCTAAGAAACATATTTTTACTATATGTATACTAGAGTTAAAAAAATATGCTTATTTAAATCAATTAATTGACTTGTAACATATTGGGAAGTGTTGGACGCCTGCTAGGCCGCGTTGGAGGTGTACGGAGGAGCTTGTAGGAAGTCGTTGGATGCAGGCAGCTTAAATAAACTGATGTAGACATTATTGTGGAAGGCCTATGTTCATTAGTCGCATTCCTGTGGCTGAAGAAAGAGAAAGTTTAATAAACTATGAAGCTTTTCTCGATCACGTCACCTAAACTAATGTTTTTCTTATGAGAATTATAAATTTTAAACCCCTAATGTTATGGATAAATGAATAATGTTGCTTCAAGGTTTGGACGATGATACTGTACATAGAAGTATTGCATATTTTATAATAATATCAAATATGTTCTTGTTTTACTATTATAAATTGACAGCCTCTTGGCAGAGATTGAAACAGGTTCTTAATTCATAAATCACACACATGAAGTGTTATAATAATTATTCCACAAATATAAAAAAAAAATGAGAAAAAGTAAAGCAATAAGTAATATTGTAGAATGAATACTATAATAATGGCCGGGATAACGCAAGGTAGTAAGAAGAAGAATGCACACTATCACAACATACTATAGCTCCATAAAAATGTAGAGAAACATGTGTTGTCATCGACTATTTTATCGACAACTTTTTATTGATCGAACCTGTCAGTCAATCCCTATCAACTTTTGGTTGAAATTATTGTAAATTCACGTATTTGATATTATTTTTTATACGCAATGGATGCTTTCAGCGTATTCATATAATGAAATACTATGTTCTTTTCTACCGATATGTATACACGCATTTCCATTTAATTCTATAATATCGTCACAAAATAGTATTGTGCATAAGTGGCCGGTACCTGTGAAAACTTTAATTATTTCAGATTTTTACGCCTGCATGAACCACAACTTGCCACTGCACAATGCACTATAATAAACTACGTTTAATAAATATAACCAAGTACTGTAAAATTAAATGAATTATGAAAATAAGCGAATTTTGTTGTTCGCTTAGTTTGACATATTTCGACTCTGGGTCACTGCAGGCTACTTCTGTGTAAACGAATGGTCGCATCATGCATCTCGCTTTAACATATGAGTTAAATTATTCTATCTCTTTCACATTGCCGATCTATGTTTTATCCTAAATCTATGCTTATAACTAAAATAGGTTTATAAACTGGATATAAAGCGGCAAGTTAGCTTTGATTGTTTTATAAAGTTGAAGACAAGGAATGAATACCTCTGTGTAAATATTTATACGTTTGTAATTGCATCATCAAACGATGTTACGTCATCGTTATGTACTCAATAAACATTGATGGCGACGAAGTTGTGTTTCCTTAATACTCATTATTTCTTACAAGTCTGAATTCGCAGAGCGTAACACCGTGAGAACTGAAAACACTTTCCTATACCTAGGAAATGATTTTTTAAATCAAGTTGCGATTTATCTAATTTTCTGCAATACAGTGGAACCGATAATTTCAGTCTCATTAATTAAAATTACGATTTAATACATGACCCAAGTGAAAAGTAAATAAATTATTGGATGTAATGTTAGTTCGGTCACATAGTCTGTGGTTTTAGTTTCTATAATTATTAATAATGCGTAATTATTATTTAGCTGGGTTAAAAATCATAGGCCTATCAAGAAAGTTTATTAAAGGTATGGTAACCACAAGCTGCTGGTAGTCGGCAACTTCCGGTGTAAAAAAATTAATTGTCCACAATGCCGACCGGTCTCAGATGTAATTTGACTTTCATAACATTCAGAACTTGCAAAAGATCATAGATTAGTATTATACCGGGTATTTCAAGACTGATACCGAAAACGAAGCCGGGTGGTAGTAGTGACTACAAACACAATGCAACCAAAAATTTTGCTAAGAAACGCCACAATTTTTTTTATCATTTTTTAATTTTGGGCCATTTTTGGGTGGTAAGTCCATAGTTTTTGCTAAAATAATAATTTAAACTCTTTTATACCTTAGAGTCTTTATAAATAAAAGGGTATACACTATTATTTTACGAAAAAATGTATTTACCACCCAAATACCCCCCTTTTACAAAAAAAAAAATTGTCGCTTTTTTTTCCAACATTTTCTGTTGCATTGTGTTTGAAGTCGCTTAAACTACCACCCGGCTTCGTTTTCGGTAGCAGTCTTGCTATACCCTGTATATAGAGATAGATGCGCAACTCGACTTTTTCATTTTTCGATATGATTTTGCTATCAGAGGGCGCGCTAGGCAATTGTGAAATTTCCAATTTCTTATGCCAATATTTCAAAATTTGTATCTTTCCTGAACTCCAATTTTAACCTGCCATAAGTTAAATTTATAGAATGTTATTATATATGTAAATATACAAAATATATTACTTGGTTTAGTGGCACACTATCGCCATTTAACAATTTCATTTAAACTACTTACACGATAATTTCTCGTTCTTGCCACAGCGTGGCGCTAGACTCGAAATAATCTTTTTCAATATTTTTCATGTACGAAGTCGTACTCCTATGCAAAAGGTGGCGTGACGACTTCCGCCAATTTAGCAGCATTTTGATTGTATCCGCAACTGACAGGGATAAGTGGAAGGAGTTGAGGGAGACCTTTGCCCAGCGGTAGGACAGAAAAGGTAAAAAAAAATCAGTACTGAAATTCTATAAGTCTAAGATGAGGGTAGTTATAATTATGATTTGTACCACAGTTAACTCCCAAATGATAGTGCGTGCGTGGGTTACGGGAGTGATCTGTGTTTGTAAATAGAGTTTTGAAATGTTTGTGACTATTTTAAGAGTTCATGTGTTATTAAACTGAATAGTGCAGTGTTAAGTGTTCACTAAAGATCAGTTCTCTGCAGTTTGCTTCAGTTCAACTTACAGATTACTTGGTTGGAGCCCTCGACCCAAATCCCACAATTGGGGAAACTTCTCGTATTTGCCTTAGGTTCGTATTACTTAAGTTTAAATAATATTGTTTCCCTTTTTGTTGCATTTCAGCAATAAATTCCTTATTTCACTGGTATTTTACTGGTACTTCATATTTTACTGGAGGTAGGTCTCTCTTAAGTGAGAGGCCGCCTGGGTAAGTACCACCGCAGTGTCTATTTCTCCCGCCAAACGGCAGTGTAAATGCACTGTTGTGTTTCGGTGTGAAGGACGTTGTAGCCAGAGTAACTACTGAACATATTGAGACTTAGCATCTTATGTGACAAGCAGTGGAATGCCAAGCATTGCATTGTAATTGCATTGTATAAACTGGTGGTAGGTCTCTCATATGTGAGAGGCTGCCTGGGTGGGTACCACCGCAATGTCTATTTCTCCCGTCAAACAGCAGTTTAAATGCACTGTTGTGTTTCGGATTGAAGGATATTGTAGCCAGAGTAACTACTGGACATATTGAGACTTAAAATCTTATGTCTCAGGATGGCGAGCGCAGTGGAATGCCAAGCATTGCTTTGTAATTCAAGGTGTTGTTTGGTTTTGCTACTGTTCATGAGCGGTCGTATCGCTTACCATCAGGCGAACGGCATGCTCGTCTCGCCATTCAATGACATAAAAAAAAAATCATAGTGTCGTTTGGTTTTGCCACTGTTTATGAGCGCACAGCATGCTCGTCTCGTCATTCACTGCAATAAGAAAGACCCGATAATTGTGAACAACTTTGCAGTTTTTATTGATGGAACTAGTTCTGAGTTCTCAACTGCATAATTACTCGTATATTGTATAATATGTATTTGACAGCGACTTGCAAGATTTTTTATTTACATTTTCCCATAGACTCCACACTCAGCCTAAAAACTTAGATATTAGAGCACATAATTGCCATAAAAATATTACTTGCATTAATTGTCCATCCCTTTCACGTGTTATGAACATTACTTATCTTGGTGTCACAATCGATAGCACTTTTACGTGGCACTATCACATTAATAATTTAGTTATAAAAATAAGGAAGCTTTTACCAATCCTCAGGAAACTGCGCCGTTGTGCTGACTTTAAAATACTGAATATTGTGTATTCCGCACTAGCTGAATCATTAATCCAATACTGCATAACAGCATGGGGTGGAGCTGACATGTCATCCATGCTTCGACTTGAGCGTGCGCAAAGAGTAGCACTAAAGGTAATGACTCGCAAACCAAGAAGGTATCCCACACAGGCATTGTATCAGGAGTGTAAAGTCCTATCTGTAAGACAGATCTACGTGCTCCGGGTCATACTAAAAAAACATTCCTCACAACCTTTTACCAAGAACGCAAGTAGCAGGAGGGCTAATGTATGTCATACTACCCCGCACAGAACAATGTTAGCACGGCGACAGTATTTTATAAATTCCACACGTATATATAACAAATTTAATAAGCTAAAGCGAATATATCCGCTTTCACTGAACAAATGTAAAAATATTGCTAAATCGTGGTTGCAGGGTCTATCATACAAAGATACTGAGGATTTACTAAAATGACAAACACACACACACACACACACACACACACACACACACACACACACACACACACACACACACACACACACACACACACACACACACACACACACATTCACATTTTATTACTTTATATTTTTTTTTTAATTTTTATTGTTTTCTTAGTTATATGTTATATTAATTATACTGTTGTGTTAACATGTAAGGCACTTTAACTTTAATCTATTTGTGGAAAATGTTTTTTAGCTGTAGTTATTTACTGTAAGGAGAAGACACTGGTTCCTGTAACACAGTTTATACTAGCACAGGAGCCAGGGCTTTCAATAAGTTAATGTATGTAAACTTTTCTGCCAATAAAGATATTTATTATTATTATTATTATTATTTCCCGAGTAGGCAGGTAGTCTACTACAAACTGATGATTAATGTAAACACTTGACAAATCCAGTCGCATCTCGTTAGGTAACCCAAGGATTTTAAAGCCGATATGGCTTAAGCATATGTCACGTACGAAATGTCTAGACGTTGTTTACTTGAGTGATGGCGTGACGCTGCGTACGAAAGTGATGAAGATAACGCAAAACAAGCCATTAAACAACTGTTACATGACACTTATTGCACTTTCGTTTTCGTTGGCGGCACTAAGTGAAAGCGGCAGGTGTACGCTGTACTCGTACCATTGATAAACCATCGTTAATCGACGCATGGGCTCGCCGTGTGTGATTATTCATGTTTACCTCGAGCTACGTAAGCGATCGTACTTCATTCAGGTGGGTCACTATGATTCGAAGACCGAAACGAAATTCGGATGTTCCACGTCAGAAGTAAAATAAGTTTTCCACTTCCAATAATCAATATTATTCTCTTCTAGCGGCCCGACCCGCATTCGCCCGGGTGCAAGTACTTATTCAATCCAGTTATATTACAGGAGCTATTTTACGTGATAACTCAAAGTCAACATTACTGCCGTATTTGAAACATCTCATTCCATTCCTTTGGGTGTGAGAGAGAATCGAATATATTTCAATTCCTTGCATATCTCACAGGAACACTACATTTTATTGGGATGAAAAGTAGCCTATGTGTTATTCTAGGGTGTCGGCTACCACCATACCAAGTATCATCTAAATTGGTTTAGCGGTTTGAGCGTGAAAAGGTAACAATCATACAAGCTTTCGCATTTATAATATTAGTAGGATGATACTAATCATTTTCTCCCAACTTAGTCTATCGTAATTCGTAGCGACGTACTAATGAGGATTCGAATTTTTTGTGGAATATCTTGACACATTGCTAAAGTTTTAATTTCGATGTCCGAACGTTCGATCTTCGTTTCAGATCACAGAGTAACCCCTCTGCTTTGATTGCAATTTCGTAGCCTGGTTTAGGAGCCAACTAACAATAACATTGAAATAAATGTTCACCATTAGACACAGGTATTCATTGCTAGATATTATAGATATTATTTGCGACCTAATTAAAGTGGCCTGATTTCAGTGATCCCAGCAGTTTTCAATTCGCAAATCCACTTGGAGATTTGTCATTTTACGTTGCCTATGTCTATCTTTCTCAGTGTGTTGTCTGACCTTAAGAACTTAACATTGGCCATAAGGTGTCCTATAATATAGATACTGAAGTTCTAACATTAAGAAGAAGTTTCAAGGGTATTGGTTGCCGAAATACATATTTTTACTTAGACCAACCGTATCAGACGCGGCTGCCAACATGTTCACGGTGGTCGCGGGTTCGGATCCCAGGGCACACCTCTTACTTTTCGAAGTCATGTGTGTATTCATACATAGTAAATCACCGCACTCTTAAGATGAAGGTAAACATCGCGAGGAAATCTCCATATCATTGCGATTTGTATGAATTTCAATAGTATGTAAAGTCCGCCAACCCGCTATAGACTAGCGTGGTGGCCTATATGGCCGAACCATTCTCAATCGTACTCTCGATTGTAGAGTAGGCCCGTGCTCTGCAGTGGAACGTAAATGGGCAGATACAGTTAGACCAGTAAGTAGTTGTTAGTTATTACGTACATGATGGTTACAAACTAAGACAAACAGAAGTTAAATAAGCTTTTCTGCGGTAATGCCGGAACAGTGACATTTGGCTGTATTCCAGCAGGGCAGTTGGACTAATAGTTGGTAACTATTGCCAAACGTCCGGGATCATTGCCTCTTTAACCTAGTCTTTACTGAAGCTGTATCGATAGAAAATCACTTCGACATTATTTATACATACACGTACCAAAATGCCATACATTTAAAACTAATTGCTAATTTTATCCCAGATTTCGGAGTGCTGATTTTTTTAATGCTGTCGTGGTAATCGCGGGGAAAATAAGGATATTTTTTAAAATAACTATGTTGAAAAGATTTGGAATGTTCATTCGTACATCATATTGAATAACAAAATGCATATCTAATACACATGGTACATTTACTGATGGTAGGTCTCTCTTATGTGAGTAGCCGCCTGGGTAGTTACGACCGATGCCTATTTCTCCCGTCAAACAGCGGTGTTGCAGTATTGTGCTTCGGATTGTAGGACATTGTAGCTATTTACTGGGCATATTGAGACTTAACATCTTATGTCTCAGGATGGCGAGCGCAGTAGAATGCCAAGCATAGCCTCGTAATTCAAGGCTTAGTTTGGTTTTGCTACTGTTCATGAGCAGTTCTATCGCTTACCATCGAGCGAACGGCGTGCTCGTCTCGCCATTCATTGCAATAAAAATATCCAAATCAGAATTTAAAAAACTACGCAACTTTTACTTACTGCATTCTCGATTACTACGGCAGAATATACCAAGATAATTACCTATATTATCGTTGCAAAATGTATTTCATGGTAACTGATCTGTGACTACGTCGGCGTAAATTGAAATTATCTTTATTATTCATCTTTATAAGTCTAGCGTTACAAACTTTTTATAAATCACACCACTGATCTAGATTCTTAGCTTATTCAGTTTATTGCTGTCCATTACCATGCAGTTATTGTGGTTCTACATACCAAAATTTCCCCGTGTAATGTCTACAGTCGTCATTTATGTCGGAACATGATTAGTAGTATTCGAATTTTACGTCCGGTTACGATAAAATATAAAATATATAAAAAGGAAACCGTCTAGAAAATTACTTTTAAATTACAGGATAAAAAAAAAATACAGTACAAAAAGCGAGAAAGGGTGAAAATTGTAATTCAATTCGCAATAATCATATGCCAACTTATCGCCCTTCACGGTCTCTGTCAAGGCAACCACAATGTATCTGACATGAGAAACGTCCAGTAAGAACCACAGTAGCTCTAGTTTCGCCTTTAGCTACATCGCTGAACTCAAATGCATAAATCAGATTAAAAAAATACACATAACAGGGCACATAAATCAATACACCCAACAGTCACATATAGTACATCGTTGTAACCCAGCGTTGCCAGATTTTTTCTTTGCCAAGTCGGGATTTTGGAACTATTTGATTGAAATAAGCGGGATTCTTTCGTTGAAAGCGGGACATAGTAAAAAACGTATATAATCAGAAGTTTTTAAATATTTATCTTTTTATTTTAGTCTAAATTACGTTTACATGACAATAGATAGCAAGAATAGCCATAGAAAATGTATATTAATAAAAATATGATATTTTCAATCAGATTTACCATATCGTTAAATAGTTGAATCTTATTATACAGGGTATATCAAAACTGCTACCGAAAACGAAGCCGGGTAGTATAGGCGACTTCAGGTACAATGCAATAGAAAATTTTGCAAGAAAAAACGACAATTTTTTTTTTATTTTTTTCCTATTGCCATATTTGGGTGGTAAATAGATTTTTTTTTCTAAAATAATATAAAAATTGACGATATTTAAAAAATCATTAAAAATTAATGTCGCGTTTCTTTGCGAAATTTTTAGTTGCATTGTGTTTGTAGTCACTAAAACTACCACCAGGCTTCGTTTTCGGTAGCAGTCTTGATATACCCGGTATAACTGCCTCCGTGGTCGTACGGTTATCATGCCGGACTACCACGCAAGAATTTCCGGGTTCGATTCAATATCGCTGGGTGCGAAGTATAAGGTGGGGGAACCACGAAACGATCGCAGCGCGCGTCAAGGCCAAAAAAGGAACTATCGGTGGCGGACGCTGTCACTTTTCACTAGCGAGATTTACGTTTTTAGTAAATAAAGATGAGTCACGAAGCTTGCTGCGTAGTTAATTGCAAAAACAATGGCAGAAATAGTGATAAAAAATTCTACAAATTTCCACAGGCAAGTTGAAAACGAGAACAACGAACAACGAACGAGCCGCAATGTGTTTACACCTGCAGCTCTGATTGTACACACAATCACATTTGGCACTCGTAATATGACGGCTAGAATCAATCTGTAAAAAAATAATTATTTCGTTAACACCTACTAATAGTGTAATATATTACGTACTACATCAAAAATTGCAAAAACAGTAAACAATTGCTAACATTCAAGGATGTTTTGTATGGCGTTGATGTCACTGAAGTTTGTCGAATAACATGTGCTTCAATGGTGTGGATCATAGCATCTTCATCTTTAATTTCTTTCACATCTTGCACGTGTTGAGCTAAAACTAATTGTTTTCCTTTCAATGTTGTTTGTGGTTGGAAAATGATGTCGTGTGTGATTGGTCGGAATCCAGTTTTTATGATTAATTTGGCCATGTTTAACTGAAAATACATAAAAGGATGGATTATTGAGAGCACAAGCACTCATAAATAATCGTCTGCTATTTATATGAAATGCATTATTCGATGAAATTTGCTTATTTCTTTACTTACTTCTCTTGACGACAGCCATGAAAAATCCGTAATGTACTAAGCGAAATCTATTGATTGTGCCATTTTAGACGAAAAATAAAAAAGACTTACCTTATATAGATTTAGAATATTTATTGGAATAAATGTAAATTACTGCCTCGACTGACTGCCTCGGTGGCGTAGTTGTACTACGGTACGGTTACAAAGCTGAGGTCTCGGGTTCGAATCCCGGGTTGGGCAAAGTGATATTGGATTTTTCTATTCAGTATCAGCCCAGAGTCAGGAATTTGTGCCCGATATGGCGATAGGCTCGCCACCTATCACATTGTGGGACGGAACATACAAGGCGAAATGTGGGTGCCCTGGCACCTCTGCCTACCCCTTCTGGGAACAAGGCGTGAGTTTATGTATGTAAATGTAAATTACAATATTTAATTAAAATTGTTCGTTTGTAAATAACTCGTCGTAATGACAGCCGGGCATTTGACATTTCGGAGGCCACCGTAGTTGCAACCGCTAGTTGGCGCTGTCGTCGCGCACCCAGCGAATTCATTAGAAAAATATGGCGTTTCAAACAATAGACTGAGGAGTGAGTGTTACAAATTGCAACTTACTATAAGAGAATAATAATTATAATTAAATAAGTAAATCTTATAAATAATTATTATTTACAAGAATTATTTATTTAATTATAATATTTCTGTGAAGATTTAACTTCTTTTAAAGGTTCCTTTTTCTCTTTAATAAAAATGAAGAACTCTTCACAGGATAGCTGTAGATTAAACTGGACGAGTAATTCTGCTTTCATTAACAGTTTTGGTAACAGTCGAGTTATCCCCGAAAAGCGGGACTGAGCCTGTCCATTTAATTTTAATTAAAAAATCGGGACGTCCCGCCAAAATTGGGACGTCTGGCAACGCTGTTGTAACCCGACATTAAGATCTATTAAGTCTAGTTTCGTGGGTATCAGAAACTACGAGAGATTGCGGTCTCACAAACACCCAGACCTGATACAAATATTTGTGGGCTACACAAACATTTGACAGTGCGGGGATTGAATCCTCTCTCTCGTTTCATAGTAGGCGTCTAACCAACTGCGCCACGGAGGCTGTCATGCAATCAAATATTAAATTACTGACTTAAAAGTACATAGCATTATTTTCGGCCGAATGTATATCGCGTTTAGTGTAGTACGGGGGCATATAGGGCGAGAGAGAGCCCGCAAGCGTCCATCATTGGAACGATTTCCGTGAGCGTTCGTTTATGGGAAGTGGCGCGTGCGTCGCGCAGCCGGAAACTCGCGGAACGTACCGAGGGCCTGCGTCGCGCTTACTAAGACTTGGATGTGGCATTTTATAAATAATACAAGAGAAAGCTAGTTTTACATTTTCGGGTAAATGAAAGAAATTTCTTGCATTTTTTTTTGTTAATTTATAAATTACTGCCTTGGTAGCGCATGTTTACTACGGTACGATTACAAAGTTGAGGTCTTGGGTTGGAATCCCGGGTCGGGCAAAGGGATATTGGATGTTTATAACCATTATCAAACCGGAGTCAGGAATTTGTGTTCGATATGGTGATAGCCACCCCATATTACATCAAGGGATGGAACACACGATGCGAAACGTAAGTGTCCTGCTACAACCTCATGCTACCCTTTATGGCAAAAAGTTTATGTATGAATCAATGAATGATAAAATGTGAGTCACATTCATGTGTGTGACCTCAATTTAAGGTACAAAATTGTATCGTGGGTATTGGAAACTATCAGGTCTTGGGATTCGGATTTGGATCCGCGAACACCCAGAACCCAACCCGAATATCGGTATGACTGAATCCAGGGCGTCTCGTTCCAAAGCCAACTTCTTAAACATCTGCATATTAGATGCTGTAACTTATAACCATAGGATATTACATAAGGTATCATTTGTACATGAGCCTTTTACTTCAAAGTAATTAGCCGTGAGCGGCGATGTTTCCGTTTAGATAATCAGACGACACGATAGTACATTAGTGTAATATAAACATACTTATTACAAACTAACAATAGTACACGGAAAGTTGACCTACGTAAATGTATTATATACATATAACATGGTAACAATAGTAAAAGGATTTAGATTTATCAACCGATACTTACTAACTCAATACTAATGAATGGAGTTCTTAACAAGGTTTGAGATGGTCCGATGTCCAATACACCTTTCCTCTTCCCATCCTTTTTCCTTCCCGGTCTCGTGATTTGATGGGCCGGCAATACATCTATGATTCAAGCATTGTGCATGTTCATGTTCGGCAGTGATCTCTTAGGCCCATTATCGGCATCGGCAAGGAAAAGGATCCTTCGGCATCCTACATGCAAGCGCACACTATCGGCAATTATGCTTTGGCATGCTGCAAAGTTCTTAGGGATGACGAGGCGTCCTTAAGGATGCCGCACTATTATCCCTATATTATCACAAACTATCCCGCGAGTGTTGCCTCGGCGCCGGCGGCGTACCGAAGGTTGCCGAAGGATGCCGAAGCATCCCGAAGCATTCTCAAGGCTGCCGATACACCAGCCTCAAGCATACCGAAGCGGTATTCTTGTTATTACGACCACATATCATGGAAATTTCTACTTTATTGCCATTATGTTATAGTATAATTATTGCTATTTGCCACCTAAAATCCTCAGTCGTACCGATGCAGATAATGGGCGCCGGGCCTTACTATACTGTTACCTGTTTGATCGTTTGCCGGACCTATTGAATAAAAAAATGATACATAAAGTCTGCCAGAGAGGCGGTCTATGGATTAAGGCTTCACAATCAAATTCTTGGTTGTAGACAGTAGAGTACAGGGACCCTACTGTATCAATCCGAAACGAAGTTCGAAACTTCGGATGATCGAAGTTTATATACGATACGAATGTACCTACATATACTTATGGTCGTAACCATAGACTTATGGTTACGATATACGTTATACAAATTCGAACTTTTACAGAGTACCTAGATACATTCGTATCGTATAAAAAACTTCGATCGTCCGAAGTTTCGAACTTCGTTTCGGATGAATATAGTAGGTAGCTGTGGGCGATATTGGGCAGATACAGTAACATCAACGACATAATACTTGCAAATGCGAAGTATCACTGTCACTGACTACCACTAACACCTAATAATTGTGTTACAATATATCTTTTATATGTAATTTTATCTGAAATTGATTAATTATTTTTATCAATTACCTTAATTTGCGATGTGAGCCAAGCTGCTATCAGACAAGGATAAAAATGTAGGAACTAGATCTTAATTGTGGTCGAAAGAATTAGGTGCAAATTTTGGGGAAAACCTACATATTTTTAATCAATAAATGAATAAATAAATACATCCCACAGTTACACAAATAGTCCCGAACCCACACTAAGGTTGAGTTTTGTGTCGTAGGTCAGGAACAGGAACTACGAGAGACTTTTTGGTCTCACAAAAACCCAGACCCGAAACAAATACCGGTGGGTCACACAAATATTTTTCTTAGTGCCGGGTTTTAACTTGCGGCCTCACATTTCCAACCAACTGCCCCACGGAGGCAGTTAGTAATGGGAATCAAGTGGCTGACAGTGGTATACCAACTACTTAATCACTTTCAAAAAGTTATGGTACTAGGGAATGTGACCAAGCATCGGCATAGTTTTAAGCTTGGCTTGCCTTGCCTTCTCTGATATATATGTATTGTATATCTTATCCTGCTTTTTGATAAACGCATTTTTTTCCAACCACTATGTCAGCGGGGCAGCCACATTGTAGTTACCTAGGAATACTACTATAGGAATAAACTACTATAGGAATAAACAACTCGAGCGGCAGCTGAAATTAAGCGAAGTGATGACCGTGGTGTCGTGTTCTGTTCGGACTTGGGAGAGTAAATTGCTGGAGATTTGTTGGGGGGTTTTGTTCGGTGATCCTCCTCCTACACTGTTCTTTGTACTTTTCTTTTCATATTAATAGGAAACAAATTACGATACAAACGCTGCAGATTTCACAGGTGGTAACTGTATACCACCAGGTGAGCCGTGTGATCTATACCGGAATATGCAATAAAAAGGACTTTACAGCTTAATGATTAATTGTACAAAGCACCTGCGATGCCACATCTGCGTGGTGTGTTCGTCCGCGCGATACGAGCCAAGGTCGACCTTTGCCTACAGTTAATCGATTACTTATCGTGAATTCATTTACATTTTGATTGCCGTGTGTGACAACCGTGAAGATAGCTGCAGTTTGACGTATCTTTCTTAGAAAATATCGAGATAATATGTTGGTGGCATATTCGGACCCGCTCAGAATCAGATATAGACCTACACCACAATGAAAGACCGGTTATGTTGTCCCATGAAAGTGTGTTGCGTTTTGGTACGTGTATTGTAAAGCAGTAAAATTATGCCGATACTCTATTTAGGCTGCATTATATCTGTTACTTACCATCTGCATGGTGCATCAAAGTCATTGCTCGTGCAGACCGTACTAGGGGCAATACAATTAGAGAAAGCTATTATATATACGTATATTATACCTGGAATTTTCTGTTTTCTGTTAAACATAACACCTACACGCTATTTAGGCACACGGAGATTCCTTTTTCTATCTATGTTTCTGGCAAGCAATACAAGATCACAATTCTATTTTTATAATAGTTTAACATAATTTTATTACCCACTTATATACAATAGCAACTCCTGTAAGCCAGGGTAAACAGTGGCACGCAAACAATTCACAATGAAGCCCAGCGATTCCCTCAAAAAAGTAATTAAACGACCAGAAAAAGTTAGGACTCTGAAAATGGAGACAATGCGGCATGATTTCTGTAGAGTTCACTATTCGGTGTAGGTTATATAAAGGAAACACAGTTTGATTTCCCACAGACACACTATTCGTACGGCGCACCAGCAGCAAGTGTCCGGTGAGTGCAGGCACTACCGCTCGCCCCACCAGTAGATGTGTCATCATTTACTTATATGTTACAATTTCTATCTAAGAGTTAACGCGATTAAATATCTATATATTTGTTTAACGCAACCATCGGATATCAATCGTTTCGAGGAAATAATTTCACGCAAGTATGTTACGCTTTTCATGTGGTAGAGTTTATCAACGTGTATTGCTGAACGAGGGAATGAATCTTAAATTCTTGCGATTGGACTAAATGAAATTGTATGTATTTTAATTTATATATTGCAAGCAAACTTTTGAATAAAAGCTTAGAAGTGCGGTTAAATAAAACACGTTAATTGCTTTGCGTGTCGGTGGACGGCGGACTAAAGAATGTGCTCCGCAGGCCAGGAATAATATTAGATTTCTGTAGTCTATAAAAGACCTGTTGAATTATTCGGTTGTGGGGACTTCTATATTTTCGAAATAGTAGTTAGATTTTCTATAACTATACCAGTATTATACATATGACTATAAGATTGTTGGATTCTATGGCCTAACCATTCTCAATCGTAATCTCGATTGTAGAGTAAGCCCGTGCTCTGCAGTGGGACATATTTATGTAAACACATGATATGTCATAGAATACTAAGTATGTTGCGTTTTTATACATGAAGTAACAAAACTTGTTTCTTTAATTATTGGGAATGATAACTTCAACATAAAACACGGTTACCTACCTATAATGTTTGGTTTGTAATCTGTAATTTTAGCGTAATTAATTTGGTAGTAGGATATTGACGCGACCAAGTAACTATATTTGTACCTGATATCAACTCCAGTCTTATTTTAATAGAATACCTATGGGTCTGTGAGAAATGATTATTTATAACTCGAATAAGTCACGGACTAGTCACAGATAAGTTAAGGGAGGTATCTAGTCTAAAACAATTTCTCTCATTCAAAGGAAACAGGCGGCACTCATGCGCATAGACAGAAACGAAAGCCCATTATTATCTAAAATTCCAGCAATTTTATTCAAGGCACGAGATATTTGTAACGGGCAGGTTGAGATGTTTACAAGCCGCTTTGATTTAGCATAACATTACAGAAACGATTTCTAGAGTGTAGTTATGCAGTTCCGTTAAGGCTGCTACCCAGTTAACGATTGCTGGGACGGAATCAGACGACTTACGAGGAAATGCAGCGATGTATACTGATGTATAGCAAAAAGCAAACTTTAGTTCTGTTTTATGTTTTTACAACAGATGATTTGGTTGGTAAATTGTGACGTATTTCATAGAAACAAGGTACAGGCCTCGCTTTACTCTTTCACATCAAAATGATCTAATAATATACCTAGATGATATGCACTACTACGTTTTAACATTATAAGAAAACTGTTTGGATTTTTTGTTAGGTTTCGTCAAATTGTCAAATTCGTCAATATTGTCAAATAATATAACGATTGCATTGTTGTTTAAAAGAGTCGTGTATATTAAACTGTGTTTTTTTGTTTATTTTTACACTTGTACAAATATTTGCAAGTAACAGACACTGTCAAGTTTCTAAAAAAATATTGCGTGCTATTGAACTGATATGTGAAAGGTGCTAATCGGTACTTGCTAATTACAAACACAAATATTTACTATTGATTTTTAGGTTGTCGCACTTTTAGCTTGCAATATAACATGCATTACCTACTCTAATTTCATTTGTTGCATTGTGTTTTTTATATCTTTTTAGTGTAATGATCAAATAGGTCATCTGAAGATAAGTAACCACTGCCACATATGAACGTCTAAAACGTTTGGATCATAGAAGTGTTGCCGGTCAATCAAATCTGGAGGGAAGCGGAAAGAAAAAAATATGTGAACAGGAAAATGATATTCGTTTTTACGAGAGATTTAAACACCAATTCCGTACCTCAAAAATATTCAAAAGGACCATTCAACCCCATCTGCGTATTAAATTTATACCTTTATTAGCAGAACTTTCCAGCTAAACCTTTTTACCCCCGTATAAAAACCTCTAGCTCGTCCCAGCGCGAAGCAGTTAGCAGTTGAAATGCGCGAGCTGTCTGTAGGGATTTGCATATCAAGTGGGGTGCTATAAGTGTGTCACGTGTTCCCGGGACAGGTCCTATTGTAATTACTGTCCCTTGCAGCGCCGCGGCACACTTGCTTCAACACAACTGCTAGCTGCCACGCATTGTACTGTGAAATGAAACATTTAAAAGTGCAAAGGTTGATACTTATTTTTGGTTGGATTTTGGAGGTGGTTTCATAGGAAATTCGTTGATGTGCTTTTATTTAATTGAGCTTGTTGTTGACTTGAAAGTGCAAAGGTTGATGTTTATTGGGTGGATCTTGGTAATGGGTTTTATTAGGAAGTTTTGATAATGTATTTTTATGTTTGGACCAGTAGCTGAATGGTCAATAAATGTTTCGAGTCTAGGATTTGTGTTTGAAAAGAAGTATGTGGGGATGTTAAAAGGAGTGTTATTTGTGAGTTTAGGACTATGTGTTTAATATTTTATCTACGAAAGTATTATTTACTTATATAGAAACTTAACTACACATATTACTGGACATAAAATTCATATGCCATAGTTTGTAATGTTGGTATAATGCGATCAGCGATCCAAAGAGTATATAAGCATTACGTTATAATGCGATCCTGTAAGCCAGGATCAACAGTGGCACGCAATGTAATGACACCGAGCATTGAAGCTCGCCGAGTCTCCGGGAATATCTAATATGTATTTAACCCGCAACGAAATTAATCAGAAAGTTAAATTAATAGGAGGAGTTGGAAATAAATAATGACCACTTCCCTCCGTGCAAAGCGGGTGACAAAATATTGAACTAAAATATAATGCGATCTATAACATATTACGATCAGTTTCAGACTAATAAAACAATTTTATATACACAACAGAGGTTAGTTAATTCTTCATACCATGATTGAATCGAACATAAACTATACAAATTCCTATGTCATTTTACATACTAGTTATCTAACATTCGTACACAACTCTTCGCAACAAGCGCAAATAACGATCCAAACTATCTCACATGCGATCTCTATCAAATCAAAGTAACATATTTATGCAATTTATTAGTGGGAGTTACTCTATACTTCGACACGAAGTTCGAATATTCGTACATGTGACGTTTACGTATAAGATTTAAAAAATCCACTTCTAAAAATCAAAACTATTATCTATGAAACTCATTCACTTCGAACTTAGTCTAAGGTTACATTACATACGATAGAATTCGGACATTATTTAAAGTATTTAAATATATTCTCACAGTTATACGTACAATGTTCGAATATTCGTCGTCATGTCGTTGTGAGTAACCCCCTGGTATAATTGTGTTGTGCGATTGCATCGGAATTCTGTGGACGCGGCGAAAATGTTCGTATGATTTATTGGCACGTCGGGCGATAGCTGCGGGTGCGAGTTGCTCGCTTGCGGGAATGCTGTGATTGGGTTGGAGATCTGTAATGTTGCTTTTATGTTTGTTGTAAATGTACCTGAGAATGCTTGGAATATTGTCTTTGCTATTGTTGCACGCAGTTCAGAATATAGGGATTAGTAAATCAAACTAGACATTAAACTTTGAACGCTAATACATTTTATTCCTTTTAATGACACTGGACACAAAAAAAATAGAAAATATGTTCCTGTATGTACTTACATAGCCAGATAAATATTTCTATGCAAATTATCACATCGCCTTCATAATAAAATAATTTCTATCTCCATAAAATAATATCTATCTCCCAAGCCTTGACGACGTCTCGAACAAGAAAGCACCGCTGTCACTCTCTCACGAATCGAATGTTTCTTTTTATGAACGCATGGAGGATCAATATGAATATCGATATTGTAATATAAATAATAGTGGATTTAATTATAGTGATTTATTAAGATATAAGCTAACAGCTCGGCCATCCTGTTCAAGGCGTGTCCTCACGCCTTTAAAATAAAAAAAATAAAATTAACATCATTTAATAATAAATACTAAACATTGCCTATAACTCGTAACAAATCAATTACATAAATCAAGTGCAAATGACCTACTTCATTATTTAATTACTTATTAACTCATACATAACTCAATATACAATCATTCTTTTTAAATAATTAACAGAAGTAAAATATTGAAGTATAACATAAACTCTAAAGTAGTTAATCATTAATGTTATGATATTTATAGCTATCTCATTTAAGCCCATTTATTTATTTATTTCATCATCGGTATTGTTATCATCAATGTTAAATCTATCAATATTAGATCCATCTATATTCTCTTTATGATTATTATCTTTATTAATTTCATCTAAATATTCATCATCATTACTATCTAAATCTCTATTAAATGTCAGCCAAGGTTGCATCTTGTCGATAGCAATAACGGCTTCGTATCGACGGCCGTGTTTACGTGTCATTGGAGTATCCTCAATTAAGTAGCGATTGTTTGGAAGCACTTTCATTACGCGATAAGGTCCTTGAAATTTCATTACCAAATTTTGAGACTTGCCATCGTGAGGCACTTGTCTCTCAACGCGAACTAAGTCTCCTACCTCATATTTATTACCGGGTTTCCGACGGCTATTGAACCTCTTTACGTCTTTAGATTGTTGTGTCTTTATAGGTTCGCTAGCTTTAAGTCTCATGCCGCTCAAACCTTCCGATTAAACTACATTAGTCGTATCCAATAAAATGGGATTCAGAATTCCTTCAGACCTACTTACTATATTAAAACCGAATAACAATTCTGAGGGACTCTTTTGCGTTGTTTTATGTATAGTGGTATTTAAACCAACCTGAATGTCATAAAAATATTCATTCCAAGTATTGTCGCCTTTATTGTGGGTAAATGTCGACAGAGCATCTAGTTATAGATATATAGATAGTTCGATTATACCACTCGACTTGTCCGTTAGCTCTAGGTGTTGCGACCGCATTAATGATGTGTTTTATGCCATACAATGACGTAAAGTCCTTGAAGGTTTGGCTAGTGAAACTTGTGCCTTTGTCCGTTATCAAGCGAGTTGGGACTCCGAAATAACTGATCTGCTCTTTGAATACGCGCACGCTGGTTATTGCTTTCGTATTCTTAGCCGGGGTTATATTAATGAACTTAGTGAAACTGTCGACTAACACTAAAAGGTAACAGTTACCTCTCTTACTTTTAATAAATAGACCCAAATGGTCACCGTGAATCGTATGGAATAGGGTGGTGATTTTTTTCAATTGGGTGTAGTCCACCTTCCCGTTTACCACCTGGAGTCTTATGATGGGCACACTCTAAACAAGATTGCACATTTTTTTTTATGGAACGACGCATTTTGGGGAACCAATAGTGCTGTTGAACGCGGTGCAAAGTCTTATCGAAGCCGTAATGACCGATGTCATCATGGTTTCTTTTTAGTATTTGCCAACGCACACCTTTTGGCACTAACCACTTAATCTCGTCCCCAAGTATGCGATAAACGCGGCCATTTTTGATCTTATAGTTTTTGTGTATGTCCATAACCATGTCTGATGTTTGGTCTTTCAAAATAGTCCTAATCCTTTATACCTCCTCATCCGCGCCCTGCACAATAGTTATCCGGTCTTAATCAGAAATTTCTACGGTTAAAATGTCTAACAAATGAGTTTCTGATTCAGGATCCGCAACCGGTCTGCGGCTGAGAGCATCGACGTGAGCTATCCGCAATCCGGACCGGTATTCAATGGCACAATCAAATTCCTGTATCTGGATCCACCAGCGCGCTCGCGTTTTACCAATGTAGCCCTCAAAGCACTACAATCCGTATAAATTGTAAATGGTATTCCTAACAAATATACTCGGAATCTACTCAATGACGCTACCACTGCCAACGTCTCAAGTTCATAGGAGTGTAGTTTACGTTCGTCACACGAGGTTTTACGACTAAAATATGAGACTGGATGAAATACACCGGTGCCATCGTCCTGGAGTAGTATACCTGTTAGACCATCTTTGCATGCATCGGTATGCAGTTGCGTCGTCGCTTTGGGATCATACAAAACTAGTAACAGCCGTTGAATTAACTTATTTTTAACCAAGTCAAATGATTCTTTTTGCTTATTACCCCATGTCTAAACAACCTCTTTCTTCAACAGATCGCTTAACGGGGAGGTAGTAACAGCATAATCTTTAATGAACCGCCTGAAAAATCCAGACAAGCATAGAAACTGCCTAAGCTCGTGTACATTTTTAAGCATCGGAAATTTAGATACTGCGCCAGTTTTTCTACAACTAGGACGAATTCCTGCAAAACTCACTTCGAACCCTAGAAAATAGAAGGTATTTTGAAAAAAAAATACATTTACTGAGCCTTAGTGTTAATCCGCCCTGTTTAAGAAGCTGTAATACTTCCTCTAACCTTCCTAAGCTCTCTGACACGGTTGTACATGAGATAAGTATATCGTCCATGTACACAATAGCGTATTTAATTTTAGCGTCATAGATAATTTATTAATTGTCCTTTGGAAAACAGACATTTTTTTTCTGGACTAAGACGATAGGGCTGGCACATGACGAAGATGATTCCCTAACTATGCCGCTATCTATCATCTCGTGGACCATGTCATTGACGAGCGCCCTCTCAGAGTGAGACATACGGTAAGGCCTATACATAACGGGTTCATTGTCCTCAAGCTCAATAACCATTTCAGTTACGTTAGTAAAACCGAGGTCCCTTAGGCATCTAGAAAAACAATCTTGGTATATATTTAATAATGTTTGCAACATTAAACGTTCCTTTTTAGTTATATTATTATTACAAATAATTAGTTCGTACGCTTCATTTGAATCAAAAGACTTTTGACAGCAGTCTAAGATCCTTGGTATGTCAGCACATGCACATTTAATAGACCGAGTTATTAAAAAAAAAATCTTTAGAAATGATTACGTCGCCTTCAGACACATTATACACAAGTAATGAACCGTATCCATTCTCTAAATAGTATTCACCCGTAAGAAGATAGTATTCCTTTCCCTCTTCCCCTCGAAGAGACCCTTTCACGTAGACATTCCCACTAAACTCTGGGTTTGATTTTACTCATACAGCAGCGAATTGTTTGGAATACTAACAATCTCACAATTGGTAAGATGGACTTTACGGGGGTCGATTTTTTTTTGAACGTTAATTTAATTGCAGTTTTTGTAAAAGAATGTCCTAAAAGGGCTGGGAGACTAAGCACGTAGTCCTCAACAACATATATATCTATTACACTTTTAATGCCTTGAACTTCTACCTCGGCGGTTATGACGCTTATAGGGTGAGTTAAATTTGCTCCTATGCCTCTGAGTACAAGGAGATCAGAAGTAAGTCTGATATTAAGACCGAGTTCTTTGGCTTTACTAGCCCTTATTAATGAACACTGGCTACCAAGATCTACATGACATGGCACAATTTTACCCTCAATTTTAATGTCTAATATATATTTGTCAATGGACCTATCAACTGCAAGTAACTCAGGCACCTATTTTTCATTTTGATTTTGAGGTTCAGTTTTAGTCGAGTCAACGTTTGGCTTATTCCTATAACAACTAGAGGCTTGATGTCCTATCCTATCGCAAGAAGTGCATTTGACTATGGGTTTTTTGCATTTAAAGCTGGGGTGACCGAGTCTGTTACAGTTGAAACACCGGATATTTGAATTGGTCGCACCGACTTCGGAATTCGAAGGACGGGGTGTCACATTAGTGGTAGTTCTGCGACCGTATTTATTTTTAGCGTTATTATCCAATGTTTCTCTTGTCTGGCCTACTTTTAATG
The DNA here is from genome assembly GCA_023078785.2 of Hyles euphorbiae. Classification (NCBI taxonomy): domain Eukaryota; kingdom Metazoa; phylum Arthropoda; class Insecta; order Lepidoptera; family Sphingidae; genus Hyles; species Hyles euphorbiae. The sequence goes on from CM041033.1 coordinate 19,483,831, forward strand.
TCCTAAAGTATTTAAGAATTTGTTCAGGCTCTTTAAATTGGGCTGCTTGAGCACCTACTTTAATTGCGCGACCGTCTACCCCATGTAATATACAATCAACTACCTGATTACCGTAAATTTTTCATCGGTTCAATAAATTCAACTTAGCATAATAATAGTGCTCCAACGATTCTCCGTATTTAACCAGTTTGGCTAACATCTCTGTCAAGAGTTCAGGGTAGCGTATGATTTATTTTTCGGACCAACCATATATCTCCGCACATTCTTCTACCTTTGTGATCCAAACAAACACAGTTTGTTCTTTACTTAGAGGATCAAAGTCAGGTATAACATTATTAATAAAGGATATCTTGGACTTCTCTGAACTCTTGACAGTATTCAATATTGACAAAAAATTATCTAACATAATATTGGTTTCAGATTCTTTGGATTTCCTAATTCTCTTAGATATTAGGGTTGACTCACGTTCTCCTAAAATATTGCTGCTATGTTCTCTCCGCTTTGTCCTTCCACTTCTTTCACATGTACGCTTCCTATGTTTCCTTTTCCTATCGTAACTGGACGAGCCTTGCGTTGAACTATTCGAATCCGTGGTGTAGTATCACCTTTTCCGAATACATGAATGACGTCGCTTATTCCTTCTTTCCTTATCCATTCAGCATCCGCATCCCTGTTTCGAGATTCCAAATTCCTTCCTGTGCCCTCTAACCTGGGCCAATTTCCATCCTCAAACCTTGACATTCCTGTACTCTCTAACCTGAGTACCTCCTGACCCTCTAACCTGGGACAATTTCCATCCTCAAACCTTGACGTCCCTGTACTCTCTAACCTGAGTACCTCCTGACCCTCTAACCTGGGCCAATTTCCATCCTCAAACCTTGACGTCCCTGTACTCTCTAACCTGAGTACCTCCTGACCCTCTAACCTGGGCCAATTTCCATCCTTATCCATCCTGAATAACAACCCTTCCCCTCGGTTGTATCCAGTTGTTCTTAAGTGTTTCTGAAACTTGCAACATTGGAAAGCTTAGTACTCATGCGTAAGTCTGAGAATAGTAGGTAGTAGAAAGGTCTAAATAATTCCATAAAATAAATATTCGACTTCATCTTTGTCAATGACGGCAGTACAAGAGAAATAAAAATAACAATAATTTGGATAATAAATTTTGATTCAATTGTCCAATTGCAACTATACAACATTGCACACCAAAGGAATAAATCATATCTGCATCTCTAAGACAACAGGGATAGAAGAAGAAAAAAAAATCAAGAAACAATACGAGCAAGACTAAGTGACTTGCTCGTCACTTGTTCTTTGGTATCGTTGTGGACGTGAAGTAGAAAATTATAAGAATTCTCTTGCGATCCCACTTCTGAACTGTTGCACGCAGTTCAGAATATAGGGATTAGTAAATCAAACTAGACATTAAACTTTGAACGCTAATACATTTTATTCCTTTTAATGACACTGGACACAAAAAAAATAGAAAATATGTTCCTGTATGTACTTACATAGCCAGATAAATATTTCTATGCAAATTATCACATCGCCTTCATAATAAAATAATTTCTATCTCCATAAAATAATATCTATCTCCCAAGCCTTGACGACGTCTCGAACAAGAAAGCACCGCTGTCACTCTCTCACGAATCGAATGTTTCTTTTTATGAACGCATGGAGGATCAATATGAATATCGATATTGTAATATAAATAATAGTGGATTTAATTATAGTGATTTATTAAGATATAAGCTAACACTATAATTATTCGACAGTCTCTAGAGTCGCTTGTTTCAGCTCGATGTGGTGTTGACTATCGATGTGATGATAGGGGTGGAGGGAGGACTATGCCCACTCCATAGTGCTAGTGTACTTCTAGTGGCTGAAGAGAGAGAAAGAGTATAAGCGGCGATATAACAAAATGGCTGTGAAATGGAAGGCCGGATTTGTTTGCGTTATTTTTATAGATATCGTTCTTGATTCTGGGTTTTGCGAGACTTATCTATGTATGTTAATATTGTGATTATTATCTACTACTGGAATTAATTATGAATTCTTAGTATATTTAACATGCGGAACATTCAAACGCATGTCTGATATATTGTCTTCACATGAATTGTTATCTACAAATCTTGCATATTATAATCTGACACGGTGACTCGAGATTTGTGGGTTGCGAGCCATATCAGGCGTAAAGTAGTACACACAAATGAATACCGGTAAGTGGACCAAATAAAGGAATGTTCACAAGATAAAGCACATAAACAATGGGAGATAGATTCATGTCAGTCCCTCGGATTCTTAGTATGTGTTACATTTATCTTCAACCATCTGTACTGAACTGGAAAAGCCACTCTAAGCTTAGTACGGGATCTCCTCTACAGCCGAAAGCTCGATTGATAGTTTAACAGGCTGGCTTTCATGGGTGGTGCGGGATTTCATAAAATCAAATATACATATCGTACCCCCGGTGCAACACTGTCACTGTTGCAAAAATGCAACTTTTCAGGAGAAGCGATTGAAACTTTGACGTCATCTAAAAATATTATATTTTAAAAAACAGACAAGCTGTGACAGTGGTGCACCGGGGGTGCGATATATCAAACAGACAAATGTTTGTGAGTATTTGTCTGGTGTCTGGGTGTTTGTGAAACCAAAAAGTCTGTAGCTTCTAATACCCACGACACACGACTTATTTGATTTTAATATCACTGTTGGTGATTTATTTCACTCATTTGTTCAGCCATCAATTTTGCGTTATAAAAGTAGGATCGACACTATACTTATTAGTATTTACTATTTCTATTATTGCAAGCGTTTTTTGTGAGTGCTATTATGAGTTTGAATTAAACTTTGAATGTGTTTCTCAGTGTTCACATGAATATTCTCTGACTTAAATTTTTGCATGGTATTGCAATAATCACACTTGGGACGAAAACAAGCTCGGCTTCTTTGGGCGGAACTAGTAGGACTTCTGCTTACCTCTTTGGGATACAGGCGGCGAATGTAAGTACTAACATACCAACTGACCAACTTATATTTAACCTTAAAGATACTGACAGATGTTTATGTTCCGTATTCCCATTTTAGAATATTCGTACATCGGATTATCGACCTGTCAAAATGTACCCAAGATATATTTATCTCACTGACTCCTGTCCACATCTGAAGTAGTCGAGATATGGAAAACCCCTTATGATACGATACGCTGACATTGTAGGTCGACAAAGTTTAAAAAAACAGTTATATTTCCAACGCATTTGATATATTATCTCGTGTTATCTGCGGATATGGCATCTCTTATCGTTTTTACCTTAGTTTAAAGTTGTTTTATTGTAAGACACAAGTGAATTAAATTTGAAGAAATTATTATTTAAAATTGCAAAATGTTGGAGTGTGAAGTTGATAATTTGAAGGTAAGAATATTTTTTTCCGCTTGTTTTTTAATAGCGAGACGAGCAGAGCGCATGTCTAATGGTTAAGCACTACACGGCACTACGCTCCCCTTGTTACAATAGTAATTAAGGTCTTAAGTCCTTTTAAGGCCACTAAGACATTTTAGAATGTCCTTCAAACCGGAATATAGTCCTGTTTTCACATTGTTGTGTGCTGGAAGAAAGAGACAACGTTGAGGTACCTAACTAACTACCTCGATGGCACTTTGCATACGAGTGACCCATCTTCTAGTAGATGATTGTTCTAACGATGTGAGTAGCCTCGATTCGTTTTGTATATAACCAAATGATTTATATCATTCAAATCTCTCTTGCCCATGTTTTTAAAAGTTATAAATTGTCATGTTGTTATTTTATCATGATGTATTGCTTTGTGACATATTTTCTCTCAGGACGATTACCTCGTAAAGTTTCATTGTCGATGCCTCTGCATCTCTTATTGTTTTTCTTTGTTTTATCTCACTTATAAGCGCTTTAAATAAGTACCTCATACAAAGCATAAACATGAATTGTTATTAAGAAAACATGCATGTTTTGTTTTATAATCACCACACAGCGCTTCTTCTCTTCGTTTATATCTGGTATAGAGATACAGTATAGTGGTACTAAGCGTATTTTAAAATATAATTAGTTTGTTGGCTAGTGTGTTTGTGCCTTTTTTTCAAGTGATAGGTTGACTGGGATTTTCCTTTGTCTCACTGAAATTTGAGTGACTGATCATCTCTTATTTTTCGCTCATTCGTATTCATAAGCCAGCATCTAAAGCTCCCGCTACAGGTTGAAAATATCATGAAAATGTATTTTGCTACATTCATAACTTCTTAACTCTTCATCTCAATATTAATTTACACTATATTAGTCACTGGGATTTCTGAAAATTTAAGATCCAACGTATCTATTTGATTCTAATCTTATCTGAACCGGCATAGACTATTGTTGCATTCTCATCTCCGGTGTCAGTAGTCATACAGTTAGGTACCTAGGTACCAAATTGATAGAATGATGGATTAAGCATTTGATTATTGTGTCTTGGGGATTGATAGTCTGGTTTTTATTTATGAGTCATATAGAAATGTATGTCACAAGGCCTGAAAAAACGTGTGTTTGTTACATCACTTTGTGTAATGCTTTGAATCGATAACTGTTTACATCATTAGGAAAGGGCCGGTAACTTTAAAAATTGTTAAAATTGAAATTTTGTTTATAATATTATCGACACTGGTCTATATAATTTGTTTTTTTTTTTTTTTTTTTTTTTGTGAATGGTCACTTAAAAAGCTCGAAAATTCTATAGAAAATGTCCTCGTAATATAAATGTTAAATAATATAGTATAATATTAATAGCAAGAATTACATCTTCTCCGCAATTTCGGTAGGTCTAGAGATGCGTGCCAGTCAAGAAGTAAATTAACGCCCGAATACTGGAACGCCATTTAAATAATAAGTTGCTCTTAATAGCGCACGGCCCACTTAATCAGTACATTTAATAGGGACTAACGTAGTTAAGTGCAATTCAATATTTAAGTTGCGTTCCAGTATTCGGGCGTTAAACGCATACGAAAAAATAGAGATTTTTCTACGGTCCAGTTTTATGTAAATATCTGGAAGAAAGTTCTTTATGTTCAACTTTCTTGAACACAAATATATCTAACTTAGGTAAATAGTGCTAAAACCTTGAATTTTCTCACTTTTACCTCGAACAATATTGTTCAAACCAACTATTTTTTGAATATAACGTTATACATACATCGATACCATATTGGTTTAATATAACTAGCAACATTGAACACGAGAAATAATAATATAAATTTCTAACTCCTTTCTAAATTTGTGTCAGCGCTGTACGAAATAATATGGTACTAAAACAGGTATGAAAGTACCTTATTGTTCCTTTAAAGGATAGTAATGCTGAATACATTGGATACGGCGCTAGCACAAGCTGGGCAAGTGCGACGGGCAAGTAAGTTGTCAAGTCCACTATCATGCCGAGATGATTTCTCTTTGGCTCGGGTGTAGGTACTGCATAGTCGTAATTTTTATGTCTCATTTCGAAGTAGTGTCCCGAGCAAGTGTACCATTTTCTGATTTTACTTTTTATTTATACAAATTGATATTAATACATTAATTTAACGTAAACGGAGTATTTATCTAATTAGAAATAAATATTTTTAGTAAGTCTTGATAATATATCGCGTTAAATGCAATTTCTTAAATGAGTAAATGTCTATGTGTATTTTTCACACCGATGCATTGTTGTGAAATTCGATTGATTGAGCGTTGATTTTAAAATACATTACTTTTAACAAGGCGTCTACTGCCTCACGTTTGCGTTAACCCAACAAATTACTGTCCAAGTGTGAACTAGACGAAAAGTGTACCGCAAAATTACATCAGCATTATGTTAGAAAGTCGCTCCGGACTGGATGTATAAAAATTTCGCCAAATTCTATTGGACCGGTTGACGAGTTTATCCGTTTCCATTGTCTATTGCCACATTTGCATGGAGATAAGTTCTTACACGGCCTTTTGATAATGTAGGCCGTTTCCTGCCGGTTATGTCATGCGAATTTTTTGGCAGCTTGAATTAAAAGTTTTTGTTAAACGACTTCCTGCATTGCGTACTCATAATAATATGTAGCATTTGTTTTTTATTAAATATGTACTCTGTATGTTATGTTATGCTTTAAGTTAAATATTCATATTAATTTATATTGTCATTTGACGTTGAATGTGAATTGGGCCATTTTAAAGATAAGAATTTCGTTGTAATACGTATTAGAGTTTTGTAAACATTCCTTAAGAGGCTTTATGTCAAATCCGGTTGCAATAATATTTTCCGTTTAAACGTACTAAGTACATGTCGATAAAAGCTTACTAGAGGCAGTACACAAGAGTAAAAACCTATCTTCATTGGCACTCTCAAATGTGTTGCGTTTAGCGATCATCGTACGCTGAAAAATCTCATCTTACATACATACATAAAGTCACGCCTTTTCCCCAGAAGGGTTAGGCACAGGTGCAATTGTAACACCCACGTTTCGCCGTGAATTTTCAGTCCCACGATCTGATAGGGGGCGAGCCTATCGCCATATCGGGCGCAAATTCCTGCTCCAGGCTGACCAGGGATCCGAACCCGAGACCACAGCTTTGCAATCATATTGTAGTATAACTGCGCCATAGAGGCACAGAAAGTCGTTGATAAACATAATTCCAAAAGCGATTCTCATCTTGAACGGCATTTTTACGTCCATCTTGAATGTTAGGGTTACTCTCTGATACGAAAAGAGTTTTGAATGTCCGAAGTTATAAATTTTCCACATCAGGAAAATTTTGTAAGCTCAACGAACTAAGTACGTTTGTACAGGCTTACTTTAGACGATCGAACATTCGATCTTAGTTTCGAATCATAGCGTAACTCTACATAAATCAGATACTACATACACGTCGCTGACCATCATCTGCATTACAATAACTTAGCCGCGCATATATGACTAAAGTTGTTGTTTACCCCTCAGTCATCAGTCCTTATAAGAAGAAAAACTTTGTGATAAACAAGTAGTAGTTATTACCATGTGGTTATGGCGTGTCCTCTGCACCCAAGGTCCACTGTGACGCAGGAAGGACATTCAACACGTGTCTTGTCATGTGGTATATACTGTGTATAGGGCTGTTGATTTATAACTAAGCTATTACTTTAAGATTATTGATGATTTAAATGCAGTCAATATGATAGGTTTATTTTTAGGAAATTATTTTTGTTTTACGATAGTTTTTACATTTAAAATGTAAAATACATTCAAAAATATATAACATTTGAAATGACAATGAAAATAATTTATTGAATCCATTAAAATGTTCAACATCATTTATTGGCGATAGGCCTGCCCCCTATCACATCGTGGGACGGAATACACAAGGCGAAACGTGGGTGCTCTGGTTGCTACCAGTGGCAACTCTGCCTACCCCTTTTGGGTAAAAGGCGTGAGATTATGTAGGTATGTATTAACTTACTATTACTATTAACCCTCCGAAAACTTCGCTCAAGATTCTAAATACCTTTGGTTAGGACTAAGGATAATAATTATAACTAATAGTGCTTGAAAAAGAAAATGTAAACTCTTAAGAATAAAAAGTCTACGAGGCTATTATCCTTATTATATTTATATTGCTTCTGCAGATGGTATTGATATCTTCAAGTGACAGTATTTTTATTAAGTTTTTTTAATGTTGTGTTTTTTTTTATTGTGATCCTGTAAGGCGAAAATATTCAAGTATATCACGTTTTTCCCTGTAATATGTCAATATAAAGCGTAAAGTACGATAGTAAACTTTATTGTCTAGTAAGATCGAGAACCCTAGTGGTATGCAAGTTGAATTCTTGTATGTTTGTGCATTCCGCACTAAGGCGTGCTCCGCTAACTCATGTTGACTATGAATTAATCTGTTTGCATTCCGCGTTATTGATGTTTATATTGACTTAATGTATGCGCCATGCGGAAATTACTACGTTTTAAATTCCTCACTTCTTATTTGCATTCTATTGTAATCCGTGACGTCGTTTTTGAAACGGAATACCTTTGATAATTGTTATTACAGAAAGTTTGAAAGGTTTCGTAATGCTTCTTTTGGTTCTTTCGATTTATAACGGTAGCAGGAAAACATCGTGAGGAAACCTGCATACCATAGCGATTTATAAATTTTTTTATGGTATGGAAGTCCGCCAACTCGCACTAGGCCAGCGTGATGGACTATATGGCCTAACCACTCTCAATCGTACTCTCGATTGTAGAGTAGGCCCGTGCCCTGCAGTGGGACATATATGGGCTGATACAGATACAGACAGATAGTCGTATCAATCAAAATAGCGATTATTGAAAACAATGATAAAAAACTTGTCATAGAGACATGAATAAGAACCCTTACTTTGTGTTAAGCTTGAGTGTTCGGTTTCGTCTAGACTAGAATAGGTACTTGTTAATTTTATATCGTACAGTCAGACATGTGTTCTGTGGCCTGTAGTCTTAAACACATAACAATAAACTAATTCCGCGAGGACGATGAACTAAACATTTTATGGCTCATAGAACACTCGCGTTCACAGAATGATTTATTTTAGCAAAGGTTACAAAATATAACTCAGTAAGATAGATAAATACATTTATTTACATAATTTTTTATTGGATTTGCTTAGATAATTAAGTTATTTTTATGTAAGATAAGGGTTGACAAAGGTGTCAATAGTGATAATTTACAGTTTTAGGATTTGAATCCCGCTATAAGATGAGATAGGCGCCAAGCTTATCATCATCGAGACAAACAGTTATAAGTTATAGATTTTGATACTTTCGTGTTATGACACACAAAAGGAAACTCAGTAAATTAAAACCGTTTAGAATTTAGCCTAAATTAAAGCGACTGATGTCAGGAATATTACAGAGCTTGGAGTTCTAGGTTTATATTACTGCAATGGACTCACTCAAAGTCTGCACATGAAAACCGCATAAATTTTACACAATAGTGTATTATTAGATTTTTCGGTACACCTTGGTTATTGAAAATTTCTACATAACGATCCATTAAATTTTAATTAGTGTCCTGACACTACAAGTTGCTAGGCCGTAATATGGATAATTTAATTTAAATTTTAAGGTTTTTTATAACTGAACAGGCTGTATATATCTGGATGCGTGGATGATGTCAGTGCGCGTCGCGACGCGTGTCTCAAATGTCACGTTACGTAACCATTGTACGGAGCACGAATGGGCGGCTCCTACGGGTTTACGATGTGTAAATCCTGCCTTTTTGTTTTGTAACGTCTTAGAGGTTGATAGAACCAGCTGGGACTTACGCAATACAGCTTAGGATGTAGGCGAAAGGGAACATGTTTCTTCAGCAATTTCTGAATGTCATGGGTTTTTTGGTTTGAAAAAACATCTAAAGGGGCGTATTGTGGTAATACAACATTGCCTTTGTGAAAAATTATAAAAGAGTTAAAAATAAAATGCCACTTTGAGTGGTCCGCGAAAGCAAATCAAAGAAAATCATATTACTCCGTTGCGGTAAATATTTAGTGCGTTTTCACTTATTCATTCAAAGCAACATTGTATCAATGAAAATCCACAATATATCCGAGAAAGCAACGGTACAGACAGAGGCATGTTATGTATCTTACACTAAGTAATTTCGTTCGGATTCGTGTTGTGCTCTAATTGCAGCCAGAATGATAAAGTGTTTGTGAAATGTATAGTTTTTCATACATAGCGGCGGTGCGACGGGCTTCTTAATGTTTTTACACATTCTTAATTACACGTGATTGATCTTGTGCATTCTCTGCACTGTTTTATTACTGACTAGCGGCGTAACCTGGCTTCATCTGTGTGCAATTATATAGAGACTATTTCATCCTTACATCCGCCCCTGTAATAAGTGTAAGCTAGGATAGATAATGGCACTAATTTTAATAATAATGAGCTCTGAAATTCAGTAACTCTCTCGGAATATCTACATTTAATTTGCAACGAAATAAATAGGACAATCATTACCTCCTCTTCATAGCGAAGTGGATGACAGAATGATGAAAGTCAAATAACTTGGTAAAAAAAACTTTTACTGCTGGAAATTCAAGCGGTAAAATGCGTAAAGTATATAGGTTTTTCCCACACTTGTAATTATATTGCATCTTTCTTCATATTGGTTGACGTCTCAACTTGCCAAAATATTGACCTAACCGTACCTAAAATAAACGAACGCTATAGGACGAGAAAAAATAAACGCTGAAGCACAAATCTATATGTCTATGGATAACTTCAGTTTATGATATAACATTAACCCTTATTTCAACCCCTGTAAGTAATATAGCTTATGTCACTCAGAGATCGGTAGTACTAGAGAGTATTGCGTACTAACAAATAAACTTTTCAGCTATAAGATAGATCCTAGCCTATAGAATTTATCAGTGAATGGACTATCTAAAACAAAAATAAAAATATCGAATTCCAGTGTTTCCTGCGATACGTGGGCACAAACAAACAAAGTATTCAGCTTAGTATATGAAGTATATAAGAGTTTATAACGTGATATTTATCGGTATTTGTGTATGAAATCTTTGTTAATTAAGAAACTGGGTGAAATAAAAAAGAACATGGATTACTTCTTTCTATAGAGTTAAATGAGTCGCATCTTGATGGTAATTTGCGATGTAATAAAATGACAGGCAAATTAATATTAATTAAATACGTACAGACATCTGAGGTTTCTCTCAGGCGCACTGTGATTCGATTAGTACTAGCTAGCTAGACAAAAGTCATTGCTGAATAACCTGGATTTTATTACCTGAGCCTCTAGCCAGATACCCAGGTGTCCCGATTCTAAGAATTGTTTTGCACTAATGTCAACTACTCATAAGTTAATGAGGTGGTTATAGAAAGAAAGAGTTGAAAAATTACTTTTTATTTGCATTTTTGCGCTTACTGAAGTAACATCATAATCCAGTAAGTTTAAGTATTTGAAAAGTGTTATTTACGGATCTTCAAGCTAAGGGTATGTACTTCATAATTATATTTTAAAAAATGGATATAATTAAACCGTACTTCTATTTAATACATCAAGTTTATTAAAAAAATATATTTTTTTACGGTTTTCTGCATTCATTGGACTAGGAAATACTTGTACCCTCTTGTACCCGGGCTGGAAATGATATATATGGTAGCCGTATCTGTTAGCTTTTAAAATTTAGTAATTTTAGCCTGCGCACTTGAGTGCAACTTTGTCATTTCGTCTATTTTTCAGAATAAGAATTTTCGGTCGCAAATATTGATATTTTTGATGAATGGCGGAAACATCCCAAGGACAACCTTAATAGTGGACTATATGATTTTCTATCGATGAAACATGATCTAGCAAATATTACAGTAGTATCTGCGAGGGAAATCAAAATGTCAATTGGAAGATTTTCAACCAATTGCGCAGAAAAATTGGACACTTCTGGCAAGCGCCGCGTTCGCTTCTTGTCTTCAAAATCTGAGTGGTTATCTTGGGATTTCATATTCAATGTATCTATACATCATTCACCACCGTCATTATCAAGTAAAGCCCCCATTCCTGGGTTTCTATTAGTGGATTTCGTTGAATCAAGTCGGTTTTTTGAAAATCCTGAATAAGCATCTGATATTACAAGTTTAAATGTGACATAAATTACGAAGTTTGGCACTATCCTTATAACTTTAGCTTCAGGTTAAGACATTAATGTTGTTAAATTTAACTATTTTGTACAGGACACAAATAAATGTCTGTATGTTTGTGTTTATTCATGGTATTACATGCTGGTTACTTTGCACAATTTTTTTGTGCTTAGTCTAGCTATTGTGAAATTGGCTCACCTATTTAATGGGCAGCTTTCTGAGGAAGCTCAGAAAGTACGTAATAGGTATCATGGAAGATTTCTGGATCACAATACTCGAAAAAAATCATATATAGCCCCGAATAGGGATTTACTAAATATGTTATTATTTTGCATCTAATCCTGTAATAAATGATCTTTGCGAATTTCTAAAAAAAAACCAAGTAAACTTCCCTTTGGGGTTTTAGACTTAATAATACCCCCTTTTATTGATGTAAGTTCTAGTGTTAGTCATAGTAAATTTTGTCTAAATATTAAGATATCAGACTATGATGTAGAAGATTCTTCAGAAGAAGAACTTACTGAAGTAGAATAAATAAGGGTTATAAATAATATTGTACTAATGAATTTCTGAGCTGTGTATCATACCTTTTTTTTGTTGTTGTGTTGTCTTATTCAACTTTATTATTAGTTAAAACATATTCGTTTCAAATAATTAGTGAAAATATTGCTACTAATTCGTAATAAAGTCCCATCATGCCATTAGTATTTAGGTTATTAATACTTGAGTTTTTACTGTTATAAATTTTATTTAATATTGTTTTTATTACCTGTATGTCAAATGATAAGTACGTATTGTAATTTTTTGATATTTTTGATTTTCTTATTTTTTAAATTTTTTTTCTTTTTTTTGTTAAATCTGTATTAAAACATTATAAAGAAGCCGCACAAAGCAAAATATCCCAATAAATAATTTTGTCCCGCTAGCTTGTACTAATCGAATCACAGTGAGGCGTATAAAATACCAGGTGCCAGCGTTAGGATGGTTCAGTAACATCATCACTATGGGCCACGGGGATTAAGCTGCTGTTTATTTGAAGTGTACACCGATTCCGCATTATGGGCGACATCACTTAATTCAGCCGTACAAAATATCTTAACCAATATTATTATTAATCTATTATTAACAAATGTCTTATGAACTGCTCAGAGTTTAACTAAGCTGCGATTAATGTATAATAACTGTATTGTAAACTTATTTTCTAGCAACGCTAAAATTTCTTGCCCGTTCTTCTCTGGCGAAAACAGTTTTGTAAACTGGGTGGTAGAGAAAAAAAGTAACTGAATCTAAATTATTTAACATTTTGAAGATTTAATGAAGTTCTTTCATTTTATTTTCACTTTCACTTAATCATATGCCTTCTTCAAGGATTTACAACGTAACCTTGCAAAAAATTAATCAATCGTTAGATTTTCTGACTAGTTAAAAAAATCATAATATTATTATTTTGCTTAAGAAAACTGCAAACTGCACATGAAGCATTGTATGTCAGATCTATTTTGATACATTATTCATAATGATTCATAAAAGACGTCTCTTGACCTTTGCAAGTTTTTGCCAAAACCCCTGTTATTTGTTTTATGTTTATTTATCATACATGTAACTTGAAAATTAGATTTGAATAGATTTCGTCATTTCTGCACGGTCCTTATATCCACGGATTCTTTAAGATAATAATTAGTGAGTTCGAAATCCTATAGCATAGGTAAATACATGAAAGTATCTTAACCATATCGGTATATTAAGCGGTATAGCGGTAGCGGTAAGTATGAATTACATATATAAATTCAGGCCTTTTTCCCAGAAGGGTAGACAGAGGTGCCAGGACACCCACATTTTGCCTTATATGTTCCGGCCCATGATGTGATGGGTGGCGAGCCTATCGCCATATCGGGCACCAATGTTGACCCTGGATTGATAGTTAATAGAAAAATCCAGTTACAATTCGCCCGACCCGGGATTTGAACACGATCGCTGAGGCGATTCATGGGGGAGACCTAAGTCTAAACATCAATCATCAAGCATAGACAGAAAGAGAAATATTTTCCACCAAAACCTTTACAAAAGGTTATAAGCTGTAATAAATACACCCAATAGTCACATACATAGTCCTGACCCCATGCTAACATCGAGTATTGTGTCGCGGGTATCACAAACTACGAGAGACTTTCCGGTCTTACAAACACCCAGACCCGAAACAAATGCCCGTGGATCACACAAATATTTGTCTCGATGCGGGGAGCGAACCCTCAGCATCACGTTTGACAATCAACGTCTTATCAGCTGTTTCACGGAGGCTGTTAGTAAAGCACACATTTAGTATATAAAGCATATATACTCTGTACGAGTGAGGCTGTATTGTTATGTAAATGTCCATGAGCTTGAATATCTATTGGTGTTGACTGTTGAAGCGCTCACTGACTGTATTATCCCATACACTACGCGCATGCTAAACGTCTGGTTTTAACAACTTAACAAATAGACTTGTATTGCAATGTTCTGGAAATTTCTGTTGTGACACGTTTCTGGCTATGTAGCAGATATATCTTTTAAGGTTTACTAGTTTTCAACGTATGAAAAAGTGGGTAGAATTTTATATTATTTCCTCAACCGATGTTAATGGTACTATTTTTTTTATCTTTAAAATGTATACACAATTTAGACTTAGTCACGTTTTTCTGTATTAAAGATTCCTTCTTGATAGCTTCTTTTTGAGACCTTCTTGATATTTTTTTTACTTACAACTAATTTTTCACTTACCAATATCATACAAATCTTAACACTATTTTTGATGGTACGTAAAATTGACCAACAAATGCATGCTGAGCAATCTGCGAATGTGTGCTGACACAATTCTAATATAAGTAGCAATAGCACATTGCAATCGCATTTTAATGTCATATTGACGATATGAGTACATTAGAACGATGTCCACGTATTGTAAGACTACTGTGGCGATGTCTTGCTATGTAAACACGCGGTGTACATGTTTAACAATGTTGCATTCACTACTCCACAACACACCGACTAGTTTGTTTTCAAACAACCTCACTTATACGGCTTAGTACAATGCAATTTACCTTATACATTTTTGTTCGATGATTGAATTAAAGAAAATGTATCTAAATAAAGTAATTATTTTGTTTGGGAAGTGGTAGAGTCACCCTATATTCAGTCATGTCTTAGTATGGGCAGTCTCGTCCGGGGTGATACCACTTTCTCGACGTTAAGCGACTTCGAGTGTCCCGTTTGGTTCTGTGAGTTACATTACCAAATGTCCAATAGCTTTTTCTTCTTTCCATGCTTTTTTCCCGCTCTCATCCCTATTTGATGGGCCGGCAACACATCCATGATACAAGCGCTGTGGGTGTTCATTGGTGGCAGTGATATTACCAGGTGATCTATTTGTTCGTTTGCTGAAACTTATTTAATGAAATTACAAAAATAATTATTACAATTTGTAGTGTTACATTGTAGTTAAAATAGACTACTGTAGTAATAAATTGGTGAAAATACAATGGGTCTACTCTTTCGAAGAACACTAATGTAAAGCGATGGCTAGCTGTCGAGTTTCGTTCGTGAGACTGGGTACAGTAGCCCTTTTTTCCCCCGATCTTTTCTTCTTTTCTTCTACTTCCAATTTTGAGATGTCAGCAAAGCACCTATGATACATTATTTTTAAGTTCTTATCGTTGGTGGTAATCCTTTGCGATCAGTTGAATTGTCTGCACGTGACTCTCATTCCATCGTAATGATAGTGGTATTAATACGTCTTCTACTTGATTATTCGGTACTTTATCTATTACATTTTCGATTGTGAATGTTAATATTAATTGATTACTATCAGTAATTGTTTACAAATATGTGCAATGAATATCCGATGACGTATATGCGTATTTAAATGGATGAATGGCATTAAAATCCGGTATAATGGAGAAACAAGACGTATCTTCGCCCACGCTCGACACAGCTCGTTCGATAGTTAATATGTGCATATTTAACTCGAAGAGTCGCACGCGTCTGTCGTTACAGGCGCCTAGTACTCATGCTGCCAGGTGCAAAATTACATGTCCTTTTTTGTGTTTTTAAAGGTCAGATGCATGATCTTCAGGTGGTTGGTCTCTCATATGTGATAGGTCACCTGGTTAGGAACCACCGTAGTGTCTTTTTTCCCGCCAAACAGTAGTATCAATGCACTGTTGTGTTCCAGTTTGAAGGAAATTATAACCAGAAAAAGTGCTGGATATAATGAGACTTTACATCTTACCTATGTCTCAGGATGGCGAATTAGAAATTTTTGAGTTGAGGGACATTATAGCTAGAGTAAAAATTGGACATATTGAGACTTAACATTTTATGTCTTAAGATGACGAGCGCAGTGGAATGCCCAGCATTGCTTTGCAATTCATGGTATTTTTTGGTTTTGCTACTGTCCATGAGCGCTCGTATCGCTTACCATCAGGCGAATGGCATACTCGTCTCGCCATTCGTTGCAATTTAAAAAAAGACCAAGACTTCGGCTCTACTCTTTAGCAATACCTAATCATTGCAAACCCTTCTGGAAAATATTTATATATGTATGTAAAAACAATAACAGTAATGTGTAAATCGACAACTTCTAATATGCTTTTATCCTACAATACGCAAGCACAAAGTCATCAACCCTTTTGTTTCTGTAACATTGGAAATCGATAACTAATTCAGAAACTGTATTTTTTATGGTGAAATTTGTGGTGCAACATGTTATTATTCATCTTCTTTATCAAGTCTAGAAGACATTATCTCACAGAACGTTATTGATGATGATCTAACGATCCCACTGTTCATTTTATCTGCAAAAATCTGGCTGGTTATTTCGTAATTCGACGTTACACAAAAAATGTGCGGATTTCACATGTTCTACTTGAAGAAGTATTTTTTCATGCCATGTGACGTAAGGTTGCTGAGATATGTTACGTAAAACGGAAAGATTGTTGTGTTTTTTTCAGGAAGACGTAATTTGCCGCGCTTAATTAAAATTTGACTTAGATTCGCAGCTTTCTATTTCTAGGCTGTAACTAGTGTGTATTTAATATTTTTAATATTTAGTGTATTTTTGAGACTATGTTAAAATGTTAGCAAAGTAAAAGTGGCGGGTATTTTAACTAATTAACTGAGTTTCGTGATCAATTTACGTAATATATAATATCGTTAGTTAGTAGACACATTGTTTTATTTATGTGTAGTTAATGCAAAATACATTGGCTTCTTAAGTAATAATTTAATTATTTTAATATTTTTCGTAACTTACTTCACATAGCGTAATTATTATATAAGTTTTAATATTGAAAAATATAGCGGTTCTGCTGGGATCATATGCTAATCCCCTATATTTGTATTGCTTAATTAATAGCTCGTGTACCTCACATAGGAATTAACAATGTAATTATTAATAAAAATAATCGGACACTAAAATCTTGGTCTATTACAAAACCTGAACTGATTCTCTCCTCCATTAAATAAATTATATTAAGTAACAGAATTTCTAGCAATTTAAAAGCAGAACTTGTGCGCCACTTGTAAAAATAAAGGCACATAAAGATATTGCATAACTCGAGCAGACACCTATATACATGCGAAAGCTTCCTAATTCGTGTAGCGCATACAAAGAGCGCGCAAACAGTTTTGTTACATTTGAAAACCTAATTTTGGCTGGCATCACCCAATGAATGCGAAATACTGTTCCACTTTGCAATATGGACAGTGTTGCCAATTTTATTGTATGCATTTCGATTGTGCAGTTTTGTAAGTATTTTGCCTTAAAGGATGATTGAAATTCTGTGAGTTGTACTGATGGTATGAATTTTAATGGTAATCTCAAGTTAGGTGCGCTTGTTGGTCAACGAAAACAATTGAATAAATAATATATTTTTTGCATCCTATTTTATTTTTCCTTCCACTTCCTTCGTAACGCAGTTGGTTCGACGCCAGCTGTAAAACGAGACCACGCGGGGAGACCAATGTTTGTGCGATCCACAGCTATAAGTTGTTCAGGGTATTTATTTATTATTTATTTTCAATACGCATAGTAAATTAAAACTGTAGTCCTCAGTACGAACATCCTTCTTGAGAACAACATTTTGAAAGTTAACACAAATGCGTTTACACAAAATCGAATCAAATGCAGGATCTAACGGTTCACAGCCTACACATGCCTATAAAAATAAACACATCCTCTGCTTATTCCATGGCAGGTTCGAAAATAGTAATTTTCTGATGTGTCCTTTCTTCTCGATAAGTTTTATTATATTCAATAAAAGTGGCAACCCTATATAATTTGCACGAGCGGAAATGGAAGAAAACTGTATTCCGTATTTATTTATTTTTATTCGTATTTATTTGTAATTATAAAACCTTCACTTATATTTTTTATTTCATTTTATTTTCGCGTGCTAAAATCTCCAATGTCAATAAGAAAGACTAATTCGACGATACATCATAGACAAAACATTTTAAACAAAGAAGCGTTGAAAACTAATTGTTCATGATCTATTCATAAGTAGCCTTGGTTGGGATTAGTTTATATTTAATGCTGGATCTGCAAAATAATACTGTCCATTACTGGCGCAATCAGTAACTGCTCACATCTAGTTAACTTAGTTGTGCTTGTGAGCTACTAGGAATGCGTCTAGAATCTAGATTGTTAAAACTGTCATTTAATTTAGTCCCCACTATAGTCTATAGTAACTATAGTACAATAGTTAAGAGTCTAGACTGTAACCTATTGTAATCTAGTCACTTTTTTATTCATTTGGGGAATACACAGATAAAGCAATGTAAATACTCCTTACTCAAGGGGAAAATGTCGTAATTATTACGTTAATTTATATATTTAAGATGTATATTTTAATTTTAATAATAATATGTAACAAGAATATTTTCCCAAAATTACCGTACACAACTGGTATTTTTCAAAAAGTAGAAAAAAAAAATACGAGTTGTTGTCTAACCAAATTCCAAAAAATAAGTAAGTTAATACAAGCTGTACCATACTTACCTCTCTTCCACTTAACCGACTCTATTAAAATTACACGTGGTTCGGGAACCGTTTCATAAAGGCATAATTACGTGCCTGTAATTTACTCCCCGTTATTTACCACCTTTTTAAGTCAAGAGCTGTCAAGTGCTGAGCAAAGACGCCATCAAATTATCTTCTTTAACACATTTTCTTACACATCCAATGCAATCAAGTATGCATAAACTAGTACAGTTACCAAAAATAAACAATGCGTTTGTTTTTTAAAGCCATCTTCACGTACTCGAGACATTTTATACCGTTGCTCACATTAAGACCAGCGATTTGTCTCCGAAAGTAAAGTGTCCATTTATGAACAGTGGACAATCAGGGGTCATAGAAATGCGCTAAATTATGCTAACACGTCACGTTGAATTGTTTTAGCAAACATTATTACATGATACAGTTATGTGGGCACACAAGTAGGGCTGTCCACTACTCTCTCTTTGCTTCATTTTAATTTTGTAGGTTATGTGTTACTGTTCTTTTTTAAATTGAAATAGGATGTCTAATGGACCAATTTTGGTAATTATAATGTAAGCTTTTTTCGTGCCGTCTGATAAAATGTTAAATAACAATAAGGACAAATGACGCTATGATTACTAGTTACTAATTTTGTGCTAACTTAGTGCGGTAATTATTGAGTTTTAGTCCAAAATACAAACTAAAATAAGGATCTATTTACACCATTCTATAGCTATGAACCTCAATATTTGGTCGCGACCTAAGCTAAATTTATATTAAAATGTTTATTGAAATAGACATACCAACGACATATGTATAATTTTTTTCTAATAATACAATATTAATATTAAAATGTTCTAATAATACAATATTGGACAAACCACTGATATATATCGAGGTACTCACAACATTTGAAATATTTAAATCGAGAATATCTAAACCACTGCATAAATGCAGTCGGCTAATAAAGCGTATGTAAACAGCACCTAAATACCTCATAACCATACTAAAATAACAGTTAATTGTAGACAAGTGGCGCGTGCGTCCCTATATCTGGAAAGCGTCGGTCGCAGGCGCTCGCTGCATTCATAACAACTTCCTACCCTACGTGTCCACAATTATGTCGATGCTCAAATGTCCATTACACAACCAAAGCCCCAGATAATTGCTGGATTTAAACATTATGCAATTGTCGGCTTATTTGTATTTTTTTTTTTTTTATTGCAGTGAATGGCGAGACGAGCATGCCGTTCGCCTGATGGTAAGCGTTGCGACCGCTCATGAACAGAAGCAAAACCAAACAACACCTTGATTTACAAAGCAATGCTTGGCATTCCACTGCGCTCGCCATCCTGAGACATAAGATGTTAAGTCTCAATATGTCCAGTAGTTACTCTGGCTACAATGTCCTTCAATCCGAAACACAACAGTGCATTTAAACTTCTGTTTGACGGGAGAAATAGACATTGCGGTGGTACCCACCCAGGCAGCCTCTCACATATGAGAGACCTACCACCAGTAAATTGTATTTTTTATATTGCATTGAATGGCGAGACGAGCATGCCATTTGCCTGATGATAAGCGAGACGAACGCCTGTGGACCGAAGCAGAACCAAACAGCACCATGAATTACAAAATAATGCTTTGCATTGCACTGCGCCCGCCACCCTGAGACATAAGGTGTTAAGTTTCAATATGTCTAGTCGTTACTTTGACTGCAATGTCCTTCAAACCGGAGCACAACAGTGCATTTACACTCCTGTTTGGCGCCAGAAATGGAAATTGCGGTGGTAACTACCCAGGCTACCTGTCACTTATGAGAGACAGTAAATTGTATTACGGCCTATAGCTCGACTTGGACGGGGGCTCGGCCGCGCCCCCAAATTTCTGCGGCGTGGACTCGAGCGAGATTTTGCGAGTTAAACAATAAACATGATATTTGCGATCAATGCAATGATTGTCGCGATAACTTATCTATTAGTTTTGAGTTATGCCCGATGTTCAGAGAATTAGAAGGACTATCATCTGTTGTCGTCTGCTGTATATGACCTTCTCTTCCTTCGGTATCCAATCTATACTCCTCTGGAATGCACTCCCCTGGAAATCATTGCGTCTGGTACACGATTGGCATTTCAGGTGAAGGTTCGCCAACACTTTCTCAATAAACTGGCAGTCACTTTAAATCATATCTTTATGTGCTATATATATCTGTATATATTCTTCTTTATTATATTTGTATATATATTAAATTTATATTCTCTTACATGTATGTATATATTATGTATTGTTTATAAAACTATAACCATCTTAACTTTTGTGTTAATTTATGCGCGTACTTTGTTTTCTCTCTGCACCATCCAAAGGTAAACTGGCAGAGAATGCCTCAGTCATTAAGTCCGCCTTTATACAATATTGTATATGAAGCATTAAAAAAATAAAATAAAATATAACAAACTCTAGGGTTACTATAGGGCTGTCCTACAGATGACTATAGAGACAGCTTGCAATTGTGATTATCCTGCAAACTTTAGTTGGTTGTGTTCACCTTTCCAATAGATTGGAAAGAGCATAAAACAATTATTTGTATCGTTTGCAGAATTTCCACGTGATTGTGCATTTTAAAATATGGTAGGTATGTGAAAAGATATAATCCGTTCACATAAAGTGATTGTTAATTGGATTGTTATCTAGAAAGGAGGAAAGTTTGTTTTTAAAATTAAATTCAGAAAAAAGGTATTGATAAATTGTATTTGTAAAACAAACTTAACGAATCAACCGTGAAATTATAACCTCAAAATTAATGTTAACGTTACCTGTTTTTAGGTCATTAGGTAATAGTTAAATCGATATGTAATGTCAATTATACGCCATTTTAAAGTAACTTATACGTAATTTCGGAAAAGTATTGAACACATAATATGTATTATATTATGTTCATGTCGTTGAACGCTAGCTTGATTTCGTTAGGAAAGATATAAATGGGGTGGTAGGTCTCTCACATGTAAGAGGCCGCCTGGGTACGTACCACCGCAATATCTATTTCTCCCGTTAAACAGTAGTGTAAATGCTCTGTTGTGTTTTGGTTTGAAGCATATTGTAGCCAGAATAACTACTGGACATATTGACATTTAATATCTTATGTCTCAGGATAGCGAGCGCAGTGGAATGCCAAGAATTGCTTTGTGATTCAAGGTGTTGTTTGGTTTTGCTACTGTTCGTGGGCGGTCGTATCACTTACCATCAGGCGAATGGCATGCTTGTCTCGACATGAATAGCAATAAAAAATAGAGTTAATGGGTTTAAAATATAATCTCACTTCTATGAAGTCTTCATAATTCCTATTTGTCTCATCATCCTACGCTTATCTCTATACACGCCCTAAAATGATTTTTATGTTTAAGAAAATTATCAATTTTGAGGCAAATCTTGTGATTCGAAAAACTGAAACAAATGTGGAGTGTGGGTATTGAAACCATTTTCACCTTATTTACCATAATTTAATCTGTATCAGTCCATAATATACGTCCCACTGCAGGCCACGGGCCTCTTCAACAATCGAAAGTACGATTGATAGCGTAAAGCCATATACCATATATCACGCTGGGCTAGTGCGGATTGGTGGATTTTACATATCATAGAAATTCATACAAAAATGCAGGTTTCCTTACGATATCGTCCTTCTCCGTTATTGTGCGTGGTGATTGACTATTAATACACACATGACTTCGAAAAGTCAGGTATTTGCTCTGAGATTTGAACATAATTTAATACACAACCATAATTTAATTATCTTACGCATACTGCATCTACCAGATCAATAAAACTAGTTTGTCGCAGTTTGTTAATGCATCGGAGCTGTTTATATTGCTTCCGTCCTTCAAAGCACTGTCTTTCTTTATTTTCAAATGGTTTAGTTTCTAACTGTCGAGTGTTTAAGAGCGTATACACCTTGCGCGCAAAGTCAACTATAGGTATTTCTTCGTTAATTTCACGCACACATAAGCGACCAAAGCTGTGTGCGTAGAGCTGCCGCGTCGGCTCGCTATACAATCGGCTCAAACAACTTTGATCCGTGCGCTTCAAATATTCAATTGAAATGTAACTGTAATATAATATCATAAAAATATTTTATTTGCATTATAAGTAGACAAATATTACTGTGCAAGCAAAGAATAATACAAATTTTGGATACTAATCATATTTTCGTTATTATTACATTGTTAAGTTGCATTCAAATCAGTGTTCAATCAGTAGACACTACGGACGTTTTATTAATCATTTCGTGTTCGAACACATAAATAGTGTTAGAGGCCTTACAACCCCTTACAATTACGAAATATATTTAATTTTATATTACAATACATAACATAATTTAGCCTCGGAATTACATCCCATTATATTACCTGAAACATAATTTATACTCACTACAAAATCATTGTAGGTAATAAAAATAATTAAATATTTTACTACCAAAGTACTAAGATGTGGTAATCGCATTCCGCGCGTGGCTATTTTTACTACGCGCGGCATAATCGACTGCAGCCAGGCCGGAGCGACGAGCGATACATCCTCCCTCTAGAAGGCCTTGCGGCGGTCTGATTTGATCCACGTCGGACAGCGTGTTTTATAGTGGTTTTTAAAATATTTGTAGAAAACATGAAAACTAATTTTGTTGAAATATAAAAATGGTAATTTATTGATAAGATGTTCTTATATTGTAATATGCAATTGTTATAAAAAAATATGTACGATAAGTTGGTGAAAAAAAATATGTTCTTGACGAGAGTTTCTGAATAATTTCGCATTGTTTAAATTTTTATTTTTCAGGAACTAAACACAAAAAGATTATTTTTCTCAGCAAAATCCCTCCATAAGGGTCTTATTAGTCTGATAATATTTTTATTTTCATCTTATATTTAGTGGTTTCGGATATCTTAAGCTTCTAAATTGCCATTTAAAGCCTAAATAACGAAACTTGTGTTCAGTAATCCCTATAGTACTCACAAATTATCCATCAATCTATAATGTTTTTCACCAAAATCCCTAGATGACGACCTTTTCCAAAATTAGTAATAATTATTTTTCCTTTAAATTGTTTATTGGTTGCTATTAACTCATTTGAAAAGTCCTGTTTTTAAGCCAAAAAGCGCGTGCAGGGTATAAACGCTCTTAAGTGCTTCCTTATCTCGCGATTAATGGCTCCCGGGGTGTTCTGGACTGTTACTCACTGTTCAAACATATTGTGGCGCGTTTACACAATCGTCGATGTTCGCCGATGATAGGCGATGACACGTTTGCGCATCATTGCCACAAATTTTGCGCACCTCGCCACGTATTCGAGCGAGTTGTCAATAGATAAGTCGTCAAAAATGGACGTCGATCGACGTCGATGCATTAGCGGTTGCCACGACATTTATTTAAAAAGCGCGTATAGATACGAGTTTTATGAATATATATAAAAACCAAATAATACCGAGTAAACAGATAAGTAGAAGATGGTGGATGTTAAGAATTTACCGCAACATAACTAGGTATTTGTAATCGTAAAAACAGCGTTTTTTCTAGGGATATATTTTACACTACATAAGAAAACAATATGTTCTTATTATCGCCCTTGAGTTGTTGTTGTTTTGAATCATCATTAACATTTCTGATTCCTTCCCGTTACATCCCGTCTTATCAAGTTTCATTCGATGCCATACCTTAATCCTGTCCTATTTTATTCGCCTCATACTTTCTAGCATACCATCCACTTACATGCAAATAGAGCGTCGTAGATAGCCAGAACAATCCTTAAAGTAACTTATTATTTGTATTACGATTAATATCATGGTTATAAACACAAAATAGAAAATAATACATTATTTAAATAATTATTGAAACGATTATATTGAATAACAAGAAGATAGACTTATATAAATTACGACGGATATATTTTTTGAAATTTATTAGGATTAAAAATTTTGCCTTATAAACGTAATAGATAACGTAACTTTACCCGTTTACACAGCTCACACAAGGCAATTGGTTCAGTGGTGTAGGCGTAAAAGTTTAACAGGCACTAGACTGTCAAACAAACAGAAGTGTTAGAGCCACGCTGTTGTCAGTTATTGCTCAGCATGAATGATCAACGTGAAGTAACAGCTTTTCCATTGCATTCGGTAAGTGAGATTGCTGGATGCCCAATGCTCCTTTCTTCTTCCCATCCTTTCTCCTTTCCACTCCTCTGCCATTTCATGGACACGCAATACATCTTTGATCCGAACGTTATGGATGTTCATGGGCGGTAGTGATTACTTACCATCAAGTGATTTGTTTTCTCATTTTCCATTAATAAAAACAGACAGACGACAGACAAAGAGTTTCGTTTGAATTTATAATATTAAGTAGACATAATAAGATGAACAGAATCAGAGCAGCACGAGCAGAGACATAGAATTAATTGGATTGATAGAATTGGCTGGTCGTAAAATTATAAACCAAATAACTCTGGTGGATGAACCCTTATTCATCACATAGCTCTGAATTATAACAAGTACCACTAATACCTGGTTCAAATCAATGGGTGAATTGGCTATGGTAGAATGCTGGTTTTGAGATGAGATGTCATAAATATAATGAAAATAATAAATAACACCCAACAGTCACGTACATAGTCCTGACCCCACACTAAGATCGAGTCTTGTGTCGTGGGTCTTTTCAGTCTCACAATACCCAGACCCGAAAGGAGTATTTGTGGGTAGAACAAACATTTCTAGCGGGGCGGGGATCGAACCCGCGACCTCTCAGTTCACAGCCGACGTCTAACCAACTTCGCCACGTAGGCTGGCATATGATTCAACGACATTTATTTTTCATTTTGGAAGTCAATCATTTAACTAATCGCAAAGCCCGCAATACCTAGTGTTTTTAAAGCAGGTACTCATAAAACTCGTAGTAGGATTTCATAAAAAAACGAAGTTATTAATAACAGACATATTAATTGGATTAAAAACTTGAATTGGTAATGGACGATGAAGGTTTTTGGTCGTATATATCCACAGATGTCAATTGTGTCATCTTTGTCAAAAATATAAAAATATACGAAAATTATGATTATTTTATTTAGTATGGGGTGTAATTAAATAATAATGTACAAACAGTTTATTTAGAATTATTTCAATTAGTAATTGTGCTTTTTACGTACACTATATTGCATGTAGTGAGAATTGAACAATGGTGTGGAATTTTATAATAAGAAAATGAAACCGAAGAAGTTGCAGCAGGCAACTAGGTGCAGATACAGCTGAAACGCACGCGTGCCCTGTCCTATAATTCGACTTATTTATTTTAAAGTATTTTTTGTATATTCTTGTTTGAAATAAACATTTTCTGTACATCTATAATTTTATTTATTTTCTTTTAGTATATATTGTAGAAATATCAACCCGCAATAGCAAGCTAAAGTGGAAGTAGGCGGACCTTATAACAATAAATGAACAAATATTTTGAGAAGACCGCGTTTCTGTAAACGCAATGCACGTCATTGGCATAAGCGGAGTGATATTCATACAGATATAAATCATAATATTCAAATATATAGTTTGAATCATGTACAAACACTTATAAACTTTGATACTTATTTCTGAATAGATTTCGTATTGTGATCAAACTGAACCAATTATTATACGGAAGTAACTGATAGCTCCGGAAAATGCTAGCTGTTGTTACTGAAACTTGTATTTCGATATTTTTTTAATGAAAAATTAAATTTCTATAGCAATACACTGTCACAAACCCGCGGGGCATGTGGCTAGAAATCCATAACTAGCGGATCGTCGACGATGACAGGCAAACATGGGTATTCTCACTTTACTCTCACTCTGATTACCGACAGTTGGCGAAAAACCCCGAACACGAATGTTGTAAAATTTTACCAGGGTTATAAGTTTTGGAACAAATCCCTAAATTGTGGGTGTATATCTTAATAATTTATAATTTAATTGGTTCATTTTATGATAACGAGTTAAATTATCAAAGTCATTACACTGTAATGTGAGTTATTTAGTATTATAATAATATAAGATTAACAATAAAAATGCATTACAAAAAAAAACACTACACGAGTCAACATTATAAATAATTTGTTACTTATTTTAACATAAGCATAATTTTATTTACTATACTTCGCGGAACCGCTACATTCTCCAGATTTGGGAATGAAAAATATTTCGTTAGCAACACTGCTTGATGTACACGAATATCGGCAATGAAAGGCAATAAGCCGTAGGTACACATTACCGTCATCGCCTATAGTTGCCGATGTTGGGCGATTATGTGAACGGGGCATTGGATTTCAGTTTATGTGATGTGTTTGACATCCTCTATAGAGTAGTTATATTAAGGAACTACCACAGTTATCAGTGCCTTATGGCGCGTTTACACAATCGTCGATGTTCGCCGATGATAGGCGATGACACGTTTGCGCATCATTGCCACAAATTTTGCGCACCTCGCCACGTATTCGAGCGAGTTGTCAATAGATAAGTCGTCAAAAATGGACGTCGATCGGCGTCGATGCATTAGCGGTTGCCACGACATTTATTTAAAAAGCGCGTATAGATACGAGTTTTATGAATATATATAAAAACCAAATAATACCGAGTAAACAGATAAGTAGAAGATGGTGGATGTTAAGAATTTACCGCAACATAACTAGGTATTTGTAATCGTAAAAACAGCGTTTTTTCTAGGGATATATTTTACACTACATAAAAAACAATATGTTCTTATTATCGCCCTTGAGTTGTTGTTGTTTTGAATCATCATTAACATTTCTGATTCCTTCCCGTTACATCCCGTCTTATCAAGTTTCATTCGATGCCATACCTCAATCCTGTCCTATTTTATTCGCCTCATACTTTCTAGCATACCATCCACTTACATGCAAATAGAGCGTCGTAGATAGCCAGAACAACCCTTAAAGTAACTTATTATTTGTATTACGATTAATATCATGGTTATAAACACAAAATAGAAAATAATACATTATTTAAATAATTATTGAAACGATTATATTGAATAACAAGAAGATAGACTTATATAAATTACGACGGATATATTTTGAAATTTATTAGGATTAAAAATTTTGCCTTATAAACGTAATAGATAACGTAACTTTACCCGTTTACACAGCTCACACAAGGCAATTGGTTCAGTGGTGTAGGCGTAAAAGTTTAACAGGCACTAGACTGTCAAACAAACAGAAGTGTTAGAGCCACGCTGTTGTCAGTTATTGCTCAGCATGAATGATCAACGTGAAGTAACAGCTTTTCCATTGCATTCGGTAAGTGAGATTGCTGGATGCCCAATGCTCCTTTCTTCTTCCCATCCTTTCTCCTTTCCACTCCTCTGCCATTTCATGGACACGCAATACATCTTTGATCCGAACGTTATGGATGTTCATGGGCGGTAGTGATTACTTGCCATCAGGTGATTTGTTTTCTCATTTTCCATTAATAAAAACAGACAGACGACAGACAAAGAGTTTCGTTTGAATTTATAATATTAAGTAGACATAATAAGATGAACAGAATCAGAGCAGCACGAGCAGAGACATAGAATTAATTGGATTGATAGAATTGGCTGGTCGTAAAATTATAAACCAAATAACTCTGGTGGATGAACCATTATTCATCACATAGCTCTGAATTATAACAAGTACCACTAATACCTGGTTCAAATCAATGGGTGAATTGGCTATGGTAGAATGCTGGTTTTGAGATGAGATGTCATAAATATAATGAAAATAATAAATAACACCCAACAGTCACGTACATAGTCCTGACCCCACACTAAGATCGAGTCTTGTGTCGTGGGTCTTTTCAGTCTCACAATACCCAGACCCGAAAGGAGTATTTGTGGGTAGAACAAACATTTCTAGCGGGGCGGGGATCGAACCCGCGACCTCTCAGTTCACAGCCGACGTCTAACCAACTTCGCCACGTAGGCTGGCATATGATTCAACGACATTTATTTTTCATTTTGGAAGTCAATCATTTAACTAATCGCAAAGCCCGCAATGCCTAGTGTTTTTTAAAGCAGGTACTCATAAAACTCGTAGTAGAATTTCATAAAAAAACGAAGTTATTAATAACAGACATATTAATTGGATTAAAAACTTGAATTGGTAATGGACGATGAAGGTTTTTGGTCGTATATATCCACAGATGTCAATTGTGTCATCTTTGTCAAAAATATAAAAATATACGAAAATTATGATTATTTTATTTAGTATGGGGTGTAATTAAATAATAATGTACAAACAGTTTATTTAGAATTATTTCAATTAGTAATTGTGCTTTTTACGTACACTATATTGCATGTAGTGAGAATTGAACAATGGTGTGGAATTTTATAATAAGAAAATGAAACCGAAGAAGTTGCAGCAGGCAACTAGGTGCAGATACAGCTGAAACGCACGCGTGCCCTGTCCTATAATTCGACTTATTTATTTTAAAGTATTTTTTGTATATTCTTGTTTGAAATAAACATTTTCTGTACATCTATAATTTTATTTATTTTCTTTTAGTATATATTGTAGAAATATCAACCCGCAATAGCAAGCTAAAGTGGAAGTAGGCGGACCTTATCACAATAAATGAACAAATATTTTGAGAAGACCGGGTTTCTGTAAACGCAATGCACGTCATCGGCATAAGCGGAGTGATATTCATACAGATATAAATCATAATATTCAAATATATAGTTTAAATCATGTACAAACACTTATAAACTATGATACTTATTTCTGAATAGATTTCGTATTGTGATCAAACTGAACCAATTATTATACGGAAGTAACTGATAGCTCCGGAAAATGCTAGCTGTTGTTACTGAAACTTGTATTTCGATATTTTTTTAATGAAAAATTAAATTTCTATAGCAATACACTGTCACAAACCCGCGGGGTATGTGGCTAGAAATCCATAACTAGCGGATCGTCGACGATGACAGGCAAACATGGGTATTCTCACTTTACTCTCACTCTGATTACCGACAGTTGGCGAAAAACCCCGAACACGAATGTTGTAAAATTTTACCAGGGTTATAAGTTTTGGAACAAATCCCTAAATTGTGGGTGTATATCTTAATAATTTAATTGGTTCATTTTATGATAACGAGTTAAATTATCAGAGTCATTACACTGTAATGTGAGTTATTTAGTATTATAATAATATAAGATTAACAATAAAAATGCATTACAAAAAAAAAAACACTACACGAGTCAACATTATAAATAATTTGTTACTTATTTTAACATAAGCATAATTTTATTTACTATACTTCGCGGAACCGCTACATTCTCCAGATTTGGGAATGAAAAATATTTCGTTAGCAACACTGCTTGATGTACACGAATATCGGCAATGAAAGGCAATAAGCCGTACACATTACCGTCATCGCCTATAGTTGCCGATGTTGGGCGATTATGTGAACGGGGCATTAGACAATAACTTATTTGGTCTTGAGTATGATCTTTTTAAATTTTGTTATTAATAAATGGTTGCAGGAAGTCGCTGGATGCAGGCCGCTTCCAACAGGTCGATTTGGAGATCCATGGGGGAGGCCTATGTTCAGTAGTGGACTTCCTGTGGCTGAGATGATGATCATCATGATAATGGTTAAAAAGTCGTTTTGTTTTAAAACAGTATTATATGTATATGCATTAAAATTTTTGAAGACTGATATTTTAGCAACCATTGTACTTGTAAAAATGCATCATAGTGAGCATGCAACATCTTTGGTTTCCGTGTTTATTAGGCAGATTTTTTTTCGTGACGTCAGCCTCATCAAGATAAGAATCTTGATGAGGCTGACGTAACGGTATCGACCAGTTGTAAACAATTTCTCTTTGATTGATAACCTAGAAATATTCCGAAGGACACCAGGCTTACTGCGTTATGCCAAATTATTGTTAATAACTGTAAAAAAAAAAAATTATTCTCTCACGCCTTCATACCCATAATATATAGGTATAAATATTTAGGAAAAAAACGACCCATAAGCAGGATTTGGTTAGGTATAATGAGTCGTGTTGGATCTCGTTTCCTCATGTAGTAAGGAAGTTAACTCAGTGCCACTCAACAGGCTGTTAAACAAATGCTATCGATTTCTGCGAACATGTGTCTCAGCTTTGTGAAGTAGCACGCGCGCAGTTTATAGTTGGTTGCATTGACATAAATATATGGACATGGCGGGAAGTGCGTAAAGTGTTTCTATGTAAGTGGTGCGCGCTCCAATACATCTCTAATGGAGCGTTATTGAAATAGGTCATCGCTCGCAAGGATTTTGAAAATATTTGCTCGTATTATGACTAAAAGACTAATCAAAATAAAAAAAAAAACAATTCTTATCACTGTTTAGACGAAATTATCCCATCAAAAACATCCTGTAAAAAAATTCCAAGTCTCGCAACTCAGGTTTTCTACCGCAAAAAGTTGTGAGATGCATGTAATACCAAGTCGATTAATTTATTTAGTCCTTAAGGGACCTTCTATGTAAAGTTATTACGTTAGTTATTACTATATCAATCTTAAAAATTCTTTACGATTTAAATAAATGGATCGACTTGGCCATCGCATGAAAACATAATGTATCGTACAATTTATACATAATGCTGCTGGCCAAGTCGATCTATTTATTTAAATTGTAAAGAATTTTTAAGATTTATATAGTAATAACTAACGTAATAACTTTACATAGAAGGTCCCTTAAGGACTAAATAAATTAATCGACTTGGTATTACATGCATCTCACAACTTTTTGCGGTAGAAAACCTGAGTTGCGAGACTTGGAATTTTTTTACAGGATGTTTTTGATGGGATCTCACGTCTTTTTGTAGAGTCCTACTTTTTTCCTTTTCGGTACTTCTTACTTCTAGAATATCACTAACGATTTTTCTTAAAGCCTCTGTCTTATGGATTTTTTTTATTTTTGTAGGCATCAATTTATCACAAATATAGCGGATTTGATTATATATTAATGTTCTTGCTTTCATTGTAATTGATATTTTCGAGCTATTTAGTCTATTTATTTGCAAGGGCATGTGACATGCTGAATACACCATTTCCTTCTCTATATCCCCTCCTGTTATGCCTCATATATATAGATATCTATCTACAACTATTATTCCATTATATACGGGTACAATGATTCATTAACTGCAAATGTAACTTTGTAATCCTATACATTTATATGGGATTACAAAGTTATCCGCACCGCCGCTCATGCCCGTCAAGGTTAAAATAGTAAGACAAATTGCCCTTAGTGCGACCGAAATGGCCATATTTAACGGATTTCTAATGCATCCAAACGCGCCACGTCATGTCAACTATTAGTTGACAGTTGGTCTATCTAGAAAACTAGACACAAATTATGAAATGTTTGAATTTTCCCTTACTTTAGACACTAAACACTAATTATATTCTAAATTTGAAGGTTCTATGTCTGCTAGAAGTGCCTTAGACTTTTGATGATCGGTCAGTCAGTCAGTGAGTGACAAAATTAAGAAAGTTTGACTAGTTACAATTCTTAAACTACTGGTTCAAATTGAATGAAATTTTAAATATACCGTGTTTACACAATGCCTGCTTAGTAACTGAAAATTCAGGCTTCATGCTTTAGCCACAACGAAGTTATAGGGGGTTGAAAATGGTCTGAATTGCTTCGAGAAAAGAATGTTACGGCCTATAGCTCGACTTGGACGGGGGGCTCGGCCGCGCCCCCAGATATTAAATTAAGTCAATTTAACATTTATTTTAACGTGATTTTTACGATCATCTTTTTGTAATTCCAAATGTACTGAAGGATCTATACTTAGTTTTTAAATCAATGGTTGACATGTTTGTTCAAACATAGTTGGGTTGTACCTTATAAGTTATAGCCTTAATAGTCCTGAGTGCATTCTTTAAGATTGACGTCAATTACATAACTTTTGACAGTTTTGGTCACGGAAATGTTCTGTTATAGTGTTAATGTGTGTATGTTTATGTTAGTGCTTAGTATACGCTTAAGACTGACGTCAATTACATTGTATGTGTATCACATTGTGTTTGTAACTGCTGTGTTATTTGATGGTTGCAGGGGCGTGCACTCCTTGTAGGCAGAAATGCAGTGCTTTACTTGCCATTCACAGATATTTTATTATAACGTTCGTACGTTTTAGATGACTTTAATTTATAGTAAATATATGAATAAACAAAATATAATAACTTAAAAACGCCTAATATTTTTAATAAATAGCACCTATTTGCAATTACGCATACCTACATTATGTTTGCCACGCGAAAAGCAAGCGGCGCTGCAAAGTAAAATAATGTACCTAATCAACCAAGTCATGCCGCCGCGTCCCGCATGACATTTGTTTGCATGTGTGTAGTAATTTTGGTGTCCGTGCACAGTCGCAAACGCACATACGCATGAATATTGAAAGCCGCGACTCCTGCGGCAGGCCTCGGAAGTTCGCGCCCTGTGGTATGGGGGCGCTTCGAGAATCCCGCCACGGTATCCCCTGCCTGTCGTAGGAGGCGACTAATGGGGAAGTGAAGGTCGCGGGCGCGCAGTGGGGGGCTGTTGTTGCGCCCATTGTACTCACGTACAATGCGACCTCGAGATGTTTGGCAGCAAAAGGAGGAGGAAACAATTGCCAACATAATTTTAGAACGGGCCGCAAATTGAGCGGCACTGTGCAGGGATGGTCTCGGTAGAAGCTGAAGCGCTCTTGCTTTGGGTACCCGGGGCCATTCCAATTGCGCTGAAGAGGGCAACGTGGGGTTTTGGTTGGTATGCCTATCGGTGAACCCAACATAATCGCTCCACCCTCCCCCGAGGTGGGGCGGTAGCGGTAACCCGGTTTCCCCGCGTCAACAAAAAAAAAAAAAAAAAAAAAAAAAAGGCCTCGGAAGTTCGGCAGTTGTCGGAAGTGATCGGAAATGTTCGTTGCCTATAATCCTAGTAAAATTAATAGGCGGGAATCTAATAAATCACCTATGCACATTATGCATTTTTGGTTAGTAAGGTTTTATTTGTTTAAATAGAAATGTTTTGTGTTTCGCGGGGGCCATATTGCTTTTTTTATGTGTTTTTGCGTTGTTTACTATTTTATACTAGTATGTTTGAACATTTGAAAGTGTGTACATTTAACAGTTTATTACTAAGTTTCGATATTAATTGTAGTCATTTGCTTTTACTAGTGTGTTTGTTTATTTTTTTAAATGTTATTTGATTGTGAGGTTTGTGTTTAAAATGTATGTTTATCAAATGAATGAATGAGGTGGCCGAAATCTTGCGTTTATTTACATCGGGATAGGTATAGTAATCTCAACTAACCGGAACCTTGAATATGTGAAAATTGAAGCCGACTAGGTGAGTTTTTTTATTTTACTTTTTAGAATTTCTTCCGCTGCGACGATCGATCGCTGTTTTGTCTGCGTTGCCGTAGAAGATGGACATGAATAGTAGTACATCTAAGACTTGTTATGTTGGCATGGTTTCCGACTTAGAGATCCGTCGCGTGGCTGTAGCTATGCTAAAAAACTATAAAAGAAAAAGTTTTTGTGACCGAGTACTCCGCCGCATACCCAGTGTCATAATCCTGTGCACGCCGCTGGATGGTTGTAATGTTTATTGCTGTTCGAAGTTAGAAATTATTTACTACAAGGAACTGAGTAATTATGTTCCGGTAAATTATAGACGATTAGATATATCGGATCCATTGTTATCTAGATTATGCTACAGTCAAAACTTTGGTAAAAGAAATGAGTACCTAATGTATAATTAAACTATGTCAAAAAAAAGAATATAGAATAGTATGGTGGTAGGGTATACTGGTGGTAAGTCTCTCATATGTGAGAGGCTGCCTGGGTGGGTACCACCGCAATGTCTATTTCTCCCGTCAAACAGCAGTTTAAATGCACTGTTGTGTTTCGGATTGAAGAACATTGTAGCCAGAGTAATTATTGGACATATTGAGACTTAACATCTTATGTCTCAGGATGGCGAGCGCAGTGGAATGCCAAGCATTGCTTTGTAATTCAAGGTGTTGTTTGGTTTTGCTACTGTTTATGAGCGGTCGCATCGCTTACCATCAGGCGAACGGCATGCTCGTCTCGTCATTCACAGCAATAAAAAAAAATATATATTATGTCTCCTTGTATTGTATAGGGATTCGCTGTATGTCAGTTCACTGCGACACAACTCCAACACGACAAAACAGTATCACGACTATTTTTCGTTCATATGCAGAATCACTACAGCACGGAGACTGTGACAAATCTAGGTTTATTATAATTTTACTGTTACAGTGGACTGTATCGTCCAGCCTTTATGTTGGTATATACCATTAACTTAATGTACACAATTGCGGCTAGAAATTGTGGACTAACTTTAAACCATTCTAAGATAGGATATTTACACTAAACTGATATTGGTCCGCAGGATTTAAATGGAACTTAAGACTAAGGTGATAAAGCGATATTCATTGCTGGTAAATTTTATGTGAGTGTATTTTAATTTTATAGGCACTTAGTTTAACACTTTACTGGTAATTTTATTGCGGATTGAGAATATGATCTGATGTAGGACTGTATTATAAAGACTAATATTATAAAGACGGAAAAAATATTTTTTTTTGTTTGCATTTAATAGGTTCTGAAACTACTAGACTGATTTGAAAAGTTGTTTCAGAATAAAATCCTACATTATCCTTGACGAACATAGGCGATAGAATATTTCCAAAAATGCACCAGAGCGGAGAAAGGCCGGGCTGCCAGTGCAATATTTTGCCACTGATAGTAAGATTTTTACTCGATTTAGAGGTTATAGAATTAGATAGGTTATCACGTTTTGTTAAATTTCAAAGACACAAGAGCGCTTTCCTCTATCTCTTATTAGTTTCCCTATTAGTGTACTTCCAAATCATCATCTTTGTATAGGTAGTAGGATTTGTTAATCACTTTCTACTAACAAGCCAGTTCTTTTGTCAATTCAGTGATTTTATGATTTTTTCGATCGATGATTTTTTGGTAATCGTAATTCGTAACGGTAGTCCATGCATGCTAAGACTAGTTTTTTATTGCAATGAATAGCGAGATGCCATTTGCCTGATGGTTAGTGATACGACCGCTCATGGACAGTAGCAAAACCAATCGACACCATAAATTACCAAGTAATGCTTGGCATTTCAATTTGCTCACCATCCTGAGACATACAATTTTAAGTCTCGATAAGTCCAATAGTTACTCTGGCTTCAATGTCCTTTTATTTGCACTGCTGTTTATCGGGAGAAATAAACTCACATATGAGGGACCTACCACCAGTAAAAAGCTAGTTGGTTAAGGGTTAAATTGGCAGGGTATCATTGAATATGCTTGCATACTTAAATTATTTTCGTCTCATTATTTGCGCAACAAAAATACTTATGAATTATTAAACGATTGCTAAGAAGACACATTGCTAAGAATTAATAACTGAATTCTTGCGTCCATAATAACAGGCTCGTGATCAGGCCGCGCCACCTGTCCGTATGCCTGTATGTCCATATTTGGCCGTACAATATATTATTAGGTCTAGCCTGTGTTTATGTCATTTGGGTCTAGAAAATGTGTATGAGATGATAGCAGGTGTAAGGCTTAATATAAAATGATAAAAAGTGTATATTTCATTTTTAAATGATAGATAAGTGTATACTAGGGATAAGTAAAGGGGCTGTAATAAATAATAAGGCAATGTGGTTGTTAAATTGTGTCTAAAAGGGTTATTTACGTACAACGTCACGCTGTTAGGATTTGATTTGATTTTATGTTGTGTATCAGTCCATATACATACGTCCTACTGCAGGTCACAGGCCTACTCTACAATCGACCATACCATACAAATTCTTAAAAATCGCTATTGTATGCAGGTTTCCTCACGATGTTTTCCTTCACCGTTTTAGTGTGTGGTGATTGACTATCAATACACACATGACTCGGAAAAGTCAGAGGTGTGCCCTGGGATTCGAACCCGCGACTACCGTAGTCCATTTACCAACAGGCCACCACGCACCTTTGTTATACCTGCAATTAAATTGTAAGACAGTATTATGTATAAATATATGGTAGAGCGGGGTCTTTTGGCACAAGTATCTCAATACTTAATAGAAGGCCCCTTTGTATTGTTGAATATTTATTATGTCGTCTGGTGTATGAGTATAATTATATTTTATTTATTTATAAGTTGAGGTATACTTGCTGCTATTGACATTTTCTTGCAGTCATCCCTTAGGGCAAAGGCGGTGGAAAGTTATTTATAAATAATTTGTCATCTTGAAAACACTTAGGCTCAGTTGCACCAAGTAACTTTGTCAATACCTTTGCCTATGAAAATGTCATCGCCATACATTTGAGATGTATTTGACCTTGCAAATGTATGGAATTGACAGTTTCAAGGGCAAAGGTATTGGCAAAGTTAGTTTGTGCAATTGAGCCTTAGTTGATGGTGTTTATGTGTGTATATCATTGATTTAACATAAGAATAGGCCTTTCAGTAAAATTTGGAGTATCACAAAGATGGCCGTAAAAATCGCGCTAAAGTAAATATTAAATTTAAAACTTAATATAATAGATTTTATCTTCACGGTGATAAGAATTAGTATCTTTTCTTTTACTAATTTTTTTCTCATTATACAACACTTTACTGTAGATGCAATGAAGCCTCGCATCACTTACGTCGGAACATATTACGTGCTCTTCACCCTGTCTATGGTCCATATATTTAAAACAATGGTGTATATTCAATGATTTAGTAAACAACACAAGACAATAAAGACT
This sequence comes from Hyles euphorbiae, assembly GCA_023078785.2. NCBI lineage: Eukaryota > Metazoa > Arthropoda > Insecta > Lepidoptera > Sphingidae > Hyles > Hyles euphorbiae. Next base: position 19,521,332 of record CM041033.1, read on the forward strand.
CTTTATCCAACTGTGTCCAACAAAATCGATATATCTGATCTAATAGAAATCATAAAAATAGTTCACATTGCTCCACAGTGTTCAGAAATCGCGTTCCAACACCTGTAATTGACATGTGTAGAAAGTGAGCCGATTTAAAAATGAAAATTGTTCGCACAGTGGCGCGGCGCGGACTCCACCGAGCTAACGGGCGGCGGCTGAGATTACAACAATGTAATTATGTTCCGAGTGCGGCTAAATGTCTCGGAGTACGCATGCCGACGGATGGATACGTTCGTTTTGTGACTGAGTATTTGAGCTAATAAAAGCGTATTTTTCTATTGAATTATTAATAAATTATTCCTAGTATTAGAGGGTTTTAGACGGTTTGCTATCTTCGATTTAGGCTTCGAAATCAAAATATTTTGTACAGATGGTGGAAATTTTTATTATTTACAATTGTTATTATTATATTTAATTAAATAGGTATTTTTATGGGATAGTGTTCTCTGTTTCAGTATGGGCAATTGAATAAAGCATATTGGGATGCTTAAGGCCTCTGAGGGTGAAGATAATATTTTAATGAATTAGGTCATGGAGGAAAAAAACCGTAAAAATATTTTATAATTACTTAGAATACTATATATTGTACCTAGTTTTATAAAACCTTTATAAAACCTTCAAATTTTGAGTTGTGGCGTTAAAAAAAATACAAACCTCTAGAAAATATCTCTCCAAAAAATTAATGATAATTACATAAATCAGTGATAAGTGGAACACATCGCAAGTCAAACGCGTGCTCAACAAGAGCGCGCTTTCACGACACTTTCACGATTTTAGCATTCGGCGGCGCGCGACTCCGACCACACCGCAGATATTGACTAAACGTCATTATTACCCGACAAGCTTCCTGGCACACGCAAATCAAATTAAAAATATTCTATAATCAGTCTTTCGCAAGAACTTTTGAATTTTTATTTACTACCTGTTTATATCTGTATCAGCTCATATACGTCCCACTGCAGGGCATGGGCCTCCTCTACAAAACTTTTGGATCGTTATATTCTGCTAAATGTCTGTATCTTTATCCGCCGCTATGATATGCAGGTTTCCTCATGATGTTTTCCTTCATCTTTATAGCCTGGTGATGTCAGAGGTGTGTCCTAAGATTTGAATAGTCGATCACCATGAACATGGGTTGCCGCGTCTGGTCCGATACTAACCACTCTGCAATTCACCTTCCACATGCGTGACACAACAGCTGTTATCAGCTCCAGGCTTATGCAACCAGGCTTTCACGGCGACTCAATCGAATTGTAATCACTTAATTAGTAATCACGGCGCGGAATTACCGGAAGAATTGTAACATAAAAATAATGTAACAAAGTAACAAAAGGAAATTACTTAATGTCACTAGTTGATTTTAATCATTAAATTGTTCGGATGTTTGATTTGATCTAGCTTAATGCAGATTATTTTTAAACCAGATTGGAAATTGATGATAATGTCTATCGATAACATTTATGTTTTTTTATTAGTTAGGACAGTTTCTAGCTTCATTAGGATAAGCGTCTCCTAATTCAAGTTCGAGGTGACGATAGACCAATGGTCGTTTTCTATACTCTATTTTTCACTGGAGACTTCATTAGATATTTAGATGCATTTTATGTTTTAGTTAATAAAGATAGAGATATATAGATATGGTGCATATGTTTATAATATCTATTTTTGTTTATTGAAGCAATAGTGTATCGACATAGTAATGGTAGCTATTCTTATTCTTTAGTTTCAGATAGCTAGGATATAGAGATCAGCCCTGTGACTCAATTTACCACTGATAGTAAAGTTACCATCTGTGGTTACCATAATAGATTTTGACTTAATGTGCCGCTGATCTTTGTATAAAATTATGAGTTCTGAAGCCAAACATACAAGCAAATCCTGTAATATTATATATTGTCCTATATTACAATGCAAATCACGAGCTCCATTCACATGTAGATTCTTTTAATATAATTACAAACAACACACGCCATTGAATTTTCGTGAACAATAATTACAATGAGAATCGTGCTGTGGATCAAACGGGTTGGTTCAGCCTTCAGTCGGTTCTTCGTTGTGTAATGGAGTCGTGATGCGAATAATGTGTCAAGTACTACAAGTTCCTTGTAAACACTTCCTCTTATTATGAATCCATTTAGATGCACGCTGAGATGGTTCGCAGTGTGTTGTGTTTGTTTAATTTTACTAAAATATTGGTAAGGTGTCGTCTTGTCTAAGTTTTTACACAGCAGATTGATTTTAATTTCCGTTTCTCTGGTTATTATTTTTACTTTGAATGGTTACCTAATATTCATATTCATCATTGTGTTACAAAACTTCTTGGTTTTATTTCTTCAATTTTGAATTCTGAAATCATCTTTTCACAGTGGATTCATCAAGGATTTTAGTGATTTCTTGTTTCAAAATAAAATTGCAGTTTAAGCTAATTTAGTTCTTCATTTGTGAAGCTTAGCCATTAATATAAATTTGTTATTCATATATACATTTCTTTTAATATATTTCACTTTCATTTCTTCTGCTTATTGGGTGATCAAATTGTCGATGTCACGGAATGTAATTACACGCTCCATTTGGCGTTAATTTTTAGACGAAGGCTTCGTTACGATGTTTTCTGTCTTAAAAATAAATAAGATCACTTTTTCTAAATTACTTTATTATGGAACGAGGTTCTTGTGAGGTTATGAACGTCAGGTTATTAATTGCGCTATCATCGCTATTGACCTAGTGGCCACATAGCATAGTCCTTAAGGTTTTTGCTTGGATTGTATGGAGATTAGTAGACCAATATTATGAAGTATTAATCCTAAAAAATTGGTTCCAATCCCAATGGGTCCAATCCCACGCCCTAATTATAGGATGCATATACCTAGCCGTACCTTTTACCCCTTTTTATTTGTTTAAGTTTTACAATCCGTCAACAGCGATGAGGTTCTATAAAATAAGATATTTTCTGAACTTTTGGTGAGTGATAAAAGAACGAAATTGGAAAATAGAAATAGGGTATTCATATAATAAATAGTAAATAGGTGGTACGTAAAAATAATTTCAGTCCCTTTACAATAACTGATTAAAAAATAATAATTAAGGTCTTTCATAACCGTTAGAGGAAAAGTGTTTTATTAATAAAAAATACTTTTGTGAGATGATGTTGAGGATTGTTGCGGAGCTTTCGTAATTGTTAGCTTCTTTTAGATAGGATAATAAAACAATAATCGTTGTATATTGTTTTAGGAGAAGACATATGCGATGTCTGTGAGTGGTCGACATTTGCAACGGACCAACAGCATGACAATGTGGCGGCCGCTGAATACTGAATGCGTAAGTTATATTATTAATTTATTTTTACTAAAAGTAAAAACGTGTTAGGGTGAGCTTTGTCGTATTTACTATCTAAGTTTTGAGACTTTATGGGAAGTAACATATATGTATGTGATTGATGTTTTTGCAAATACTTGAGTAGTCTTTATTAGAGGTTATTTACCTCTTAAGTCCATAGATTTGTCACCCGCTTTGCTACAGAGAGAAGTGGACAAAAATCCATCTCTGCCTATTATTTACTTAATGATTAATTTCGTTGCGGGATAAAGACAATTTAGATATTCCCGGAGACTCCCCGAGCTTCAATCTCTGTATCAGCCCATATACGTCCCACTGCAGGGCACGGGCCTCCTCTACAATCGAGAGTACGATTGAGAGTGGTTAGGCCATATAGTCCACCACGCTGGCCTAGTGCGGGTTGGCGGACTTACATACCATAGATTTTTTTATAAATCGCAATGGTATGCAGGTTTCTTCACGATGTTTTCCTTCACCGTTTTAGTGCGTGGTGATTGACTATCAATACACACATGACTCCGAAAAGTCAGAGGTGTGCCCTGGGATTCGAACCCGAGCTTCAATGCTCGGTGTCATTACATTGTGTGCCCCTGTTGATCCTGCGACACAGGAGTTGCAGTGACGGGTGTGAAGACGAGACAATCCCTTAAAATACATGAGTAAGTTGTTCATCGAAATAAAAATTTTCAATCACCAGTTAATCAGTGTTAACGACTAAAACGTCTATTGACATTACACAACAATTTCCGCGTGACATTGTTATGTATGATTTAATAATTGCATTTTATTTATGTAACCTTACAATCGATATGTTTATTCACACACGTATATCGTTTTAGCTTGAAATTAGCCTTCACGCACGATTTCCTTAAGCTGTTTCCGTTTTTTTGGCGGAAAGTATTAGGGACACGGTTGTAGATAATTTCATCGTTCACGCGATGGTCGTGAACTTTGCGTAACTGCACAAGGCGACCGCTAACGATTGACAGGGCCGTACTTGGTTGTACTGAGCGGGGGTCTAGTCCCATTGTAAAGCTCAATTGCCGCTATAGATTTCTTTATAACGTTATTTTCATTAGTTTGGAAATTACATGATTTGTTCATGTTGTTTATGAAAATCCATGCTGTTATTAGATATTTAAAATATATTGTCTTGTCTAAATCGAAATAAATCCGGATGTTATGACTGAATTTATTGAGTTTCTTATTTTTTTTGTTTCACTAAATAAATTTACAAAATCATATAAGTTAAAATGAGAAAAAAAATCAAATTAATACTTAATGTATTTCTAGAGTCTAATTTTAGTCTTATTTAAATAATATAGTAGGATTATAATTAAATACCAGTTTTATAATTAAAAAAATAAATTAAAATTGACTAATAATGAAACAAAACTTGTGCAAACATTGTGTAAACCATAACAAAGCGACACTCGTAAATATTCCAAGTACATCGAAAATTCAGCCTATTTAGGTACTCCCGCAACACTGTTCAAATCCCTCCCTGGCTCTAATCGTTACAGTAATGCAAATGAACTAATTATGTAATGTAATAATATGTGTTAGCGCGGGTCGGGCGTGGTGAAGCGACGCGATTACTTGCAAATCGGTTCTGCTGTTGCATAACAGTGTATACCAACGGGAGTTTTTATTTATTTATTTCTTTTTCGCTATGTACAGAGAAACAACAGGGAAATCACATAATAATAAATAAAACTATTATTTTCAGATTTTATAGCGGATTTTGTTGATGTTTCACACAAACATTTGTTTCGGTGCTGGAATCGAATCCGTGACTTCTCGTTTCACAACTGGCGTCTGATCAACTCTGATCAAATAGGTTATTTGTTCAGTTGTGACAATAAAGTAGTGACTACTGTGCACTTCAAGGTACGGACACTGAAGATAGAGTATCCTCCGAGGCGAGGTCTATGTCTTGTTGGTCGATTATGTCGATATGGTGATAGGTCTCTCATATGTGAAAGGGCGGGTAGGTACCACCACAATGGCTATTTCTTCCGCCAAATACTCGTGTAAATGCACTGTTGTGTTTCGGATTAAAGGACCGGATTTTACCGGTGGTAGGTCTCTCATATGTGAGAGTCCATCTGGGTGGGTACCACCGCAATGTATATTTCTCCCGCTAAACTGTAGTTTATATGTACTGTTGTGTTTCGGGTTGAAGGACAATGTAGCCAGAGTAACTACTGGACATATTGAGACTTAACATCTAATGTCTCAGGATGGCGAGCGTAGTGGAATGCCAAGCATATCTTTGAGTTCATGGCGTTGTTTGGTTTTGCTATTTGTTATGAGCGGTCATATCGTTTACCATCAGGCGAATGGTATGCTCGTCTCGCCATTCATTGAAATTTAAATAAAAAATATATTCGAAAGATAAAGTATCCATCGACGTGACATGGCCATCTCTTGCCGGCCGATTATCGGCCGATGCCAATAATCAATCGAAAAAATTGGATTGAAGTCAATCTGGATTGTTTTCTACTTTTCGATTGGTCTCTTGTCATGTAGCCATAGTTTTTTCACTACTGAGATTGATTATTGGCAATGTAGTATCAGAAAAAAGACTGAGCTGTCAATCTAAAACGGCAAATTTTGGATTGGGATTGTTTATTGGCAGCGGCTGTTAGTCGATATGTTTCGGGATATTCACAATTGAATCTGAAACGATCCTTACGCAGGTCAGTGTGACGCTTAACCGCTGTATACGGTACTGGGTATTAAAAAATAGCTCATAAATTACACCAGTCTAGCCTGAATCCTACTCTAGTTAGAAAATATCATACATATCTATCTCGGCATCACCACATAACTAACCTCAACCGTTAAGTTAAATAATACTTACAAGAACAGTAACTCGCATTCAGATATTCTATAAGAGAGATAAGTGGTATTGGATTAGTTCGCCGTTTCTCCCGTTCACGGAATGTCCGCAGTTCTAAATGGAAGCGATAATAGCTCTGATTTATGTTCTCGTGATAAATAAATCTTACTTTCCAACGCGTCTTTGTGATAGAATTGCGCATTTTCATATTTTCTTTGTACGTGTTTTTGACAACTATTTGTTTCTAACTCCTCCTTTTGTTTTTCTTTCTGATTATTTTCGATGCGGGTTAAAGACAAGCTAGTGTCCCTGAGAGACTCGCCGAACTTCGGAGCTCGGTGTCAAATCTTTGTATGCCACTGTTGATCCTGGCTGACAGGAGATGAAGTGAGGTGAGTGTGAGGGCGGGAAAGTCTCTAATTTTCTTTGTACGTCATGTTGGACGTAATTCATTAACAATTTCTCACTGAGTAGTGTTTACATAAACAGCTCTTTTGGATATAATATCAGCATCTGCAATCACTGAAGTTAATACAAGAGTACTTATTATTTCAATTATTTGATATAATGTTAGCCAGTAATGTAAAGCTTATAAATCACGCGGTCTATGACGCGCAGAGCCGCGGCAATATTTAAGTACACAGGCATCTATGTTTACGTAACTTCTAACGTGAGTGAATATTTAAATAAATAATCATTTTATGTAAACTAGATGTACAACAATATTTTTATTGACTGATATCATGTACATATAACTTATAATTCAAATAATTAGTCGATTTTTTCTTAAAATTATGAAAAGACAACTTCAGTCCATCTTAAGGTTGTTTGAAAGAAATCTCCGACAACGATTAATTCACCGTTTGTTACACATATTTAAGCGTTTTGTGTTATAATATCTGTTAATTTGAGTGATATACAATAATGTATTTAATAATAATGAATAAATTAAAGAAAACTATATCTATTATTACAAAACTTTTACCAATGAAATTACCGAGGCGTTAGCACTAATTTGAAGCGTGAAACTCTTTGCTTTTTAATTTCTAATATCTCTAAGATTTCATCGAAATTAACAAATACCTAAACACTATCCCAGGTATTTTAATTAGAAAAGTTTTCGCTTATAACCGCTGTTCTGTCACCATTTATTTGTTAGAAAACGAACGAGTACCCTGATTTATATTAGACATTTGATCAGAAAGCGTTGCGGTGTTTATTTATTGAATGAAAATTTTGTTTTACCGCAGCACTGGCAGATTTGTTGCCACGTCTCCATCAATTAAATCTTACTTGTTGTTACATGTATAATGAGCTTAGATTCTTTAGATAAAACCTCAGGGGATATTCAGTGAAACTTGACTTACGTTGTGAGTTACCCAATAGTATCTCTTTTTAAGCCATATATTTTATTTTTATTTTATTATTTTAGTATATTCGGTACACCAACAGCAGTATACATTATATTCTTAAGTAAATTAAACAATTGGTCTAATATACGTAACAGGCAAACACAAAATTCGTTTAGACATTTATAAATACTCTACAAACATAAACACTATTTTACAACATAGGAGATTTTATAGCTAGAGAGAAATAAAAACTAATAATATATAAACTATGAAATAAAATATAACATAACATTAGGGAACAATATGAATTAACGTGTTTGCAAAAATCAAAATAAAAATAATTATATAATTTTTAACTGTTTGTTCTTTCCTTAAATAAAATAAAATAAATTGAATGTCCTTAGATGTAACGGTTATGTTACTTATTATTGAATTCATTTGAATTTTTATTCATATTAATATTTTTTAATTTGGTAATTCAAGTATAATCGTTTATATTCTGGATAAATTATGATTACTTTTGAATCTTGAAATTGCTTATGGATTTATAAGTCCGTTGATTACGAAAAATAACTAATACTTATCGAATCTCCTTGTAATATTCTTCTTATACTTGTATCTCACACTTCTGATTAATCGAAGCTATAATTATTATTTTAGGATTTTATTATGCTTGGCTTTTTATTATTTCTGATAGATAATACATTACGGGTTGAAAATATTTCATTACACCATTTTAAAAGTGATAGAGTCGCGCTTTTTTCTGACTCCGCATGAATTGGCGGGCTCGTCCGGGGTGGTACCACTATCTCACAAGATATCGACGGGTAAACAGCTTTGATGTTGCATTTGATCGGTGAGTGAGATTACTGGCAGCTTGATACCCCTTTTTCTTCTCATCCTTTTTCCTCCCCTCTACTCCCGATTTTACGGGCCAACATATCTATGACAATGATCCCAGCGTTGTGGATTTTCATGGGTGGCAGTGACCACACACCAAGAAGTCACCTGTTAGTTCGATGACCGGACTTAGGGTATAATGAAAATTGTTTTTATTTGAAATTGAACCACTCACATGACTCTACCTAAGAAATTAACCTTAGGATTCTAATCCCAGACATACAAACACTAATGAGACAGTAGTCTATTACAAACATATCACTTGCATAGTTTTTTCTCACTGAGAGACAATGACCCCGTGCTCCGAAGTTTCCCATACAATTTGAAGCTCGAAGCTGAGCTAGCATGAATGCGCACTTTAATAATGAACCATGACTTGTGGATCGAGACATAGTATCCCATTACCAATATTGTATAATACCGTGTAATCTGGTCGCTGTATTTGATAACCATGAGATTTAATATTCTGAAATTAAATGATACTAAGATTAATAGATAAATTAATAGGCCATCGTGCTGCGTGGTAGGCTATATGGCCTAACCACTCTCAAACATGCTCTCGATTGTAGAGGAGGCTCGTGACCTGCATCGGGACGTATATGGGTTGATAAAGAATGTAGAAGTTGTAGCAAATTCAATTAATAAAATATAATGGCAATAATATCCATATAGTGTGTATACTGGATACTGGATGGAGTAGAAAATAGGGGATATTGAGGAGGGAGGGAGCTTCCGTCAATCTCATAGAACGATACATCAAAGTCCATAGCAAAGATAATTCAGGGCTTTATGCCACACCAGTAAACTATAATTGCTATGATTGGCGAGAACAGAATGCTATTCGTCCGATGGTAAGCGATTCGATCGCTCATGGACAGTAGAAATGCTTGGCATTCCACTATGCTCGTCATCCTGAAACACAAGATGTCCAGTAGTTATTCTGCATGAAATGTCTCTATACGATGTAGAGCCAGTTCCATCTTCACATTATATTTGTAGTCATCAAGTTGATTTTTAAAAACGGAATGCCAACTCTATCTATAGGCGTTCGACAGAATCTACGCTAGAAATTGACTGAAGATGTCAGGGACTTCATAAAGAAAAGTCAGGGCCATCTCAACGGTCTGCGAGATAAGAGAACGGTTTGTTGCGATCAAGAGAGTAAATATTATCATCGGATAATAGTGCTGTAAGAGCGTGAAGACTATCTCGCGTTCCCTGAGTAAGATTATGATTTCCTATGATTTGATCTGACACATCCCTACATATATACGCCCACAATCCTAAGCTATAACTAGCTCTGAAGCATAATTACGAGCATACACCCAGCATGATAACGAATTTACATTCTAGTAATTCGTTATATTGATGTTCCTTTAATTTGTTCAAGATTCGCTTGTGATTATTGTTCAAATGCAGATTAAAGGATGCATAGTGCCTCTTTCCTCTTTTTATCCTTCTTCGTTCCCGCTCCCCTCCCAATTTGATGGGCCGGCAGCACATCCATGATCCAAGCATTATGAATGTTCATGGGCGGCAGCGACCTTCAGGTGACCCGCTGGCTCGTTTGCGCAATAAAAAATAATCACTCTGACGTATACCATACTAGAGGAGCCACTGTTCTAGGCCAAAATGTCAAGGTACGGCACACAATCGCGGCAATTAGAGGAAATTGCAGGCGTCAATACAATTGTCATTGTAGCACCACAATGGTCCGCGGTGACCCACGCGCGGATTTTGCGAATCGAGTCCACTTTTATGAACCGTGAAATGTCACGGGGTTGTACGTGCTAATAACTGTAAATTGGGAGTAGGTAGTATGGCAAAATGGACAGGATGGTGACCATATGATGAGTAATGTGGGTTGAACAACAGTCCTTTGGAAAGTTATTGTTAGGTTTGACAGTCGAGTAGTTTTATGTCGTCAAGCACGGAGTCCTTTGGAAAGTTATTGTTAGGTTTGACAGTCGAGTAGTTTTATGTCGTCAAGCACGGAAATTAACTTTCATATGTCACCTCTATTTTAGTTCTAGATATTGAATTAGGCCCGTAGTGACTACACATGAAAGGCAAACAAAATTTACCATCCGGTGTTGAATAAGCCTGGTCACAGATCACTCTCAATCACTTGGTGAACTGTGCGCCTGATATACTCTTTTAATAAAATCTAGGGCCTATTTTCGTACTTTTTTGTGGTTTGGCGGACCAGTAACGGCTGCCAATATGTTCACGGTGGTTGCGGGTTCAAATCCCAGGGCACACCTCTGACTTTTCGGAGTCATGTGTATTGATAATCAATCACCACGCACTTTAACGGTGAAGAAAAATATCGTGAGGAAACGTTGCATACTATAGCGAATTTGTAAGAATTTCTATGGTATGTAAAGTTCATCAACTCGCACTAGGCCAGCGTGGTGGACTATATGGCCTAACCACTATCAATCGTACCCTCGATTGTAGAGGAGGCCCGTGCCCTGCACTGGAACGTACATATATGGGCTGATACAGATACCCGTTACTGATGCTGATACATGGCATATTAGCTATCGATAACAATACACTTGTCATGAGGCTTTCTATAGTACATATTTGGTTCCAGTAATAAACGAGTATATGTCTTTTGTTTAATTTTACACCTCTCTTTAACAAAAAAGAACACGTAGAGTCATCGTTAATTGTTACTCAAAATTTACAGTCCTTCATAAACAAGCCAATTGTTTTTGCGAACCCAGCTTTGTCACTTGAAATTATTTTTTTATATTTTAGGCAAGTGTCGTTAACCCTACTGGAGGATTCTATGGGCGGATGTGATTGTTTCCCGGATACGATGACGTTTACAAGGGAGTCCGGGCGGGTTCAACGAGGTTGATTTTCAGACTTCATCGGATACATTGGGGCCATAAGAGTTTTCGTTAACTACTTATGGTAGAGTCTTTGGATTTACATAATTTCCACGAGAGTTGTCTTTGAATGGAGTATGTATTCGGTCAGGCGATCGTCTCAACCCCTATCTTATTTTGAATGGGAAGTAAGCCTGACGAACTATGGCTAGTGCTAATTGCATTCCTGCCTAACCTAGATAATAGTCGTGGGTATGTATTTGTTACTTGAAATTGGCATGTTGTTGTATAATGTCTAATAAGTGCGAATTATTTCTTCAGTGTCAATATTCACAAAAATAAATAATATATTGACTGCCTTGGTGGCGTAGTTGAACTTGAGTACGGTTACAAAGCTGAGGTCTCGGGTTGGAATACAGGGTTGGCAAAGTGATATTGAATTTTTCTATTCATTATCAGCCCAGAGTCAGGAATTTGTGCCTGATATGGCGATAGGCTCGCCACCTATCACATCGTGGGACGGAATATACAAAGTCAAATGTGGGTGTCCTGGCACCTCTGCCTACCCCTTCTGGAAAAAGGCGTGAGTTTATGTATCTATGTGAATATACCTATCAATAAGATAGTTGAACAAGGATGTTGTGAGAATTACCAAATTTCACGACATAACTAATTTTATTTACTTAGATTCAATGATTTAAATCGTCTTATCAATATTATTTAGAACCTAAGTTTTGAATGGTAACTAGTTAAGATTGTGCCAACAGCCCGGATACACAATGTAATTCTCTTGAGTCATTCAATGTAATTGCTTTGCGAATGGAAGGTTATCCTGTAGTTCATTAATCTCTTAATAAATGATTTTTGCTATGTCTTGCTTTTGGTATTTGTAAAACTATTGCGGTTTAAATCGTCTCAAATATACACACTTCATGGAGAATCAGAGATATTAATATTACGCAGCGAAAATTGTGTGGATAATCAGTGTAACTACAAAAATGCACTTAGGAACGTAAAACTTTCTCTGGACACCAGAATATTCGTTTAAATGTGGGAATTTTGATACACTTGCTCTCTCGTAAAAGTGAAAGGTTTTCGCAATTAGTGACGCTCGTTTTTTGATTACAACAAATAAACAAATTTTTGTAGTTGAAGAAATATTGATGTAATACTGTTTTAGGCTTCAGTCGCTGTTATTGTGGCCTGAACCCGCGAACTTGTCGCTTGTTCGCCCGAATCAATTACCGTTCGTGAAGCAGAGGTTTAATGACTTGTCACTGGTGTTGGACAAAAACTGCGAAGTCAAATTATATCTTCGGTCGGCGACCGGACGCCAGACGGTCTTCGCAGTACCGCGCACATCACTACAAAAAACTTATTCATTTATTAACGTGTGACGTGATTTATATTATTTTTCAGTTTTTGCTGTAAAAATCGCAATTAATGGTCTCTGCGTTGAGCATGCGGTATAAATTGTGCATTACAATAACGAGTTTTTAGAAATTGAAATATTTTATCTCGGTTAAGCGAAGGAAAGCGAAGATTTAGTAATTAGTGTTGAATTTTATGGTATCAATTATCATAGACAGACATATAAATTATTTTACCAACGTAAACTACAAAAGTTAGATAAAGTTATGATCTTCAGTCTATTTGGCGACGGTTGAAAGTATTTGAACTGTTAAATGCCGGAAATTGAAAAGAAGTGTGCAAATTAAAATATAATTATGTTAATGATTAATAAAATTCCTCGAATTAAACTGGCGAATTGTGAAAGTAATTATCGTCTATCTTTGAACAGGTGATGGGAATATGAAAAGTCGAATAATGCCGTCCATATACTGCATCGTACGTATCGGATATCTAATATTGTATTCTTTGTGTTGAAATTCATAGATTCGCGCGATCCGTACTTGTACTTGTATGAATTACTATACAAAGAATACTACAATCCGTTTGATACGACGCGTCCGATATATACAATGCGGAAATGTGGACGCCTGCCTTAAGACATGTCGAGATTACAGGCTGTCGTTTGCATGACGGACTTAAAAATAAATGCTCCTCTAGCCCTTTACATATAATGGGAGTAGGTAAGGTTTGACATCCATAGTGATATGTATTTCTATAGAATCTGTAGCATCGCTATTTACACTTGTAAGCTATCGAATAAACTGCATACAAAACTAGGTTACATATACAATACAATAAAACTAAAAATACATTCCATAGCCGCGTCACAAATACATATTGTTTACTTCAAATACGCATGACAGTTAAGATTGTCCGCAAATCTCTTTCATGTGATCCTTTATCGTCTTCCTGCATTATAAATAGCACTGTATTTTGTCATAAATCTTTGGTGTTTACTTGCGTCCATTATCTTGTCTTATCATTGACATCAGTGGAAAACTTGTATGTCGTGCATTTACCTTTAACTTACTTTCGACATCTGATTTATGTTTTGTTTGCGATTTGTAGGCGTTTACGATTCGATCAGATAAGTGATTAATTTGGTTAAGTATATAGAGCATTTGATTACTGTTAGGCTTGCCTTTCCCACAATGCTATCTAAGCGTAAGTAAGTAAGTAGCGTGTAGTGCCCTGGATATATTGATGCATGCATTGATGACACCTATTCCTTCATAATTGGAAATATAACCTTATTTAGGTAAGTTAATAAAATTAAGTTATTGGTTTATTTATTTCTATTTATTTCTTACACTTTATTGTACTACACAAAACAAAAAAATACACAACAAAAATCTTAACCTATTACGGTTTAGTTAGTTAGTTTAAGGACGTTTGTCTAATATTAAAATTTCGTACTTGTAGTAGTAGTATTTATTCCGCTAAAGGATATTTTGAGTTCTGTCACCACACAAATACATATTTCTACTACAATTTTTGTGTTTGTACATATGGAAACAGTTTTGTAAAAAACATCCCTAATGTAAGAGTAACTGCAACTTAACACAAAGTAATTAAACAATATATAGAAAGAAAGAGAAAGAAAGAAACATTTATTTGTTACAAGCAATGGTTTACAACCTTTAGTCATTTCTACTTATTAAAACAGTGGTTTTCAACAAACCGGCTCATGATCAGCATGGTGATAAAACCAGCGCTGATCTTCCGCAAGGATGGTAAGAGAGGAAACAAGCGCCAAAAAAAAAATGTATATCACAGTATATCTAAAGAAAGATGTAGGAAACAAATGCACGTGTGAGGCGAAAAAAGTCAACGATATTTAGTGTAAACAACTCCCATACGCGTAAAATAAACAATTTATCGGAGGAAAGAGTGTTCCTGTTCAAACAGATAACACTGCTCAGCAAAGGGAAACGGAAATAAATAAATATACAAATGCTGTTGCACTGTAAACATTTCTTAGACAAGTACATAGATCTACATTGTACTGTATGCAAGAAAATTGTCTATTACTGGATTCGATATTTTGAAAAGCAAAGTCTCCACACAAAATTACATTAAAAAACATTACATCAGAAGACAAAAATCATTTTTTGTAAGTCTTCGGAACATGCATTCTTGCTGATATTTAGTTCGAATTTTCCATAGCAAACAATAGATCGATTTGATTACAGCATGCTAAGATATTTCATTAAATACTTAAAATAAGTAAACTGTGCCAGGTTATTCCCATTTAAGTAAGAGCTTAATTTTACTAAAGTTATTAGCGGCTAAAAAAGTATGGAACCAACAAACACACCATTACATGAATGCTATTTAAAGATATCAGACTCTACGCTTGTATGCAAAAAAGGCTGCCGACCCTTGAGCACTGATGTAATGCTTTGTACCAATACAATTTAGTTCCTACTCAATATTTACTCATAAGTTTTTTACAATGTAAATAAAGCGCGGGCAAACATTTCAATGCAGTATAGAGAAAGAGATTACGTAAACTCACCTTTATTGCAAATCACACAATCTGCACTTTTTCTTATGTGTCATGTGTTACGTCAATGAACTCTTCCACGCTTTGCTTATTGGTTTTTTGCGGTGAGAAAGTTGTTATAACTTTGTCTCGTTTTATGTAATTCTAGTGATTCAGATGATTTGCTTGGGTGTGACAGTTTGTTTATAAAGTACCATATGTACTTAGAGCTATGAATAAAATTCAGACACGTAAGACATCTTGCTGGTGTTCTCTCATATGAAAGATGTCGCCGAGGACCACTGCGATGCCTATTTCACCCACCAAACAGCAGTGTAAATGCACTGTTGTGTTCCGGTATGAAGTCCATAGTGATGAAAGCATAATGATAGTTAACATCTTATATCTCGGGATAGCGACCGTAGTGGAATGCCAAGCATTGCTTTGTAATTCATGATGATGTTTGGTTTTGTTACTGACCATGAGCGGCGGTACCGTTTGCCATCAGTCGAATGGCAAGGCGTGCTTGTCTTGCATTCAGTGCAATAAAACATTTAATTGCTATCCACGATCTATGAACATATACTATTTTAATTAAAGTACATCATAAGTATGATATCATATTTACAGTGTGGTGTAAATTTATGGATAAACGTTAGCATTTGTTACCTTATTGAAGTCATGTGACACGTTGTATCGTCGGAAACCAAGAATTATCGTCATGATGAAACATGGAATCAGGATTATTGTGGTCTCGTTTTATTATTTACTCTTACGACATAAAATATCTCACAACGCAATCATGTTATGGATTGCTTACTTCTTTTCAACATATTTTAATCTTATCTGTCATGCACTGTTTCTAAATACATCTCTTGCCGACTCGTTGAAATCCTTTGAGAAGTGTGCTAATATATATTTTTTATCGTCCGTTCTCTAACTGGCTTATGTTTAAAAACACAATACAAATGTACAAGTTTGTCTCAATTAATTATTCCGAGTTCGGGCTTCGCTATGAATCATTGTTAATTCAAGTGTTGCTACATCAGCCTCTTTTTACTTTTATGTTTATTATTATACAAGTGTTCGGTATACATTAATTGTTCCAATTGTAGTTTTGTTTTGTTATTCAACTGTTTACAATTTTCACAAACATGAATGAGTGTTCCATGTGTCATTAATCACAACGAAGTAAATTAGTTCTTCGCCCTAAATCATTCACACCGGATGCGTTTCGGTGCGGAGGCGGCGTAATGAAATGGATCGTGGGACGGTTATTATTCGAATTGCACCTGGGGAGATAATAAAAAAAATTGGGTGCGCGTGAGGTCGCCTCAGAAAATCATCTGGGGGCAGGTTGTCTCGAGCGCAGGCTGCGTGCCCGAGCGAGAGGCACCCGCACCCGCCGCGCCGCGCACACCCGCCGACACTCGATTCATTCTCGATTTCTCACCAACGCCAGTGCCGCGCCAACCGCTGACATTATCGCCTGTCGTGACTTACCTTGTCTCGAAGTTTTTGCGTGTTCTAAAAGTATATATAATCGAAGTCAGAGTGTTCTGTAAAATTACTAACAATACGAGTTTATGAATTTCGAATAACGAATTGAATGGTGTTGTGAACAAGTGAAACAATTGTTGAAAACATCTACCTGAACGACGCGTGGCGGAATATAAAAACAAACTGTTGTCTCGCGTTCCGAATGCTCCCCGACAATAATTAGTTTGGTAAAAGTGAGTGTGTGTGCTGTGGACGCTTGATGGTTCAATTGGAACTGTTCTGCTGAGACATTCGCTCCGGAGGCTATCAATCGGGATTACGGATGCTGAAGCTGGTTAGTGTTGGCACTTGCGCGTGATTCACACGTATTGCTGTGAACCGTCACATCCAATAAGTTGATGTATTGTGATTTGTGATATATACTTCATTGTAGATCCTGCGAGTAATTGTTAATCTTCCATAGTTGCATGAATTTGTATGCAATGACATATCGTGTTGGCAATTCGAAATGAACTTGATAGTTATCGCCTGACATCGTTGATAACAGCAACAATGGAACATGTATAACACTAATATTTAAAACAAACGTTGATAATTACAATGCATGAATTTGCAAGCGGACAGATTACGCGATGAACGTAATTTTCGGATATTTTGTAAGAATTATGGTCTGTTGCCACAAAAATCATCACTTTCATAACCAGTACAACTTTATTGCGTTACAATTATTATATGAACCATTGAGTTTTCGGCGGCGTCGTTAAATTTAATGTTTATAGTTTTCTGCATAGCTTTTTTTGTATCTCCTTTTAGCGTAATATTGTTATTGTTGGCGAGAAAAGAACAATGAGCCACAATCCGGACATCATCACCGCAATTTGATGATTATTTTGCCACTTCAGGCCAAACATCCAACTTGTCTGAAGGGCACACATAAAATTATCGATCTTGATTTTTGGCATAAAATTAATCGTGTATGCTGTTAAAAACATTTAATTATCATGTTTGACAAATATGGTGCGTTATAATGTATTTTGTTAATGATTCATTGGTTTGATGAATGAGTTTGTCTTATTCAATAATTGTGGGTAGTTCAAGTTCAGCCGTATTGTTTTTGTACTTCCTGATTCTTTGTTTCAGTATTGTTACAGTAAATATGTTACATTCATTGTGCGTATTTAATTTATGATTATCATTTTATTATTACAACACGTAGTAAAATACAATCGTAAATACTTCATGCATGATCTACAATATATCTTAACTGTCCACCAAATCTTTTTTGAGTATTTTCTGTATTTTCATTTAGCATTTCAGAATGTACGGTAGTTTCTTAACTTATGCTTTTAAATATCAAAATGCAGAAATTATTAATATTTGCAAACCCTTATTCTATTGCGTACCCATTTTATACCCGTTTGTCTTTATATTAACATTCTTTGACGCAAACTGTTGTCATTAACAGTTATCGTCATTAAAAAATAACTAGGATATTTAATCACTAGTACGTGCTAGCGCTTTAATGTCCGTAATAAACAAATAATACAAGACATTATGGAATTCCGCAGAGCCAACATGAGTTTCAAGCAATAAAATCCGTTAGTTTCGCACACACTTAAAATATTCGGAGACAAGAGAAGATTTTGCATAAGAATATCATGTGTTCCGTCTCGTTATATAACCGTTTTACTGCTAGATGGAGGATTATTGTTGCAAGTTAATGACACCGATCTTTAATTCCACGTGGTATGACCTTGCCTATTGCCAGGTTCCGCCTTTTGCTCAATCTCTTTCACTGCACCCACTCTTGACGTCCTCTGTTATAAAATATTTGGCTCTCATATCTTTGAAGATATCAGGCCGGTGATTTTTTGGATAATCTCATCGTCTTGCTCTTAGGTACTATGGCGTGGTTGACAAATTTTCAAATAATGATGCTGATGATGAAAAATCGCTCCCAAAACATTCTATGAATTCCACAAAGTTTCTCACTCAATCACGAAACAACATAGTAAAGATAACTTTAAAACCAAACGACAGTCATTACGTGCTCATTTGTGATGGCGTAAATATGCCCATTCTTCAGCGTTCAGAAGCCGTCACAAAATCATTACCGTAGTATAAAACAATAGAACGACTACACCTTTGTCGTGATAATTGGAACATTTTTTTGTCACTGTTCCAGTCACCTATTTCTGAGTAATATTTAGCTTCGCGTGTTTACTGTCACTCGCTCATTAATCGGCAATTGCTAAGCGTACATTCAGAAACACAAGTTAATTGTTGAATCTTGGTTGTATTTCCTCGATTTGATTCGAAGCCCAAATTTGATTCGAACAGCAATTGTAATACGGAATTTGTTGATTACAAGCTTTGTAAGTGTAGCTTAGGAGGTCCGTATGGGAAGAGCAGACAACCCGATAAGGGTCCCAGGAGTTTTCTTCAGGTTCATATCAGCAGTTCGTGGTATTTAGCAATGATCATTCTTTGGTTGCTTTGCTTTTGAGAATTTTTGAAATCAATTATTTATTCAATGTGGGTTTAAAATTTCAGGCACAAATAACTCACAAGGTTATAAAAGGACGAGTCACAAGTCGAGTCTCGAGGAAACTCTTATGTAAATATGATAATAGTTAAACATTCAACGCATTGATGAGTTCACATTTACCTTGTACAAAAGCCGATGCTGCAATCGATTCTCAAGAAAATGGACTCAAAAGAAGTTAGAAACGCAAAATTAATCACACGAAGATTGGAGCAATGAATCTAAGAAACTCATCACAAATATTTTCTAATTTCGAAACCATATTATGGCAATTTATGTATCTCATCTATGACCTTTACTCAAAATTTTGCTATTTCCTAGGAATGAGAAAGCAATCTACAATATCTTGTTTATAACTACCAAATAACCAATAAGAAAATGTGATAGCAATATTTGTTTTCCTGGAAATTATGCCGCCACAATCTCATAGGAAATGAGAATCACATTTAAATGCGTCACATAACATTCTAAAATTGGTGGCGGATGATTTTGGAGCATCCTGACGTCCAGCCAACGTGACTGCTGGAACACGACTACGAGTTAAAATAAAAACGTTTGTCGCAGTTTGAAAACATCCAACTGACGTGCGAATTGGACATTCAGTATGTTTATTTTTGTTTGACTATTTGCGTGGCTCTTAAATTAAGCCCCATAATTGCGGATAGACGGTTTGTGAATGAAAATACTTTTTGTTGTGATTTGTACAATAAATATCCACTTACCGTAACAAAAGGTGACCTTAGATCCAAGGAAATTGGTCAAATGTCGAAAGCT
The DNA here is from genome assembly GCA_023078785.2 of Hyles euphorbiae. Classification (NCBI taxonomy): domain Eukaryota; kingdom Metazoa; phylum Arthropoda; class Insecta; order Lepidoptera; family Sphingidae; genus Hyles; species Hyles euphorbiae. The sequence goes on from CM041033.1 coordinate 19,541,364, forward strand.
ATTGTTGAATTAGTAGTCACTTTTAGAATTAAAAATAAATAAAAATATGATACGATATATAGTGATAATGTGTAAAGATCAAGATATGGAGACCACTCATTATGGTTTAATCATAGTTAATACTTTAAATGCCACTACGCTAAAAGCACTTAACACTGCTTATCGTCATTATTTATATTGTAACGTCATAGGCAGTCTTGATAGCTTTAAATCCTATTCAAAATATGACGGACGGTGTATGTCGACGAAGATTGAACAAGTCAAGTAAGATTGGACAGAGGAAGTAATTATTTAATTTGTCTTCATACTAATCGTGCCGTAGTTAATAATATCCAATTTTATCTAAACTATATCATCTGATAAAGGAAGTCGCTGGTTGCAGACTGATTCCGTACGTCGACTTTCTGTGACTGAAGATGTTATTCACAAAATATTAGGTTTTACCGTATCACCGACCGTATTGATTCTTTCAATGTTGTTCAAATGCAAAAATCTTCCGCCACAATGACAAACAATCTATAATTTGACGCATAAACTTCAAAATGTCTTTTACCTTTGACGTCAGTTGTGCAGACAAGTGTGGGTGTAGTTGTTCCATACTTTGTGCAATATTTTTTGTCATACTTGAGATTTGTGTCGAGTAATGTTAGTTTTTTGCCTCTTCGATTGAATCGATCTTTGCATAACATTTTTAAGTCAGATTTATTTTGTGGTAAGCAAAGTGAATGCATTGATAATTGTTTGTTTTTCTAAAGATATTGTCATTTTTATTTTTTGTCTTTCGTTCGTGTTTTGACCTTTTCAATATTGTTGACCGCAATCGTCTTCAAGTAATTTTTAAGTAAAAATAGGTACGTTCTGCCATTGCCAATTAACACCATTCCTCAAAAGGAGCCTTTGTCCACAAAATATCTAGTATCTTTCCATTTATTTCCTCTAACTTACGTTTTCAACAATGCACACATATTATCCACCATATTAGTAGCAATGAATCTAAAAATATCTAAATAAAAAATACCATACTTGTCATTTACTGCGTTTGAAACATGAATATGGCTAGTGGCTTCTGTCGGCACCTGTACATTAATAATTATCATTTACTCGAACGCGCGCGGTTTCTCCACGCACCCGTGCAGATCTCTCCACACCAGTTACAACAGATGATGGATGCTGCCTCTCTATCCAATTTCTACGCTGACTGATGGCCGTATTGTCTCGGATTCCATTTTCATTGCTAATTGCTGTCTTTGTTTTATTATACATTGTTTTTTTCGTGGGTTGTTAATCTTGGTACTGGGTGTAATTTGTTTTTGGATAATTTCTGTATGACGCAATATATTTGAATTTATGGGAACCTGTACCTATAAAATAAATAAAACATGATAATTATCATCCGTAAAATTTAGATTTTTAGATCACGTTTTCCCGTTCCGTTTAGGAAAGAGAGTTTGAAAAAATTTCAATTTGGTCACACCTACATTAAAGTCTGCTGGAATTAAAAAAATAATGAACCGTTAATTAGCGATAGTTGTAATGCTTAAATCAAAAATATTACCAAGGTCAGTGTTAATCAGTTGCAGTTATTCGTGTTTAGTTTCAAATGCATTTTAATAAAACTGGTTTTACATCTTTATCATCAATCTTAATAATAACAGGACGAGACAAAAATGTCAAATCACGTCAAGGTAGACTTGAATCCACTGACATATATTCATAATGCATCCTTTATTATTTTTCTAATCATTCATTAACAGAAGTTATTCAATAATAGGTAATTAATTTAAATGATTTTTTTGAATTGATAATCATATTAGTAGTAGGTCACTTATATGTGAAAGGCCGTCTGTGTAGGTACCACTGCAATGTCTATTTCTCCCGCCAAACACAAGTGTTAATGCACTGTTGTGTTTCGAACTGAAGAACATTGTAGCTATAGTTACTACTGGAGATATTGAGACTTAACATCTCATGTCTCAGGATGGCGAACGTAAAGGAATGCCAAGCATCGCTTTGTAATTTAAGGTGTTGTTTGGTTTTTTATTATTCATGAGTGGTCGTATCGCTTATCAACAGGTGAACGCCATGCTAGTCTCACAATTCATTGCAATAAAAAAACCTATAATGAAGATAATAAAGTATAAGATTAAGCAATCCCATTAAAGAAAATGGAAACAAGCAAAAAGGAAGTCATATCAATTAACCAACCAACCATATCTAGAAAAATTAATAGCCCTTTTAAAAGACTACATGAAGAGAAAACATTACAAATTACTAGACTTCCCGCCGACCTTTTGAAGGAACGCGTACATAAAATATGCATTTATCCAAAGGCCATACACGTTGTTCAGGTTCCAAGGACGCCGTAACATTGCCCGAGGCTAACAGATGTGTATAATTAAAACCTGGCTAAGAACTAGGACACCTAGCTGGTTATGTAAATACACTTGTATAGGTGTTGAACTTGTGTACTTAATGTGTGCCAGTAGTTTCTATATGCGTCTAGGAACTGTTGGCTTTTGAAGAGCCTTTCTCACGTGTATTTTAATGTAAGATAATGTTTGTTAGGTACAATAAAGATTTTCCATTCATTGTTTTTCGGTTGATTGTATCTTAGCTCAAAGTTACATTTCTTCAACAACAGATCAATGTGAGGGATCGTCTATTAATTTTCGTGGTTTACTGGTAAAGTCTGAAAAATATAGTGTCTTTTTGTTTGATATGCATTATTGTATACAAACATTAGCAATAATGTTAGTCTGCAATTTTAATATTGTAATTTGAATATGCAGATAAGTGTTACGTATGGTTAACTAATTTTAATATACATTGAGCATATCGATACCTTGATTACTAGGTTTCTTGCAGCCGTTGTTTTCAATCATACTTTCTTGATAAAATGTAATAAAAGCGTGCTAAAGTGAAAACCTTATTTTATGTATTACAAGGCTATTGAATTGAATTGAATATTTTTTCGTTGTGTTGCGGTAGGAATTATTCACTAAATATTTTTATCGATTCTTTGAACAGGCCCTTTAAAGACTACCCAGAAATCCTCCTTCACTGGCGACATATTAATAGGTACCAGATTCTTATCAACTATGTATGTTAATTCACTATTTTTTCCAATACCTTGCTTGCCTTGAACTTCCATCTCAGTATTCAATTTAGAATCTTATTGTTCTCTATTATGGTTTAAAGTTATGTGTACAGAAGAAGGCACTAATATGTCAATTTGATTGAGATTAGTATCACGTACGAGGCTTTGTTTTCGTCCGTCAAGTCGTAAACTAGATTTTGTCCGTTGAATCTAAATTCTATTTTTTAGTACTTCAATGACAACAAATATTTCGCTGGTTACATCATTTGCTCCATACTATGTGTGCAAATTGTTTAGTTAAACAGTATTTAACTCAGAAAATATATTTCCGACTTAAAAAAATGTGTATTTTGTCTGTTGAGAGTTTTAAATAATTTTTAACTTTCTATTGCTACGACTGTTACTGACAACGGCATAAGCTTAGGTTTTTTGGAGATATATTTAATAGATCGTTTGTTTAATCGATGGCCTGGGAGAGCCAAAATTAGAAAAGTATGCTATAGAATACAGATACGTTGACAAAATTTTTACACAAATTTTACAAGATTTAGGGAATAATATGGTATTCCTTTAGCTTTATATTCATAATATTAATTTAATCATCAACAAACTTTAATAAATTTATTTGTTTAGTGCTGTGCAATATCTCTTGCCCTTCAATATATAGAATGTTAATTGATTGATAAAATCTATTGAACCTCAACGCAATGTTTTTTTATGATAATGGGTCTGTAAATTTGCTTTCTGTGTTTTACTGCCATTGTATACTTAGTTTTAATCTGTGGGCAACAACTTGAAAAAGCCTTGGTCAAAATAAATATTAGGGGATTTTGTCGTTTATTCTTCATTAAGATCTATTACGATTAGCGATGAGACAGATATTTAAGCAATTTTATGTAACCCACATAAAATTATCATATCATCTTCCACCAATTCCATGTGATGGCTTAAGTCTTATCACGAAATGTATAATATTGAGCCTTCTATATACATAAGATATACAGATACAGTAATTGTTAGATTTACTGGTATCGCCAAACGGCTATCAGGATTACTCAAATCCATCGTGATTTATGAATCTAGACTTCCACGTGTACAATCTGAATGAAAATTCCACCTAGATAGGTGACGTCACGACTATCAATCAAGATGTAGATCTGTATGATCACGCGTTGTTTCATAGTGGACGGGCACACTGATAATAGAGTTCGTGACATTTAGTGACAGATTCGCCGTGATTGTGACTGTGCGATTGTGATTAACGTTATTTTTATATGGTTTTATGTTGTGTAATATTTACGTCACTGTCGATTATTTTATTATTTGGAATGTTGTTTTGATCGAGACAACTTAGATGCGAATGTGTCTGGTTATCTGGTTACGGCCTCATTCATAATTTTAAAAGCTATTTTAGATTAATGGTTCTTTAGATTTACGCGAATGCTACACGTTGAAGTAAGACTATTTTTTACGGATTTTATCACGCATTTGGTAAGATTTTCACATTTTTTACGGCTGTATTAAATTGTTTTGGTTTGCTGTATAATATTGTTGGACTGGGTTATTGTAATATTTCATAATGGGGTAGTGCAAATAATAAAAAAAAAGAATAATTGATGTACATGCATTCCAGTATAGGCTTTTAGTAACTTTGCAAACAACATTATCTTCTTTAAGCTTTTTAATCTTCGCGGTGTCAGGAATGTCAGATCCGTTGATAATTGTGAAAAAACTTGCTTAATTCTGCTTGATCATAAATGCATGCTATCGGAATTTTCCTTGTAAAAAATCCCATCAGGAGCCACGCCTCATTACCACGATACATGCGACATTCCTTACGCTTTATTTTTTATTTAATCTAGCCTGTAGGCTATCTTTATCATCAAGTATTGGCTATTTTTCAGTATATTGAGCTAAAGCACCTTTTTCTGGTATAAAATTGATGTAAAAAGAATCTAGAAGATTTCTTTCCTTAGATTGTCTTTGTACAGTCCCAATAGTTTTGTGTAATTAGCGTGAAGAATTTCAATTATTGCAGTTAAACCAACAACCAAAACATAGCTAAATAGATTGGGTTATCTGTAATATCTATATCGTTTTCAAATATTTTTTTATATTTCTACCATGTTCAAACATGTGATGTGCAATACTTATCTGTGCCGATGGTCCGAACTAGAGATGCATATATTGACAAGACGAAATTTCGGTGTTCTGGAACCTCTGCCTTCCCCTTCTGGGATAAAAGGCGTTTATGTATGTATGTTTGTATGTATATATGTATGTATGTATGTAGAGTCTTAATAGTTCCTCGCAAAATTCAGCATAGACATGATAACTGCCATTTGGCGCTACATTCCGTGTCTCGAGTCTTGTCTGCGACACGCGTCGAACAGTTGCGTCACAAATTGTTCTCCCGGCCGAACTGCGACTGAGAGGCTGTGTCGCAACATCAGTGTACTACGGTCTACGAGACAATGAATTATTCGCTCCGTACCTGGTTTTAGGGTAACAAATTATGTTTGGGTTTAGCTTTGATTTATGGTTTTTTGATTTCTGTAAATTATTATGTGATTGTAGGGTGATATTGAAGAATAGAATTTAGCAATTGATTTGATATTGTTTTGTTGTTAAAAAACCACATGAACAGTTGACGTAAGCTACTTCCGTGTACATTTCGACATACACATTTGTAAAGGATTATTTTAATATTACCAGTTAATAATTATATTTTGTTAGAGTTATTATTTTCTTTTATTGCATAGGTCCTGCAAACGAGCAAACAGTTCAATTGATGATAAGTGATAACTGCCGTCTAAGGAATTTCACAAAATTTGGATCATGGATGTGTTGCCGGCTCATCAAAACGAGAGAAGAGCGGGAAGGGAAAATGATGGGGAGAGTAACGGGGTATTGGGCATCTGGTAATCTCATTAACCAAACGAAACGCGACTTCTGAGCTGTTGTTTCACGTCTATTTTCTAGTTAATGGTACCGCAACGTACGAGCCTGCCCATTCATGCTGAGGTATGACTGACAACCGCGTGGCAACACTTATAAAATAGATAAAATTATAGATATTAGATAGTATAGAGGTACATGTTAAGTAGAGTGTTACTCTGCTCGGTGCCATGGTGACATAGCAACACGTAGCGCCGTCCACACTGATGCGTGGCGACTGCGTTATTATTTCACTGAACGGATTGAATTGCTAACCTAATATGACTGTACATGTGAATAAATGTCAGTTGGAGCTACAGTGATAGGATTAGCGCTTGCGTCGGCGTTGGTGATTTGTTTTATAAAGAAGGTCCATATCGACGCAGGAAAGCGATTTTGTCGTATCTCAAAAAATGCGTACCTATATGCGTGTTGTATATTATTTAGTTCATAAAAAAAATACCGCATTGAATTTCCTCGTGAAAATGTAAGATTTTATTTTTAAATGTTATGATTAAAGATATGGTATTCCTAAGTTTTCTAGTTTAGAGGTTATTCATTTTTTTTATTCTGGTGTCAAATTGCTTGTTTCGAGATACGACAAAATCGCTTTCCGGCATCGATATGTAAAACCTTCCATGATCAGTATAGATGGACGATACATAATACCTGACAGCCTCCGTGGCGCAGTTGGTTAGACGCCGGCTGTGAAACGAGAGGCCGCGAGTTCGATCCCTGCACCGAGAGAAATATTTGGGCGGCCCACCAATATTTCTTTCGGGGCTGCGTGTTTGTGAGACCAAAAAGTCTCTTGTAGTTCCTGACACACGACAGAAGATTCAATTTTAGTGTGGGGTCAGGACTATGTGTGTGACTGTTAGGTGTAATTTATTTTATCTCCATAATACCTCACAGCCTCCGTGGCGTGGGTTTGATCCCCGCACCGAATCAAATATTTGTGTGAACAGTTGTTTGTTTCGGGTCTGCGTGTTTGTGAGATCGGAAAGACACAAGACTAGATCTTAGCGTGGGATCAGGACTATGTATGTGAATGTTGGGTGTATTTATTTTAGTATATTTATCTTCGTAGGGTTAAAAAACTGTAGCCCGTTTTCCGGAAGAAATCAACTTCATAGCTTTTTCTTGATTAACTTGTGGAGGATAACAATTAGCATGATAAAGACGGGGCTCAATAGCTTCGTCACACTTCTTGGATCAAAAGAACTCTGTTTATATTTATGATAATTATAATGATTATTTACGTTTACATCCATGTGATATCTTTAAAATAATAATAACAAATAACTCTGCCTCGGTGGAGTAGTTGTACTACAATACGCTTGCAAAGCAGAGGTCTCGGGTTCGAATCCCGAGTCGGGAAAGTGATATTGGACTTTTCTATTCAATATCGGCCCGGAGTCAGGAATTTGTGCCCTTTATGGCGATAGGTTTGCCCCCTAGGTTAGATAGGTTTGTTTTATCAAGGGACGAAACATATACGGCGAAATGTGGGTGGCCAGGCGCCTCTGCCTACCCCTTATCGGAAAAAAGGCGTGACTTTATGTATGTTTGTAATAACAAATAAATGGGAGTGGTAATTGAAATTCTTTTGATATTCGGAGATTTGGTAAAGCTATTAGCTGCTTATCATTGCGTTATCGGATAATAGCCTTTAAAAGATTATGTAATCATCTTACTGGTGAACACGTGTATGCCACATTGCCTAAGTAAATCGCGAGGTCCAACATTCTACTCCCTGGTCAGTCATCAAATGTTGCCCGGTATTCGTAGAACCTACATATACGAGTATATTTATACGATCCACTGCAGGACTCGGGACACCTCTACAATCAAGAGTTCGATTGAGAGGTTAGGCCATAGACCAACACGCTAAGCAAGTGCTTGTTCGCTAATCTATAGAATATTGATATACTAATGTCGTAAATGTTTGAAAGCAACGAGTCAATACTTTATTATTGCATTTATTCTGCCCACGCACGAAGTGTCATGTCTTAGTCAGATTGCAGGAATGTCAAGTTATAACAACCTTGTGTGAGGTAATCGCAATGTGATAACACTAACTTCAGCCTACAGTAAATATAAACTAGAGGTTGAAATATAACTGTATTCCTGAAGGAAAAATAAACAGACCACATAGGCGATAATCACATCGAATTGAGATCATTTTTCTTCACTGGGTATTTATTTATCGGTCTTTTTAAATACCTTAACTCCCCATTCGATCTAGTATAATCACATAACGTGCTATTCTAAACAAAAAACTATAAATGACCCTTTCAGATTGAAAGTAAGTACAATTTTTATCTCAACATTCCTTAACATCCTTAGCAACAAGAAGACAACTGACAAGCTATATAAGTTTATAAGAAGATGTAAACCTCCCCAAGAAATTCTAGATTGACCCATTACATTTTAAATTGATATTATAGTTTCCTCAAGAATCAAGAAAGATTTCGTCATAAATATAGGAAATAAAAGAATGTTTACCACGGTTCCGTTGTCGCAATAATTCAATTTAAAATTAATTTGATATACGATGTGAAACCACGGTAATGTCGTGTTATACAATGCATTAACATAATGAGTTCTTCTGCCTTAATGATGTTACGTAAACGCTATCACAATTATCTAACAGTCCAATTTATTTTGTACGATTATAATCTTAATTGTTAGGATTTTCGGAATTGCTATAAATCTCTCGATTTTATCGCTCGTGTAACGGTTTTCGAATATTCTTGTCAAGTTGTATTCTGAATAGAAATAAAGATGTGTTTTCTATTTTTTCCATGTCTATTAATTTAGTCATGTGTTAATATAGATCCTTATCACGTGTTTTGCAGCTGTTGATAAATTATGCACATATGTGAACGATGTTTAAATTATTTTAAGCTAGTTTTGTCCATAGATTTTTAGAGAAATGAGAAACTTAGCAACGAATTCTTCAAATCCCGTTTAAGTGATATTCGATTTTTCTATTCTTTATCAGCCCGGAGTTGGAAATCGTACCCGATATGGCAATTGGCTCGTCCCCTATAACATAATGGGACGGAAAATAAATGGTGTCGAGGTAGTAGCTTTGCCTACGCCTACTGGGAAAAAAAGCCGTGAGTTTATGTGTATCAAACAGCAACACTCACAATTTTCATCATCTTGAATCATCCTGATGTTACTTACCGTTGGACAAAGACTTCTATTTATTGTCTTTAAGTTCGACATCAGAAATACGTACAATAATCGAACCACTAAAATAAAAATAAAATATTTTAACGGTTGTGCTTCGATACAATTAAAACTACTCTACATTACTTTAGGTTTTTGTCTGCACGTATAGCATTGCAAAATTGAAAGGATTTACAAAGATCGTAAGCGGAATAGTCTCTAGCCCGCCAAAATGTTTCACAATACAGATAATTAAAAAATATCCAGGATATTACACAACATCCAATTACATTCCAAACTAGATTCCTAAAACGCTGTTTTAAAAAATATTTGTTTTGTAAATTTCTTTGTTAGCAAACGTTAATTAATTAGCGTCGGCAACTTTCGTTTTTAATTTAATTGATGTGAGTCGCATAATCGCTGTTGCGCCAGTTGCAAATATTTGATTTAGTGCGTTTTAATTCACTAGTTTTCCTGTTTGTTGAATACAATTTGTTTGACTGTCATAGTTCTGTTTGTAATTTTGATTGTGTTTATAAAAGTAAATCCCCTATTAATCATACGCTATACTGGGAAATAGAAGGGGCTGAAGGATTGGTGCACATTTCATCTCTATAAGTAGGTAGAGGTGTTATAAAAATATACGTAACTATATACTTGACAGCCCCCGCGGCGCAGTTGGGTAAACTCCGGCTGTAAAACGAGAGGCCGCGGCTTCGATCCCCGCACTCAGGCAAATGTTTGTGAGTACCGCAAGTATTTGTCTTGGGTCACTGTATTTTCGAGACCGTAAAGTCTCTAATAGTATCCTACGACACAAGACTTAATTGATCTTCATGTTTGGTCAGGACTATGTATGTGACTGTTGGGTTTATTATTTTCACTTATTTAACTCCCTTTCAAAGCTAAATAAGTATTATTTCTAAACTTTGAGGAAATCTTTTAATTCTGATTTCTACTTATTGCAAATAAGTGTTGTAACCGAAGCGAATGTTTTATTCCCTTGTTTTATTTATATAGGTGATATCATAGCGTTTATGTTATCAATATCACGCAACAGCGGTCATTGAACTTAGTGTCGATATAGTGTGGACTCAGCAGTGTTATACGGCTGTTCATAAAATAGCGTCCAAAATATTATTGGGCTCCTACTATTATGAGTGTATGGATTGAAAAATTAACAAAACTATAATTCTCCTTATTGCTGTATTCGGGCAAGCATTAAAGTATGCTATAAGCAATTTATCGCACTTCCCCGGGCTCTCGGAGCTTTACTCGGGCACGAATTCCTGACCCCGGGCTGGCAATGGATAGAAAACTCCAATATCTCTGTTCGATCTAGGATTTAAGCCCGGGCTCTCAGCTTTGTAATCATATCATAGTATAACTGTGCCACCGTAGCAGATAAACATTAAATTTGTGATGACATGGTGAATTAGATTATCATAATAATTTTGAGTCGCAGCAAGTTTTTTGCTGAATATGACATATTACTGGTGGTACGTCTCTCATATGAGACTGCCTGGTTAGGTACCACCGCAATGTCTATTTCTCCCGCCAAACAGTAGTATAAACAGTAGTATACTAACAAGTAATATTTATACTTGGTAAATATTATGTATTATTAAGTTAGTTATAGTTTACCTCCTTCTTTTTTAATTTTTTTTCTTTTTCTTTACATATAGTTCATATCAGTGAAAACTTGTAATTGACCTTTTCTTTGTTTACTGTTTATGTTGATAATGTATTTTGCTAGTTGTAAGTTTTCCTTAATAAATAAAATAAAAATAAATGCACTGTATTTCAGTTAGAATGATATTGTAGCTAGAGTAACTACTGGATTTATATCATAATATGTCTCCAGATAGTGAGCACAGTGGAATGCCAATTGATTTGTAATTCAAGATGTTGTTTGCTTTTTCTACTGTTCGTATTATCGTATCGCTTACCATCAGGCGAACGGCATGTTCGTCTCGCCATCCATTGCAATAAAAAAAGCAAGTTCACTGCTGTTTTATACTTTGAAATCTACTACACATTTGTAAAACAACCAGGAATACTAATGAATGATGTTTTGTACCTGCCCGTTTACCAAATGAACCAACGTACTATGGTGGCTTGCACAAATAATTATGGCATGCTACTTTGATTAGTCAATCAAGCATTAACAGCAGTTTCGATGTCCTAAATGAGCAATAATTATACTGAGGTTCGAGTGGTTTATGCAACTAGTGTTCGTATGTAAAATTGATTCAGTGATGACCTGAAGTTAATTTATACCGTTTTCCTGTACTGACATCATTCTCGGATTTGAGATCACTGTTGATTCTTTATTTTATTTTTGATCGGCAAAGTTAGATATTTTTATTGACATATGGGCAAAAGAATTGTAAATAATGTATAGTATAAAAGAAATCATAGTTGAAATATTATACAAGTTTTTAATTTCTTTACGGCAAAAATTGTCAGGGGTGCTCCTATCTAGTGGTCATGGCCTGTCCTAGAATAGGTGCTACGAGTACGCGACCTCGGCCCCCCGAGCTACTGCAGTCACTACAAACATTCCCTTCCATGACTGCAGTATCCACTCCTACAGGCCATACTCTCCTTTCCCATTATATCCTCTACTCACTAACCCTATTTCCTTTCCCCCGCTGATGATGGGCAGCAGCGTCGTCAGCGCGAGTCCCCTCCTGCGCTCGCCAACCCGCCTGCCAAGCGTGGCGAGTACTGGCAAATTACCCCTCAATGGCGACACAAAAATGGACCAGGCCCCCAGTCCCCGGCAGCCCCACTATTCCTGGCGATGGTAGCAGCCATGGTTACGGTGGGGCAGGGGGTGCTAAGAATCCCCGGGTTGGCCCCGGCTACCACCCCCGACGACGACTGGCCCTGGTAACACACAACATACGCACTTTGAGGACAGACGAGAAGATTGTCGAACTGGAAGAAGAATTGAGCGGGTTACACTGGGATATTCTGGGGTTATCGGAAGTCCGAAGAATCGGGGAGGATACGATAACCCTGAAGTCTGGTAACCTGCTCTTCTACCGGGGGGACGACCAACAGTCCCGAGGAGGTGTCGGATTTCTCGTCCACAGGTCTCTCATTAACAACATCGTATCCATCGAAAGTGTGACGAGCAGGGTAGTATACCTTATACTCAGAATATCTAAAAGATATTCGTTGAAGGTCATACAGGTATACGCGCCGACCTCGACACACCCAGATGAAGAAGTAGAGGAGATGTATGAGGACATAAGTCGGGCCATACATACTTCCAAAACCTACTTCAATGTTGTTATGGGGGACTTCAACGCAAAGTTGGGCAAGAGAAGCGATGAAGAGTTGAAAGTGGGGCAATTTGGACATGGGCAACGGAACCTCAGGGGTCAGAGGCTGGCCGACTTTCTGGAAAAAGAGGGACTCTTCGCGATGAACTCTTTTTTCCAGAAGCCGCCTCACAGGAAATGGACCTGGTTGAGTCCTGACGGTTCTACGAGAAATGAGATAGATTTCATCTTGACGACGAATAGACGGATGTTCAGTGATGTCTCTGTGATCAACAGGGTGAAAACTGGTAGTGATCACCGAATGGTTAGGGGCACATTGAATATCAACGTCCAATTAGAAAGGCGCCGCTTGATGAAGTCTACGCTCCGACCTACTCGCGCCCATATCCAAAACCCCGAGAGCTTTCAACTCGAGTTGACAAACCGCTTTGATTGTCTAAAAGAAAACCTTGCAGTGGATGAGTTAAACAGCGGTTTGGTAGAAGCTGTCCATACGGTGGGATCTAAGTATTTTAGACCTCGCCGTAGAGATAGACCACAAAAACTCTCGATCCAGACTCTTGACCTCATGGCCGAACGTCGATCTTTGACGCTGCAGTCTTCCGTTGACGCCGAAGCATATCGGCGGCTCAATAGACGGATCTGGAAGTCTTTGCGACACGATGTCCGTGCTCACAATACTGTGAGCATTAAGGAGACAATTGAGCGGAACGGAGGCTCCAAAGTGTTTGCAAGAGACTTGTCTATTGGGCAAAGCCAGTTGTCTAGGCTGAAGACGGAAGACGGCCGCGTGGTATCGACGAGGGCAGAGGTATTAAGGGAGATCGAGAGGTTCTACGGACAGCTTTACACCTCGGTTGCCAAACCTGCTGTTAGCTCGGCCGAAGACCCGAGAGCCGAGTTAATCCGACACTTTAGCGATGATATCCCGGACATCAGCCTGTTTGAGATTGAGATGGCCCTCAAACAACTTAAAAACAACAAGGCGCCGGGTGAGGACGGAATCACTTCAGAGCTTCTGAAAGCGGGCGGAACGCCGATACTGAAAGTCCTTCAGAGGCTCTTCAATTCCGTTCTCCTCGAGGGCTCAACGCCGGAGGCATGGAGCAGGAGCGTGGTGGTACTGTTCTTCAAAAAAGGTGATAACACTTTGCTGAAGAACTACAGGCCCATCTCGCTCCTGAGCCATGTCTATAAGTTGTTTTCAAGGGTCATCACAAATCGTCTCGAAGGCAGGTTTGATGACTTCCAGCCTCCCGAACAAGCCGGTTTCCGAAAAGGCTTTAGTACCATAGACCATATTCATACGCTACGGCAGGTTATACAAAAAACCGAGGAGTATAACTTGCCGCTTTGTTTAGCGTTTGTGGACTATGAGAAAGCCTTTGATTCGATCGAGACCTGGGCTGTGCTACAGTCTCTTCAGCGGTGCCACATAGACTATCGGTACATCGAAGTGTTGAGGTGTATATACAACAACGCCACCATGTCGGTCCGAGTACAGGATCAGAGCACGAAGGCTATTCCACTACAGAGAGGCGTGAGACAGGGAGATGTCATATCTCCGAAACTGTTCACTGCCGCGCTGGAAAATGCCTTCAAGCTCTTGCAGTGGAAAGGATTCGGCATCAACATCAACGGCGAGTATATTACTCACCTTCGATTTGCCGACGATATTGTAGTCTTGGCAGAATCGCTGGAAGACCTTAGCACTATGCTCGAAGACCTTAATCGAGTTTCCCAACAGGTGGGTCTTAAAATGAACATGGATAAAACGAAGATCATGTCGAATATCCATGTTGTGCCCACCCCCATTGGAGTTGGGGGCTCGACTCTCGAAGTTGTAGACGAATATGTCTATTTAGGACAAGTGGTCCGGTTAGGCAGGTCCAACTTCGAGAGAGAGGTCAATCGGCGAATCCAACTCGGTTGGGCAGCGTTCGGGAAACTTCGCGACGTCTTCTCGTCCAAAATACCTCAGTGCCTAAAATCGAAAGTCTTCGATAGTTGTGTGTTACCAGTGATGACATACGGCACCGAGACGTGGCCTCTGACTGTGGGCCTCATTAAAAGGCTCAAAGTCACTCAACGAGCCATGGAGCGGGCTATGCTCGGTGTTTCCCTACGAGATCGAATCAGAAATGAGGAGATCCGTAGGAGAACCAAGGTTACCGACATAGCCCATAGGATTGGCAAGTTGAAGTGGCAGTGGGCCGGGCACATAGCTCGTAGAACCGATGGCCGTTGGGGCCGAAAGGTTCTCGAGTGGAGGCCACGTACAGGCAAGCGAAGTGTCGGACGCCCGCCTACAAGGTGGACGGACGATCTGACTAAGGTCGCAGGAAGTCGCTGGATGCAGGCCGCTTCCAACAGGTCATTGTGGAGATCATTGGGGGAGGCCTATGTTCAGCAGTGGACTTCCTGTGGCTGATATGATGATGATGATGACGGCAAAAAAACATCGGAATAAGATCTAAGCTGTAACATGAAGATTTCCATTGTGTACAAAGACAAGACGTGTCAGTCTACGTCAGTACAATCCGTGGAAGGTGATTAGTGCAGTGTCCGGCTCGTCAGGTGATTCACAGCGCTGACGTCAGCAATGCATTCCACATCACTGCTGACCGCTCTCTTAGCTTACGTACTAGATTCTAACTTTATGCACAGGACAATGTCAATGACATTACTTAAAGGGAGGTTATATGATTATTTCGGATATTATCGAAATGCCAAGTTAGCAGACTAGGTTGTAAAGTGGGTCTTAAATTTAATTTAATATTTGTCAAAGTTGCTATAGTGATCGATAAAATCTGTATAATTATTTTAATGATTAACAAGACATGACATTTATCGTTGCATAGAACACTCTATTTCGCTTACAATAATTTCTTTTGCTAATAAATTTAGTTTATTTTTTTACAGCTGTGTTCTCTAAGATTGAACCTGTAACCTTCATCTTAGAAGTCCGTTTCGGTCCCACAGATATAAATATTCAAACTCACTATCCTTTCAAAGGATAAGCAGTAAATTCAAAGCGAGCAGAGCCACAAACGGGACCGTAATATAAATTACACAAATTCTTGAACATCCGGAATGGTTGACTACATGCTCGGGCTTTGAACTTTAACACATATGGAGCTATTATGAAGTATTTTTAGCTCTAACTGTTTGTTGTTTGCGGGATTTTAATTAACATTTACGAGACTCGAGAGACTCTCTTCCTCTTGTTTTCTAGTGGTCTAAAAAAAGGTAGTCTAATTAGGATTAAGTTTGCATGATCTTATTTCCATTTAGTATCCACCTTTGGGTTTGAGCCTGTGTATATACATTTTTGTTTCAAGCCCCAGGTATATCAGTATCGTTTAATGAGAGATAATCACCTGATTCCTAATTCAACAGCACTGCACTTATCAAGAGATGTACCTAGGGCAGTCGTCATGTTTTTTCAATATTCAAATAATATCAAAAATAAGCATACGGTTCACCTTATGCAAAGTGATCAATACTGCTCATGAACATCTTCAACACCATAGGGCATGGAGATGCGTTGTCGATCTTAAAGATGGGAATACGCTCATTTTTGTGTGCCAATATAATAAAAAATATCGAGTTAGTATAATAAAAACAATCCACGATCAACAAATGTTTTCAATATTCAATTAAGGTAATTAATTTGACGTTGAATTATCATGTGACCAAAAAACTGACATTTTGTTTCATTACATGTGTAGTTTATTGTTCATATTATATTTGCGTTGTCATATAATAACAATTAAGTCATACAACTTTATGTAAACAATGATATAATTTTGGTATAAAAACGCGTCATATGTCGTAAAGATATGTTTTTATTTTTTTCTTAGCACAATGAATGAATTGATGACATCATGGTAGCCTTCGAGTCATTACCAATACGAATAGATTAAATACAATACAATACAGCGTCTAAAATAAGTTTTACAAATAGACGATAAATAATGTTTTGCCTAATATTCAATATCACGTCATTTTTTACCTTGCATAAGTTTTTGAACGTATAATATTTGATTTTTTTGGATATGTACATCATGTATTTTTTATTTTAATACAATATTACCGACATAAAATCAGGATCTAACCTCATGTTATTATTTTCGTTAAAATCTAGCGGCAAAAGGTGCTTATTTAGAATTAAATTACCATAACAATTTAAATATTTTTAGACAAATTCACATTGACTTTGAAAAGTGCAAATAAACGTTATTTACGATCATATAGCCGTGAAGCGATTGCATGCCATCACGAACATTTATTCTAAAATTATGAAAATGTTTGGAATGTACATATTTAAATATAAATTATGCAAATCGGATGCGTATTCAAGGAACCAGCGACATTCACCTTCTGCTTACGTGTTCGTGTATTAAAACTAAGCCGTACCGAATTATGTGCATATTATTCACTTTATGAAGATTCTTAAGAAATAACTTGGTTATGTCAAGTTGTTTATTATTTGTTTGAAACCATATCACATGTTTACGTATTAAGCCAAATAATATTTAGGATGTACTAAGGTCTTAACCCTTTTATACGTAGAGGAGATCCGTGTCAGGTAGTAGGACGTATTTGGACTGCTATTTTAAACATTTGATCATTGATCCGTATAAGAATCTCCTTTTTGTCGTAAGGCAATGCATTATTTTCTAACTATAAATACGATTAAGGAAAATATAGCAGAATGTCACATGACTTGAGTAAAAAAACAACTTGAAAACAAAGTTACGTAAACAGCTCCCATACAATTAAATAAACAATTTATATGAGCAAAAACTGTTCCTGTTCAAATTTATAACACTGCTGATCAAAGGGAACTTGTACTACGAATCAACGATTTCACATAATATTGTTTTGAAAATAGAAACGTTTCCACACTGCTGATCAAAAGGAACTTGTACTACGAATCAACGATTTCACAAATATTTTAAAAAGAATCATTTCCACACACATGGATTTCTCCTCTGTCAACTGTCGTTAGTGTGTTTAATTTTACACGCCCAAATCTCGAGACCAGAAACGACCTATTTTATGTGATAAAAATAGCATGACTAATACCATTAACTGAAACGACTTTTTTAAAGATACCTGTGTTGTATCAGCCCATATACGTCCCACTGCAGAGCTCGGGCCTCCTCTACAATTGAGAGTATGATTGAGAGTGGTTAGGCCATATAGTCCACGTCCAGGTCTAGTGCGGGTTGGCGGACTTTACCACAGAAATTACGAGTATTACAAACTCGCTATGGTATGCAGGTTTCCTCACGATTCCTTCACCGTTATACTGCGTGGTGATTGATTATCAATATACACATCACTCCGAAAAGTCAAAGGTGTGCATTTTATTCAAACCCTGAATACTTAAAGATACCTGCTTTAAAAAAACAGGTATACACTAAGAAATTCACACATTTAATGCAAATACTAATACCAGAGATTGACGTCAGGCAAACAAACTGCGGTAATACAATAAGCTACAACTGCAGTGTTTCCATCACATAATATTATTTGTTTTCGCAGCCCGCTCTCCTCTACACTTCTCTCTTCTCTGCACACAGCGCAATAATGACAATGCTATAAACGGATTTAACAAGCATTTGTGTTTTTGCGCACCTTGACTGGCGTCTGATAAGAAACGTTGATAACAACTGTAGGTGTAAACTTGTACTCATTTTGCAATATGGGAACTGGAAACTGTGTTCTTTTCAAGACCGTTATACAAACGTCTTACCCTTCGTTTAACCATTATTAAAATAGAAATGTAGACTAATAAAATGTAGATTCTATTAAACATAATATGATCATCTGTTTATATCATGTTTTATGCAATTGTATAATAAATAACTAAATAATATGCGCCTGACCCAAAACTAATATCTACTTTTTGTTCCAACGCTTAAGCTTATTTATCCATCTTGGAACGATCCATGTGAGTGATAGATCTCAGCTGAAATCCAAATATAATATCCCCAACAGTCACATGCATAGTCCTAATCCCACGTAAAGATCAATTAAGTCTTATGTTGTAGGTATCAAAAGGTACGAGAGACTTTTCGATCTCACATACACCCAGACCCGAGATAAATATTTGTGGACCTCACATAAATTTGTTTAAAGTAATTAATGTCTATAATTCTAAAATACTAATATACACAATTTTATTTAAATGGTTATTTCAGCATAAAGTATGGATTAACCATCCAAACGCGATGGTATTTTGTTACTTTGTGTCTGTAGTCAATAAAACTACCTCCTTGGTTCGTTTTCGTCCGCAGTCTGGATACATCCTGTATATTAAAATAACTAATATTATGTTTTTTACACACTGTATATTAAATTATATTATCTACTATGTTTTTCTAAATGCCGGCCTGTGCAGGACGATAATTATCAGCCCTGCGTGGGTAGATGCGCTCCGGAAGCCGCGTCGGACGCTCCGCATAGTTTTCGTATGTATAATGTGGATGGCACGAGACAAGGATATTATTATGCCGCTGATTGTATGAGCTTTAAGCCTGTTTCGAAGGAAGGACGTATTTTCTTTATAATGGAATATTAAATGAGAGACTGCCTCGGTGGAGCAGTTGTACTACGATACGATTTCAAAGTGAATTTTCTATTCATTTATCAGTAAGGAATTAGAAATTTGTGTTCGTTATGTCGACAGGCTCGCCCCCTATCACATCATGATCCATCCAATATGTAGTCTTGAGGTAGGTGTTTTTTTAATTAAGGTTTTATACAGATTTTTAGCGATACCTATACCAGAAAAAAACACTAATAATTCTGTCGTAAGGATCAAACCTATGACAAATGCGGGTTTAAGTTTACCATCAAGATAGAAAGTAAAAATAAAACATCATGCGACGTTTTGAGACTGCAACCGACTGGAAAAACACGTATACCAGCCTTATCGTTTTCCATATTTACAAAACTCCATGCTAATAAAACAATTAGCACACATACACATATACAATAACATAAAGTGCACAACACATCCACGTGACAAGTCTGCGGCCTTGCGTTATCTGGTATTTGCGATACTACGTCAGCAGATAACTCTGTTTGATGAGCTATCATGGGGTGTGGTGCGGCTATTATCTATAGTATTTATAGCATACTAAAGTACCTTAGAGGCCTGATTATTGTGTGGCTATTAAATTAAATACAATGCAAAAAGAACCATTCAATTTTGAGGAGTTCTACTAACCAGCTCTGATTATGAATATCATCAGAGCATCGCGTATGGCCTAAGCAGTACCATTTATTATAAATAAGACGAGTTTATTGCCATTTTGTACAGTTCATCCATCCATCCATCATTTATTCAGTAAGAGCATACCATATCTGTGTGTAAACGAATATCCTACCACTCGAAATTATAACAAGAACTTTCCTTCATAATTTTATCGCATACCATCAGACATTTATGATAAATATCCTTAAATCAGCCAGCTAAGGAATGCATGACCGTATTTTGGTATTCTGCATGCGGAATAACGGATTATTGCACGCGCACACCGAGTTAATGCACGCGGCGATATTTACATCAGTCGGCTTAACTCGTCGCGTCGTGGCCATCAGTCATCTTGCTGACGACTTAGCTACAGCAAGCTTAGGGTTTCATGTTGTTAGTCTTTATGATACCCTGGTTGTTGTTGGACAAATTTATTTAGAAGAAATAAGTCTTGCGTCTAGTATATTCGACCATGATGTGGACATAAATATCACGATTTTTGCCCAAAAGGCGTAGGCGATACCAGGACACCCGCGTTTTGCCTTGTGTTTTCCGTCCCACGATATGAAAGGGGATTCAAATCTGATCAAATGATTTAATAATGAATAGAAAAACTCAAAATGACTTTGTCCTGCCCGAGATTCAAACCCGAGAGCTCACTGTTGAAATTATACCGTAGTAAAACTACCAAGGCAGAAAATACCTAAAATAATGATTGAAAATTAACAAATATAAAATTGATTAGATCTAATATTGGGCTAGTAAATTTAATTTATTGACTTAGGATATGCTTAGGATCCAAAGTCAGTCAATAACTTGTGGAGGCGTTTCTCAGTAACTCTGACGTCAGACACGATGCAGGAAAATCAAACGATAAACCTTTTTGCAACGTGTTTGCAAATATTGTTTACAGATAAGTAAATCAATATCAAACAGGGGAGCTTATTGTTTTATGTGATGTTTGCTAACAAGCATTGAGCCTTCGTGGTGGACTTAAGCTTAATCCGTTTTAATACTGTATAATGCAATAGGTATAGAGCATTTATCACTTACTGCTTTGGTTTTTTCTTCACCTAATATTCTTGGTTGATCTTTATTGACGGCGATCATTTACGTTTGGGAGCACCTCTGACTCGGTGAATGACTGAAATATGATCTGGGTAGAGGTGAACACTACTCTTCAGTCGATAGTTTATTTCGCCTATACTCTTACTACCATCTTACAAGCTCGTGTTAATTTATTCAAGTTACAAATAGGCAATAACTAGCACGAATTTCACATCTTTATTAGTTTTTTTTATGCTAAATTAACCCATTTAATTAAGACAATTCCAGACTCACGTAAATATATAAGATACATTATGTCTAAGATATAATATAGTGTCGTAAGGCAATGCTTTGTGTGCGTTTTGAAAGGATTGACAAATGTATGTTTCGCAAATCGTGTGCGGTGCGCCACTCGTAATATCATTGTGCGCAGATGAATAATGCGATCCTCGAGTGTGATTGTGCTCATTATTTTTGAATTTATCATTGTTTGGAACTCGTTTGTTGTTGGAGATGGATAACGATATATTTGTTAGTAAATGCCATGTGACGTCAGAATGTAGATTTTATTCTGAAAAATAGTCTTACAGACTTAGCATCCATTCGAATTTGTGAAAATAAAGGGTACAAAACAAAAAATATTATTCGACAGACGGCGAGAGAAAATCGTCTCTAGTCTGTGGATAATTGCCACAAAATTGATACTCTATTTGGACTGCATTGCACCTGTCATTGCTATTTTTTTTGGCATGGATGCTTTTACCTATACATCGAGACATTGACAAATTAAGTGTGTTCATTGACAGCGGTTCAACAGTCCATTAGCCTTCCATTACGCATTCATTATTTACCAACGAAATCGATAGTAAGCTATAAGCAGTTATCTATAATATCTCCTGTCTTTCCCAGGAGTCTCCGGAAGTCCGCATGGCGCTGCCGCTGCCGCCGCGCGCGCCCGACCCCTCCGCGCTCGCCGCCTACTGGGCCGAGTATGAGGACCTGTGCCGACAAATCAGCACTGCCAACCAGAACGAAGACGATGACAACCATTATGAAGGTACGTGATGCAACCATCGTAGGAAGTTTCAATTAGCTATCGTTTAAATCTTGATTACCATTACGAAGTTACAGGGGATAGTAATCATGGGGACATTCAGTGCTGTTGTTGAAAAAGCGTTTTTGTGTTACTAACGAACTTTTAATTAGCCATCATAAAATAGCTTTATAGAAATAGTCTTGTATTAAGGTTTAAGGTGCTTATCCTTGGAGTTCACAATCTGGTATCAATAAATAAATATTTATGATCCGTTTACTGTTTATGATATGATATATCATACGTAACTATGATAGTGATTAAAGAAGAGGTAGGCAGAGGTGCTGGTAGCAACCAGTACACCCACGTTTCGCCTTGTATGTTTCGTCCCGCGATGTGATAAGGGGCAAGCCTGTCATATCGGGTACAAATGCCTGGCTCTGTGCTGATGATCTATTGAAAAAATACTTCGCACGACCCGGGATTTGAACCCGACACTTCAGCTTTGTTACCATACCGTAGTACAACGACGCTATTATTTATTATTGTAACTAAACCCCTTAATAAATGAGGTCGATACCTGTAATACTACGAGCAGAAAATATTGGGAAATATGTGGATGTAGGCTCTTTTGTATGTCCGACAGAAGGATTTAATTATTAACTTACTTAAAGCAAAAAATATACAACTATATGTGACAGTTACGCTTCCGTAATCTAAGTGTGAACTAGGCCGCTCTATGATACTGTAATAAAATATCTTCATGAAAGCAACAAAAGATACCTAAAAAAATGTGTCTTGCGGTTCGCGAGAAAAAATACAAAAGATTTTAAATGACTGACGTAACCAACAACCGTTGATTCGCACGCACATCAACTTTCATCGGTTCGACACAAGACGCTTAATTCAATTGACATTTTGGTTGCCTTCCCCCACCGGCAACCTTGTCGTTACAACCGCTTTGTCCAACCAGTCTGTTTACTCGTGTTACCACGCTGTCCTAATGTTTACTGTGTATTGACATGTTTTACGATTATTGCGCTGGGAAAATTATTGGCCAATGGTCATTTAAATCTATTGATGGTTGCCCTGGTTGAATTATGTTGGGCAATATTTGTTGCGTAATTTTTTACGAATACAAATAAATAAGATGCTGATGATGAAGACAGGAGAAAAAAAATAGGAATATGAAGAAAAGAGTACATGAAGTGAATGTCCAGAAAATTGATCTGATTTCTACTCAGTAGTAATTGACTGGTAATATTAACCGCAATATCAATTAACGTTGTGGTTGAAATAGTAATGAGTGGGTACCGCGAAATGGAAACTACGCACCGGCTTATTCACAGACAGTTTTAAAACTATTTTAGTTATTTTATTTTATTTCTTTATTCTAAAGGATCATTCAGTGTTAAAAACATAAAACAGAGTTAGTTGTTGATTGTTTTATCTATTTCGCTTAAACTAAATTAAAAAATTGTTCAAAAGGGACAGAAATCGATAACTAAAATAAGTTTTGAAACTCTATGAATAAGGCCGGTGGTATAATAATATGTTTTTGCTAGATATAATAAAAATGTATGAAATCGAAGATTCGAAATTAAGTGATTTACAGCCGTTCTCTATAATCTATTTATCTTTAACAAGAGATTTCATTAGATATTTCGATGCAATTTATGTTTCAGTTAACAAAGATAGAGAGTTATAGATTAACGGCCGATGCCAATTATCAATCGAAAAAATTAAATTGAAGTCAATCTGGATTGTTTTCTACTTTTCGATTTGTCATTTACCATGTTGCCATAGATTTTTCACTACTGAGCATGATTATTGGCAATATAGTATCAGAAAAAAGATTGAGCTGTCAATCTCAAACGGCAAATTTTGGATTGGGATTGTTTATTGGCAGCGGCTGATAGTGTATATTTTTATTGATAGCTAGATTAGATAAACATAAATCTCTATATTTGTTTAATGAAGCGTATAATTGTACCGACATACTCATGGTAGCTATTTTAACCCCTGGTTAAAGATAGATAGAATATAGAGAACGGCCGTTAGTAGAGCTTTTATTCGCCAGTAAGATGATAAACAATGATGATGCTTGATTATGATCTTTATCCTAACAGCAAATCCAGGTTGCTCTACAAATATTTTAATGTGTAGAAAGGTTATCGAACTCATAATACTTAATGTATCAAACAGATTTTGGCAAAAACCACTTTTATGGGTAATATAATATAAGATCCATATAGTAAAATGATGTCATTTCTTCTTCGACACAATTGATTAAAACACGTATTAAATTAAATAAATACACCCAATAGTCAGATACATAGCCCGGACCTTACACTGAGATCTAGTCTTGTGTCGTGGGTATCAGAAACTACGAGAAGACTTTGGTCCCACAAGGCACAAGCACCCAGGGCCGAAACAAATACGTGTGGATCACATAAATATTTGCTTCATTATGGGATTCGAACCCGCGGCCGCATGTTTCACGCCCGGCGTCTAACCAACTGCGCCATGGAGACTGTACAAGAATTCGTTGCGTAGAGAAATGA
The DNA here is from genome assembly GCA_023078785.2 of Hyles euphorbiae. Classification (NCBI taxonomy): domain Eukaryota; kingdom Metazoa; phylum Arthropoda; class Insecta; order Lepidoptera; family Sphingidae; genus Hyles; species Hyles euphorbiae. The sequence goes on from CM041033.1 coordinate 19,565,785, forward strand.
GGATAAAGTTGTCACACTTCTGCGTAAAGGTTAAAACGAGATTGCATCAACTGTAGCTAAAGTACGAGGAATAATATAATCTGGTTATCGGTTGCAATATTTCTGATTCATATTTACCTACCACGGCTTAGTACTTACTACTTGGCAGGCGAAAAGCATCTGGGAAATCCCTACGTCGCCTATAGCAACAGAGACTCTTCAAGTTAAAACATTATAAAATGGTCTTTGATTTCGTGGTTCCAAGCAAATGCGGAAGTCATCAGTTCATCACATCCAACTGCTCGGTCCCACTGAAGAATGTGACCTTTAAGTTCGAGGAGGTGGCTACCCTCACCTGGTCTAGTTCGTGTGATGTGATCGATACTTTGACTAGGAGAAAGTAGGTGTCTTTGTAGTTTCTAAGACTCGCCTTGTTTCAATACCGTGTTGATTGATTGATCCTTGATCCTGTTTGACAGAAGTAACAGTGGTAGACGTGTGTGAGAGAGTCTGTACAAACATTAGGTCATTGTAAAAAATAATATACCATTATCTGAAAGACAATTTACGAAAGATTGCTCTACAAAACACTGTTTTATTTATATGTATAAAAATGAGTCCAACCGTCGAAAGTAATGCTTGAATTCAAACAAGAGGAATGACTCATCAAAATAATTATAAAAAATGGCGATGTTCTTGAAAATACGCTAACGTTCACACATGATTTCTTAACTTCGTATTTAATCCACGGTCATCGCTGTCGGCCCACTTGCGCAACCAGCGCGATGATAAATAGAACGGAAGGCTGTGTACAGTAACATTTTATTACTGTGTTTATGTAAGCTAATTATGGTTTTAATTAAATATTAGACGATTTTTTCTATTGATTAATGGGGCGTGGTTTGAGGTTACACTGAGGTTTACATATGTCGTAATGATTTTTGCTATCGCTTCATGCGTTATAATTGAAGATGCTTGTTGTTCGACGTTCTCAATGGCTGAAAACAATTTTCTAATAATTGAGTTTATTTTTATTATTTCTTGAATGTTCGTAGCTTTATCACAAAAATTAATGCTCTTTCCAAGTTTGGTTACCACTATGACATTACGTCGTATTTTGTTTACCAGAAAATTTAAGCATATCTTGCTGAAGAGGTAATTTTCTATCGTATCCGTACGTCTATCGTAAACATGTAATTTGAGAATCATATTAACACTATTTACCGTAACCCTAACAATATTGTTCATTGCGTTGTTTAACAGTAAACATTTTCAGATAAGCCAAAGCATGTTTTGAAACTAAATCCGAATGACAACATTATTTTTCGCATTAAATTTTATTGCGTCGATGTATTTTAGTGTTTTTAAACTATGTTTTGGTGTTATTTTTGTATGTTGAATAGATTTGTAAACTTCACTTCGGAAGAAGTTATTAAAATTAGCACAGTTATTAAATATTTGGTAATGTTCAAGAACATCTATTGAATCTTGAATTAGGTATAGACTATAGAAAATATTGTACATCATAAATAAATTGGCCCATATAAATGTATCTCAGATAATTAATGTGTAGTTTTGCTAAATGGTTTTATTAGGTTAATGAGATGACTGAAGCCAAATAAGTTATCTTTGTTTTGCCTCATTTGTCAATTAAAAAGCCCGGTGATGCCGCTATGTTATTCCCCCTTCAAGTATTCATGAGCGTTGATTATTTTACTATAAACATTTGAGCATCAAGGTATATAGAATATTAAAATCATAAAGTTACAAACAAAAAAAATGTTTTACAAAGAAAATATAGGCTCTTTAATGAGAGTTATGGAACGCGGTAATTTAACATTCTTTTGTAGGATTATTACCAAGCCTTTCTTAAAGGTTAATTGAACAATGTCTGGCGCACTTGAGGTATTTTCTATAGAGAAAATTTATATACTTACTTTTGTAATAATTATTATTGTTGAAGCTGATTAATAATTCTGCATACTAACGAAGTGATGGAATGCTAATTTTAATTGATAAATTAATATTTTAAGATATACCTGTTTGCAGTTGTGTACTAGGCACTTGACAGCTGTCACAAATGACAGATGTATATGACTGCTTGACAGAAGCCGGTTGTAAACAAATGTTTGCAATTAAATAATAATTATTTGTAGTAACTATTAGGTAAGTCTATTTGTTTTCTTTGTGGAATCGAAATATGCAACGTAGTATCTGTTACGCCTGAATGTTATTTATGAAGCGTAGAGTATTGATATTATAAAGAGAGGACTGTCACACATTTGCGTCTTCAAACACGTAGATATTTTCTTGTTCCTAATGTTGGTAGCGTTCCTATATAATTGAAAGTTGAACTAATTATTTAAAAACAAATTGCAATAAACTCTTTTTATAAGCGAAAGTATATAATATAGCTTTTATCCTTTTTAAAAGAAGTTTGAGTGAAATTAAATAATAGCCTTAAACTATTTTTTTTTCTTTTCCGAGTATTTCGTACATGTTGGTTAACCTATCAAACATTAGTCACAGGACAGAACAAAGTGGCCCGGCACACACAGTTTTATGTACGTTTTTGAAATATATTTTTCCCTCTATATTTTAAATACTCTAGTAAAGTGGAGATCAATAGGCTCTCTCTATAATTGAATGAATGAACAAAGTAAATAATCTAAGCACGATGTTAGTTTGTTTTGCAAACTCAGCGCCGGTTTCCTTGACACACCCAGTGTCTTAATGGCTATTGTGACATGTACCTAACTTACATGTGGTTTTAACATTAAGAAAGCTTTAACTAAAAGAGCCAGTGCATTACCGCGCATTATAAAAAGAGGTTAAATGCTTTTAAGAGTAAAATAATGTTTTTTTACAAACAGCGGCCAGTGCTAGTTTTTTTTAAAATGTTCATTAAGAAGATAAAGCCAAAGGAACTGTAGAACATACAGCCATTAATGGCACTTATTATGTTTCTAACATTTTAAACTTTTTTAAAAATTATATGAATGTTTTTTATTTCTATAATAGAATTATAAGCCTATAAATAATTATATTATTTTTTATCCTTATAGAAAATGCTTGAGACAATAATTGCGAGCAATCGTAAATAGATATTTGTTATACTATCGAATATTTGTACAATTCGGCGCATATTTTAAATTCACCATGCATTCCCCAATATTTCCGTCTACACTACCTATAGTACGATAGCTCATTAGCACAACACTCCACAGATGCTGGACCTTTCATACAGCCTTGAAATACCATCAACAGGTTTCCGCAGCAATTTCTACGAAACAATTACAACGAAACGTTAATGTGGCCACTCCTTCAGATGCCTATTGCGTTGTATTATCGAGCCATTGATTTATAATCGTGTTAACTCGTTTTAAGGCATTCCGTTTTGAATTTATATTAATAGACGAAGATTTTAAAGATTGGAATGTCGTTGAGATTTAAAAGTAATGAGTGGTGTTTACACCTGGTGTGTTTAGTTATAGCTAACACATAAATGGTTAATCATATTATTTATTTATTGTACATTCTTGTAACTGTATTATTACAGTGACAAATTGACTTGTTTACGCAACTGTTATTTTTCTAATATTGTGTAAATTATATATTATACTCTTTTATTTTTCTTATAAAAAGCAATAAAGAACTTGAAATATGACAAAATATATGATGTTCAACATTATGTCAAATATGCCAACAGCTAAAATTGGCCCATACAGCCAAAGATCCGCATTGAGACGCGCAACTGGCTTGGCCAGCAATAAGTTTGTTAATGGCTGGCCGTGACACGCTGCTTACTCTAGCGTGAACACTTGGGATGTCACGCGGCGTGACGGGAACGGTATAACTACGAGCTATATTGGGCAAGGTTAGTGAGAGACACATACGGTAATAGGGATTTGGTCTACATTTAGCTATCTTCTACATTTGAAAAGGATTGATTGATACATAGAAAAAGGTTTTAGCCACGTCGTCTGCAGCTAAGTATATTTTAAGTGATACGAAATGTTGTTTAATTTTAATGTGAAAAATAATATAGCTAACTTGAAAGTGAATGATGTCTGATAAAGGCACAACCTATGAAAACATTACAGTGGTAGAGATCATGTGATAAAAATGAAGGCACACACCTGTAAATGAGGATTAATTTTATCGCTTGCTAAAACGATGACGAATAACTGAGATGTAACCTATATGCAAGAAAGGTATTTACAATCTATTTTCCAAATATATGAGATACCAGATAGCCCTTATCCAACGTGATGGACCAAGAACTAAGTCTACTAAATAATAGACACGGTTTGTTCCTCGCTCTGATACAGTCCAGGAAATGTAAAACTAACAATTTGTCTAGTACTGAAAAACAAGATAATTTCTGGTGACAACCTTCAATTCAGTATGAGAGTGTCGCCACACGACCGTCCACTTGCAGCCAATGGGGCGTCAGTGCGGACAGCGGGCAACCCGTTATATCGCAATGAGATTCTTCGGCGTAACGGGACCGCGCGCCGCCCGACACGTCACCTGCTCAGTGCCGGGGTGAATGGGGAAATGTTAGAGATGGAAAGGGAAATTGGGAGATAGTTATGGGAGGATAGTTAAGATGTAGAAATAGTAAAGAAAGCTTTGAGTATTAAAAATAGGAGATACTAGATGTGTTGGGAAATGGTAGATATGCAAGCAAAACTATACTATTTTTTAATAACTTATAATTTGAAAATGGTCCGAGTATTTCATCAATAAAATGGAGCTTTATACATAAATTAAAGGCGAGAAGTAGTTTTGATGTAACAAACATAGAATTTGCATTGAAATGTAGTTAATGGGAGATACAGTAATTATATAACTTGAAAAATAAGTAATGCTTACAGCTATTGATTTTCAATAAAAATAAAATTCATAAATAATTCCAACAAAATAATATCACTAAACGATACGTGCTTTAAACCTTTGAGGAAAATCGTGTTTGTAAATACAGATATATTAACTTTAGATAGACTAAATATAGATTTGTCCATTTAGATTTCAATTATTTATTTAAGGAGCTATATTACTGATAAAATTATCGATAATGATTAATAAACAATTCAGGTATAGAAAGTGTATTCGCCATAATATATTAAAATTTCTCGATTAGAGGTCAACCATACAACTTTCAGCATATGAAATAAAATTACAGAATATTGCTAAACCGTTCACAGCACTTAGCGTGTAGCCGCGGGCCTAATGAGCTCGAAAGTGTTAACATTTTTCGAAATCAAAATACATACCACAATATTATAGGTCATAATGTGGTTACAGTTAATGGTAGCTCGCCGTCGTAAAATGGCGAAAGAGCGTAATAGAATGATCGGCCCCGTACGTAATTAATTGTTACATATAAGTGCAGGCATCGTTTACGATTGAGAAGGGTCAAATTTAAGTTTAGATGGCTTGAGGTAGGTAATTAAGTTGTGCCGGATCTTAGGACAAGCTTTATGGACGGATGAGACGTGATTAAGTATACTCGTAATGTGCAGAAGCAAAACCAAGCAATAACATGAATTACAAAGCAATGCTTGGCAATCCACTTCGCTCGCCATTCTGAGACATAAGATGTTAATTCTAAATATGGAATAGTTACTCTAGCTACAATCTCAGTCCAATCAGAAAACAACAGTGCATTCACACGGTTGTTTGGATCTTAATATGGAGTCAGGACTATGTATGTGAATGTTGGGTGTTATTTTTATTTCATCTCATCTTTAAAGCTTTGAATGAGATTCACAAGCCAATATATATACATCCGCACCATCTTTTAAAGGAAACATATATCTAATCGCTCGTATGTTTATGAGCACGATGTCGTAACTATCTGCGCGAACCGCCTCAATTTTGAGCGATAACATAATGGCTGTATCTAATCTGTAGATATTCAATTTGTATTGCGTAACTTGTTATCTTTATGTTCTAATTACCACCAAGGACATAACCATTATATATTGCTTGTACATTTTATGTGTAGCATAATTAATAAATTAGCCAACCAGTAAGTACATAATGATTATGTACTTAATATATTGCAAATTTGAAATTCAAATGATTTCTTTTTTCAATTTTCAAGTTTAATTTTGATATGTGATTTTTCCAAGAGATCCCTTTCTTCTATATTCACAATTTAGCTTTAATAAAATAAGTAATAATAAAATATTATGTGCGATTTTGGCGTGCACGTGTTTCGCTACTGAATACTACTTAGAGCCTTATTACTTACCCCTTGATAGACAAACGCGTAATCGTCCTATGCGTTTCACCTTGACAAAAGTAATTAAATGTAATTTGTCCTACTAGATCACCTTGGGGACATAAACGAAAAAAATATGTATGATCTATTAATTAAACTATCCAATAGAATTGCACTGGTATATATTCTGTCGCTCGATTACATTAACACTCAATTTAATATTAATGTTAATTGTATGAAGGTTGTAGATTTATTATTTATTTGTTTCTGGTTGTGGGACCGCAAAATCATTTAGTATTTATTACGACACAATAAAAGTTTACTGCGGGATTGGTTGTCGGTACTGGTGCGTAAAATATTTTTTAAATGCTGTCTTCTTATAATTAAGCAACCTAAGAAACGGTAGGTGGAGTTAAGAGAATTCCACATTTAAATATTTGTATTGATTCAAAAATGACTTCATTGAATTAATAACTTAATTTTAAATGCTTCGAAGTTAATTAAATATCATTTTTATGGATATATTATAGTTAACATGAGCGTTAAATCTAAAGCTTTGCAAAAGTTGCAACAAAAATATCTTAGTCAAGATTTCACTTTAAGTTTAAAAAGTATTCTCGAAATTGTAGTATTGTGGTTACAACTTTACAGATCGTTCCCCACACCGTGCCATGTGTTTGGGTGATCCATAGGTATTTTCAGTCGCTAAGGGTCTATGCGACCGAAGTCTCTTGTAGTTCAGTTCGGGATCAGGTGTATATAAGTGAATTTTGTGGTTGATGTATGTATTATTTGTATTTACAATGGCGATAGGCTCGCCCTCTATCACATCGTGGGGCGGAACATAAAGCGAGAAGTAAGTGTCCTGGTCAGGGGAACCTCTGTCAACCTTTTCTAGGCGTAATTTTAGGCGTGATTGGCAGTTGCAAGTATTCTCTGTAACGGGTCCATCAAGGCTAAACTAACGTCATTGCATCAACGTCCTTTAGATGCGGGAGTTGCGACAGTACTAACCATGTCAATTGTAACTCGTTTGTCATTGTTGATGCTCGGGTGCGCGCTATCTGATTTGTAAATGAATATGAAGCGTTTCGTGTACTGGGACGTTTTGGGTATTGCACCTTGTCTAGAAAACCCAATGATATTCTCGGAAAGAACTGGAATTCTTTGGTTTTTCGGGGCAAAGGAGGAAGGGGTGCGGTCTAAACCTTGTGTAGCCTTAGGTACCGTACTTAATAGGTTAAAACTTATAGTCTGAATTACGATTAAAATTTTTTGTACATACAATTTCACAATTAAAGAAATTCTAAGTTATATAACTCGTCCTAGGCTGGTGCGGTAAATTCTTGTTATGGTAAATGAGAGCTATCCATCAGTAGGACGCTAATGGGCTACTATTATTAATTGTCATACATCTCTAATCTTTAGATCTAGGTCACTCCACCTGACTACCAATGTACGCATAAAAATCTGATAGTATAATTGGCGGCAGTCGGGCTCAATTCCATATCTATTCATCGCTAATAGCCGGTGAAGTGGCTTGCGTAACCAGCAATGTAACGCGAGATTTGACGGTCACTCGTTGCACGCAAATTACGTGTAGATATGGCGAATAGTTTCTATCGATGTTTATCTTTTGTGTTATAAAAGTGCGGAAATATACAAGTGAATGTTGTGATGGGATGCGATAAACGGTCTATGAAACGCATATCACTTGGGGAATATCAAATTTGAATATAGAGGTTAGAAGAAGCAGATATTGTTCAAAGTGTCTCATCATTAAAAAGTTCAAAAGTCATCGCACAAAATGAGTATTTTGTATGAAAAGTATTATCCCATAGATTGATATTCAATGAACGATTCCTATTTTAAAACTATATGTGTAATAATTTCGACAGTAGTAACCTGGTTATCTAAATAACGATTATGTAGAAAACATACATTTACATGATTCACGTAACAGTCATCAAAAATTTTAACCGTCTATTGACAGGCCACCCACCTATCATCGTAAGTCATTTAAGAGTATCAAGTTGGTATCAAGCTTATCTGTTCGTTTAGGGAGTCACTCAAGACGAATTGTCCCTTTATATTTATTTTTAAAAGTGATGTCATGAGCGCGGTATTTTAATTTTAAACATTCACCTCAGTCGTCAGTAAAAAGGTTTCATCAGGTATTTCCGAAATGTTACCTCGTGTGTGTCACAATTTAACGATCAAGTAAAAACAATGAAATTGTATATGTTTAAAGATAGTAAAATTACACTTTTCAAATGTACATTGCGTTAGTGTCTATTTTATTACTCCGTTTTATAGACAATAAGATATTTTTCTTCATACGGAATTAATTCAGTCAATGTCTGTTGATCTGCTGATTGTTAATTGATTCCCTTCCAAGCTCATGCGAGGCGGTGTTAGCAACAGATTATGTATTTAAGAACAATATTGTTCATAGTTTCGGACCACTGCCTTTCCACAGAAAAATAAAGAAACTCTGATAAAATTATAAAGTCAGTTGATCCAAATTTGTAATGTTATGTAATCCTTTCACAAAGGGACAAAAACATGCATTAATCGGAGAACTTTATATAATAGGAATTGATTGTTATTAAAATACGTAATTGAGGCACACGTATTGTATTAAATAGAAAGTTCAATAAAAATAGTAAAATTACTTAACAACTAGTGAAAGGAGAGTGAGCCTCACATGCTTTGATTGGCGTTAAACACTTCTTCACGGTTATAACATATATAATTTTCATCCTTATATCGTCGCAGTAAGGTGCACAATTAATGAATAATAAGCTGGAAAAGCTTAACAGCATCATAAACTGAGGAATTATGAAATCTTGTTAGAATTATGAAATAACCCTAAGCGGAAAATTATGAAATAGAAGAGCCTGACTAATCGGCTTCGACTACAGTATGAATATACCAGGATACCAATTTCTCACACAAAACTAAGGTGACGTTACCACCGCCTGTCTCCTTGTCTTTCGTTCCGTCGCGTCAGTGAGATTACCAGTCAACCAAGAACTAATGCTCCTATTCTTCTATCGTTTTGCCATCTCTTTACTCTGCGTGAGAGTAAGCGATCAGATGAGTCTTTTGCTCGTTTGCCGAAAAGATTTGATAAAATAAAGTCATAATATTCAGTTTTATTTTCGAAATTTGAAAATAGCAACGTCCAATTTGTGATTTCAAAAGGCCAATATTTTTTCGATTTTGTAATAATATCTTGTCGAGAGTACAATGACTCGGAATTTCGACAGTATTTTTTGTCAATAAACCACACATAATAAATGGAAAATATAAAACCAATTTCAAATTACGTGTACCGTAATTTTAACCAGTACCGTTCTTTAGAAAAAAATGAACAAGACTAAAAGATCCAACTCCATCCAACTGAGGCAGTTAAAGAAACGTAAAATACTGCACTTGCAATTCTATAAGAATAAAAATTGTTCATATTGACTTTATTCTTTTTTTGTTAATATAAGAAATTGGTATCTACGTTTATAAGATATAAATTCATGCCATTGTATCATTTAAAAATATTTTTTGAAGTCTCTTATCCATTGTAATAATAGGAAAATGGCAGTTCGGATATAATTCGGCTCATGTGCTTTTTCAAGTCTAGTTATATGAATTCGATTTTTGTAAGATAACATAAAAAAATCGAATCCGTAAAATACACCATATAATAGGTAGATGGATAAGCTAACTCAGGTTGCAGGAAATCGGTGGATAAAATTCATTTTCAAGCTGTCGCTTTGGATAACATTGAGAGACCTATGGTCAACAACAATTAATTTTCTTAGTCAAATGATAATGATTATGTATTTGTCAAAATTCGGAATAAGTTAAAAGGTCTTTGTTATTTACATTTATCAATATAATACATTTTGTCAATAATATTGTATACAAAAGTTCGTACTTCGTATCTATTGTGGCTGGCAACGATTACGTCATAGCTGAAATAGTATGGCCATGAAAAATAATAACAACGGATTCTTTTGTGCATACATGTATTGTAGTGTAGGATTTAAGTACGTCTAGTTATTCCATATTGGCCGTTTTTATAACACAAAAAAATAACAAATTGGTTTTTACCGAAACCATTTTTATTGTTGCTAGTTATACTTTTTGGGAAAAAAAGAATATGACTACTACATTATCCAAGCTAATAAAAATTTATTAGTTTGAGAACTTCAATTTAATTTGAGAGCCTACGTAGCCATTTACGTGGGGATCTGATAGAAGCGGAAAACCGCTAATATTTGTGTACAATGCTGTGATGATGATGATTTTGTTTCGGTTTTATGTTATAGGATCGGAAAGTTCCTTATACTTTCTGACACCCACTACATAATCACAAAAACTAATTATGTTACTAATCTCTCATTACATTTCCTTTGTGGTTCCAAAATCAAAATGTACAGTTAAAATATCATATAATATTAACAGCTTACATCATACACGACCCGCCCACAACATTCCCGTTAAATCATTTGAACAGATTATAAATAATGGTATTTTTAAATTTATTAACCACACGGCATTATATATTAATCGAGTACCAAATCTAGAGCAAGAACAATGCGTTTATGACAGTGAAATAATTTAGAGCTATTAGAGTGAACGCTACAAGGTTACCGCTGGAACCACAGTCGCTGGTTTTAGTACAGTCAACGAAGCATTTTTTCCTGCATAATTTGCCAGGAGTTTTTTCTTTTCATGAAGAGGTGGCATATGACCCCACTAAGTTAAAAACCCAAAATACTTACAAAAATGGCGTCCGCTAGAGCCGCCAAATTGGAAAACGGGTTTGAAGCCATATCTCCGGAACCGTCCACTTTAGGCCCATCATGCTAGGACTTTTTTTGTAGATAATTAAATTTCTAATCTTTTTTGTTCAATAATTTTTTTTGTACCATTTACCGTTCGCGATTTACAAGGTTATTAATATTCGTTTCTTGCCTTTTTGTCCATATCTCTGTTAATAATTGTTTAAACAAAAAAATGTTAATAACTAAACTTTTAAATCAATAAATTCTTAACAACTTTTCACCCATACTTTTTTTCTCTAAAATCAATATTTTAGAAGTTATCGCGCGTTGAATGGTGTACTACCGAATCAAGGTCAATGGAAACGAAGGATGCATAGCGTAATTATGAAATCCAATGATTTCTCCATGATTATCACGTAATTAATTAAATACTGATGGCATAAGGGAACAAAGCAATGAGGAAATAGTAAATTTTGTTAAAAATGCATGTAAAATTTATTGTAAAAAAGGTATAAAATGAAAATTAATCATCTTCTTCAACTCTCGTCCGTTTCGCAGGTGGTGAAGATTCTATATCGATGACGTTGTCCTCTTCCTCTTCATCTTCTTCAATGTCATACAAAGATTTCAATGCTTCCATTAATTTTCCATTGGGGTAATTCATAACATCTTCATCGTCATCGCCCAATTCTGCATCGTTCACTAGGAACTCAGGTTGATTACTGCATGTTTCTTCAGAGCAGTTCTCACAAATTACAGTACAGTCCAAGCCTGCCTTTCGGCACCCACGGCTCTACCCCAACCTGTTCTGCATTTGCATGAAATGCATTCCAGTAAACTAGGTGGTGCAAATGGCATCTTTGATGCTATTGGAATGGATGACGTGTTCAGGCGTGCAGCTGGCGTCGACTGCCTAGGCATAGGATTTTCGAAATTAATGCGCGATAACTTTGAAAATATGGATTTTAGAAGAAAAAAGTATAGGTTAAAAGTTGTAGAGAATTTATCGTTTAAAAAGTTTAGTTATTAACAATTTTTTGTTTAAACAATTATTAACAAAGATATCGGCAAAAAGGCATGAAACGAATATTAATAACATTGTAAATTGCGAACGGTTAATGGTACAAAAAAAAATATTGAACAAAAAAGATGGGAAATTTAATTATCTACAAGAAAGGTCCTTAGCATGATGGGCCTAAAGTGGACGGTTCCGGAGATATGGCTTCAAACGCGTTTTCCAAAATGGCGGCTCTAGCGGACGCCATTTTTGTAAGTATTTTGGGTTTTTAACTTAGTGGGGTCATATGCCACCTCTTCATGAAAAGAAAAAACTCCTGGCAAATTATGCATTGCGGACAAGAGTAACCCGTCGCTTCGTTGCCTGTACTATTTGGTTTAGATTGTTTTAGACACAATGTATAGGAAATTTTAATGGTTTTTAAACTTCTAAATATTAAGAGCCTTTGAAATAAAACTATTATTTACGGATTTTATCCGATAAGCTATGTGTTGTGACCACGAAAGGTGTAAAGTAATCGAAACGTCTGGAAGTTAAAAAATGTAAAATATATGCCAAATCCGCGATAAAGTCTGTAAATGATATTTCAATATGGAACATTCGCGGAAATGTATGAAACCATTATTATTAGCCTCATAAGGAAACATTAATCGTTTTACGAAAGGACGATTGTATTATTTTTTTCGTTGAATTTTCTTCAAGAGTTGTTTCAGGTTTTAACGTTCTGATTGATGAATATAAAAGTTGAAGTTTCGGTTAAAAAGATATTCCCCACAAAAATATTTTGTTGTTTATAACTTTATAACCAACCAAAATTAGTGTCAGAAGTGACATAACCGATGATACATTATCCTCTCTCGTCTAACTTTCTTATTTATTTCCATTTAAATGCGTTTTATTCAAATATTTGCTTTAATATGGATTTCTCTTATTGATATATAGGCAATAAAACTTGTATATTATGTAGGTATTTATTTTAGAGTTTAGTTTTCTAAATTATAGCAATTAATGTGGATTTTCTGTATACTTAATGTAAATAGATTTGAAACCGCTGGCGATTCAAATAATATTACGACTCAACTATATTTCAAAACTTGAAATCTTTGTGATACAAAATATATATTTTTTTTTTATTTAAGTTCCTATTCTACTAAGTTGAAATTGGGTTTCCTATTCTAGTACTTGAAATTGGGTGTCATTGTTTCTATGTGTAGTAGGTAATTGGTTTCAAAATCATCTCAATTTAGTTTCTAAACTTCTACCGTATTTTTTTATCTTCCAACGTTTAATTTACAGCAAACATGACATCACCCAGCTAGGAGCAGCTAATTACATGAGCCGCAGTATTATTACTGTTTGATTTTACCCAGGTCAAATATTTACAAATATCGTTTGCAGACGATGTGGTCAGCGAGAGATGACGCCGGCTTTAAAATTCTATGATACTTGCAGTTTCCTACTAGTTTGAAAAAATTAGATTTCTTAAAAAAGGGTTTTTAAAAAAGGGCGAGAAGAAACTGAAAGACTCCTGGGGCAATTATATATAACTCCTGTTTTTATTTTTTAATTACATTTGTTGTGCCAACAAATGTTATAATAATCTTCAACTATAAGAAGTCCACTGTTAAACACAAGCTGAAGGATGTCCATTGCGACGTATTTGAAGCGGTCGCCATCCAGAGACTTCCTGAAACCAGCAACAAATATCACATTGAATTAAATATCCCGAAACTGTCATTTTTTGTCTTCCATTCCAAGGTCTGATTTAAATAATGGCTTAAATCTTATTAATTATGCGTAATTAAGATTAATGTCGTCTTTGACTGACGTGGACTTATCTATTGTCAAATGGAACTTCCTTGTCAGTAAGTCCAAGGTATAAGGTGTTGCTTCCTAGAATGAGCTGATGGCTCTTAATATAGTAGTGATCAGCTTGACAGTTGGTGAGCCGAATACATAACTCCCTGTATTAGCATTTGTGTTATGCTTTGTCGCATACATAATGATCTATGGCATCATCTAAGAGTACATGCTTTATAAGGTGGGAATGAGTGATGGTTATTCATTATTGAACGGCATAGCAGATGCAACACAGGTAGCAGCATAGGAGATTAGCTATGTTGCATATATGTCTGGAAGTACTGCCTAAAATATGTTTCTTTTGAAGCAGTATAGAAAGAATGAATCGGTTGTACTTAAATTATATCTTGAATTAAATTACTTACGAACGGATACTATCTTACCACTAACTATACGAACAGAATCTCCGACAATCTTATTCATCGAACAAAGTGCGGCAGAAACGTTACTTAGCAAATTATTTATGGGATAGTGGTAATAATATTCCAGTTTGGCTGTAATATTTCAAAATCTACAAACGGTGGACTGGCAGAGAATGCCTCAGTCTAAATCCGCCTATATACAATTATTTGAAGTTTAATAAATAACTTGTACCATTTACGCATGTGGAACAAAGAGCCATAAACTAAAACATAAACTACAGGAGCCGTATAGCAGCAATTTATCATAAAGGGTTCCATTGACAAGATAAAGGCCTTGTAACACGTGGACAACCTTGTGGAGGCATCAGAGCTTTGGCCACGTACGACCAGTGCCAGTAGATAACCGATGACATCACTTTAATTGTTATTAAGGCCACCTTATTGTACGCGAGCAGGGTTCAAGGAACTAATGCGTGTCTTTTACAAGCAAATGAACTGACGAGGATGAATTTAAGGTATTTTTTCTGTTGGAAAGAGTACTTTGTGGCTGATTCAGTGGTCAAGTATGTAAAACAGTAGGTGATTCAGCAGGGTGTATTAATCTACTTACAATTGTATTTTTTTTACGTCCATAACAAAGTAGGTTATCAGTGTGCTTATACTTAAGGATGACTAAACTTACCATAGCAATGAATTTGTTTATCGGGTTTAATAAAAATAATAAGCCTGTGTTAAGTTAGAATTTTATGCCGTTTCATACCGAAATGTCATTAGTCACGTCCTGGGCGCCCCAAATCTGCCACATTAATATCATTGTCCAAATTCACGTCCAACTAATGATACAGACGCCTCCACAACCTCTCTTGCGTAGGATGTATGTTTAGCATTACCAACTTGCCTTACCATTCCGAAATCTTCATCTACAATGATGTCTTCAAGTTCTTTATATTCATCAGCAGCATGAGTAACTTTGTCTTCTTTGTTATAATGCTTTTGACTAACGTATCCACTTCTGGCCTAGTTTTTTTGTAACAATTGAATGATCTCAATTGATAGAGGTGTGTACTAATTTGTGTAATTAATTCAATTGTAGGCGACCGGACCGGTTTGATGAATGTTGCTGACTTAAAGATATTGTATACACTGCCCCTTTTTATTCTATAAGGTAATGTAAAGCAGGTTAGTAAGATTCTTGAGGCAATCAATATTATTGTCATGTTTTATTGAATGGAATATGAAAAGTAATTTAGAATACATGCCTAAACTAATACTAACTAATTCAATGGACATAATTTTCGAAGATCCGGTGACTGTTAGATAGGTGGTTCCTTGAGTGGCAATTATATTTGGGCTATCCTGGTATAACAACTCCATGGATAGAAGAAAGACGATCAATTGAAGGCGGATGCTTCTTCTGGTCAAGGGCATTATCAGTTAGAGTAAATCCTTCTCCGGCGGGAAAATTTTTGTCAGTCAAAATTCATGGAAGTGATTCGATTTATTATCAGTTACTTAATGCATTGTAGTCATTCTGCGCCGCCGTGATTGTATGATAAAGAATAGCCTTTGTTTATTTATAATTTATCGGTAATTCTGATAGCTTTGTTGTCACTAGACATCCTTATTTGTTATTTCGGCACTCCTTTTGTAATGGAGTCTATTTTTATTTTTCCTGTATTTGTTCAGTGATTTCTGCTATATTGCAGCATAAGCATATTTATCATAATACCGCCCAAAATAAATCAAGAAATAGTGACACAACTTCTGTTGACTGTTGTACATCATTTAAAATATTTTTTCTTCTAGATTTTTACCAATTGAAGGAGGTAAAGGTACTCCTGACCTTCCAACTTATCTCGCACTCTCTATTTTATTTCATTTTCATTCCATTCTTAAAGCTCAGATTTTCATTTATGTTTGTTGTTCACACACAATAGCGATCAATAATCATCTGTTGAACCCATGCCGCTTGAAACCAAACCAAAAAGAACAGTTCAGAAAACACACGAGACCAATTTCGCAAAGCTAATATTTGTTTGTACTTATTATCTACAATGATATTTTATGCTTGCGTCAATCATCGCTATTGACAGATAATGTGAGTGACGAGGCACCGTGTCCCCGGCGGCTTAGTAGTTAGTCATTACCGCTCATTTGCCGTATCCTGTGCAGGACTGTGGTTAGAGATCCCCGTCGATACATCCGACTATAATTGACTGTAATCCAACCTCTAATTATGCTGTACTTGGTATTTTATTTATGATGTCTTATTTGTTGTTTACGTGTGACGTTTTTATTGAGTTATTTATTTATAATGATAATACAGGGTATAAAGTTAAACTGTGATTGTGTGGCCTGCATTTTGTTTAACATTGAGAGGAATCGGGCTATAGTTTACGACGAAATCATAATATGATGGAACTTCGAAATAACTGAAGACTCACAGATGCGTAGAATGGGATCAATTAGATTATGTCATAATATGTGTAAGCATTTTTTGCAAGCCCATTTGAAACACTTGTAAAAAATTATTTAATCTTGGGAATGGAACAGAGAACTAAAGAAAAGTTTAAGGAACAACTAATTAGAAAAACCGATATATTTGTTTGGAACGATGAGATAATTGTTAGTTTTTCTTATCTCAGTCAGTAAATGGTAATTAATTAAGAGTAAATAAGATTTAAGTTATTTGGTTATAAACGACATTCCACCACGTAGCCAGATGGATCTGCTTACTCGTATTGACAATGGCCTCTGATCAGTTGTGTTTAAAATATTGGTTTTAATCTGTATATTTTATACATAACTAAGCATAAATACTGGCTAACATGTAAACATTTATAGCTAAAAATGAATTCTATGTAAGCTTGTTTTAATGTGTTGGCTTTTCAACCATTTCTTGAGTGAGGGTAAAAGTAACTTAATCTGCCTTTCCTTTTCCTTCGACAATTTTAAAGCAAAAATATTTTACTCAATTGCTAAATAGTTATTTTACTTAAATGAAAGAATTAAATTATATGCTCAATGTAGAATTGATGTTGCAACCCACCTATTTCCAGATACACTATAACCAAATGGTTCGAATCGAGTTACCCGACGACTTTATAAAAAAAAACCACAGATGAACTTCATTAACGTGAATAAGTTAAATCATGTTAACAGGATATAAATAATACTTCATCGGGTTTTGCTTTTCATAATGTGTTTTTTCTACATATTTAGCTTGTGGCAATATTAGTTACAGAAAAACTAATTTCATACACTTGACAGTAACATCAAACGTCGAGACAACGGATAACCGCCATGTTTCTGCCTAAAATTAGCTTGTACATGGTCTCGGCCATTTGACAGTTAATTAGCTGATTAGTGATTTTTTCCGTCTATAAATAACGTTTTTGAGTCACCTTATATTAACGACATTTGAAAACTGCATTAAGTTTTTGTGAATAAGATTAAACTCCAAAGCAACTAGCCCAAGCATTAGATGACAATGTCAGGTCCATGATGTTAGGTGACACACAATCGGCCACTTTCTCGTGAGAACCGCCGGCGTCATTGTTCCGCGATCACAACATTGACTTTCATCGGTTTTCAATGGCAAATATTATCATAATATTGCCTGTTATTGTTTGATTAGCTTTCATTCACTCACTGTTGCGGTTCACATTTTTATTTTATACTTTCTGTTTTTGCGGTTGTATTTTTTTGTGGTTGAAGTGACATTTTGGGTAGATCTATGATTATAAGTTAGGGGTTTTAAGAAGGGAATTTTATAGCAACATTTCTTCTCCGTTTCGGGGAATATAATTGAACAATTACACAAAGCTAAATAGGTAGGATTGAATCACGTAGAAAACTTTATAAGTCGCATAAAAGGTCTGATGTGTTACGTTTAATTTGTTAACATGTTCGATCAAGTTCAACTGTAATGTAATGTTTCAGCTAATATACATTCCACTGCAGGGTACGGGCCTCCTCTCGAATCAAGAAGTGATCCCAAAATTCAATTTTTACCATAAGAGGCTAGCATTTGTCCTGCTGTGGGAATATACACTACACTAGATAAAATAATCAACTGTGATAGTCATTAAATGCCTGCAAAAAAAAAACCGCAACACACAACAAATAGATACGCAATATATTTTTTTCTATAAGATGAGGAGTTCCCAAGGGATAGGATCAACCTAGCGTGAAACCGCGGTTTCTAGCGCATCCTTAGAGTTTTTATAATACCCTGGTATTATTAGCGGGGTGTACCTATATAATATAGTTACTATTATGACAAATAATCTTAATTACTTGTAAGCAGGTAGCGCATTTAGTATTTAATTTACCCGGAAAAAAACTATAAGCCAACTGTAGCTAAATTTTTCAAATTATGTGCCACTGCCCATTTACAATCTAATATTTATACAAGCAACAAACATCTTTATACTAAACATCAGTATCTATCGCCAGAAATATTTATTATAAAGATGTTTGTTATTTGTATAAATATTATATATCAAGTTGTAAAAAGTAGCTTGGCATATAATTTCATAGATAATGATGATTGTGAGAAACGAGCTGCTAAAGCAGCAATCATAACATGCAAAGTAATGCATAAATTAACGCATTAGAAAGAATGAATTCCTTTCGATGCGTGAGTAAAAGTAACTAAACATCTAGAACAATACCCATTCTCATATAATTAGCATTTTTTATATAGTCTGCCTATCCCGCGGAAGTGAGGGGGCAGGTGTTCCCACGATGGGAATTTGTAGAGTTCACTCACCGAGGATATGTTAGCTGGTTGTTTGAATTGGATAGCACTTAAAATTGAGGCTTCTGTTTTAAAGTTACCATTTAACATTGAGATGAGTCCTTTATAGTTATCGCAAATAGTCTAACACTATTTTCTTCTGAACTTAAAGAGAAACAACTTCTTAATTTAAGAGGAGCAGGTAGCAATCCATTAATTATGGAAGCTCATGTTTATATCCTCGAAGGAATAGGCAACCAATAGTGCCACAGACATATTCCATATGTTATTGCTTTTTTTAAATGGGTCATGTATTTTATTTTCAACATAATTTTCAACTTTTTAAATCACATCCATGACATGTAGCATCTGCCCACGATGTCCATGGCTCAAAAACATTTACAGCTATAATTAGGTCCATCAGTCATGAGAGGACCCATCAATAATATCTAAACATTAAATGGTCGCCGTAACCGTATTCGGCTAGGATTAAATTCATTCACATTATTTTGATGAATGACGCGTTCTTATTAGGGATAATGACTGCAGGGACTACATGTCATCGTTATACCATAAATTAATGACAGAGGTAGATTTTAAGAGGGAATAAAAAGTCACTAGTGGCTAAAATTTGGAATCCTTCCTTCTTTTAGTAAGCATCTAGGCCGTAGATCTATGGAATACAATATTATAAGGGTCCAGTTGGTTAGACGCCGGCTGTGAAACGAGACTCCGCGGGTTTGATCCCCGCACCCACATAAATATTTTTGTGAACGACAGATATTTGTTTCAAGTCTGGGTGTTTGTGAGACCGAAAAGTCTCTCGTAGTTTCTGATACCCATGACACAAGACTCGATTTTAGTGTAGGGTCAGGACTATGCATGAATGTTGGGTGTTAAAAATTCTGATATTGATAAGTCATTATTCAAATACGACCCGTTACTATACTTGTTTCTAGGCAAGCTCGATAAAAATCACTATCATAACTGCAAAAGTATTCTATGAATAAGAAACAGTAGACTAAGCTTACACTTACCGCTGTAAATCTTACTAGTAAATATTTATCTAATCGTAATGTAATCGCACTATAAGGAAACTACTTTGATATCATTATTATGGTTTACTGTTGCCGTGATTTGATAGGGATTACAAGTTGCGTGTATACACGTCATGTATTATAATACATGAAAATTTAATTAGGAACACAAGTTTGTAGGAATTTAGGTAAGAAGTATTTCTTTGATGATTGAATGACGTGTACTTTTAAATGCGGGTTGGGGAAGTGATTGCGATCTTTTGAAATATAATTGATTATTGAATCTTAAACCATGTAATGTTGATACTAGTTGTGCAGATTTAGTTGACGATATAATTAGTGCATTAAAATCATCAACATTAAACGTGATGAATTTATAAAATCATCTATCAGCAGAATGGCATTTTTAGTATCAAAACCAGCCGGGTATTAAGTGACTAATATAGCATGCATGAACCTAAGTCCTAGTCCATTTAAAACACGAGTAGAAATACAATTTATATTCTATTTCTAAGGACGCTCATTCCATGACACACTACAGTGACCTCAGCGCATAGCTCAGGTCTAACATATTCAGAGTAGTATTCAAATGCGTTGGACATGCGTTGGTATGTACGAATGCTCGCGTGCGCTCTTAGCCACGCCATCTTCATGCATTATCATAAAGGTTCGAATACACAACAAGAATATGCACAGATATGTTAGCTGATCTTCGTATACAAGGAAAATATATATTGTAGATATTATTGGCACTGCTAAGTGTTAATTAGTTTGGTTCTTCTATTTTGAAATATAACGTATAGTAATTGGAAATGTTTAAAACTATTTTTCTCTGAACTTAAAGACGAACGACATCACTCAAATTGATAGGAGTAGCTAGAAATCCATGAATTGTGGAAACTGAAGTTTATATCCTCGAAGGAATAGGCAAATAGTAGTGCCGCACACATTCCATCACTTAGTGCTGTTTCAAATTTCGGGGTATTCATAGGCAATTTCCAACTAAATTGGTCACAAAATGTGGGCTGTCCAATCGAGCAATCGAGCACAGGAGTTCGAAACGTTGTTTCTATTCAAATGAGGCGACGAAAAGGGGAAATAACATTATAGAATTATAATAGTCACGTACATAGAATCATGGGTCTATTTAATATACAGAATCACGTGTTGTTCCTCGTACCGTGTGGTGGCGCCTTTACATCCCATGCAAGCCTACTGTGAATATATTCGTTACGCGTCGCCCGCTGTACATTCAAGGATATTATGATAAACACGAATGCAAACGCTTTGATATGTTCCTATTGGTATACACTTAAGCATAGGCATACAACTATTCGATTGTCATGAAGCAACCAGCTACCGTAGCGCATTCAGTGAGAGGTTGCCTTTGAAACGAGAGGTCGCGGGATCGATCCCCGCAACGAGAGAAATATTTGGGCGGCCCACAAATATTACTTTCGGGTCTGTGAAATGTGTTTGTGAGGCCGAAGAGTCTCTCGTAGTTATATTATTATTAAGTTATAGTATTAAGTTATAGTATACCCACGGCAAAAGACTTGATCTTAATGTGGGGTCAGGACTGTGGGTGTTATTCATTTATTATTATTATCTTTGAGAGATCCTCTGTAGTCTGCATAAAACTTATTATCAAATTAGCAAGTGAAACTTTCCACGCATATAATGTATTCTGTGAGGTTATTTATTACCTCGATTAAAGGTTCTGATATATTTTATGATATATCGCTATATAAATACGTAATATTTGAACATTATGACAATAGTTATTTAACCCTAGAAAGATAGTCTGCGTAAAATTTACGCATGCGTTTCCGAAATATAGCTCTATCTTTCTAAATAGCGCGAATCCATAGCCGTGCGTTTAGGACATCTCATTCGTCGCTGGGAGCTGCCGTGTGGCGTGCGTGTCAACAAGGTGAGTGTCACCGTTTTTGAGATATAACGACCGCGTGAGTCAAAATTACGCATGATTATCTTTTACGTGACTTTTATGATTTTGACTTGTGTGGAAGTTTTATTATTATCTGTCTTATTATGACTGTATATCGTATCCTATATTGTATTATTTGTATTTTTTATAGATATTGAAACTAAAATATATATTTATGGGGAGTAGAAGCTTGGACGAAGACCACATATCCTGGCTGCTCTTATGCAGAGCGACGACGAGCTTTCCTGTGAGAATACCGACAGTGAGGTAGCGGACCACGAAAGTGAAGACGACGTACAGAGCGACACAGAAGAAGCTTTTACAGAAGAAGTACAAGAAGACCAGCCGACGCCAAGTGGAAGTGCAATACTAGACGAGCAAGGCAGTACTGAACAACCAGGCTCCACATCGGCCTCTCGTAGGATCGTAACCTTGCGACAGAGGATTATTAGAGGTAGGAATAGACATTGTTGGTCAACATCAAAGTCAACGAGGCGTGGCAGAGTCTCAGCGGGTAACATTGTGCGATCTCAAAGAGGTCCAAGCCGTTCGTGCCGAAATGTATATGAAGCTCCCACTTTGAAAATATATTTGCGAGATAATATCTCCAATATGTTGATAGATGAAGAACCTGGTACATCAGAAGAGTAAACCAATGAGCCTGTGGTGAAAAAACGTATTTACTGCACTTTCTGCCCCTCTAAAAAAAGACGAAGGGCAAATGCGTCTTGCAAAAAATGTAAAAAAATTATATGTCGTGAGCATAATGTTGATATGTGCCAAAGCTGTTTGTAACTGATTTTTATATAACTGTATGTTCCTAGTATATAGTTCAAATATGCTAATTGTTGATTTTGTCCTAAAAAGACTGATTATTGTAGTGAAAAAATAGTTTTTTTTATGAAAGAGTAAATGTTAAGAAAATATGTTGATTTATAACAGAAATTTGAAGTTATTGTTTTTTTTAATGAATAAATGATTATATAGAAATTATCTGTAGCACTAATTATTCCAATATATACGGTAATATATAATATCACAAGATTTATATAAATAAACTAATAAGTCTCTAACTACAACAAATTAAAACACATGCGTAAATTTTACGCATGAGTATCTTTTCCGTACAATACAATATGATTATCTTTCTAGGGTTAACATTGTTGGATTATCTTGTTGTTAACTTGCTGATAAAGAAGAAATTATTGATACTATCGTCTCTGAACCGAAATATAAAGTATTAGATGGAGATTACGTCTATTTCTAAAATCAGAGCCAATTTAGTACCATGTATATGCTATAAGGTCCAGTACTAAGTTTAAAAATATTCCCATTTGAACTTGCTTTCAACTAGGAACGAATAAGTACAGTTCCGGTGCATACCCATGTACACTGTCTTGCAAATAATGTAACACTAAATACGGAACAATACTCGAGGATGTGCCGTTACAATCGCGGCCAAATATATTCGCCCCGAACGGGGACAGTGTGTTAAGTACATGTGTACTCGGATAGAATCGAGAATCAAAGATCGGCCCACTTGATTCTGGTGCTCGGTGCCTCATGGGCCACTTCGGAACCTAATGAGGTTAATGGGTTGGACACTAATCGGAGCGATCGTAAGTAGCCTAATGTTTGTTTTGTAGCACTTCGTAGAATTGGTGTAACTGCACGTATATTTAATGGTAGACCAAAACGTCAACAAGTAAAGGCTAAACTACTGACTAATATGAATACTTTCTTTTCTTTAAGTATTTTCTGTTATTGTAACACTCGATAGTCATTAGTATAGACAAGAGGTTATTTTAATCCCACAATACCCAGATCCGAAACGAATAATTAAAACACAAAACTGGTGGTACTGTGGTGTAACTTTACTGGTGGTAGGTCTCTCATATGTGAGAGGCTGCCTGGGTGGGTACCACCGCAATGTCTATTTCTCCCGTCAAACAGTAGTTTAAATGCACTGTTGTGTTTCGGATTGAAGGACATTGTAGCCAGAGTAACTACTGGACATATTGAGACTTAACATCTTATGTCTCAGGATGGCGAGCGCAGTGGAATGCCAAGCATTGCTTTGTAAATCAAGGTGTTGTTTGGTTTTGCTTCTGTTCATGAGCGGTCGCAACGCTTACCATCAGGCGAACGGCATGCTCGTCTCGCCATTCACTGCAATAAATAAAAAAAAAAAAACAAAAATAACTTTTTGATCGAACCTACCTACAACTTCTTGTTCCACATTCTTTTCCACAAAGCTCGTTAACAACTGTTAAACGAAAACTCCGAGGTTCAGGATGTTAGGTCGTATATTCGAAACTCTGTCTAAACTCTAAAGTACAAACAGTTCAGTCACTAAATAATTATTTTCCAGGAGACAGTTTCAAAACATCGTCTTGTTAAAAGTCATCGGAAGAGGAAGTGCCATTCGCCATTTTCAAAAACACTTTCTTAAAAAAAAAAGCGTCATACGTTCCGTTTTTCACAGATGATATGTTAACACAACCCCAAATTATTTGTGAAAAACGTCAAATCCCATTTCTGCGTCGTATTATAATGTGTTTGTAATATGTCACAATGGAATCCGCTTCCTACAGCATCTCGATAGAACGGCAATAAATCTCGCTTGGAGTACCGCAACATGCTTCCTGAATATGTAATGTACGCATAAATTACAGTAATTAGCCAACACTTGTTCCTTTCAAGGATGAGGTATTTCTAATGGCCTTGTATGGTAAAAACCAATGCGTTTTGTAATTGCTTTGAGGGAATGCGGCTAGGTATTGCGGGAACGCACATAACTGTTTGAGCTGAAGATGATACATAATAAATAGGATATAGAGTTACGTCGTTCTGACATTATACAAAGATACAGGTCTTTGTGTAGGTGTCAGAAATGATGGGACTTTTCGATCTTCAAGTTACACCAGCCAGGTCTAAAACAAGCTGGTATTGTTGGATTACACAATTATCTTTCGTTTTACAGCCGGCATCTCATGAATTTGAGCCATGGAAGTTATAAAAGTTGTATTAAGGACCCTTTTTTTCGGTAATAGTCATCCACGTATTCATTTGTTGTGCAGCAAAGTTGAATTCATGATTATTATGAGTTTTCTATGGACATATTATATCTTCGTATCCCAAATCTAGTATGAGAACATTGTTATTTAATTATATTTTTTCCTGAAACTTACTGTTTGGCAAATTATTGGCCCTTAGTAATTTTTATGTTAGTTAAAATAGGAAAACTTATAAAATTTGCCTATACTGAAAATATATTTTATATTATTGCAAAAGTATTTGAACCAATTCGTCACCGTCCTGACAGAATAGTACAAGTCTTATTTTAGAATTTTGGAAATGCGTAGTAACACGAGCCTTTGCTTTATGAACAAGGTTGCCCCAGTAATACAAATCTAAAAATAGAAGAGAAAAACAAAAAAATATTGAATATCTCTGCGTAAAATGATAACCCGATCACGAGCGTCTGATATTAAACAGATACATTATCTCAAATCATTTGTTACTTGGTGCCTCAGCAATACGTCGATCGTACGTATTATGCAAAGTGCTCGATTTTGCTCAAATAGAGTTTTAATGGGACCTAAAAATGAAGACTTACTACTTAGTGTTTTCTCTGAGTGAGTATTTTTTTGTTGTTGAAAGGGATTTAGTTACATCATAAAAGGGTTACTACCATAGCGTTTCTACGAGATATTTTAGAAAACTAAGGCAGAGTAACAGATTTATTGCATTGCCATAATCATTTTTGTAAGAAAAGAAAATAATGAAAAGATCACAACAATTAATATGACGTCATTTTTATCATTTGCATTATAATAACAAAATAAACTGTCGAATTGTTCATATTACGATTTAAGCACAAATGTAATGCGTATTTTTCTTACAATAGGGCAAAGGTCATCCATCTCGTTTGTAAAAACATTACCAAAATTATGATCATCAAGATAATCTTTTGAAAAGTTATTGGTTAATTAAGATAAAACAATTCAGCAGCAATTGAGATTACAAAGACTCCGGAAATTAAGATATCGTGATTAAACAATGGCTGCGTTAATTCAAGGAAGTATTTTGTTCATTTATTGATACGATACTTCTTTGTGCATGGCGTAGTTACCAATTCGGCTATAACAATGCAATATTGTTATGTAGTTTTAGTTTCGGTTAAAATGAGAATCTAGTTTAACTTTCTATAAAAACTTTGTAGGCGTTTTGATCGCGTGACTTTTCAGAGAATATCGGATTGACGTCATATTCATACAATATTGTACCACTATACTAGAAGTCGATAAGTAGCGTCATCAAGTTATTTTTTATATAGTAGGCAGATGACAGATGGTGGCGCCATCTTTTGATTTTATGCATTTTACATAATTGCATGGAGATTTTTCTGTTATCGATTCACTAGTCTGCCATTAGACAGCGTTTTTGAGCTAGTAAATCAACATCCCATCCTGGACTTTGAATCCGAGTGCGAACAATCAACCTTGGTTGAGTATTTCCAGTTGGAAAAAAAAATATGACTTTAAGACGAGGTGTTATTAAATATTATAGATTTACACACCTAAAGAAAACAAAAACAATTGTAGCCATGTTTAAACTCAATCTCTTACAGGCAACCTTTAGGTGGAGATAAGAGAAAGGAGAGAGAATGTAATAATACGAATAATAAAAGAAGTTGCGTCTAGCATGTCAATAAGGTCGCCAGACAGAAAATAAAATCGGTACACTGTGGATAGCCACAATAACATTCTGAGTTCCAGGCACTATCGTATCCAGTACGTATTTCTGTTATTGCCAAAATAATGAAGTGTATTTGTTTATTCATGACACGTAATTTTTCCAATATATCTTTGTTGAATGAAATATGGTTTATACTTTGTCAGGTATTTTGTGCGTCGTCTTATCATGAAAATGTCGATAGCTACTGTGATACATGTTCTTAATATATGATTATCTGACATGTTTTTCCCCAGATATCACTCGGAATTTTGGTAAAACACTTAAAAATTTTACCATACAAAATGTATTTGAGTAGTTTCGGAAATGGATACTTAACGATGACTGTATTGTGATAAATCCGCTGGAAATCTTTATCAAAACTAAGTTAGGAAGCTTCATATTTGTGCAAACCGCAGGTATTTGTTTTGGGTCTGATAATACCCACGACACGAAACTCGGTCTCAATGTGGTGTCAGGACTATGTAAGTGACTGTTAGGTGTATTTACTTATTCATACGGTATAAGTTATATTATTTATCTCTATCTAACATGTATCGGCTATTTTGACATTGAAACTATCCAAATCGGTTTTCCTAAATTGACTCACAATAATCTTTCTAATGTTATTTAAAATGTTGTTAGTAAGATAATTTTCCTTTATATATCACGTTATTCTCCCGAAAGTACCATATCAGTGAAATAATATAGTAAATATTTTGTACAATATGCCATCGATTAATACATATCTGCAAAACTATTATCAATTGTAAAAAAATCTATGTTAATATATTATTCTACACCCAACAATGAGCGCATACCAGCTGATTAGATAGACAGATATATTATAAACACTATCTGTTTAGGTTTAACCTTATTTGTTATCAATACAATGCAGAAGTAAAAAACCTCTATGGAGGTCGCCTTCTGGTCTTGACCCCTATTATTATCGAAGTTGATAAAAGTGGTATAATTTAGAAGTAAATTGTATTAAAGGTTTTTGCGCAGCCTGTCTGCATGATTACATGTTTGCGTGCACGTATTTCCTCTTTCCATCTCATATTATTTAAAAAAACATTGTCTCTTAGACTTGTAACACAGAACACATGGCGATATCAAAATGGATATGTTTTGGTCAGTTCAGTTGCAACTTTGGCTATTATTAAAGGTCATTTCTTAAGAACGTAGTTAAGCCTGTATAAATGCTCAGCGATAGTCTTTAAGAAGAGAAAGTATTAAAATGTAAATAAGAAGCAATTAAGTCAGTAATTAAGTTAGTCAGTGGGTACAAAAATAGATGTGAGATGGATCACAGGTACTAACATGTCGTAAAAGTGTTAGGGGAGTTAAAAAATTGCATCGGATTACTAGATAATTAGTACAGTGACAATAACATACTGACCAAATAAGGGTTAAGGATTTTGTAAATCCCTGTTAAATCCTAGCAAATATTTTTGTCTAATAATTTCTTATTAAGCAGCATATTATGTTTAAGATTCGGGTATAATCTCGACATTCCATTCTAATATGCATAAATAATTTTTACACTGCTCTCATCTGCTTCTAAAGTTAATCTATCGTTTATTTGTTTATGCACAGACTTTACCCTCATTAAATAATTGATTTGAAGAAGCTTTATCTGTTATCGATGCGGTATTGTTTTCGTGGGCTGATTTTTGTTTTCCGTGGTTAGTACGTTTTGCGCGGTGGTGACTGAAGCATCGTTCCAAGATTAGATTTATCGACTTTTTTATTTCGTGTTTTTTATAAGTGGATAGAAATAGTACCTACATTTTTATTTGTGAATGATTTGGACTGTTAAGAAGTTTGTTGTCAAAATGGTTGTAATTATAAAGTTTAATACGGCTGATTTTATTTTTGGATCTGAAACTGGTGAGCAAATTTTTTTTATTTGTAGTTTTGTGAAATTAAGGTTCATTGCGTTGTGGTATACTTGCATTAGCATGCCTTGCTTCCATTAGTGTGTATTTACTACATTCATGATAAAACGATGTTTATACATATTTCTTTCTTTTTAATTCGTGATATTTTAACCGGGAATCGGGAACGGTTGTCACTAAACAACCCGTTGTTTCTTATATTTAAAATAATAACTCAGTTGTCTCTATATTTATAAAATCTATATCTACTTCTAATGTGCAATATGTCATATCTGTTCGTACATTTGTAATAAAAATAAAATACCACTCAAGATATTAACACATGTAGATTGTAGATAGAATTTGCCATATCGTTCACTCGTTTTCCCACGATATTTTCTTTTTTATTATTAATTAGTTACTGAGTGCTTTTGTTCTGGTTTTGTTCTATCCAGTCTCTTAATAATACTTGTAACAATAAATGTGGATCGTGATAATATTCTTTTCGTCCACAACCTTGAAAAATACACTACAACAAATAAAATCAGAGCGAAACTGAAGGCCTGAAGTTATAAAAATATTCAAAAATAATCTATAGTTTTCCATTCACATAAACGTACTACGGTACAAAAATACTGCATCCATGTGACGGTCCTACTGTACGAAAATATCTCGTCTAGACGATCGAGGTACATTGACACAAATACTTGGCTATGCGCTCGACTCTATAGCTCTACTGTTTACTAAACCTTTGATGCATCATGGAAGGTTGAGTCATCGCTCTTATTCAACATTTTCCAATGGAAACTCCTGTTAATTATATACTCTCATACATACACTACTTTTCCCCACAAGGAGTAGAAGAGGTGCTTACAGGGCACCCTTATTTCGCCTTGTGTGTTACATCCCACGATGTGATAGGCGAGTTTATCGCAATACAGAACTCAAATTCCTGACTTCGAGCTGATAATGAATGGAAAATAATCGATATGACTGAACGAGCCGGTATTCGAACCCGAAACCTCAGGTTTATAATCGTACCGTAGTGCAAGTGCGCTATCGAGGCAAAAGAAGAAGCAGTTCTGTTAATAATAAGTCTATAAATGATAGATTGGAAAGACCCTAATGATGTTGGTATTTCCATTAAACGTAAATCTGTGGACGGAAAGCTTGTGCGGAAAGATTCTGTGAGGACATCATAACACTAAGATGATTTGATAACTTTTAGGTTATCATAAGTATTTGTTTCTGGGGAAAATGATAGGCCCATAAATCCTCTGACTCAGGGAAGTCTTAGATATAAATTAATTATTGTCGGTTTAATATTCAAACAATTTAGACAAAAACACTTTGAAAGCTTTTTATGTTCATAAATTTAACTATATATATAAATTCCAATAGTAGTTTTTAAAAGACATTCATAATGGTCCTATTAATTCTGTGGACACGCACATCTGTTACACTTGTCTTGGTAAATTTATCTTTAATGTTGAATGCAGCTGTATTGTTATTTTGACGCTCGTTTTGTGTTATACATTTCGAGTAGGATGGAATCATTTGTTTGATTTTGATGTTATAATATATCTTTTGTTTAGATATTATGTTCTTAATATTATTCGCATTATTTGTTTATTCTTTGCGAAATGTTGTACTTAATGTGTATTCTCAGAATATATAATTGCACCCATCTACTAATCATTTAGCAACAAAAGAATATAGTTTACTCGTTTTAGCGATAAATGATTTTATCTAAAGATTAACCATTTTTAATTAGGATCGAGGAAACTCCATGCTAGAAAGAAATCTGTCTTATAATAATCATTCCATTTTATCAATAGCCCCGATTCCCGAATCTTTCCATAATAGCCTGAAGACGTAGGAACACCGTCATAATTTTGTCGAATGTTGAGCTATTGCACATAGCTGTCGCCTATAGATTCTCTATGCGGATGGCCGCGGCATAGCACTTACTATGAGTTTTATTTTTAGATAAAAAATGAACCATAAAAAACGGAAATAAATTCTCCTGAGTGTCTCTGTTTTTAACTTTATTCCTTTTATAATCGGTAGCGGAAATGCCATAACACTTTCCGACGATGAATTTCGATTGGATCTATAAATACTTGCGCGAGATCCTCGGCGGTGTTCGTCGGGACGCGCAGTGCGTCTCCGTGTTGCGTCGACGTCACCGCTCTGTGATTTTTCCACAATAGTGCCAACCTTCGGTGCTTGAGTCGGTGGCCAGTGTTCTTTTTGACAGCTGTCAGATTTTAAAAAGTTTTTATTGTGGTTGGCTAATTGCTATTGTGCCGGTGTTAGTGTAAATAATTAAATCAAATTTAAATAATGTACATATTATGCCTTAATTAGGTTTAAAAGTCATGTAAATATTTACATTTCTCAGTCCGTCGCTTGAAAAAGTTTAAGTCGTTTATAAGTTTAAGAATTTTTGCAATAAATGAAGCCACATTTACTATTGTTACATAAGTTATTTACCTGATTCATAACGTTAGTCATTTTTATCAATAATCTACATATTTCCGGTATCGTCATACTGCATTACCCTAATTCCATTTTGGCGTCGAATCGTCTGCGAATGAGTAAACACTTATCTGAAATACTATTCTTTCTACTATTGATAACATCCAGTGACGTGTTGCTGATGAAAGCACGTACACCCACGGTTTGTGTCGTCATTAAGACTTTATCATAGTTTTGGCAACTCTCCGTGTGATGCATTGTACGCTTTCAGTTGTATACAAAAATATTGGGAGTTCATTCATTAGGTTACCGGTTGAGTCAGGTCGATTGTGTGTGGTTAGATGTGTGTGATGGGTGCGCTGTGCCGTTTCCACGCGAAATATGTTATCGGTGAGTTTTAATTCCTTAATTCTTATTTATTTTGCGTGGTATTTTTTTATGTAATGCAAGCAAAGGTAATCTGCATTCAGCCAAGATACAAAAAGTTTTTATACAATTTTCATAGACATCAAAGAACGATATACCCACATTTAAATTTCGAATGAAAGTAGATGTTCATAAGTGTTAATAAGAGCGTTTGTTAACCCTCTCGTCTCGGAGATGCAAACCAAAACACGGGTATAAATTAACCAAAAACAACATCTGCTTAGTGACGGGTTGAGTTGGGTATTTTCGCAAGTCGTTAAGGTTCGGTGTAAGTGAAGTTATAAATTGGGAGTACTTTGTTTGCTTTGTCTGTAGGCCAGTGACTAATAAGTTAGAAACATTATATTATTCAATAAAGCTAGATATTACCTTTTTTTTAATATTGTTGTAAAAAGCGGCGCTTAAAAATAGTTTTATACACTGTGCTGGTGGAAATTGAAAATTAATATAAAATCAAATTATCGTGTGATTATTATTTATCCATGTTTTGTTAAAAACCCTGGTAAAAACCCTGTATTCGTAATAAATACTTAGTCATCATAAGATTTGATTGGGTTTGTTGTTTATCCATTTTTGGCAGGTGAAACAGTGTTCAGTTCCATATTTTTTTTTTAGGTTTTACATAATACCAAATTATGTAAATATCCTATCATTTAAAATGAGTAAGCAAATAAAAATAACAAATCAAACCAGTAAAAACAACGTAATAATCGTAATTATGTTTTTTTTTATGGCAAAATGTTTAGGGCTACTGAAAATTGCCTATTTTATAGTTTAACAGCATAAAGATATTTTTCAACAAAGTTAACAGGCATATGCATAACTTCTATAGTAATATACATGTATATTCAAATAAATTTACTATTATAATATTATTTATTATTATTTATTTATTTATTGTCATTGCTTGGGGTTCGAACCCGCATCCTATAATTTCTTAGCCGGCAACTGCGGTGGTATTGCTAAAGAGTTAAATAAAATGCATGGAATTGTCTTAGTAAGTCGCCTCACTGTTCAAGTTTGAGTGATTTACATTCATTTATATTCGTTGTGCATTTACACCGCAGTAAACGTTTTGCAAAATGTCTTCATGTGTCGCACAATAAATTTTAAATGCAATTTTGTGGTGAAGACGTTTCTAGATTTAAAAGCTAATTATTCGTAAGTTGTCTTGTCTGTACACTGTACAGTGTAAGAGTTGACTATTTTATTACGAATTGTTTTGAAAGAATGAATTTTGTAAGAGCTATTAATTGGTGAAAATTGATGTATAACTAAATAATATAGAAACACTATAAGAAAATTAATGCGTTAAAAAGATATGCAACATTTTTATATTACCATCACTTTTGTTGTCCATTGCTGGACATAGGCCTCCCCCAAATTGCGCTATTTCGCCCTGTCTTCAGCTTGTCGCATCTAGCACATACATACATTTTTACTCAGTTTTTAAAATATTATTAAGTTACATTGAGACCTTAGTAGGTACATAATCTATTTCGCTTGTTAGGCATTTGCAGGTTGGCGGAATTCACGTATAGAAGTTATCGTAAGGATTTGTAAAATATTTATTTTTATGCATTTATTTTAGTTCAATGTTAAGTATAATTTAATTTAAGTCTCCAGTGATCGTAAAACAACCATAGCTGTTGTTAAAAGCGAATATAAATTAAGAAATAAACATTTACAGAGCAATCGTTTACATTTTGTAAACGGAAGCTTTGCGTTTGAGTAACAAGCATTTAAATTAGTATTCCGCAAAAATAATGAGTTTTGTCTTAACCTTATGCTTATGTGACCATTAAACGATATACCTACTACAAAATATTTATACCTAGGTTTAGTCTTTAAGGTTCTTGGTATTAACAGGGGTAGATATCATAATGGTTTCTTAGATTTATGCAAATGTTACACTAAGAAATAAAACTATTATTTACGGATTTTTTGATGTGACGCCCGTTACCGCGAAAGCTGTAAAGTAATCGAAACGTTGGGAAGTTTAAAAATGCAAAAATTAACCAAATCCACGATAGAATCTTCAAATAATAGTTGTATTTGAAGGGGTAGATATCAATACGTCTGTTAATTAGTACGAATAATAATCTATACCCACTATTGTGATTTCTATTGCCGGACGAATTCTCTAGTAGTTTCTACTACCCACGACAAATTATGATAGTGTGGGAGTCTGGTGTATCTGTGTTTCTTTTAGGCGTACTAATATTTATGCACTACATAGATTAATTTAGACATAAAAAATAAATAACAAAGAGCGGTTAACTCTAACCGCTGACTCAGAGACTAAATTTAGTTTGAACTGGGCGCGAAATGTAAGCATCCTGCGTTCGACGAGAGTTTGTTAGCGCCATACTGTCGCGTTTGTTTTGTATGGAGAATTGAACTGTTCTCCAGAGACTGTATGATCCAAAACGAAACTCGAAAGTTCGAATTTTGTACGTGAAACTACGATTGTGCCTAGGTACTCCACAAAATAGTTGAATCTATCGTACATCGTAACCATAGACAAAATTTAGAGTGAATGATACGTATCATAGACAATAGTAATATTTTTTAGAAGTGCACAACTTATATCTTACTCGGATCTCGAACGTCCGAACATTTGAGTTTCGTTTCGGATCAAATAGTAACCCTCCAGGCTGCATGGTGATAATTGGTTGTTTAAATA
This sequence comes from Hyles euphorbiae, assembly GCA_023078785.2. Lineage (NCBI taxonomy): Eukaryota > Metazoa > Arthropoda > Insecta > Lepidoptera > Sphingidae > Hyles > Hyles euphorbiae. The sequence goes on from CM041033.1 coordinate 19,599,962, forward strand.
CAAAAGAATGATGGTTGTGGCTCGAAAGTTTGATTTTGTTTATATTTAAAGTAGAAGTTAGGCATGAAAACTGAGCAGAACAAGACTAGGAAGGGCTGGTCGTAAAAACTTTTTTAAAAAAAATACAATAAAATCCTTTGAATACATAAGTTCACATTTTTCCAAAATCTTGGATTCAAACTTGAAATTACCCAGCATTGTTACCGTCTCTATATTTAGTGTATGTTGGATAAAAAATAAATTAATAGTAGTACGTTGGACAAAACTGAAATAATAAATGATAATAGTCAGAATTTCAATCATTTTGAATTTCTTATAAGACATTCAAATCTAAATGGTACAAGGCCACAATGTCTCTTTATTTAACTATTTTGTTGGTATTAAATTAATGCAATTCATGTTGATACTAGTCTATAAACTAAATTACCTCTGCGAACCAAAATATTATCTCGTACCTGTCATCTTAGAACCATTGTTTAAACTTTAACCTTCTGGTGAATCAAAAAAGTTAATAAAAAGGCTCTTGGATGTTCAAATCAGACCATGTTTTGTCTTTACTATGGTACAAGTATTTGTTAAGTTAAAAATGTACGTTTATTTATTGTAATGTACGATGCAACCGATACGACAGTAGCAGATGTTAAATATCAATACGTCCAGTAGTTACTCTGGCTATAATGTCCTTCTAACTGGACCACTACAGTGCATTTATACTACTGTTTGGCGGAAGACATAGACATTGCAGTGGTACCTACCCAGGCGACCTCTCACATATGTGACACCTATCACCAGTAAATTGTATGTATTTTCGGTAAAGAAAACTCCGGAAATGGCACCCGTATGCCATTGAAACAAATTGATAAGTGTGAACTACTATTCCGTGATAAAATAACTAGTTCCGCTGTCTATTTTACCTTGAAATAAGCAACGTGGCGGAAGATATATGTTAGGCCTAATCTCACTCACGATAAATCCACGCTTAAAACTTATTTGACCAGGGGGTTACTCTATGAAACAATATAAACTTCGAATGATCGGATTCCGTACGTAAAACTTCACTAGTGTGCGTAGATACTCAACAAAATGTTGGAATCCTCTATCGTATGGCGTAACCATAGACTAAGTTTGGAGAAAATGATAAGTATTATGGAGAAGAGTATCTATTGATTTTAGAATGGGAAAACTTATCTTACCCCAGACGTCGAACATCGGAACATGCGAAGTTCCTATCGTTTCATAAAGTAACCCCCCAGATAGCCCAGGCTGTCATCAATGTCCTATAGAAAAGTGACGACAAGTGACTTTGCTATCATCTTTCGATTGCCCAAAGTGATTCTAGGCACAAAAATGCATACTTATGTATTGTTTAGTTGTATCAATTTAACAACTAGTACCTCTGATATTAACCACTGTATTGTATCCTAGTTTTGAAAAGAGCAACACTAGAGTTTTTGCCTGTTCTTCTCTAGTGAAAACCACTTTTCTAAGTGGGTGGTAACAAAAAATGTGGATTCAATAAATTATATTCATTTCATTACTTTTAAATGAGCAGTAAAATTCAAAAAAAATGTCAAAGTAGCACAGCAAAAATATGTGAAATCCACGGTTTTAATGCATGAAAATTCTAAGTGATTGTCCCGGTCTTTCAGTACTTAACAAAGCATTTTATTCGTTTAACAAAGAGTGATAAAAGACCTGAGACTTAGTCATTGCGAATGGGGCTGTGTCCTACTCTAAGCCATTTCATTACGAGTGTGGATGAGTTCTTTGACCTTCATTTTTTCGAATCAATTGTTGAAAAAAAGAACACAAGCACGATGAAGTCATGCGGTGGTCGCTATAAAAACAGCGCGGAAGATTTTTGTTTGGATAAAAAATTGTAATGTGCTCGCAAATTTGTGCTGAAGGTCGAAATAATCTGTTCATATGATGGGTTTTTAATATTTGTTAACAAATAAAAAATGGTCGCAGGAGGTCACTGGATACAGGCCACTTTCAAAAGTTATTTTTGTATCTTTTCGTTGAGGTGTAAAATTACAAAGACTGTGGATATCTTGGACTTGGATATGATAACAAAATATTAGGGTAAAGGCGTATTTTATTTAGTTTAATAATTTGCGATTCTCATGTTTTCATGTGATAAAGATAGGCGAAGAAGGTTCGGAGAAAGAAGCAAGTGTGTTGTGAACGCCGAAAACACAATTGCAAACTGTATAAAATGTTACTTTATAAGACAAAGCGATATCACCGAACTCTTAACATACCTCTACATTTCTGTTTATTCAGCATACTTTAAAAAATATCCTATAAAATAAGTAAAAACAAATAATTTACACATGTATTCTCTTTGTCCGTACAGAAGGCGAGTTAGAAACAGAATGGCTGCAAGCGGCAGGCCTGGCTCCCTGGCGGCTCCGTTCCAAGCCGGGCTGGAGGTCACCGAGGCCCAGCTGGGTGAGGCGGTGCGCCCCCTCCCGCGGGAACAGGCGGCTGCCGTGAGGCGACGGGTGCGCAGGCTCAACAGGACTGTTAGGAGGAAACGAGCTGCTTCCAGAGCTAGGAAGCCTGATATTAGAGACGTGTTTAGGGATTTGGAGGTGAGTGGACTCTTTACTTTTTAAAAGTTTTTTTTTTTGCAGGCATTGGTAGTGCATAGTTGAGCCTGTGTTTTGAGGTTAGCACAGAATGTTTTGTTCTTTGTTAATTAGATATAATAGATTAGTAATAATACTTTAATTAAGGGTTAGGCCATTGTTCACGATATAAGTATAGAAAAAATAATTAAGATGTAAAAATTATGCATTTTATAATTAAGAGGATAATGGATGTCAACAAATAGGTCATAACGCATTTATTGAATTGATTTTCTTCAATGAGAAACATAATTATCAATACTTTTCACATAAGTAAGTGTTGTTCCATATTTAGCAATAGAAGTAGAACGCCTGTTTTCTTTGCCTAAAAACAAATGTCGGCAGCTTCTGAATGATGAAATATTAATGTTGGACTTTTCGACTATTGCATTTACATATTTTTTATCACGCGGAGCTCTTCAAAGCATCAAAACAAAACCACCGCAGCACATTTTTTTCAACTGATTAAAAAACTATAACAACTAGGTGTTTAATTGATTTTTTGTTTATATTCACGAGTGACTAATGGTATTCATGTCAGAAGTATTGGGTATCGGAATAAAAACTCTGTGAATCACGCTTAGCGGAAAAATGTAGGAGTATTATTGAAGACAAAGTCATTATCTGGATGAGTTTTTAAACGCTATTTTTATGCATCAGATGTGGTTAACATGACTCATATTTTTGTGATAGTGCAACCTGTATACTGAGGTCCAGGAATGGTATAAATTACAGTTTTACAATATATAAGTGTAGTATCAATGATCGTACTTATTAGGATAAGAACAGGTCATCTGCAGATTTTATTCATGCCAGTAAGAGTTCGAAGACGCTACATTACGCCTCATTTCCTGCCATCTGTTACACAATAATGCTTAAATTCTCCGTATATACTTACCGATATCACTGTACATAACAAAGTTTTATCAAATATAACTAACAGACATAGGTACTGCAAAGTTAAAAGGAAACACATTGAAAACATTTTAATATCTGCAATTCGGTTTTAAGAATCCGTTATTAGTCATTTGCGGTCGTTTTTTGTTGATTCACAAAAGATTTGGAGTTGTTACTCGAAGATCGTTGAGAGATGTTCCTGTGTTTCAGAGGTTTTCCTGTATTTTTCTTTTGTAATCATTATTTACTTGGAATATGTTATTGTTTAGAATTATTTGAGAGTTAGCCTTATCACTTATTGTTAAGGAAGAAACGGAGAGTAGTAGTATAAAATACCAGTTCTTGGTTTCGTGTGTTTGTATAAGAAAAGCGTTTTTTAAGAAGAAAAGAAAAAAGTTAGAAGTTAGATTAAGAAATTAATGTCAAAAACACAAACATCTACTTGCAAGTGTTCTAGGTTTAATTGGCTTCATTCGGCCTGCTAAATATAGTTGTATCGATCTTGGCTTCAATATACTCGACATCAGATGGATTGTATTTTTGACCAAATATTTACTTTGACAACTATTGTTTTTTTTTGTTGTGGTTTAATATAGCGACATAGTATAAATACGAAGAATGTTGTGTTATCAATGAATAAAAAACTACGCCTCAAAAATCTCACAAAATCCAAATTACGACTAAATTGTACAACTGTTTTTCCGATTAAAGAAAATTCTTATCAACTTAAAGCCGTGGGAATCGCTCGGCGATCTCTCGTTTCCCCACCATCCTTATATAGAAAAGTGCTTGTAATAACTTTCTTTGTATCGTTTATATTAATGACACTATGTCGGTCTCGGTGCTCTGATTTTCTCTGTATTAGAAAACGTTTTTCTTTCACATCCGAGCTTTCCACGCACACGTGCGCTTGTGTCATAATTGATTGATGTTATTGAATGTTTAATAACATGTGTTTCTATTTACTTGAAGAACTGTAACATTGAGATTATATTGTCGGCTTTTGATAAATAGAATTAAAGGTGCAAAAGAAAGTAATAATAATAAAAACTCTTTATTATAACACTAGTAGAAGTATAATATAAATGGAAACTAATAAGAAAAATAAAAAAATATATACTGGAATCACATCAGAAATACATACAATGGGTGGTATAACTGGCGGTCTTATCGTTTTAAAGGGTTCAAAGAAATTAATTTACAATACTCGTTATTTTAGAGGATCTAGCAGAAAAAGTTTGTATCGTTTGTGTCTAAGTTCCTAAATTTCTATGAAATTAATATAGTAAACGACGTTTAGGTCTTAGATATGTTGATAGGAAATTAAATTCTGCACAAATATAGCCCGGAAATAATTTAAAACTTATATTTCTGATCAAATTTATATTTGATCAAAACACAGCCGCAAAATTCTCAAACATCGACCTCATCAAGACATAATCGTTAACGCGAACAATTAAATGGAATTTATTTGGAACCCATTAAAATATCGACTGAATATTAATATTTAACTAACCGAGCGGAGGTATTAGGGCCACAGATAACCAAGTTAGCGTTCATTAGATAAGTACGCAATTAGGGTTTACTAGTATCGTGGGCCACTTTAGATACGGGAACTGTGGGCGAACTAATGATTCAAATGTACGAGCGGGTCGTAGCGGACTTGATCTGTCAGTTGGATACACGATTTATCCGGGATTAGAATTGCTTCCAATTTGACGGTAGGCTTTTGGATCGATGATAACATTCCGTTGGAGGAATAAATTCAGCTGCGAGGAAATTGACATTTTGGTATCGAATTAAGAGCGTTTATACCCTGTACGCGCTTTTTGGCTTAAAAACAGGACTTTTCAAATGAGTTAATAGCCACCAATAAACAATTTCAAGGAAAAATAATTATTACTAATTTTAGAAAAGGTTGTCATCTAGGGATTTTGGTGGAAAACATTATAGATTGATGGATAATTTGTGAGTACTATAAGGATTACTGAACACAAGTTTCGTTATTTAGGCTTTAAATGGCAATTTAGAAGCTTAAGATATCCGAAACCACTAAATATAAGATGAAAATAAAAACATTATCAGAATAATAAGACCCTTATGGAGGGATTTTGCTAAGAAAAATAATCTTTTTGTGTTTAGTTCCTGAAAAATAAAAATTTAAACAATGCGAAATTATTCAGAAACTTTCGTCAAGAACATATTTTTTTTCACCAACTTATCGTACATATTTTTTTATAGCAATTGCATATTATAATAGAAGAACATCTTATCAATAAACTACCATTTTTATATTTCAACAAAATTAGTTTTCATGTTTTCTACAAATATTTTAAAAACCACTATAAAACACGCTGTCCGACGTGGATCAAATCAGACCGCCGCAAGGCCTTCTAGAGGGAGGACGTATCGCTCGTCGCTCCGGCCTAGCTGCAGTCGAATTTTGCCGTGCGTCGTAAAAATAGCCACGCGCGGACTGCGATTACCACATCTTAGTACTTGGTAGTAAAATGTTTAATTATTTTTATTACCTACAATGATTTTGTAGTGAGTATAAATTATGTTTCAGGTAATATAATGGGATGTAATTCCGAGGCTAAATTATGTTATGTATTGTAATATAAAATTAAATATATTTCGTAATTGTAAGGGCTTGTAAGGCCCCTAACACTATTTATGTGTTCGAACACGAAATGATTAATAAAACCTCTGTAGTGTCTACTGATTGAACACTGATTTGAATGCAACTTAACAATGTAATAATAACGAAAATATGATTAGTATCTAAATTTGTATTATTCTTTCCTTGCACAGTAATATTTGTCTACTTATAATGCAAATAAAATATTTTTTGATATTATATTACAGTTACATTTCAATTGAATATTTGAAGCGCACGGATCAAAGTTGTTTGAGCCGATTGTATAGCGAGCCGACGCGGCAGCTCTACGCACACAGCTTTGGTCGCTTATGTGTGCGTGAAATTAACGAAAAAATACCTATAGTTGACTTTGCGCGCAGGGTGTATACGCTCTTAAGTAGTTAGAGCTTACTTACAATTCTTTGGCATGCTCTCGGGCCAAAGTATTGAATTAAATATTTTTTGTTTGCGAATTTTATTGATTTAATTTCCTGTGTCCGAAGGAAGAACGGTTATTTTATAAAATGTAGTTAGTTTCGTCTTTGGGGTATATGAATATTATAAAATGTTTGGAAGTGATCACAAAATAATAGAACAAAAATACAAATTAATAAAATATATTGTCATCGTCATGAGTAAAAAATGCTAATTTTATTCACCGTAATAGGTCTATTAATAAAATAACAAGAATGGAATTAAATAATCCCTTCGCCAAATTTTCGAATTGCTCTATTTTAAACTTAACGATTTTCCTCAATTGCATCACCACTTGAACTCCAATTATGAAACGATTACCGATTTATTCAATGGCTACACCTTATCACAACACAACACTGTCGTTCTAATTGTTTGGTTAATAGTTTTCGGGCAAAGCGTCGCTCGACAACGTCGAACACGTGAATAGATAAATAAAAAGTTTGAAAAAAAATCGATGCAGAATTAGGATATTTGTAGGCTATACGCGTGATAATTAAGTGATTTAAAAATATTCGTGAAGTAATGATTTGTACAGCGGACGTTTAACTTAGCACTAATTGCACGCCGTCCGGTAAATTTCATAACGTTGAGTGCGCGTTTCGTTGTCGGCTGGTGCAGTTGTTTACTAACCATGATCTGTGACACTGTGAGACTGAAGGTGTGTGAGAAAGTGGGCAGCTGCAAGGGGCTGGCAATGGTCAGGAATTATTTGGATGCGCTGGTGAGTGGAGCACTTACGGACTCCTTCATAGGCTGTTCTGCTAATCTAAAAGCAATTTTAGTTATTGAAAAGTTTTCTCTCTTTCGAAAAACTTATGAATTCACTTTTAGCGAAGCAGACAAAACATTTGATAGCTAAATAGATTTTATAACTGTCTATGAATAAGGTCGTTAGAATCTGCCGAAGATTACCTAATGAGGATGGTGCATCTTCCTTTATCTCAAGCCGAGATATTTTTACTTTCCAAAGCTTTAATTTCTTCTGTTTGTATAGTTAATTTTATTTAATATTTGGTAGCTTGATGGTAATTAAATTTGATAGTATACAGTTTTATCTTAATTTGCTTTTATGAGTGGAGAATTTCATAAGAAGTATGCTTTGATTATATCACACACCCAATGTGTATTTGATAAGCTGCTCTTGTGTTGCAGTAAACATTTGTTTTTAAATTACTAAAGATAGCCTTTGTTTCCTTTTTTCGTTTTTATTTATATACATGATTTTTTTACAAATTCTCTCCTTTTGGTGTTTTCCTTGAGATAAGCTTCTTGCGCATTTGGTTTTTCCATCTATTACTTCAATATTTATTTACGTTTGTTGTTAATTTTCTTGCGGGTTAAAAACAAATTAGTGTCGCTTAATGATTACAAAGACTTACTGAGTCCCCGACTTACCGATGTCGTTATCAGTTTGGATACACAAGGGTGTGTTACAAGTGATCTTGGCATGATTAGTAGCACTAACTTTTAAAGCGAGGGAAAGATCCGTAGCTATTTAATGTGATAAGACAATTAGACTGCCTCGGTGGCGTAGTTGTACTATGGTACGGTTACAGAGCTGAGGTCTCGGGTTCGAGTCCCGGGTTGGGCAAAGTGATATTGGATATTTCTATACATTATCAGCTCGGAGTCAGGAATTTGTGCCCGATGTGACGATAGGCTCGTCCTCTATCACATCGTGGGATGGAACATAAATAGCGAAATGTGGGTGTTCTGGCACCTCTGCCTACCCCTTCTGGGAAAAAGGCGTGAATTTATGTATGTTTGTATGATAGTACGGATAAGATGAGATAATTACTTCTTCTTTCTGAAAACAGTCTTATATTATTGGATTTATTATCATTTCTTGTCTCTATTATGGACTATGTATTTGACGGTTAAGTGTTTTTATTTATTTATTATATTGTTATCTCTGCTACTAATTATATGTACATCCGAGGATTCACCTTTGAAGGTAAACGCCGAAAGGATTACGATTTCTATACTTTTAGCAATATAATTTGTTATTCAAGGTTTATTGTCCATATATAACCACTACCAATGTGGTGGAGTAGCCCTAAATGGTCAAGGCAAATGTTTGAGTGAACAACAAATATTTGTTTTGTATCTGAATGTTGTGGGAACGGCTAGTTCCTCGAACCTACGGCATAAGTTAATAAATACTAGATATGAGTATAAACAAAACTAACAGGTATTCATTTATTAATATGTATGTGTAGATATACTTATTTACCATGTACCTACGTTAGATTTTGTGTTGATAGTGAACCAATATACGTTCCATTATAGAGTAAGCTCTATATAGGAGGATCTTAGTCCTCCTATACAATTCAGGAAACGATTCAGAGGAGTACTTATTGATACAAACCACAAACACTAAACTACGAGAACAAAAGCTTCCAAGGTTTTTCAAATCATATCACAATTTTATGCTTATTAAACTTATCTGAAAAACGCTTCAGTAAGTTTAATCAATTAAAACTATTTAGATATTTTAGTCTATGTTCAGTTTATTTTAATTAGCATATAAATGAAAGTAGGGCATATCCCGCTTATATCGGGGGGACGGTTAATTTTTATGCGCTTTTACAATTGTGTCTCAATGCTGTCTATTATTGGACATTCTCTCTCGCTACCAATTAGAATGAGTACGTGTTATTAGGGTACTTTATTAAAATAATAATTCATACTGTTTATTAAGTTTCTTGTTTGAATAAAACAGTACAAAGTTATTTTGTAATTTTCTACAATTATATTCATATTTCAGTCTAATAGGCAGAACTGATTTAACTTCAAATCTACCATTATATAATATAATTAGATTTTTATTCTTGTCTTGAATAATGGAGTAATCGAAAGCGTACACAATTACCCCTACGATACAAACGCATATCTTTATGAATGTTTATGATTTGAAAAATCATAACTTACTTCGAACTTCATTTCAGATCATAGAATAACCCCCATAGTTAGGTCAAAATCGAATCTCAAAAACATGGGATATAATAATTTCGTTTTAGTATGCGCAAAATATGATCCATATAAGATATTGATAGGCACTGGAAGATGTTTTGATTTGATATTCCAAAGTCCATAACAATAAAGAAAACAAAACAATCCGTCAATCGCAGATTACGAAACGTGAGGAGATAAATATGAAATTGTCTAATCCCAGAAGAAATTCCATTGCAAAAGCGATAAAACCAAAGTCTTCGCACGCATGATAAGATTGTTAGGATTGTTTACGTATATTACGGGGTGAATAGAAACTCAGGGGGAAAAGAAAATATAAATAAATTAGTCGTCAGGTTTTATGAATTAATAGTTTGAATGAGACACTGGATTTTTACTGGTGGTAGGTCTCTCATATGTGAGAGGCCATCTGGGTAGGTACCACCGCAATGTCTATTTCTCCCGTGAAACAACACTGCGTAAATGCACTGTTGTGTTTCGGATTGAAGGACATTGTAGCCAGAGTAACTACTGGACATATTGAGACTTAACATCTTATGTCTCAGGATGGCGAGCGCAGTGGAATGTTGCTACTGTTTATGAGCGGTCGTATCGCTTACCATCAGGCGATCGGCCTGCTCGTCTCGTCATTCTTTGCAATAAAAAAAAAGACAACAAACAATTAGTCCTGGAAAAATACCTACACACGTATTTTTTCCATAATCCAATTAGTGCGTCCTAATTCACAGATAAACATCTAATCAGTTTTGTTCCGATCCACCCCGTTTAACGGAACTGTTTTATCGATACTGTTATCATTCTTGCGTTTCGTAATTTTGAGATATGATTGGCGATCGCTATGTCCGCATGGGTGCCGATTTATATCAATATTTGATGTTTGATTTAGTGTTTCCCGCTATGGAAATTATCTTTTAATTACTTTATTGATAAACGTCAAATAAATTCTTAGTATAGTTTTGTTTCAATGTGTAACATTCGCGTAAATTTAAAAAACCGTTATAATTTTTATATCACCGTAGAATCATGAAAGGAGTAAGCAGAGGTGCTACTAGGACATCCACGTTTCGCCTTGTACTTTCCGTCCCACGATGTGATAGGAGGCGAGCCTATCGTCATATCGAGCACCAATTCCTGACTCCGGGCTGATAATTAATAGAAATTTATGGAAATTAGTCAAACAAATCATCTGTATATTGTACTTGCACAATTATTTTTGAAAGCAAACGGATTTTGATATGGGCACAAACAAAGGTTACTGACCTATTTGCTGAATATTGTAGATTTCTAATGAAGTTTATCAATAAAGCCATTTCTATGGGCGAAAAACGATACCGAAGCCGTAATGTGCTTGCTCTCCAAATGCCAAGAAGGATCTTATATCTTACCATACAGTGAGTTCGAATCCATAGCAATTTAGTTCTTTAGTAACAGGAAATACGAGTTATTCTTTGGCTACTCAATATATTTTTTTTAAGCCAAAAAAATATCATTGTTAGATGCAGTATTTCAGTTACTGCTCTTTCCTTATACCTTTCTATTTAAGTAATATTTATTGCTCAAAGTTTGACAGGATTTGTTGATGTTAGTGTTGTCTTTACTATGTTTCTTGTTTACTTTTTTGCGCATAATTTTTAACAATGGCGCCACTAGTACGTCAATTTCACAGATAATGTAATCAATTTAATTCACCGCTGTACAAAACACATCGAATCTGCATATCTAATCGATCCGCTGTTTGTACAAACGATCCGAAACATATCATTAGTGATGCCATCGCTTTTTTGCCGGCACGTGTTATTCCAATAAGAATATACTTGTGTTATTGTTTCTATGCTGATGGACAATTTCAACGCTCCACTTAATTATCAGTTATAGATAAAAAATATTTTGAAATATTTATTATATTACTACTGGTTATCAGTCGCGTTTCAGGTACTGCAGTATATAATGTACACCTAAAGAATATGATCCACTTATAATTTATATTATATGTAATAAAAGTGATAGTAGCGTTTTAGGGGTACGAGCCTACAATCGAGAAACAATGGAATTTAAAAATGAGATATGTTTAAAAGTGCGTGGTGGCCTGTTGGTAAACGGACTAGACGCGGCTGCCAACATGTTCTCGGTGGTCGCGGGTTCGAATCCCAGGGCACACCTCTGACTTTTCGGAGTCATGTGTGTATTGATAGTCAATCACCATGCACTAAAACGGTGAAGGAAAACATCGTGAGGAAACCTGCATACCATAGCGATTCATAAGAATTTCTATGGTATGTAAGTCAGCCAACCCGCACTAGGCCAGCGTGGTGGACTATATGGCCTAACCACTCTCAATCGTATTCTCGATTGTAGAGTAGGCCCGTGCCCTGCAGTGGGACGTATATGGGCTGATACAGAATACAGATATGTTTAATATCTAAAACAAAGTATTGCACGAGAATTTTTTAAATAATCTTTAAATACAACTATCACTTTGAGACATATTTCGTTTATGAAATTGCATGTGAATATTATTACATGTATTTATGCCCATATAGATGTAACTATTTGACATGATTTTTCACTCTCATTATTAGGTAACCTTATAAAAATATCTGATAAGAATATAAATAATTGTATGAAAATAATGCGTGTAGGCCTATATACTCATATATCATAGGTGTAATGATGCGTGCGGGAAGCGCGGCGTGGTTATTGTTTTCCAACAGTTTTTTAGTCCAAGGCAACTGGCATTAATCGGCTGTTTAGTTTGCTTCAGCAATTACCAATTCAACAAGTAATCATACTTATAATTTAAATAATAATAGTACAAGCCCTATAATTATAAGTGAGTACGGGTCTTTTTTCTTTCCTTAGATTGAGAGGTTCAAGAGACCACTGTCCTGATTGGTGCCCTACTGAGGATTGTTGGGGGACCTAAAATAATTTCAAAAATAATAGCGAAAAATTTAATATCTGTATTCCCTTGCCTATAAAATTTGTGATAGTTAACTATGAACACACGTACCTTCGGAGAGCATTCTCAATATGTGAATTTTCTTAAACCCATCACCGCCTTTTTTGACCTTCCCGTCCGTTCCCAACTAGAATATCACTCACTAAAAGTATTTCCTCGCGTTATTCCCCGTCACTGTTAAGGTTTATCTTTGTGTTCATCAACCATAACCTAGAATCCGGTATTACCTAGACCTTTGTCTAAATGGAAACTCGTCTTTGACTGTTGCAAGGACTCGATGTCATATGAGAAGTAGTGTTCGCGCCAAGTCAATGTTTACGCAAGTACAATGCTGGAGGAAGCGATGGTCGACTTGCAACGGTGCCTTGATTCGACTTGTGTGTCACTGAGTGGCGACCGACCACCGGTTATTATATTATTATAGTCATGGCATGATACATGGCTTTCCATTTATCTTTTATTTTATGTCTTGTTAAAGCCATTTCTTTCATTAGCGATAACCTAGAACCCGTTGTTGCCTAGTCTTTAGCCTGTCATCTGACCCTTCTAAAACCCGTCTGCAAAGACCTTAGCCTGAACCTTGAACCTTGAATGAAACCCGTCTGCAACTGGTTACAAGGACACAGATATATGAGAGCTAGTGTCAATGTTTACGCAAGTACAAGTGTTGAAGGAAGTTGCTTATAGACGCACCGGTATTGATAGGGTTGGCTGGCAAAAAAATTATAATAAATACAATGAACTCGCAGTGGAGGAAATCTAGTTACGTTCACAGCAATCTCTGTGTATATCAATGCTGACATATTATTATTTTTTCTTTTTAGTTTGTAAACGAATTGATTTTTCCCACGATTGATTTCAATTTTACTAGTGTTAATTTATTGTTGTTTTTTAATATAAATTAATTTTAAGTGCTAATAAAATGAATATCTAAAGTGAGGTTATTAAAGGATTAAAATAAATATCACAAAATTAATAAGCCATATAACAAAAAAAAAATTCAATGATGAAAAGATCGTTAGCTATATTTGCAATGTTCGAATTATCCTCAATGTTCATAATGATATGGCGCCTCCTCGCTTAACAATCTAGTTAAGTTTAACAACACAGTTACTGTGTCTAGTTAGAGCCAGTTGATCGTTGACAACCGCGAGTTAATCGCTGGTTCGATTAGTCGGCGCAACGAGTGACAATTATGGACAACTCCCGCACACGCCCCTGAACTTGTGTGGAAATTTCCGGTCAAAACTGGTTTGATTTAAAGTAAATAAATACAGCCAGCGGTCGCATATACTGCTCCGCAGAAAGTTGTGTCGTGGGTATCGGAAACGGAGATTTACCGAGGCATACCATGTTAGTATTTTTATGAGATAAATTTGGGAATTTTATTTATTTTAAAATTGATTTACATTCTCTAACAATTTCAAAGCAGAAAATATTTAGGGGTTAAAGGTTGTCTGCCGTCCCTATTGCTTCCCTATTTGCCATATTTCTTCCTGTTGTGAAAAGTTGGCAATGCATCTACGATCGTTTTAAATTTTCATGTTTATTCCTATGGATATACATGGAGGTATATAATTTACACTGAAAGATAATTTGAATTAACAAAAAAGTGTAGATGGCGATCTTATCGTTCAAGGCAATTTCTTACAGATAACCTTTGGATGGATCTAAGAAAAGTAAAAGAGGATAGGTTATATCACATATTCCCAAAACACAAAGGTCGATTACAAAACATATTACTAAACGGAGAAATTCATCGGCATTCAATTCATTAATCTATTAGCTTTCTCCGAACATTACGTAACATGCGGGGACAGTTGCATAACAAGTTTGAAGTTTCACTTTTACGAGCCTCGTCAAAAACCAATGTCGTGTTTGGGAAACTTATTGTTCAAAGGGTTATATTTGGAATTGTATAATAAAGGCTCCCACGGAGACTGTTTGTTTCCTATTTATGAAATTTTGTATGATGTAGGCTGAGTTAGGAAAACAGGTCGTGGTTTTTAATTATATAAGTAGCGTAAATAATGTATTTCTTTGACAAATAAATTACCATAAAGTAATAACTAATACTTTAAATAAAATATGAATAAAAACTAAATAAATAAATAAAACTAATTATAAATAAAAATAAAATTAATTTAAAAATAAATAAATTTAATAAATAAATTGATTAAAGCAAGAAATTCAAATAAGTAATACTAAGTATAGAAAATATATTGTATACATATATAGATTAAGCTCTATGTGTATTGACTTGTCATAAGAGCTCTTAAATTGCCTACGTGACCAATAAATACATTTCATTTCATTCATATCTATATGTCATTCAACATTTTGTCTTAAGACGGCGTCGTTGATTTTGTGTATCATTATCAGCCCATATACTTCTCACTGTAAGAGACGAACCTTCTCTAATACCGAGAAATTAATTGAGAGAGGATAGGCCATTTATTATGTAGTGTTACAAAAATATACAGTTAAATTAATGTTCTCTGTTTTTAATGAGACCACCAGCGTGTAACAGTAAAGTTTACAAGAATTATTTGTAAAACATTATTTTAACAACCTTTAGAAATAATGTTTGTATAGAGATTACCCAATATTTTTTTATAGAAAGACGGTAATTTTAAATCTCTATCAGTGAGCACACAATAATTGCTTTTAAATCAGATATTTAAGCGTCATACTGCTAACTACTGTTTGATGGCGTGTGGAATCAATTAAATCTGATGTCATGGCTCGTTTGAGAAGTTTAACAATCTCACATAACAATCAGAGTTGAATGGATGTCGGGACGCGTTGTGTAGTGTTTAATTAGGGACAAATGTGGTCCCACTTCACTCATATGGGTCCTTTTGGAAATTGCTCTTGTGTAATAATTGAATCTGTATTTAAAACCATCAAAATTTGAGATAAATTATGATAAGAGTTTCATTTCCATCCACTCATCACATGTCTAATATTTTGCATTCCCGTCAGTATAATACTCTCGTCAAAGGGCAGTATTAGTATTTTCATAACTTGAGTGCCTTTTCATCGATTAATAATTAATATTTTAGATTCTGGGGAAGAATATGCGTGACAAACAATATATAGAAAGCAAGAATTGAAATTGTGAGAGATTATCAAAGTGTACAAGCGTCGCGTCGCTAATTGCTACAGATAAAAAGGTGTTTCACACAGAGTCGGCGCGTTGCCTCCGTCCACACTCTTAGGAAATCACATTTCTCCATTACTTTGTTGTTATACACAGGCTTTCTAGCAAGGAAAAGTTAAGCTGAACAGCGTCGCTTTTATTCTGTATGGGGCTCATAATTTTCCATAAACCAATTAACTAGGTGTTTCTGATGAAATTTTTTTTTGCACTTATTAATATTCTTTATATTCCGTTTTATTTTTATCAATTACAGTATTTAGTTAAATATGTTAGTTATATGTAATATGCAAAGATTTTTTGTAGTACGGTACAATGGAACTGGCATGTCCATTAGACAAAAAGTGGCTAAATAAATAAATACATAATACATATTTTAAATTAATTTGTCTTCAGGCACATCATTATTTTCAAAGGATTTTATACCGAGTATAAGTACAATAAAGTTGTTTTCACAATAACAAAGTGTGACGTATGTATTGTTGCAGAACTCAAGTGGCAGCGAGCCGCGGTCGCGCAGTGCGACTCCTGACTCGTTGGACTCGCTGCCCAGCGGCGGCTCCGGCAGCCCGCCCACAGAGTGGGCCGACGCCGCCACACCGCCGGACTTCGTGTAAGTACCCACTTTTATATTCTACTCGTATAACTTAGATTAAAGCCTAGCCTCCTTGAACCGTCGCAATCCGGCCTTAACCACCTGCGACCCATATTTGCTTGAGAGGGTCAATTAGTGATGGCTGCGAAAATCCTGGATTTAGTTCTGGTACTAAGATAAAGTTTGTTCTATCTTTTGACTAATGTTCTACAAACATTTGTTTCGCCTCAAAAGACAAAAGTAAATCGCCAGAATTGTACTGGTACACACGGCAAGACATGGTAGCTTATTTTCGGACAGGACCGTGTATCTTATTGTACTTATTTATTTATACTCTTTATAGTAAATCACAAGTTACATAGTGAATAAATATATCAAGTAAACAAAATTAACAGTACAGTTGGTAACCGTATCGCATTTAGCGATTTATATCTGGCAAACTTTGGATGATCAGGAATTGATAAATAGGGCTTATTAATTGCAGTTTGTCTTAATTCATTAATTATCATTTAGCTATAACTATAACGGCGAGAAGTCTCATGCTCTGTTTGGGTTTGGGGTTATGGACTAAATACAACAATTAAATTGTATATTGATGTCCTTTCAGCGACAGTTTCCCCCCTGGCAGCGGTACGCACACGCCGCTAGCGCGCACTCCGTCTGCGCCGGCCGCGCCTCGCCGCGCGCGCCTGTCCCCACCCGCGCATGCGCACTCGCCGCCGCTGCCCATGCACGAGCTCTTCAAGCCCAACGACCTGCATTGGGCGGACATCGCCACCAATACTGGTCAGTATTATAATAATAATAAAATAAACAAATAACACCCAACAGTCCCAGAAAACAGACCCGAAAGAAATATTTGTAGGCCGTACAAACATTTCTCTCGGTGCGGGAACGAACCCGCGGCTTTTCGTTTCACAGGCGGCGTCTAACCGACTGCCTCACCGAGTTTGTCAAGTATTACTACCTTATCATGTAGCGAAGCCCCTACCAGTACCCGTATACAGGGTATATCAAGACTGCTAACGAAAACGAAGCCATGTGGTAGTTTTAGTGACACATGATTTTTATAAGTGACATATGTACGATATGAACCCCTGGTGCCCATAACACAAGTTAAATCTTCATCATCATTACACTTGCGCTGTAGCTTTATTTTGTAATCCTTTTGCGAGTATAATGCGATTTAACTAAGAATAGGACTGACCCGGCGCCATATTGGTTCGTAGTAGTTGTCAAATCGCACAATTTAAGTAGGGCGAGTAAAACAAGATTTCTTAAAATAATATTTTTGTTGAATAAAAATAATGTATGTCTGTATCAGCCCATATACGTCCCACTGCAGGGCACGGGCCTACTCTACAATCGAGAATACGATTGAGAGTGGTTAGGCCATATAGTCCACCACGCTGGCCTAGTGCGGGTTGGCACATGAAATAAATAAAAAATTAAAAAATTATACTTTTTTAAGCTATTTATGACTAAACATTCTTGTTTATATGCCCATATAACATTTTGTAATTGTTTCAATTTATTTAGTTGATTTATGTTCAGGCATTTGACTATGTGAAAAAAAAATATAATTGAAGCGTAAATAGTTTTTTGTTGCTAACCATACTTTTCGTGTGATATTTGACAACTAAAGGTCATTGACGTTCCTATTCTTATTTGAAACGCATTATACTTTAGTTTTAGTATTTTGTATGTCTTTCTTTTGTTTAATAAAGTTTATTATTTATGCATGCCCTTATCATGATCATCATAATCAGGGCTCTTATATTGCCAGTTTTAAAGAAACATATCAATTACAAGTGTAATTACTTCATTGCAGAGGGTATCGAGCTGCTGGGCTACCAAAGATACGGGACTGTGCAGGGGCCGAGGATAGGCAAAGAGCGTATCAACGGCACCATACTTAAGGATGACCCCTTCGTGTGAGTACCAATTTTTATTTACATCCGTTCGTACAATTTATATCTTCTTTTATCATAAACACTGCCCAAAACTGATACGAAGACAACTAAAATAATACGGAACTAATCCCCGAAAAATCACAAAATAAAAATGTTAAAAAGGTAATCCAATCATATCTAAGATAATAACTTAGACATAAAGTATTGTGTTAATAAAAGTACCACATCTTGTATAGGTAATAGTTTAGTAAAATATCCACACTTTTCCAATCTGTCCAATTTCCTATCTTCCAAAATAATGCATAGGACGACATGTAGCGGAACATTATAGAACAATCACTTTAAATGCTGACAGAGTAACTATTGCACATATTGAGACTTAACATCTTATGTCTTAGGATGGCGAGCGTAATTCATTGACGTAATAAAAAAAAAAAAAAATATTTCCAGTAACAAGCACGCAGCGGTGTCTCGCGCCAAGAGCGCTGCGTCCGCGCAACAGCCGCTCAGCTTCGAACACAAATTCAACCTCGACAGACAGATGCTCGACCATGATGAGGTAAACTACCCACACTTTTTATCATCATCTTCTGAAAGACATAAGATTCTCCAAAAGAGTGATCCAGTGGCTTTTTGAGACTTAAGAAACCGGACTTACCAGAATAATAACACAAAACAGAATAATAACAAAATAAAAATATTTTATGTTATGTTAATAAATTATGAATGAAATATTCAATATTGGCCTGAAAATACCATAATTTTAAAAGCGATAATTTAATTCATGACACCATATCTAATATAATACATTCAGCCAACAAACTTACCCTATAAACTTGATACTTCAACAATATCCAAAACGTCTTTCACCAGCTAATCGTAGCTTCGTCTATTGAAAGTATGCTGGAATGGCCCATAGTACAGCATACTAATATCCAACTCTTATACTCCAGCTTATCATAATCTAAATTGATTCTGTCCACCAGGAATGGCCAGAAGTGGAAAGCAGCGTGGACATCGAATCCATCGGTGAGCCGCAGCTGAAGCGCCTGCAGCCGCTACTCTGGCTTGAGCTCACGGCACTCTTCGACAAGTTTTCGCTCCCATTCCACAAGAGGAAACCGCCCAAGAAGAAAAGGAAAGAAGGTAACAACACCTTACATATGGCATCTTCATCAGCATCTGTAAAATAGAAAATTTTCTGTTAATTTGCCCGGAAATAAGTGACATGCAAAATATTCCAATATTTCTGTTGGGACTAGTTTTTATCTTGTGTAACAAATATTGTCACAAACAAGGCACAAAAACAAAGACATGGCGAGGCGCATAAATGTCCCATTGATAGCCAAGGAACTCCTCTTCAAATTAGACACGATTAAGCAGTATTCCAGCCCATGCGTAGTCTTCATATACTTTATTTTTTTCTAACCTCATCATCATCAGCCTATAGCAGTGCACTGCTCTCTGCTGGACACAGGCTACTCCAAAAGCATCACACCATCGAACCGGAATGTATCAACATTCCTACTTAAATTGACTATGTGTTATCCAGAGGGCGCTGTGTTCGGCGTATCCCTGGAGACGCTGGTGCGCAAGGACATGATCCTGTGGGAGGAGACGTGGAGCTGCGTGCCCAGCGTGCTGCGCGCGCTCACCGCCGCGCTCGCCACGCGCACGCACGACGAGGGACTCTTCCGTGTCTCCGGGAATAAGCAGAAGGTGACTACATTGTTCTATATTCCTACAACTTAACAAGACTGCTTTTGCAACAATCTTTCCTCAGTCGATATCGATGTCAGGTTGTTTGAAACTGGGATACGTAAAGGTTGAATAGCAAACAGCTAGAAATACGAAATGCTTCATCACAATTTTGCGCTATTTGAGTTGTTATAAATTATCCGTATTTAAAAAGTATACCAAAGGAGAAATATGCTGAAATGAAACATGATAATTAATCAACTCTCTATACGATTTTTTTACCGAAACTGAAAAATATATTTACCGTAGTATGGTATCAACAAAATTATAGAAGACAATTCAAAATAAATTCAATTAAATAGAATCACTACATCGTATAAAACAAAGTCACTTCCTGCTGCCTGTCTCTATGTATGCTTAGATCTTTAAAACTACGCAACGGATTGTGATACAGTTTTCTTTAATAGATAGAATGATTCAAGAGTAATGTTTATGTGTATAATACATATTATTGTAGAGAAATCTATCTGCTGCCAGGCGAAGATAGGTCGGGCCGCTAGAAAATTATAATTTCCTTGTCCAGGTGGCAGAACTATGCCAGCTGATCGAGCGGCAGTGGTACTCGGAGCGCGGTGTAGTGGAACGCGCGCTGGTGACGGCGAAGGGCCACGACCTGGCCGCTGTATACAAACGCATTTTGCGAGCCCTGCCACAGCCGATGCTCACACAAGAACTCATGAGGCTCTTCTACCATACTTACGGTGAGTATTAGTGAAGATTTGGAAGGAATAAGGGAAATATTGAAGGGCAGGCAGGAGTTAATGGTAGGCCTTATTTGAGAGAGAGAGAATGTAAAAGACCATAGAGAGCATGGTTAAATGAAACGAAAGTATCGTGATATGATTTTTTTTCCAAATATCTTTGTTTCTGAATTTAGATGTAAATGTGATTTCTTTAAGTGACTTCAATGCAAATAAACTTTAACTTAATATTTCCTTCAATTATAAAACAAAAATTCTTTTTCGCCAAATCCGGCTCGAAGGACCAAAAACTTAAACTTACTCCACTTTTATCTCTTTTAGTTACTTTTACTCTTCTATAATCATGTAATATTCTCCCCACAGCCCTGAACGGCTCGAGTCAGGGCCGAGCGCTGAACCTGCTGATCCTGCTGCTGCCGCCGGAGCAGCGCGCCACGCTGCGCGACCTGCTGCGGCTGGCCAACGAAATCGTGGCACGCTCAGACACAAACAAGATGAATGAACACAACGTCGCCATGATCATCGCGCCTACGCTCTTCCCGCCCAGGTATGCGATACAAATTAATACTTATTTCATATAATGTTGGTATTTATACTGAAGAATTGGCAGCCTTATGCATATAAGCCGCACAGTCTCTCTTCATCCAAAAATATGATAGGGAGCGAACTTATCTGATGTTGTGCTAATGAGCTAATCCAGTAATTAAGTTAATAATCTGGAATTGTTGTTGTAACTAGTTAACGTTTTTATTGGATATCCTTGTGCTTACGACATCGTGTCATGGGCTATTTTTGTCCCATTCTTTACTCAATATTTTAGAGGTTGTGAGTTAAACTGCGACATAATGTTTTTTTCTTGTGTAATTCCAGCCTTCTGATCAAGCCATCAGATAGCCTGGAGACCCAGCTAGCCACGGCGGCCAACAGCTGTCACGTGACGGAAGCCATGATGCGCTGGTGCGAACAACTCTGGATCGTGCCTAACTCCCTACTAGCTGCCGCGCAGAGGAAGCTCCCCCAGCATCGACGGAACCAGCACACCTGAGGCGATGGCGCACCAACTAGAGGCTCAGTGTGAACTTGACCTTGATACCTAAGGTCAAGGTTACTGTTGAAAAACTGAAGTAGTGACTTTAACGGTTGAGAACTTTTTCAGTTTAAGTGTAAAAACTGCAGCGCGCAGTTCACGGATAACCGTGTTAAAGCGACCTTGACTCTGAAAGGTCAAGGGCACTTGTCAAATATCAGAGTTCGCGATTTTAATCCGTATGGATAAACAACTATTGTGCACATCAGTGTTACGATAGGAACGCTCCGCGGCAGTGATCTATGAACAAGTCAAGGTCAAATGTTAAATTAATTTTATTTAAATACGGTCAGTTATAGACCAGTTAAGAAGCTGCATCGGACGCAGTAGTCAAGGTCAGTGGCTTATGTATTGCAAACTGCAAGGTGCTCACTTAAGTATTACACTAGGTAAATATATATCCAATGAATATACATATGTACGTCAGTCATATTGTGCTGTGCTTGTAATTTTTATTTCCGAACAATATTATACGAGTGATATGATAATTTTAATTCTTATAACCCGTCTTTATAATGTAGATTATATTTAATTGTGAATGAGATGCCAAATAATCATATTATTATTTAGTTTGTACTTCATCTGTAATTCCAGTTAGAGGCTACGGCTTACAATTAATACGCAGAATGTGTGCGGTGCCATTCATAATTTGGAGTTTTGTATCTTTGTGGGTTTTGAAGAACTGTTCAAAGGCAGGAAGACAGTGGATTTTAGAACAAAACAAAAATAAAATTCGTTTTTGATGTGTTTATGATTTTGAATAAATAAATTAATATCCACTGTATGTTTTAAAAATTGAGCCTGATATAAAAAATGAGATTAAATTATTTTTCTTCATAACCCATGCAATTAATGGTTGTAATGAACGTGGTGCCTTAAGTTGATATTTGCGGATCATTGTACATACACGATACCGTCGGCTCTGTAAAATATATTACCAATACGACTAGACAAGCAAAGACTGACTTGGTGTATTATTATAAAGTAACAATGATATTTTAAGAATATTTACTTGCGAAATTAATAAACTGTATACTATAGCGAGACTTTTTATTTCCAACACTCCATTCATTTATAATTCACTTAGTCTGAACAGAAACATGTTACTTCGCAGAAACTATCGTTTTTCTGTTTGCATTTAAACGGTGAAATACATACATACACACATACATAAACTCACGCCTTGTTCCCAGAAGGGGTAGGCAGAGGTGCCAGGGCACCCACATTTCGCCTTGCATGTTCCGTTCCACAATGTGATAGGTGGCGAGCCTATCGCCATATCGGGCACAAATTCCTGACTCTGGGCTGATACTGAATAGAAAAATCCAATATCACTTTGAAATACATACATACAGCTTAATGAATTTGAGGAAAATTATATCTACAGAGGTTCATTTTAATCATCATATATTTTTTTCCCATACACACCATATTTCATCCATCCCCTTTTAACCCTTACAAGACCATAAGATGTCCAAGACTAAATATGCCAATACAACACAATATTTTAGTTATTGTGGGTGTAAAGTAAGAGAATATCACCAGAAAAACATAGCAGGGTGTATAGGTTTCCTATAATTTCATGGGAAATATTTTTCCCTATGGACCATAAAAGTAAAAAAACGAAGAGTTAGGTTTATTATATCGTTATTTTATTTATTGCTTTGTAATACAAAAAACATAATAAAAAATATTAGAAAAGTAAAATAAATCTATCTAATCTAAATCTGTTTTTGGCATAACATTAGCAATGAAAGGCACGCCCATGTCTTCATCAGTCGACCAGTAATTCCTAAGAGTTTGTAAAACATGATAACTCCTTACAAAATTCATGCCCAAAAATGCCTTCATTTCATCCAAGCTGACTGTAAAAGGTCTTCCATTTTGTTGTGCGTATTGATCCATTTGTGTCACCTCCATGAAAATGTCCATTGGCAATAACATGCCATGCCGGTCAGATAATGCATTTATGCGCCCAAAATCATACTCACTTTCATTGAATGTGTGAGGAGCGTCTGAGTTATTTCTCCAGTTGAAAATAGGAATAGTCTCTGAAGTATCTGAATAGGTGGGTAATGAAGTTTGATTTGTCTATTATCTGCCATAAGAAACTGCAATATTTCTTTATCTTGAATATGAAATTCTCTGCACCCTCTTTTAGCCATTTCTGTAAAAACCACCATAAATACATACATAAACTCACGTCTTTTTCCCAGAAGGGGTAGGCAGAGGTGCCAGAACACCCAGATTTCACCTTGTGTGTTCCGTCCCACGATGTGTTAGGTGGCGAGCCTATCGCTATATCGGGCACAAATTCCTGACTCTGAGCTGATAATGAATAGAAAAATCCAATATCACTTCGCCCAACCCGGGATTCGAACCCGAGACCTCAGCTTTGTAACCGTACCCTAGTACAACTACGCCACCGAGGCAGTCAGAGTAAAAAGACATGAAGGTAAATTATATAAAAATACAAGAAAATCCTACATTATCATAAAGCACTACATATAATAATACTACAACGAATACACCAGATATGGACCAGAGGGAAAAATATTTCCCTTTAGATGATTTGCAATTTTTAGGTACTTGTGCTAATATTCTGCAGTTTACTGTATTATTATATAAAATTATACTTGCCAGAAAATATAAAACACGTGACAAAATACAGTTATTTTATTTTCTGAAGTCCAAATCACTTTCAAGATATTATTAGTTCAGCCCGCGAATTTTTTGGTTTTGGCGCTATAAAGTTAGACAGTTATTTTATTTTTATTCGTTCATAAACCCATTTGCCGCCTTGGATATACGTTTTATTTTGACATTCAGTAAAAAAAAAAGTTTCAATAATTATTGAACAATCTATAACGATTTTTGTAGAAGGGAAAAATATTTCCCTTGAGCGTGAAAGGGTTAATAGATTCTTTTGGTAATTTTATAGGAAGATTAATGCTGAAAAGATAACAGATAGTCACTTTCACGATTATTTATAATTTTAGTAAACTTTGAAACACTAATAAACGGTTCCTTTCTTTATTCAATGTTTTTAATTCATCAATCACCATACACGATATTGAGGGTAGGCATTCGTCAAAACAATTAACACTGAATAAATGCTAATGCAAAATAATATGAAAATATTACTTACTACGTTGGTTATACTAAAAAAGCATGTAGGTAATCTCCTTTCGTTTATGCTGCCCTAGTACTTTTTACACCAAAACACAAGTGGCACCAGCCAGCCAACCGGGCAAATGTTTGTTTGAATGTCGATCGGTTCTTATAGAAAAATCGTAGCAAACGAGAAAAAAGTACTAGGAGAGCATGAAGTTGACGGAGATATTTTAATTCATTCATAATACGCTAACTTCTTATTGGCTACACCTGATCCTCCTACCACGTTTAAGACACACCCACAACCTACGAGGAGCCAATCAGCGCCTCCTTAATCTTACGTCACTTCATTGATGATATTGTTCTACTAACTATATAGTAACTAGAGTATTTGGATATTTTGGTTTTAACTACCTTCATTCCGATTTTTATTATTAATTATTGAATACAAATGGGTGTGTTATTTTAAATTAGTCATGGTGGTGAATTATAGGCTCCGTCAAAAATCCTGATGATGAAATTTTCATTTATCTTGAGAAAAAATAATTTCTTACGTGCGTACATAAGTAGACATTGACGTTTTTTACCTGATTGTGACGCAGGTAGTATTCTTACATTATTTTAAATTCTTATCATCCTACGTTAAAATAAAACTAAATAATGATCATATGTCCATAAAAATATATTTTAAACCCGAGTTTCCGCGTTATTACAAAAGGAAAAATATATTTTTTAACCCTTAGCTTTGAGAATTTCATATCCTACTTCGGCCATAAAATGCGCGTGAATTGACAATCAATAAATACACGACTCCATTTGATTCCGTAATGTTAACATGTGCAATAGATTTAGTTTTAAAAGAAGATTCAAAGGACAGTTCTATTCTACCTGATTTTCTTGGCGCAAAATGCTTCATTTAAGTTTTCATCAAAAGCAAATGATTTTACGACGAGCTATCTACCTGCCGAATGATATGATATCTTTCATGGAAATTCGAATAAAGGACACACAAAAACAGTATCATATAAACATATTAATTTAATACACTTTTTCTCCCAACTGGCATCACTTCAATCAAACACTCAAATGCAATTTTTAACTCGTAATCACTTAGTATTTAAAGTTCTTAATCAAATACACAGCTTCGTTGTCCGCACCACAGAGGATCCTGCCTTTATCACAGTGGAGTGTGTTGATAGCTTTATGAAGTTTAGGCATCAAGGAATTCACCATCATTGTATTCTTATCATCTAATGATAGCCAGGCCAGTTGACCATCAGGTCCTTTAGAACTTTTTGTCATTGCCTCCATATTCCAGTCCCATATTTCTCCACACACTGAAGATGTCAGGAGTTTGTTGGGGTTTTCTGGATGGAATTGCATTTCAGTGACTCCTGCAGAATGAGCGTTGAGTAGAGATGTAGGGAATGTATTAACTCTGAGATCCCAGACGGCGAGAGACCCAGATTCACTTCCTGCAAGGATAATGTGAGGTTGTGTTGGGTGGTTGATGATGCAGGTGGCTGCTAGCTCGTCCCCGGCAAGAAGGAATGACGCTGTTGGTTTGTTATCTGGTGATCTTAGGTCCCAAATCTTCATATGGCCTCTTAGGTTACCTGTGATGATCTGAAAAATAGTTTTAAGTAAGTAATGTTGTTAGTAAAGGAGGCCCATGTATTGCAGTGGGACTTATAATTATTATGTTAATAGTAAAATATTTAAATATTCAGCCATATTATTATAAACATTAACAGACTAAAGTTACATTATCATGCCCTCAATCTTCCATTTGTTAAGAAAACAACACAGTTTATTTCCAGGCAAAGCTAAACCATGGTGAAAATTAAACAATAAATAATTTTCCTACAATGATTCAGTATTTTCTGTATTGGAATGAACTTAGTTCGTTATTTTCATAGAGAAAATATAAAATCATTAGAAATCTAGTTGGAAAACTCACTTCATTGTGCTTTATAAAGCAAACAGAATGCAAAGAGCAACTGTCCGCTCCATTGATCGAGCGTGTCACATCTCCTCGCCTGCTGTTCAGGATGTGAATGTTACCATCTTCACCAATGCTTACAATGTCGCCTTCCAATGTGTCCAGAGATGTGCATGAGCATTCTATATCACTAAAAGGAATATATTAGACATAATTTTTAACAGTTAAAATGTGATTCAATAAGTACTATCGAGATTATAAAAATATAATGAGGAGATAATATTAAGGACAACATCTGTATGTCTAGTGGTAGCATGTATGGGTTGTGGACTATCAGGTAGTGTAATCAACTCTATTCTAAGAATATATGAAACAATTTGCCTGTGACTGGAATTTGTGCCTGGGGTGGGCTACAAAATCGCTTCGGATCACGTTGGGATGGTAATAAGTCTAGCGGACATGGGTTGACTAATGTCAAGACTGCCTGCCTCTATGGAGCTATAGACTTGCGATAATAAATAAGTTTATTTAATCTTACCCATAATTATGCTGTTTTATCCAATGACACACTTCTCGAAGAGGTGAAGTTTTGTCATACATGCTGACTTCAAGGACTTTTACATCTCCGTTAGATATAGACACGGCTATTTTGTTCTTGTCTATAAACTTTATCTGAGTGACGTCACCGTCTACGGGATGTTCTGATAGAACCTGCGGGTATTCCACTTCTTCATCTTCGTGGGGACTCTCAAAAGCCCAAACTTTTATTGAATTCTCGTCATCGTCCCAACTTCCAGTGAAAAAACATTTTGTTTCAACATAATCTTCAGGGATCCATCTAACTCTACTAACTTTCTGTGAAACAAATGTACCTTGTACGTCCAGCGGCATGACTAGTTTAGTAAATATATTAACTTTCTTGAGAATAATAAAATCAGTAAAAATAATTATGCCGCTTTACAGCCTTTACACTTTACAGATATCCAAAGCTGTTATCTGAATTATTTGACATAACGGTTTTTGAGGTTATAAATTTCTTTACACGCATTATAATTTGGTTTTGTATGAATTATAATAATAGTATTTTTTTTGTTAAGTTACGTTTATACATATGATAAATCTACGATTAATAAATTATTCAGTAACATATCAAGATATATTAGGTTCAAAACAAATAAAATATATCTGAGCCAATTTATGTATAATTGACGTTATAGTATTCATTTCAAAATGGAACGTTTTACAGGATTGCGTTTAGAATCAAGATTTTACTTACACTTACTGGCTAAAAATACTTTAAAAATATAAAAAAATAAATAAATAAAATATCTACTAGTTTATCAAAACAATTTGTACAATATTCTCAAGAATATCTTATGTTATTTACAATCAACAGTACTCATATTTTGTAACATTACATATTTGGTTTTCGAATTTTTATTATCTAAACAAACTTCACTTTTCTCATTATTTGGTTTTCGAATTTTTATTATCTAAAGTCTAAACAAACTTCACTTTTTTCTTTATTTGGTTTTCGAATTTTTATTATCTAAACAAACTTCACTTTTTTCATTATTTGGTTTTCGAATTTTTATTATCTAAACAAACTTCACTTTTGTTATTACTTTGTTTTTATCAATTTTGAATTTTTATCAGAAAGTGTCAAACTCAAGTCTCAACATTTGGCTCCAGAGTGGGTTTACTTTGGTGTCTTCTGATTCATTATATCATTTTTATTAACACCAGTATGGTTCGGGACGGAATTCTATCACCAGCACAATCTGGAGACTATATCGCTCAGCACGCTCGACATGTAAAAATACATGAAGAAGGTCTTATCAAACTTTCTGAAGAGGTAGGTTTAGGCATTTATGACTTACACTTGAATATATTTAGTTTCGATTCATGCCGAAGTAATTGTAGAGAGGTATATTAATTTGAAAGTTTTCTGAATAATTATTGTTTATACTCCAACTTATTTTATTTTATCACAATTGTGAATTGTGAAGGGCCTCATGAATACTTTTTTCTTTTGCAGATAATAAAGTCATGTTCATCAAATAAGCTCCAGATTCCAGACACTGGAACTAATATTGTGCGCCCCAACAAGCATGATAAGCATGCTGTAGACTGGGTTTTCGTGGCTGATGCATTAAACTTCTGCTTCTGGTCATATACTGGAGCAGAGAAGTGGACAGTGGATGGCCAGTCTGGTTACTATGCTTTAGAAGCTGCTTTAAGTAGAGCAATCAAGGTATACAATATATTTAATTTATTTGTGCTGTTTATTTATATTTGATCTGAATACAGCTTCTTGAACCCTATTATCAATATTTGCAGGTATTGTATACCCAATACCCTTAGTTGATCTAAATTTTGCTGTTGTTGATTTGACTTATCATAAGTGGTATTTAATTGCAAGCCATGCCATACACTTCAAGTAGGCTATACAAACATTTGAAAAAAAAAGTCATCTTACCTATATTGCTTTATGTGTATGTCTGTTTTAGTGAATCAAATTAAAAAATATATGTAAATGAACATATTATTTCATTATGCAAGTTATTAAAATATATGAAATTTTAGGAGGGAGTTGACATCACAAACCCAGAATATTACTCCAAAATTACTGAAGAACAGTTACAGAATATAATGAGAAGTGACAATAACACACAAATGCCTCTATTCAAAGAGCGAATAGACATACTCCACGAAGTCGGAAAGATTCTGCTGGAAAAATACAATGGTACTTTTGTAACTTGCTTGAATGAAGCGAATAAATCTGCAAAAAGATTACTACAAATTGTAGTAGAGAATTTTCCTTCATTTAGAGATGAAGTGGTTTATAATAATCAGAAAGTTTCGTTGTACAAACGCGCACAGATCTTGGTAGCAGATTTGTGGAGTTTCTTTGAGGGTTCTGGTTTGGGGGAATTTAATGATATTGATTGCATCACTATGTTTGCTGACTACCGAGTCCCTCAAGTGTTGGTGTATTTTGGTGTTTTGAGTTATAGTGATGAGCTGATGGAGAAGTTAAAGAATGGTAAGTTGGTTGGTTTGTTTTATTATTTAATGAGTCACAATACAATCTGATAGGGGTGGTAAGTTTTTTAAACTTATTTATTAACATGCTTTGTTATTGTCTCTCAAATAATCACTTCTAGAATATTAGTTGCTGGATGTAGCTTACCTTTTTACTTATAGATTTGTTATCTGATAAATGTTATTTATTTTATTTGTTTATTTAATTGGAGTGGCTCACAGCTATCAATAGCAAACAAATATTACAAATTGTATACAAAAAA
Source organism: Hyles euphorbiae (assembly GCA_023078785.2). Taxonomy (NCBI): domain Eukaryota; kingdom Metazoa; phylum Arthropoda; class Insecta; order Lepidoptera; family Sphingidae; genus Hyles; species Hyles euphorbiae. The sequence continues at coordinate 19,630,120 of CM041033.1, forward strand.
TAGCCAATTGAGCTACTGTGGATAGGATGATTTTTTTACAGAAACTAGAGTTTAGTAAAGACAATTAATACTCAATTTTTTTCAGATGAGCTCCTACCAAGTGGTTCAGTAGAAGAAGTAGAGATCCGTGGCTGCTCCATACATGCTGTAGAACTTCTTAAGAAAAAGATAAGAGAAGAATTGGAAAAGAAGCAACAAGACATAGAAGTACCGAATTCAAGTCTTATAGATTATTATCTGTGGTGCTACAGACGAAAATACGCGAATGATATGGAAAGTGTACCATTCCACAAAACATTTGGAATATATTACTGAAAGAATTAACCATATGTATTTTTATTCAAATATTTTATTATTTTTTGTAGATTTATATTTTTTCGTTGTATGTTGTCAATATAATTCATCGTTCTTGATGTATCTTGCGTTTATGACTCATTGTATTCATTTTTATTTATATATTTGAAAACATATTACCATAGTCATTTGACTGTCCACCTGCTGTATATTAAAACCTGTAAGTATATAAATGGTTGTGATTTTAAACATAACATAATGGTATTAGTATAATTGCGTAAGTGTAAATATCAGTATTTGTAAATATTTACTTGTTATTATTATTGTTATTACCTATACATTTTTTAAATATAGATAGATATTAAAGAAAGATTTGCATTTTATTTTGATTTCATAGACCCTAACATACATACACGAATAGAATAGAATAGAACCCGATTATTTTGGAAAACACATGTATTTTTACACCATTTGATAATGTTAGATACTAATAGGTATCAAATTGTGGGAAGTAATGACATACGGCAAATTGAGGAAAGAGGTGATTTTAGGTAAAATACTATTTTTTCTTATCTGAACACCTAGGAGTGAAATCAAAGGAAGTTCACTCTTTATATATTTAGATAAATAGGTAAATATATCTTTACAACATTAGAAGTTACACTATCAAGTTTACTACTAAATTTATCAGTGATCCGTATTGAATCATGTAAGATTAATATGCGATGACTAATTCGACAATGCGTTAGATTATACATCATATTGTACTCATGATTCCAAGCTTTTTACTATTTTTATTGGCTCGGCATTATGACTGCACTGCACATGATGGTAAGCGTCAATGCCGTCCAGGCAGGTATCAAATGGCGGCAGACGGCAGTCCCATGCTATTCGATACAATTATGCCGGCTTGATAAGATGCCTCTTCACACTTTGGCGGAAGGACAAAGGATTATAGGAAGGAGGGAACACGCGTGAGCGCAAACAATTCCCCAGCTTGACAAAAGTGCTAAATTACTTAAGCACATTTGTAAATATTTTCTAACGTAAATGATCTAAAGGCAAGCACATAGTTTACGAGTCGATGCCAAGGGTGGATACAAAAGTGAATGATAATAATTCAAGAGAGGATATAAATTACGTCTAGCAAACTCACCGTAATTACCTTAAGGAAGGTTCTTTAACTGATATGATCCCGAAGAAAGTTGGCATCGCCAAACATATTTCGTACAATTACAACGAGTTACGTTATTGGATATTGAATGAGACTGACCAAAAATATGATGAAGCAAAGATATTAAAAAATATAAGTATTAGAAACTACCCTACATAGTATAAAATAAAAATAACACGGAAAACACACTACTACGTTAAAACCATATCTACCGGATAACAGTTTACAATACAAAAGTAAAATACATACTTTCTTTCTAAATAGATCCATCGTCAAATAGCGCTGAAAGAATCACTCCGAAAATAATAAGTAAATAAACCCAACCAAAAGTCACTTACATAGTTCTATGTTCTAACGCCAAACTAAAATAAAAGTCGTGTCTAGTGAGTAGATAAAATTAGGAAGATTTTTGATATTACAATCAGACTTACACATTTGGAACCGAACCCTCTGCCACTCGTTTCTTAGCCAACGTCATAACTAATTGCGCCACAGACCACAGAGGCTGTCCAAAAAACATTTTAGGTATGTTAGTATAGGACTATAAATCTGTTAAAAAAAAACGAAATAATTATTACATGTACTCTTTTATTATAGTAATAACGACACCCTTATCCGCAATATAATTTCAGATTTGTATGCGTTTATAATTCAATTTATCACATTGATACAGTGGTCCCCTGGGGTTTAAATTATTGCACATCCTACGATATGACTAATATTAAATTAATATTGTATGGAGTGTATGAAAATTCACAAAGATCAATAAGTACAGGTTGACAATAAATTAAAACTACTATACGTCACGATATGTCTCAATAAAATTTTATGGGTTTTAAGTGTTCGAAATATCGAGAACTTTCTACACTCGATACACGATACACAACCACTAATGACGTAAGAATCCATAGTTATAGATTTATTTACAACTTTGGCATTAGCTATAATGAATTCTTAAATAAATGAAAAATACACCGATACAAAGATTACAAAATGGCACTACATATTTACACCGTAACCTATAAGGGAATGAATTGTACAGATTATTTATTCAAATTGAAATATAATAGTTTTATATTTGCCATAAAATAAGTAAACTTTTTCAAGTTCAATAATGGCGTTAAATAATGTTATTGTCACAGTATTTAATTACGAGAAATATATAGATTTATTTCATAACGATATAAATTAACCAATCTCCACCCCATATTACCATCCATAGATCTAAAACTATAAAATATTTTCCTTAACACATCGCACCGACAGTTTCCGACTACACCACTTGTTAGTTCTAATAAGTTGTAGTCGAATTATTGTATAACATCAACATAATAATAATCTTAATACTTAGCAAGTTTCAGAAATTATTATCGACTTTCTGAAACTTGATAAGTTTTCATAAGCGGTGTGGGAAAAGTTTTTGATCGATCACTTTTAATATATTATCTTTCACCTCCTGCTACACTGACACGCGATGCTATGGCATACGGATTAGCACTACTAAGAAGAAAAAATATTTTAAAAATCAGAATACAATGTTTAGTTGATTTTTGTATCCGTAATTCAAAGAAGTATCCTAGGTCACATTTTTGAAGCTTACAAATAGTGGTTATCGTCACACAATGTGCATTGGTCAGCATAAAATCGAACTCTGAATAATGCAGTTCTCAAAATAATGAACGGTACTACAAAAACGAATCATAATTTTAGTATGCAGCAACTAGATAATAGTAAATTCTACGAATTCTAGTGGTGTTGTAGATTTTCAACTATCAAAATCAAAATTAGGCTATCGTGTTTCTTGTAATAAGTTCGATGTTATCTATTTATCAGATAACAAGATTGTTTAATGAATAAAATTTATGTATGTCATCGAATTTATTAACAATCTGTGATTCAAGTCATTTAATACAGAAATTCTTCAGTCAAATATATTAATTGTGATTCAAATCTCAGATTAGATTGATAATGATAAAGGAATAAAATGTGCCTATGTTTGTTTCAATAAGTTTTAAGTAGCAAACTACGAGTTATTTTGATCATCATAGACTTATCTTTAAGTAACTTTCGCAGTCATATTTTCGCTTCCAAGTGTAGCTTAGGCTACTCCTCTCATTTACTATTACTAAATTTGTTTTTTAGACTTTCGAAAAACGCTAGTTTAGTTTTGATTGTACCGGGTTCTGGCTGCGGACTCCCTGGCCTTCCGGACTCCTTGGTGACCTCCTCAATACCCTCAGGGATCTCTTTAGATCCCCCAGGAACAGTGAGCGGCGTCGCCATGGACATTTTGAGTTCTTCTCTGAATTCTCTGGAGATACTTCTGGCTGTGAGGCTGTGCATGTAGACCGACTTGTTTGCTGGTTTGTCTATGTCGTTTAGAATGTTCTCTTTGCTCCTCCGCCGCTTGGAGTAAGGTTGTGGAACCTGGGACAAATAAACCTCTTTTTAATAAGATAATTTCGGTTTTTTCTTTCAGAAATATTAAATAAATCATTGAAATATTTTGCGCTATTTTTGTCACATATTTTGCAACAGATAACTTTCACATTTTAAAATATCAATATATTTGGTAATATCGAACAATAAAAGATTAACTGACATCCCATGCACTCAAGATAATTTACATGAAGCAGCAATTTTGGCGCTATCTAAACAATTTCCCCTCACTATCATTCAATATTACTATCGATATAGTTATATCATGTCTAAACAGCAAAATATATTATTTTCTGGAATTCTGCGATAAATTATTTTCAATAACTCTTTTATGCGACTTATTTAGATCCTATTAAACTTAGATACGGAATAAATTAAGTAAATATGAAAAAAAACCATTTATTTACCAAGAAAAAAAGATATACAAAAAGCTATTGCTATTACTTACACATACCTTGACTGGCTCATGTATATTCTCCATGCTTACAAATTTCTTGGCCAGCTCTTTCACTTTGGGCAGATGCGGCAGCACGTCATCGACTTCGCTGGACACGAGCCTCGCCTCCTTCGTCAGTGCGTCCTCGTCGGCATCCTGCGTGGGACTGGGGCTATCGGAATTTTCTCTAAAGATGCTCTTATCATCAGTATCATTGTTGTCACTCCCGTCAGCCTCGTATCTCTCTGATAACTTATCTTCTGGTTTGCATTTGACAATCTCGCCGGTCTGCACGTTGTAGATTTTAATTGAGTCTTCTAAACTACTGGAGCTTATGTATGAGTTGTCTACACTGATTGGCGATTTGAGTTCCTCGTTTTTCTCACTTTCGCAATCATTGTTTGCCGTATAAGCCGACTGCAGTATTTCTTCGAATTTCTTATCTGTGTCGTCATCAACAATGGCCGGTTTAGCAGAAAATAACATTTGTTCATTAGCGTCTTCATATTCAATCATTATGTCATTATGGTTGTTCAATATTGTTACAGAATCCATGGGACGATCTTTGGCGAATTTCGTGTACTGCTGGTTCGTTGCGATCATGTTGAACTGTTTTATAAGTAATCCCTGAAAATATAACAGAATTGTGATACACCGTATCACATTCTTATTGCATGCACTAATTGCAAACGCAATAAGAATTTTATTGCATTATTCCATAAAATATTGTGCCTACATTTTTTACAAAAGCCCCAGATCGTGCTACATACTGCTTTTCTACTTAAGAATTATGTATTAGTAAGAGCTAAGAAATCATAGGTTTTCATGCATAGAGTGTGAGTATTCTAAATATTTTACGTGCGTTAGTAACAATTTTGTTACGTGATTACATAGGTTATTTGATTACTGATTAGTAAACATTGAATAAGTTAAGTAAAGAGAAATGGAAGGTCGTGAGTTGCCGATGTTAATATGTACTGTATGACGCTCGGAAAGTGATTTTTGCGTTAGTTAGTCGAGTGACAAGCGCAGCGATGCTGTTAGTCATAATCTTTTCCAAAATCGTACAACACTCACCACACACTGCTTCGATTGTTACTGTTGTAATTATTACTGAAAATGTTTAATACGAAGTACACAAATCTATATGTGCAGCACTAGAGATTCATTTGTATTAATATAAGTGCAAGTGCTGTTAGTCAGCGGTTCCACTGTTTAATTCAACAAAACATGCCAACTTTACACACATTCAGTATAGTTTTGTGTGTAAAACGAAGATATTTTAGATTGTGTCGTTCGGTGGATGTATGGACCTTTCACCGTATCGTTTGACCTAGCCAAGAGAGTTTTGATGTCTTAACCTAGTGTTAATTCTAATGTTTGTCTTTGTCTGTTGGAGGTATGATATGGTACACAGTAAGACACACAGGTCGACGTTCGTTACTTGTCAGTAGGGTGCTGATCAGATCCAGGGTGGATAGAGACGGGGACTATTAGAAGGTGCTCAGTCACCAGAGATCGGTACGAAAGCCTTTGCTTAACCTGAGGCTGCCACCGAACGCGTAAGTGAGCGGCGGGCGACGCCTGGTGCGGCGGCTCAGCTCGTCGCTGCGCAGCGTGCTGCTCCGCCTAACATTGTTGTAACTTTCGAATAGGTCCTCGGTGATTTCGGGTTTGGTCGGTATTTTAAGTCTAACTATATCCTCGTTTTCCACATAACCGTCACCTCCATCGCACACGTTTGTATACTGTTGTCTTACGTTGGGTGCGCGACTGAGCCGTCGGTACGGCGTGTGATCAGCGTTATCGCTAGCTCTATCGGGGTTTTCGAATATGGGGTTGATGGCGAAGTTGGGGCTCGCATTTCTGGGGCTGAGCACGGCACGGACGATATTCTGGTGAAGGGCGGAGGCCTCGAGGTCGCTCAACGAGCTGCTGGCACTTACAGGCGAGGTGAACTCTGTATCGAAATTGTCTAGACTGGTAGACTTGTTCATTGACGATATGGAGCTCGTGTCGCTGAAGGTGCCCTTTTTGCGCCCGCCTGACGAGGCCTTAGCTTCCCGAATGTAATAGTCCCTGCCGTATCTGTGCACAATAAAGCTATAGTTAAAATGTGGTTTGAGCACCATTTCAAAGTGTATTTGGATTGGTGGTATTTACAAATTCTTCTACAACCTCAGAAGAGAAAAGGAGCAATAGTTTCCTGTTTTTATGCCCAAGCTTTTGTCAAATAAAGATCATTATAGTATTGCTACATACACATACCGTTTGTATTGTGGAACCTCGTCAGCCAAAATGTCTTTGTGTATCCTCGGGGTCGGACTGTGCGATCTTCTGTCCATTCTATTCACGTTCTCAGTACTATGTGTCAACGATAAGTTATGATTGTTGATTTCTCTCACTGGTGTCTCCAGGCTGTCCACTGTATCGTTGTCTGTAACATCTTCCGACATATTGTCTTCTATTTCTTTATTTTTGGTAATCATGTCGAAAAGTGACGATGTGCTCTTAGCAGATAATCTTTTCTGTATCGCTTCTGGTGAATACGGATTGTTTGGCATTTCGACGCAATTCAACCATTTCTTTCGTTCTCTGTATGCTATTGAACCTGTAATATGTTAGTAATAAGTAAAAATTGTTTTAAAGGTAACGATTTTTCAATTATGACAGTTACATTACCTGGTATCAAATCATCTTGGTCATTCTCTTGTGGAGAGTGGCTGTAACAATAAGGTCATTGTCTTATAACATGTTTTATGGGACCGTTTAGCATGTAAATTACAAAACAATATTCATAAAAAGTATGTAAATATAAAAAATATTTATAAGCAGTATTGTTTTCGAGTTCGTAAACGACACAATCTATTATACTAATTTGTACTGAAAGTTATGATGAAGAATAAAAGCGCGTGCTTAATATTAATATCTAAGTAATACGTCAAAAGCTACGGAGTTTTGAAAAAATAAGACGACTGTTTGTGGAGGAAAACATTAAAGAAAAGTATAATATGGCAATAGAAAAAGTAAATAAGACGAGAGGTACAAATGTCCTTAGCAGAAAAATGTAAAACTGCTCATTAAATTGACAGACAGTAAATTGGTGAACTTACTCCTTGGGAGTGTCTTCAAAATGTTTCCTCCTCAAACTGTCGGCGTACCTCTGGACGGGCCGCGTCACTGTCTCCTCATATTCTGACTCTCTTTCATGCTGGCTTAGTGTGTTCGTTGATCCTGATAAACCAAAACCAAATACATATATTACAATTATCAAAGTAGTGTTGGTTCAGTGGGCTGCACAAGGCAAATTTACCATACGGTCATGAAAAATATTCAGTAATCAAAAATGATATCCATTTAATACCTTGAGTGTAGGACTAAAAATATTAATTGCGCATTAGTCATTACTGGCTTACGAAATAAATAAATACACCTGACAGGTGCATACATAGTCCTGACCCTATACTAAGATTAAGTCTTATGATGTGGGTATCAGAAACTATCAGACTTTTTGGTCTTACAACAACCCAGACCTGAAACAAATACCTGTAGATTTCACAAACATTTGTTTCGGTGCAGGGATTGAACCCGTGGCCCTTCGTTTCACTGTCGACGTCTTATAACTTATTGCGTATATGCGTTAAGTTGGTTGGATTTTTTCGAAGCATTTTAATTAACATTTCAAAGGCTTTCAAACTAATTGGAAGATCAATCGAGCAAATTAATATGTATTGCGTTTTATGCATTAAAACATTTGTCACAAAAAATAACCTGCCTAAGCCTGATGGAAAGCGATACGACAGCTCATAAACAGTAGCAGAACCAGACAACACCTCGAATCACAAAGCAATGCTTGGCATTCCACTGCGCTCGCCATCCTGAGACATAAGATGTTAAGTCTCAATATGTCCAGTAGTTGCTCTGGCTACAATGTCCTTCAATCCGAAACACAACAGTGCTTCTACACTGCTGTTTGACGGGAGAAATAGACAATGCGGTGGTACATACCCAGGCGGCCTCTCACATATGAGAGACCTACCACTGGTCATCGGTAATTTTATTTAAAAAACACTATTGTGTATAATGTTATTTATTTTTGTCTAGTTTCCCACGCCATAATATACCTAATTACGAATGTATCAGCATAATCATCTTAATGTAATAAAGATTAAACAAGAAGTTTTTGGGTTCATTAAAATAATTTGATTAATATTTTATCGTAAATAACAAGGGTTCATTATATTTACCTTTATCTTGGAGGCTTTCAATATTTCCATTGCAGACTTCACCATTTGTCTTGATATCGTCAGCATAGCCATTGATATCTCCATTCAAACCTGTCCTGTGTATTTCTTCTTTCAAAATAAACTCTGCCTTAGGCAACGGGCCATCGTCAATACCGAGTACTAATATAGAATCTCCACCATTCTGCATTTTATCAGAAGCATTAACATTAATAGTTTCTACTATAGTGACATTATTGTCATTTATTTCGTTGATCATTTCATCCAATGCTTTCTCGTTCTCAGTGTATTGTTTCTCAACAAGTTTGTCAAATTCTTGTTCGTTTTCTATGATGGTAAGGCTGTCTGGTTCCATGTCAGAGGCGTCGTCTATTTTGGTCTTTCCTCCTATAATGTGTTTGGAGTCTAGTACTCGTTTGATGTCACTCTTGTACTCTCCTTCTTCTTCGGCATCGCTGGCGTTGTCTGACAAGTCTGTGGTGTCGTCTGCATCGCGGTCTCCGATGAGTGCTCTGTATTCCGTGTTAGAGTTTGGGACTAACATAGGCACAGGGACTGATTGCACAGTTTTGATTTTCTTCTTCTGGAACAGCCAGTTCTCTTCCCAAGTGCCATCAGCGGCTTGCAAATCACTTCCTGATACTTCGTCGAAGTCACGATCTTCATTTTCTGTAACTATTTTCATAAAGGAATTAACTTTTGCTATTCTACATGCAAAATGTTAAATTGATTAATCTACTTGTCGACGCTTAATTTAACGTGTCTAAACTTTAACGTTTAACATGCCTTAAGAGCGTATACACCCTGCGCGCAAAGTCAACTATAGGTATTTCTTCGTTAATTTCACGCACACATAAGCGACCAAAGCTGTGTGCGTAGAGCTGCCGCGTCGGCTCGCTATACAATCGGCTCAAACAACTTTGATCCGTGCGCTTCAAATATTCAATTGCAATGTAACTGTAATATAATATCATAAAAATATTTTATTTGCATTATAAGTAGACAAATATTACTGTACAAGCAAAGAATAATACAAATTTTGGATACTAATCATATTTTCGGTATTATTACATTGTTAAGTTGCATTCAAATCAGTGTTCAATCAGTAGACACTACGGACGTTTTATTAATCATTTCGTGTTCGGACACATAAATAGTGTTAGGGGCCTTACAACCCCTTACAATTACGAAATATATTTAATTTTATATTACAATACATAACATAATTTAGCCTCAGAATTACATCCCATTATATTACCTGAAACATAATTTATACTCACTACAAAATCATTGTAGGTAATAAAAATAATTAAATATTTTACTACCAAAGTACTAAGATGTGGTAATCGCATTCTGCGCGTGGCTATTTTTACTACGCGCGGCATAATCGACTGCAGCCAGGCCGGAGCGACGAGCGATACGTCCTTCCTCTAGAAGGCCTTGCGGCGGTCTGATTTGATCCACGTCGGACAGCGTGTTTTATAGTGGTTTTTAAAATATTTGTAGAAAACATGAAAACTAATTTTGTTGAAATATAAAAATGGTAATTTATTGATAAGATGTTCTTCTATTGTAATATGCAATTGCTATAAAAAATTATGTACAATAAGTTGGTGAAAAAATATATGTTCTTGACGAGAGTTTCTGAATAATTTCGCATTGTTTAAATTTTTATTTTTCCGGAACTAAACACAAAAAGATTATTTTTCTCAGCAAAATCCCTCCATAAGGGTCTTATTAGTCTGATAATATTTTTATTTTCATCTCATATTTAGTGGTTTCGGATATCTTAAGCTTCTAAATTGCCATTTAAAGCCTAAATAACGAAACTTGTGTTCAGTAATCCGTATAGTACTCACAAATTATCCATCAATCTATAATGTTTTCCACCAAAATCCCTAGATGACGACCTTTTCTAAAATTAGTAATAATTATTTTTCCTTTAAATTGTTTATTGGTGGCTATTAACTCATTTGAAAAGTCCTGTTTTTAAGCCAAAAAGCGCGTGCAGGGTATAAACGCTCTTAATTAAGGCAAGTAAGACTGTGACATGATCAAAAATTTTCGGCAAGCGACTTGTAACAACTGAGTAAATACTGTTTTTCTATTATTGCTCGCTCTCCTAAGGAGTGTAATACCAATAATTCCATAAATGCTATAAAAGATTGCAAACGTTCTTGCTATAGTGATAAATCATAATTACCTGAGTGATGTACTATGTCGCCGCCGAATTCAGGGAAGGGCACGCGGCGCGGCACCTCCAGTGCCTCGTCGGTCGCCTCGCCCTCGTCCCAGTCGGACACATCCTCCTCTTCGTGAAGCTGCACGGAAACAAATAAATAATAATTATTATTCAAGTCAAACAGTCAAAAGCCAAAGGTTTAGGGCTTAGTCCACCACGCTTACGGAGCGGTCTGGCGAACTTCACCAACCATTGAAATTCTTGAAAATCTATGGGGTAGACAGCATTGTTTACGTTAAGATAAAGACCATTAGTATGTAGTGACTCATATCATAATTTTTTTTCTATCTAAAACTTTTATGTTCTACACACTTGTTTTTAAAAATTGATACCAGTTTGAGTTTCTGTTATCGAGGTTTTTAAGCTACTAATATGCTATGCCTGTGCTCCGAAATCTTACTTGGTCCTGGTATCCTATTAAGTTATTGAGCAATGAGCAAGAATGAAAGAAAAACTGAACTCGTGGCTGAAGAGAGAGATAGAGAGAAGAACAGTTAATTAGCACAGGAGTCGCAGAGTCCACCATGCTTGTCTATTCCTGAACGGACTTTGATAGATATAATACTTACAGGAGGAGTGATATCCCGGGTGTGCCTGGAGTTGAGTGACCGCGGCGAGGAGCGCTCGGATGGCGTGGGGCTGGCGCTGGCCGAGTGGATGCCGCTGCTGCGCCCTCCAGACCCGTTCTCATTCTGGTACCGCTCGATCACCTGTAATCAAGTACCACTAATCAGTTATGTTACGTGCTGATACCTTCCGTTCCGTTTTCGTTGTGGAAGGAGTATATACGGGTTCAATCTTCATATCAGGACAAATGTTTGTGAGCCTCACAATTAAATTGGCGTCTCACAGTAGTGGGACGTTTCGTTTATTTTTGGTTCTATGACGTTCTTATGAAAGTGTGCCGGTTTATATGTGTAATTACTCACTAACTTTATTTATTATTTTTTATACATATATTAAAAGCATTTTTCATGTTTTCTCACGATTGAAAATGTTGGTCGTTATCTGTAATTATCCTTATTGTTACAACTTTATGAAGAGGGCTAAATCAAGAAAACATGTCTCGTAGCATAGCGCCTATACCCATAGTATTCCGTTGAAATAGATGGAATTTGGAACATTGTAATTGCAATGCCTGTTGGTTTTGAGTGAGATGAATATTGGTTACTATGTGAACCTTGCGACGAAACCATACCGTGGTCTTAATCTGAACGGCGCTATTTGTTCGTCTGTTGTCCCACAAATCATTGTGACATGCAAACATAACCCCCAACGTTTTCATATTTTTAGCTTTTATTAAAAAATTATGTAAAACATGCAATTAAAAAGTCGTGTATTTAATTTAACTCGGAATCTGGCTAAATTATAATTAAATTCTTCCACCTACATGGCATTAGGTATCTCCTCGCTAAAGGTCATTAAAGATAAGTGTTTATTTATTTTCTTAGCACTACATATAATGCACCGGATGTTAAGTGAACGCAACTTAGAAGGAACTATCGAGAGGTACATAATCATCATAACACAATTAAACCGCCGAAAAAGGACATACACTGAAACCCTAAGCGCAACACATTCATTACCCAAGCGTTATGGTCTTATCATGGGCGGTAGTGATCATATACCATCAATAAACCGGTTTACTCGTTTGACGGACCTATGCAATAAAAAAAAACAAACAATATGTACTTAACACCGATGTTATGCACCATTCTGTATCAGCCCATATACGTCCCACTGCAGGGCACGGGCCTACTCTACAATCGAGAATACGATTGAGAGTGGTTAGGCCATATAGTCCACCACGCTGGCCTAGTGCGGGTTGGCGGACTTACATACCATAGAAATTCTTATGAATCGCTATGGTATGCAGGTTTCCTCACGATGTTTTCCTTCACCGTTTTAGTGCGTGGTGATTGATTATCAATACACACATGACTCCGAAAAGTCAGAGGTGTGCCCTGGGATTCGAACCCGCGACCACCGTGAACATGTTGGCAGCCGCGTCTAGTCCGTTTACCAACAGGCTACCACGCACTTTTTATTTGTTATGCACCATAATTAAGCTAAAAACCAATCTTAACAATTACACCAATTATTCCGCGAAAGGTATGCGCATGTGAAAATTTCCTCTTAATTCATGAATGGGCAGGAATTTCTTACCTCGCCGTTTCCCTCCGGGTGCGAACTCACCATGTTGTTTAAGAAATCGTACATATCAATCGAGCGAATTTCGCTATAAAGTAAAGAAAAAAACTGCGGTTCACACGCATGCACTTTCATACTGCGAAGTGGAGAATAGATGAGGTCACAGCGCGTTTGTAGGGTTGGCTAGTCGTGCTACTATTTTATATTCTATTTTTATGATAAATGTTATCTGTATGATATGTTTCGAATGTTTGATAAAATTTATTACCTCTAGACGACAACTATCAACAATAAAACATTATAAGTAAAAATAAATAACGTGATATGAATCATGTTTCGTATGTCGAGCATTTAAGTGTACCATCTATTGGCAAAACAGTGTTTTATGTAAGGTTTTGATTGTTTTAAGTTTAGCAAAATATTGTAAAAATGGAAAGTATACTTTGAGATATCGGTTTTGTTCTAATGCTTCATAATATTTTCGGAACATAAGCTAATATTGAATGTACATGTATATTTTTTCAGAACCGATAAAAATATATTTGTTTCTAAAATCTGTATCATCATGATGATATACTAAAAGAATGATGTTTCTAGAAAATAATACACCATTTGCACAACAATAAACGTAATTCTAATCGTTGCTACGATATAATTATCGGAGTATAAGTGTATTAATGATAAAAAACAGTTGACCTCTGTTGAACCCTGAGTAACGAACCAGGATTTGCGTGATCATTTTTTTTCGGTTATCACGTATACATCATATCATCCACATAGATGGAAGACATGACACAGTGATCCAAATATTATATCATTAGTAGATAGGATGTCAAAAAAACCGTAAAAGTTATAGTGAATTTGATGGTATTTGCAATCCTGCCTCAATAGAAGATCTATTGTCGACATAAAACTTATTACTGTCATTATAAATAAAAATTAAGCAGTTTTCAAATACTACCAATGTTCTATATAGTATACAAATTATACAGTTGTGTAGACTAATTAAAGGATATAAAATACAAAAAGTATTAAAGTCTGAGGGTTATACGAAAATTGTGAGTATTGGCAACCTCAGATTTAGAAAATGTGGAAGTGTTTTACTTACTTATTAAAATAAACATTGCAGAGAAAATATCTAAATATTCAAATCATAAGATAGAATACAGGATAAAACCAAGAAGCTTTACATATTTTATGTAAAGGAACTGTTTGATATCTCGTATGTTATAAATTATCGACTGCATTTGTTTGCTATCCAGGCCAAGGTTTGTCAATATTTAGAGCAAGCGATAAACCGATAAAAATTGACGAAATGTTTAGAGTTTCCACGACACTACTATGAAACTTGGTATGGAAAACAATGATTTCCGATTAATTCGTATTATTACATAGTCTATTGCCACCTGCAAGTCATCGTGATAAACTATAACCAAATCCCCTTTTTTATATTAGAACACATAAAAAACACTTCAACTTCACTTTTTTATGTACTTCCCTACTTTCATATGACGTTTTGTCTACTATTGAGTTTTTGTAAAGCCTATTAAAATTCCCCACTCCATGAATATTTAAAATAAAAGCACTTTGATACATAACTGTAGCAAAAAACAGTATAATTCTGAGTTTTACGCATTAGCAAGATACATTTCTTAAAGGAGAAAGTGTGTAGCCGAGTAAAAAACATTTTTAAGCATTATGTATGACATACCGCTCTTGTTGCCGTTAGCTAAGTATAAAATAACTAGACATTACATTATTGCATTAACAAATGTTTTACTTTATTTTTATAATAAATTCGCTTCTAAATAGTATAACATTGAAACAGCTTTATGTTCCGAAAAATGAATCGTGTCTTGGACTTCATAATGTTAATATTAAAAGTAACTCACTATCTTATTGTTATCTACACATATATCTACACATATATATCTACAGGAATGCAACTAATGCTGAGTTTTAGATTTTTTTACTTACATAGTCATTGAAAGGTTTACTTAACGAACTCTTAAATAAAAATACGATCCATCAATTAATTTGTTACTAGTTGACTAACAATTCTATTTACCTATTTCTAACGAGTCCCAATATTCAAATATCAGAGAGTTTTTCGATGATCACAATAAGCATTTTTCCTGTAGACATATTTCTGCTTTATCATTGTGAAATTATTACTGTAATTAATTTGAAAAGCACCGTATCTTGGATTAGTGGATAGGATGTTATATTATTATATCAGTTACGTACTGAATATTATTTACGCCACTGTTGTCAATCGTACTTCAATAAACTATTCTAGAAGTTTAATTATGCAATTAATGTTACACTTATGTGGGAAATTATGTGGCGGATATGAGGGTGGATACTTTGTTCTGGGTTTAGAGGTACGGTGTAGAGCTCTCTTGTTATATTGAAAGGGATATGCCTTTGTCACTAGATACTAGGCTAGAAAGCTAGAAGTGAAACACTAGCATAAGACGAGGAATTGACGGATTATTAGGAAATGACTAGATCTTCAAATGCTTGTTTTGTTTCAAGAAGTATTTATATCCAATGATAACGTGCAGAACATACGAGTTTTACTTACGATTCTTTACCAAAAAAAGGTATTTTCACTTTGTATTGTTTGTGTATCTATTATTTCACTTATTTTGGTTGGTAACGCGTATTTGCACATGCATGTAACAAAATATATTAATTAAGTAAGTTATTAAAATAATTAACACTCATTAAAAATCCGTCAATTTCACAAAACACAATTTCCATCACAGATTGCTTGATTCCGTCACTATTCACGCATAAAACACTTGTAACCACAATAATAAACTCACCCAAAGTATTCCGGCGAGCACATACAATCCGATCAGAGCGACTATGCCATAGAACGTGAACATTTTGGACCGATAGCGACCGATGCGGCATCGCAATATGCCCGAACGCGGCTACTGAACGAAATCCGCCTATTCATACCTAATTAATCGCGATAAAAATAATTATTTATGACTTACCATTTCTTTATACATGTTTTAAGTCTACGAACAGGACGAAGAACGGTTCGTATCTGCGATAGCGGTATCGGCAGATATTCCGATAACATATCGAGGAATCACTTGTCCACTATTGTGAAAGAAAGATTGATTATTTTTATTTTTCCGATGCTCTTATTATATCTCAGTATTGTTTACATAATAGTGATAATTTTTGCAGATTCCGGATTTATTATGAATTTGTATGGACGCAGACAGATTTGCTTCTACATTGCGTCAGTGTATCCGTCATGTGATTTGATAATACACGTATTCCAATATAAAAACATTATTAATGGAAACATTATGGTATTTCAGTAAAGGGTAAAGGTTACTCAAGTAAGGTTCCTCGATTAACCTTAAATCATTCTGAGACTGAAAAAAAGCGTTAACATTCATATTCCAGTTCAAAATCCAAAGTACAAAATAATGAATATATCTTATTAGCTTGTATAGTCGATGAGAATTAAGATTTTAATCGTGATAGCGATAAACTTGTTACTTTCACGTAGCGGTTGTACAGCTGATAGCTTATGCATTACGCAAGACACTGGTAATATTACAGGTATGGGGTTTGAACCCCGTATAGTAAATATTGTGATTTCCGTGTTATCGATCTTTGTATTATTGATCTGAAAATATCTTGCGTTTCCCATATCTAAGAACAACGACACAAAACATTAACTTTGATGTGGGCACTATTAAGTGTATTTTTTACAAAAATTCAATCTATGTATGTTTTATTATCGTCATTTGTTGGAATTGGTGTGAAATTCCTGGAAACGTCGGTCCAAAAATGGATTTGTTCTAGTCAAAGACGATTATCTTTTATCAGTGCCTAACCTTGCGGTGACTAAGGCGTGACCATGTTAGTCTAAAGCAGTTGACTAACAGTCATAACTATAAGTTTTCTTTACATGATTTCCTATGTGTAAGCGTTAGTTAAGTCATACTATGATAATCACTTCAAATATAGGCGACATATACTCGTAATACAAACTATTGTACCCAGGCACGGCCGATTTTTGATAAGATTAACTGTTGTATGATTAATAGGTAGCAAAATTGTACGAATGTTGGATCTGTTTATTCATTTGTTGATTTTATTGTATTATACTACTTAATGTTTTTGAATTAGTGTAGTGTTCTATTTTACGAAAAATATTGAATACTGTTGTAAAATAAATAATAATAATAATATAGTTGATATTTTCAACAAGAAAATTATTGAGCTTTTCAACTTGCACGCACCAATCCGGCCTATAAAACTTAAACATTTACCGGCTCCTTGGCTAACATCTGATATTAAGGAACTGCTGTCTAAAAAAGCGTTGGCCAAGTCCCGGTACAACCGTAGACCCAACGAGTTGAATTGGCAGAAGTACGTCTCTATCCGCAATCAATGCAGTAAGGTGTGTAGGAATGCTCAACGCCGACATATTCACAACTCTGTGGAAAACGGGGATCCAGCTACGGTTTGGAAATTTCTTAAAACACTGGGAGTGGGTAAGTCACGACAAGAACCATTTTGTAAGTCAATTAATTTAAATTCCTTAAACAATCATTTTTGTACATCGCCTTTCTTTGATAAGGCGATGAAAGATAACACTCTTAAGTTCCTTTCGAACCTCAATACTCCCGAATGTTCTGCTTTCGTCATTAAACAATTTGCTGATTGTGATGTTAGAAAGACGATTATGCTCATTTCATCCAATGCGACGGGAAGCGACTGTGTCAGCCGCAATATGATTCTCCCAATCCTAGACGAAATCCTTCCTACCGTCTCCCATATCCTTAATTTTTCCATTTCCTCTGGTATCTTTCCCGCTGCTTGGAAAAAAGCGCATATTATCCCAACTCCTAAAAAATCGAATGCATCCAATCTCACAGATTTCCGTCCTATCTCCATTCTTCCTTTTCTATCCAAAGTCCTTGAACGCCTAATCCATACCCAGCTGAATGAATTCCTCTCGAAACACAATCTCCTTAATCCTCTCCAATCAGGATTTCGTCGTGGACATAGCACAATTACCACTCTAACTCATATTGCGGATGGCATTAGGTCGGGCATGGAGGAAGGCAAGCTGACTGTCTTAGCATTGCTGGACTTCAGTAATGCCTTCAACACCGTCGATTTCGATGTCTTACTTGGCATAATGCGTTCTCTTAACATATCTCCAACAGCAGTTGATTGGTTTCGTAGTTACCTGTATGGTCGCCAGCAACGCATCTGCTTTGAGGAATGTTTTTCCTCTTGGTGCTCAGTATCTGCTGGCGTACCTCAGGGCGGCGTTTTATCTCCTTTACTCTTCGCTGTCTTTATTAATTCTATTACCAATAATCTTCGCTCCTCCTACCACCTTTACGCTGACGATCTGCAAATTTATACTCGGGCATCCTTGGACATGATGGCTAACGCGATTGGAGCTATCAATTCTGACATCCAACATATATGTTCATGGAGTAAAGAGTATGGACTGAAGGTCAATCCATCTAAAACTCAAGTCATTGTTGTCGGCAGCCCCAGAATGATATCGAAGCTTGATTAGGACCAACTTCCATCTGTTTCCTGTGATGGTATCACTGTTCCATACAGTGATACAGTCAAAAATCTCGGCCTATATATGGACAAGTCTTTCACCTGGGGTCCGCAGGTTCGGGAAATTAGCCGTAAGGTTTTTTCCTCAGCTAGGTCTTTGTGGAGGTTACACAATTTTCTCCCCATTGCCACGAAAATTTCCCTTGCACAAACCCTCCTTCTCCCCATCCTTGATTATGCAGATGTCAGCTATCTCGATCTCACCGAGGACCAACTTAATAAACTTGAGCGTCTTCAAAATTTTTGTATTAGATTTATATTTGGTTTGCGCAAATATGATCATGTCTCCGAGTTTCGTGCTAAGCTCAAGTGGTTACCCATACGACTTCGTCGGAATGCTCATATTCTTAATCTTCTTTACAATATTTTGTTCAATCCCCTTACTCCATCATATCTCAAAGAACGTTTTATATTTCTCCACGATTCTCATTCAAGGACCTTGAGGTCGTCGGAGAATTTGAAGTTGAGAATGCCTGTGCATACCACGACTTTTATGGATAAGTCGTATACAGTCCAAGCCGTTCGTCTGTGGAATGCACTACCAGTTGTCATAAGACAGGCGAAAACACTGACATCTTTCAAAAAGATGGTTAAAGATTACTACCTTTCTCTATAAGCAGCTGCATGAAGAAGTTTTATTTCCTACTTTTGTCTCAATAGGTAATTTATAGTATGTATATAATTATGTATGTCTATCTATAGAAGTATTCATATATGTATGTATATAAAATATAAATATATATCATATATTGTGTATAATATATTAATTTTAAATAATTTGTTTATATATTCCTTTTTAGAGCATGTTTATCTTTAAATTCTATACTGCCCTCTCTTCTTATCCTTTTCTTTTATCCATCCAAAGGTTGTCTGGAAGAAATCGCCTAGGGCGATAAGACCGCCAACTGTACTCTTTAATTTTATTTTTTAAATATTGTAATATTTTGTTCTTTTGTGTGCAGTAAAGAATAAATAAATAAATAAATAAATATAGCTATTAGCTCCATATGATGACCAGGTTATTCGAATTCGATATCTTCACTTTTGAGGCAAAATATAGCCAGAATGAAAACTAATTCTACAATCGCCGCTTACAAAATAAATACCATGTTACTAAGTACAAGCAGCCCTAAATTAACGAAGGGTGAGCATTCGTCCGACAAGACACTTGTAAGAGTGCATCGATTGGCGCAGTGTCTGAGTTGCACTTGATCCAAATACTAGGTTCTAACGGCTCTGATTATAGAAGGCTGCCGATGGTGGACAGACATGTTTCTTTAACATAGCATATTATGTAAGTATAAAACTTTTGTCAAATGGGGCGAGTTAAAAAATAAATAATGGCATTGACATAAATATATGGACAGTGCGGAGAGTGTGTAAAGTGTTGCGACGTAAGGGGTGCGCGAGCTCCAGGGGCCCTACTATATTCATCCGAAACGAAGTTAGAAACTTCGGACGATCGAAGTTTTCAATACGATACTAATGTATGTATCTACTCTGTAAAAGTTGTAATTTGTATAACGTACATCGTAACTAGAAGTCTATGGTTACGACCATAAGTCAATAACGACCATAAGTATATGTAGGTACATTCGAATCGTATATAAACTTAGATCATCCGAAGATTCGAACTTCGTTTCGGATTAATATAGTAGGGCCCCAGTACATCTCTAGTGGTGCGTTACTGAACTTAGTCGTCCTTTGCAGGCATCTGAAAATGCTTGCTTGTATTATGACAGTAAGATTATTAAATTAAAGGTCAAAAAATTATTATCACCGTTTAGATGAAATCCATTAAATTATCTTGATTTAATATTTATTTAGAGGCCACGTACAGGCAAGCGAAGTGTCGGACGCCCGCCTACAAGGTGGACGGACGATCTGACTAAGGTCGCAGGAAGTCGCTGGATGCAGGCCGCTTCCAACAGGTCATTGTGGAGATCATTGGGGGAGGCCTATGTTCAGCAGTGGACTTCCTGTGGCTGATATGATGATGATGATGAATATTTATTTTTGTATGATTTTATTTGACTTTTTGATTGATCGTCTTTTTGAAACTCCAAAAATACTGATAAGCATATCCTTAGTTTTCAAATCGATGCAAAATTGATAAATAATATATGGTACTAAGATTATTATTTTTACAAATTTAAAACCTACGTTTTCTAATTATATTATTTATTTATTATAATAATATAGATACTTGAACTTTGAAGATCCCTGACACGTATTTTACGTAATAATTATCAACAATAAAGTTGTGTAATGCGAAATGGAAATAGATAATTTTATTCTTAATTTACTCCGCGTAATAGATTCTAAGTAATGTGTACATGTGATGCTCACAGTCATAAGCAATTACATAACATTTAACAAGACATTATGCTTCGCCTTGTCCGCCATATTTTACACGGTCATTTTGTCATTATTTTATTATTTAGGTTTATGGTTAAGTTAATGTCAGTCTGAAATTACTTTTCCTGTAAGCTATGCTTGTTAAAGCATTATTATTATAGCCTAGGTATTTGAAAACAAAAAGGATTATACAGTCGTGGTCGTGAAATTAGATTCAGGATTTTAAGACCTATTCATTGATTGTCCAATGTTATATAGAACAAGAGCTAATAGCCGATCGTGTGATGCCTATGTTAGAGGCATGCGCAGATCAATTTTAGATTTTACAAAATGCCCAAGTCTGGTGGTCACGGGCTCTTGATCTAATACTGCTTAATGATTGCATTGGAACCATGAGCACTTTCTTTAATATTAGGTTAGAGCGCGAAAAGAAATAACAAACGAATGTTTACAATACAGTGGCCCTTCGAAATAATTTTGCGTTAAGTTTAATAATTATGATCTTATAAATTTTGCCGAAAGTCGTTAGATACAGACCGCATCTAATAGAACATTATGTTAATCATTGGGTAAGCCCAAAGCCTGGACATAACTTCAGCAGTCGCCTTACTGTTGCCATGGATGATAATGGTAGAAGTCATGACGGCCGTCAGCCAAGGTATACGCGGAATGAAGGGATGGCAAATACGCTACCTACATTTTTGGCTTCTTTCTCAGTACATTTACAGGAAATTACAATGTTTGTGTACAAAAACTCGCCATTACAAGATGACGTCATGAAAGTTAAGATTGTTTACATTTACATGAGTTCAAAAGCAAAAAACATGAAAATAAAAGTTATGTTTAAGGCTGCATACAGTACGTAAGCTTGCACTTACGTCATTCGCATAGTAATTCTAGTAACTGTGGTTTGTAGGTAGTATCAATAGTTACACGTATTGAACATTTGTGCAGAAAATTTAATGTTCAGGTTTAAAGTTCTTAGGATAATCCGTGACTTACTCGTGGACCAAATTTATAATTAGGAAACGTACAATTATTTTTATTGCAATGAATGGCGAGACGAGCATACCTTTCGCCTGATGGTAAGCGATACGACCGCTCATGAACAGTAGCATAACCAAACAACAAATACAAAGCAATGCTTGACATTCCACTGCGCTCGCCACCCTGAGACATAAGATGTCAAGTCTCTATATGTCCAGTAGTTACTCTGGCTACAATGTTCTTCAAAACGAAACACAACAATGCACCAGTGCATGGTAAACACGTCTTATCTTCTGATACCTATAATATGTATTTTGGGACATTATAATACGTTATGTTACTCCTGGAGGCGAAAAACGGTAAACAACCTATAGTTTCGGTGCATGGTTATCAGAAAATTTAAGGAAGCCTATTTACTAGAATGTTCTTGTCGGTATACCTCAAGTGATTACGATTCGAGCATTGACCTCTAATCAATTACTTCGAGTTCTTGTAAAGCTTTTAGATGAGGTTTAAAATACTTATTTCACAATCTCTAACTCAGTGCCAATGCTTAACCAGAAGACGAGAAAAATTATATTTAATGATACATACTCTTAGCAAAAGTTATAGATTTAGCTAATTGAGATCTACTTAATAGCCTCTTTAGATACCAGTTAGTTTAATGCATATGTGATTTTTCTATGGACAAGCAAAGATTAATAATACTTAATCATGTCTATACTTCAGCCGGGCGTATATCCTGAACAATATATGTATTTATAATTACCTAAGCTAAGCAACAATTTGCATATTTACCTTATTCAATATAGCCGACGCGAGTAAATCTTCATAGGTAGAAGACTCAAAGCTTGGCGTATGAGAAGGCTCGGTCGCGTACCGTGCCAGCGCTGGCATCGCTGCAGCCTCCTCCACTACCCGGGCGACCAGCCGCTTGAGCTGCACGTGAGCCGAGCTCGCGCTAGACGGGTGCCTGCTTGAAGCGCTTGATGGTGACGCATTGCGAGGTGGTAGATCTGAAAGGAATGGCCAGTTTTGAATATGGAATTGTGCGATTTTATTTTTGTCATTAAGAAATAATTGGGTATTTTTTAAATTTAATTTAAATGATAATCTCTGAATGGAAAATCTGTCGTTAAAATAATTTAAGTGGAAATTTCGCTTGCAATTTATTAGATTTCTCTGTATCAGCCCATATACGTCCCACTGCAGGGCACGGGCCTCCTCTACAATCGACAGTACGATTGAGAGTGGTTAGGCCATATAGTCCACCACGCTGGCCTAGTGCGGGTTGGCGGACTTACATGCCATAGAAATTTTTATAAATCGCTATGGTATGCAGGTTTCCTCACGATGTTTTCCTTCACCGTTTTAGTGCGTGGTGATTGACTATCAATACACACATGACTCCGAAAAGTCAGAGGTGTGCCCTGGGATTCGAACCCGCGACCACCGTGAACATGTTGGCAGTCGCGTCTAGTCCGTTTACCAACAGGCCACCACGCACTGCATACTTATTAGATTTATTTAAATATTATAATGGGCAGTTGAAAGTATTAAATTATTAACTAACTAACGGCCGGTATCTATATCCTATCTATTTTTAATAAGAGGTTAAAATAGATATCTACTATTACTACGTCGATACAATTATATGTTTCAATAAACAAAGATAAATTTATCTCATCTAGTTACTTTAAATATATGCACCATATCTATAATCTATGTATTTTGTCCCTATCTTTATTAACTGAAATATGAAATGCATCGAAATATCTAATGAAATCTCCTGTTAAAGAAATATCAATTATAGAAACTGACCATAAGTACTCTTGTTTCAAATTATGTACGTCTGTTTTAACAGCTCAAGATTACGCGATGCTAATTTTACTATGACAGACAATTACGTAGAATGCAATTTAAAAGCCAAGAATCCGGAGATGACTGTTGCAACTTACGACAGGATATTTCGTCATTTCTGACAAAAATTGACACTTATAACAAGTCAGTGGATTTCAACAAACATTCAAGGTGTCAGTATATACAAATAATATGTTTATCCGGATTATTAGCGACAATAACTAGCTATACAGGCACGGATGTATACGCAACCTAGCCTAAGCCAGCGTCAGACTAGGCTTAAACTCCTCTAAATTGGAAAATTTTCTAAAAGATTGACGTTCAGAAGTTGTCCTTTCTGACAATAAAAATGAAATTTATTTATTGGTCATGTAGGCAATTTTATAGCTTTTATAAAAAGTCGTACTGACTTTTTAAAGTACTTATTCTCTATTCACAAAATGTTAGGTATACCCATAATATATAAACTTTAATATGTACTTCTATATACATAAATAACAAGGCACTTATTTAAAATAAAACGTAATTAGAATAAAAAGTATTAAAAATGAAACAAAAGAGTTAAAATAACAATCACCCAGGTAACCGAAGTCCGGCAATGTCTTAAAATAATTTTCCATTACCAATAGCTATTTTTATGAATGCATTTAATATTTTATATGAGCATTCCGTTCAGCGTATGTATTTACATCTCGAATATGTAATGTTGTTTTTGCGCTCGAAATACCATGCTAATGTTTTCCTGTGTTTTTAGGTAACTTACTAACAACCTACCATTTAGCTGGCGGTATAAGGTTTTATTTATATTGAAGAAATTGCTTTAATAGCTCACGGTTTGTTAGATATTCAATGCTTAAACACAGATAATAAGTATAATTTAATTACGAAACTAATCATAATTAATACCCTTATTTCAGTTTGGATGTATATTTTACTATATGTATATTATTTCAAAGCAATAAAACAGGAATTCTGTCAAGGAAAAGTATTTTGCTATACTTTAAATTTCCTAAAATAAATAAAATAAAACTAGAGTAATTGATTCTTTATGTGTTTCAAAGAGGTAGTCGTTTATTGCCAAAGATTCTCGTTAAAGATTGGACACACGATGAACATAGGTGAAATACAGCGCAGATACGCGATAAAAATAATTAATATATTAAAGGAACTACCAATTAAGCTGATACTAAATGACGTTGCTAACCGTAGATAATTCCGCATATAATTAACGTGTGCATTATCTGCGGATGACCCTTGGCTGCCACTCACGATTGTACTTCATGCCGTGGGCGCGAGGTTTGTGCACAATAACATTTTGCAACGTTTCCGTCAAGTCTGTATGGAAACTAAACAGTAAACCTAGATTTTTTTACTGTGTACGTCCGGCAAACAAGCTAATTGTTTTGCTAGTCATACGTGTAATTACTGCTGCCCATGTACAACTACATTGCTTGGGTCCAAAGGCGTTGCCAAGGGGGGGCAGGTAGGGGCAGCTGCCCCCCTCTACAGATTAAAACTAATTGCCAAATGTAAAGAAACCAACATCTTTGACTTGGCTTGCCTACTATACGGTATTTTTTTGCATATACCATCTGGATCAGCCCATATACGTCCCACTGCAGGGCACGGGCCTACTCTACAATCGAGAGTACGATTGAGAGTGGTTAGGCCATATAGTTCACCACGCTGGCCTAGTGCGGGTTGGCGGACTTACATACCATATAAATTCTTATGAATCGCTATGGTATGCAGGTTTCCTCACGATGTTTTCCTTCACCGTTTTAGTGCGTGGTGATTGACTATCAATACACACATGACTCCTAAAAGTCAGAGGTGTGCCCTGGGATTTGAAGCCGCGACCACCGTGACCATGTTGGCAGCCGCGTCTGGTCCGTTTACCAACAGGCCACCACGCACACCATACTACGGTACAATGATATTGACTGTCTGGGGGCTGCCGTCAAAATTGTGTAAGTTGCAATAATATTTTTCTCATTCTCAATAATATTTCCCCCGCCCCCCGCCTGGGGCCATCGGCTGGCGACGCCTCTGCTAGGATCGTAGGAACTCGACCCTTCTCTTGAAATGGGAGACAAAATTGAAGAAAACTTACTTTAGGAGAGATGAAATGCCATACAACACAATATTATTTATTTGAAATCAGTAAATAATAAAAAACAACTAAATACAAAAACAAATAAAACAACTTAATGGTATTACAAGCGGCGGTCTTATCGCTTGACGCGATTTCTTTCAGACAACCATTGCCATTGAGGTAGGTATTGGATTTTCAGTCAATTTCTAACTACATCATAACTGAATTGCGATATGGAATCAAGGACTCTCGTACGATGACTTATGTCATGCATTTCTCAAGAAATACGTCTCTAATCCCACTCGAGCTAATTTTCCTACCTATGATTTGATAGCCTAACTTATGCAAAGAAAAAGATTGCCTGTATTCGACATTAAGACTTCACCAATTAGGCTGTATGATTACTTATTGCGTTTAAAAAGTGCTGCATAGAGTCGTTCTTAATTCTAGAACCATCCATATAGTTTTATTGTCAAGTTGCGTGTATTCTTACGAGGTGTCGAGGTCGTTTGCCGACCTCACGGAATTACCTTATGTGATCACTCTGAGGGCAAACATATTATTTGCGCCATAATATTGTCTTGCAAGTTGCAATAAATACAATAATAAGTACCTACAATAGTTATAATTACTAATGAGTTTATTGCGACATATTAGTGTCTTCTTCAAACTCGGCTTTAAACCCTTTACTGGGAATGTTCAATTTAGCTTTCATTGCAAGTTTTAGTAAACTAAAATTTTGTATTAATAATTGTGATACATTAAAAACCTTGCCAACGCGTTATAAAACAATTAATAATTCGTCAAAGGTATAAATCTAAATAAACCCTATATAAGGCCTATATGGCCGTTAATGGTTATATACGAATATTTTTTTATAATAATATACATATTAAAAATTATAATCGGTTTTACCAAAATATTAATTCTGATTTATTTCGGTAGATGGCGCTACACAATTTAACATCAGAATGGACGTAAGTTGAAGTGTCATTTTAATCTCTGATCTTCAATATTTATATTTTACGCGTATTTACTTAAGTATCTGTAAACATATTGATTAATGTTTGTTTAAACAACAGTCTAGTGTATAATAAACATAAAAACATAACAATGATTATGTTATTTATGAATGTAACCAATTACGCATGATGGAACAGAAGATTTTAGATATCCTCATTCTACAACGTCCCTTTAATGAAAAATAATTACTTAAAAAAATGAGAATGCCATTAGCATTGTCCAGCTATGTGAAATCTTTGCGCTGAAAGTTACGATTTTGATAATCGCGCAAACTTTGTATAACTACAGCAATATGCCGGATCTCAGTTTCGTAGTCCTATTCATAAAAGGATCATTTATATTGAAGTGACCCTAAAATGGGCCAAGTAGAAAAAAGTAATAGAAATAGAATTCCCGCAGCGGAACATAGAAATATAATTATGCATCCAATTAACCCATTCGCGGAATATTTATTAATAGGCTTGCAGGGCCGCTTTTATCGCTCGTTCTAAATAAATAATTCATTAGATAAATGTGCCATCTTGTTACGCAACGTCTCTACAACGTGTCGGGTTATCTTAAACACGTTTTGTGTTGTAAATGGCAGTTTAGCATAAACATACGTGAATCTTACTTCCCGATCGAATGGCAGTATTAGCTTGTTTGTAGTTTTACTGTGCCTTTATTATCTGCTTAAAAAGTAAAATGTACTGTACTGTATCAGCCCTTATACGTCTCAATGTAGGGCACGGGCCTCCTCTACATTACGATTAAGAGTTGTTAGACTTAGGCAATATAGTCCACCACGCAGGTTAGCGGACTTTACATACCATAGAATTTATTGTTAAAAATCGCTATGGTATGCAGGTTTCTTCACGATGTTTTCCTTCGCCCTTATAGTGCTCTTCTAAGTACTAATTTACTGCTTATTGGTGTTTAAATTTATTTGATTTTAGGCAGCTTTCAAGAAAAATGAATCCCGAGGCATCTTTATTGTTGTGGAGGTCCTTATCCAGCAATGGGATACCGAGTGATAAGAAGAGATAATACTTTTTATTTTAAGATTTTTGGTAGAAATTGGGAGTGGAATGGTTTGTTGGAACACGCGTTCCTTTTCCCCATAACTTCCAGATATATGGACTGAGAAGAAATTTATTTCAATAACCGTCAAGGCATATATTTCCAGATGCTTTTTAATTTTTACTTACGGATTCAAGTTAATTTCTACCTTTTCTTATTGGCCAGGAATGTGACATTGAAAAACCAAGATTATTCCACAAGTTACAGCTAAATGTATTCCAAAAAATAAAAACCACATTCCACATTCTTTTAATAACAATCTTTTTAATCTTATTATGGTACTATGTAGACTATGGTCTGGTTTTGGTGAGCGGTTGTCCTCCAACTAAATGCCTACTTATGGTGCAGTTGGGGTAGGCAGGTCGCATTTTATGAGTGGTATTTTTTTAACGCTATTTCTCTGGTTTCATTTTGTAGAATTTTTCTTTTAAAATATAGTACTAGTTGCTGTAAGTTATGCTGTACAAACTGAACGACGAAGGCTTTGTTAAGCAAGCGAAAATATTTGTAGGTATAAAAGTTTATAATTTCATGGTCATATTATGAATAACTTGTAATAATTATTATTGTAACTTAAGTATAAGTATGTATTTTTTATTGTTTAGGTCTAGCAAACAGGTGATCTGAAGGTAAGTGATCACTGCCGCCCATAAACAACGTTTGGATCATGAATGTGTTGCCAGCCTATTAAACAGGGAGGCTGTCGTCTCACGTTGATCTCATGCACACTGAGAGATGAGACACTGGTACCGTTCTGAACGAGGCTGGTCATTCATACTGAGCCTTAAATGATATCAGCGTGAATTTGCCAGTTCCAAGTTGTTATTGTCTTTACAATAAATAAATTATTATGTTTTCCTGACATTTTCTGATATGTAAATACTCGTATTATACCAATACAAAAGATGCTATTCATATATTTTGGCTCAATTCTACAAACAAAGGTACAACTAAAATGTATTATTGTAGACTAGCGATGACAACGAAGCTTTAAACTCGTTTTGTGTAAGTTTACTTTGAGCACACTCCTTATCCATCGTCGGGAAAATGAAGCGAGGTTTTTCCACATGTTGCGTCTTGTAGTCATTTAGACCTTGGTATACTGGTTTTTAGTTCTGCCAGATAAAAATATTTCTAAAATTGATTTAAGTATGAATTTAAATATAAATTTTGCATGTATTTAAATGAATTGAAATGCTATTTGAATATTGAGAAATATTAATGATTTCTCAGATTTACGCGAATGTGACATATTGAAATATTATTATAATTGGATTTTGTCGTGGATTAGGTTTAATTTTTACTTTTTTCA
Organism: Hyles euphorbiae; assembly: GCA_023078785.2. Classification (NCBI taxonomy): domain Eukaryota; kingdom Metazoa; phylum Arthropoda; class Insecta; order Lepidoptera; family Sphingidae; genus Hyles; species Hyles euphorbiae. The sequence continues at coordinate 19,659,419 of CM041033.1, forward strand.
ACTTCCCGACGCGATGTTTCGATTACTTTACAGCTTTCGTGGTCCCGGGGCGGACTCGAGCATACGAGGGAGTGCTAGAATTCTATATCAAAATTGAGAAATATTATTATTTTTCATAATATATAAACCGGTCAAAAACTGGTTGAATCTTTGTTTAAGACTATTTTTATATTTTAGGTCGCTAGATGTTGAAGCATATACCGATAAAAAATTACAAAATAATGTCGTAAAATTAGTAATTTACAAAAATCTGTCAATGGAATTTAAAAAACCTTATGTGATATTTATCATTCTTTTAATCCATACTCACCCAATATCTCTTCAAGCCAGTAACAGGAGACGTACAAGAATATGGCGACTCCCAGCCAGAACCCGATCAGTAAGACAGCAAGGTACTCCCACATTGTGCACAAACACTGAACACTTATATCACTAACTCATTTGTGGCTTTTATTTTCATTACATAGCTGAAGATCTGTTGACGAGCGGTATCTATATATTAATACGTGATGCAAAAATTTTGGATCCCTTTTTACGAAAATTGCGAGTACGCAGGAGCATAAAATTTGGCACACTTATAGTTTATGTGCAGGAGAAGTGGAGAATGCTAATATTTTTCAATAATAATGCTTATAAAGTACATTAAATCAAAAAATAAAACATTACACACACTGCCATGCATTTCACACACACATCCATACACAAGTATACATACTCTGGTGTCAAATTGTTTCTTTTCTTTTTCATTTTGTTCTTCTTACATAGACATATCAAAAAAGAGGTTTTATTTGCCTAATGAGGTAATAATATTAATATTAAAAGAGAATATTAATTTTAAATGAGGCAATAATATTAATATTAAGCCTAATATTAAATGTAATATAAAACAAGATTTTAATAATAATGCATAAAAAGTACATTAAATCAATAAATAAACCAGCATGCATTTGACACACGCATCCACAAGTATTTGTACACGTATACATACTCTTTGGTCAAATTGTTTCTTTGCTTTATTATAGACATATGTAGTTGAATGTCAATCAGAAAAAATTGTTTACTGTGGTTTTGTTGAATATCAAACAGAAAAGATTTATTTGACGAATACTACGTGAAATACTGAGCGCCATCATTCATTATATGCATAAAGAAAGTTCTGTAGCAGCAATCTGCAATAACAACATTCAGGTACAAAAAATATATATAATTTACTATTGCTGGTTCAAAGTAATTATTGTAGTTTACGATTTTAGTAATTGTATATACTTCAGGGGAAATAAGCGATTTTGAGAGATACGGACATTTAAATGTGCACGAATTATCAGAATAACAACATCATCATACAGGTAAAAACTTTTTCTCTTCTTGATTTTGTCGAATTTCGACCACTAGGCGACCACTAGTTTTAATAAAGCGGTCTAGCGCGAGACGAACTACAAGTTACAGACTCACCCTTGACCATTTTATTATTTTACGAAGGAGTTTGCACTGTAGCTATTTCAAAGGTAAATAATATTTTTTTTATTAGGTTAGGTGGTATTAATAGACTTTATGTTTCGAAAATTGCATCCGAGTTCCTTATTAAAGGCAAAATAATCATTTAAGGAAGCATTCGTCATATATTTTTATCGTTTGAACTTTCGCCCACCTTTTCTGGTGATATTATAAAGTTAAAATCTGGTTTATAATAAAAAACCTCACGTCTGCATTATTGATTACAAATATGTTTATTATGACCACATTATGAAGAGACGGAATGTATTATTTCATATTTCGGTTTGTAAATGTGAGAACAATGATAATGGCATTTCAAAATATGTTGCGATAGAAATTGTCTAAGCATCTTCATAATATCTAAGAAATATAAATCTAGAAAGTATTACAATAATTACTAACTGAATTGTTAATAAATAAAGTTTGATAATATGATTTTGTCGAATCCTATCGTAAGATAAATATCTCATCTTAATAATCTTATAGTTGTAGCGTTTGAAAATTTGCCTAAATATCACATTCAATCTTTGGTAAAATCCTATAATATTAGAAATATTTTGGAGATACCTATATATTTGCAATAACCAAATTATTTCATCAGTATTGTAAAGGGCAAAGACCTTCGATCAATTTACGGAAGCCTTCAAAGTTCTATAATAAACACGAACTCCAAACCATGATGAATTGTTTCGATTCATCACAGTCAAATGACATAACCTACAATTTGCATGCGTACGTGAAATTGTCGAGGCCGTGAGAGGAAAGCTATCGCTGGTTTGGTGATGCAACACTGAAGTTAACAGGTGCCTCGTACGAGATTATATCACGACACAGATGGACTGGAGACTGTCCCGCCCTCACACCCACCACTGTAACTCCTGTGAGCCAGGATCAACAGTGGCACGCAAAGTAATGACACCGAGCATTGAAGCTCGGCGAGTCTCCGGGAATGTCTAACTTGTCTTTAACCCGCAACGAAATTAATCAGAAAGTTAAATTAATAGGAGGAGTTGGAAATAAATTATTGTCCACTTCCCTCCGTGCAATGCGGGTGACAAAACATTGAACTGAAGAGGTAAATAACCTCGCAAAAAGACTTTCACAGCCGGAGAAGCCAGCTGTAAAGCACCACGGATCAAATTATTATTACATTTAAATGGGACCTATTATGTGAACTGTTATGCTTGATTCCAGTAATAGGTATGGCAAAAACGTCGGAAAGCACGGAAGTTCTTTCTAGTCTCTACAAGGTCCATGTAGTATACAACTCCAGATGATATTTGCATACTATCTAGCATGGTTTTACGCTCATTATGCCAAAGACTACACTCCCAAAGTATATGATGCGCGGACTGCTCATACTCGCAATTAGGTGTTGAACATGGACACGCAGGCGACGCAACAAGCTTTAAAGAGTATAGTTTAGACTTAAAGTTACCATGGCCCGTGAGAAATTGTGATACGCAATAATCGACATCTAGCCATGTCTTTGTTAAACGATCACGTACGCAAGGAAAAAATTGGTATAGATGCCGGCCCTTCAAAGATACCTCCCATCTATTTTGCCATTCATCTAATAGTTCGCTATATACCACTGAAACCGGTTTAAATAATCTGTCAACTTTTAAAAGTTCACGTGCGGTGAAAAAACTTTTATCCATATTCTCTCTATTAGAGTAATACATCGCACACACAGATGGACTGGTAAAATTTTTATAATCGGGGAATATAGATCAACAAACTGCCTCGGTTTTGTAGTTTATACGGTTACTAGGTCTCGGGTCCGAGTCCCGTGTCGGGTAAAATAATATTGGATTTTCCTCCCGGAGTGAGACTTTGTGCCCGATATGGCGATAAGCCTCCGTGGCGCAGTTGGTTAGACGCCGGCTGTGAAACGAGAGGCCATGGGTTCGATCCCCGCACCGTGACAAATATTTGTGTCATCCACAGGTATTTTTACAGAACTGGGTGTTTGTGAGACCGAAAAGTCTCTCGTAGTTTCTGATACCCACAACATACAGATTTTAGTGTGGGGTCAGGATTATGTATGTGACTATTGGGTGTATTTCTTTATATCACATCAGGAAACATACAAGGCGAAACGTGCTTGTCCTGGTAGCATTTATTTAAACTCCTTAAGGGAAAAAGGCGTGAGTTCATGAATGTATGTATTAAACTTCATTGCGTCCTACTGCAAGACATGGACGTAATCTATGATTGAGAACAGTTAGACCAAAATCTTTCAAAATTAAAAATTAACCACTGTAATTTGATCCGTATGTTTATGTAGATATATAATATGTTTCTTTTAATTACGCAACACGAATAACCCTAGTGTGGTCGAATGTTATAAAAATAACTCGTATTACCACTTTTTTTATTCTAAATTAGTGCTTTCACCGAAATATAATATTATCAAGATCACATAACAAAGAATATCTCGCCACATATCAGAGAGAATGTCGCGTGTTACGAAAATTAACCAGAGTACACTGTTTTACACATTCATAAAATCTGCACTAAACATTCTAATAAAAATATCAATAAACTGATGAAACTTTGGAGCTAAATTTCATCAAAATACATATGTTGCGGGAGAACATCAATAAAATATACATTTTAAATTGATCGCACAGTAAACTAGATCATAGTAGTTTTAATATGATTACCGTAAAATGGAGTGAATAGATAGGTTTTCGATCTTTAGTGGCGTTTTTTGTAATGTTGCAAATGCGATACTCAACTTATAGCGTCTGTATATGTTGAGTCTTAGGTCAAACTTATGAAATATATTCGTTCTTATTGATATATATTCTTGATTATTTAAATAATCCACAAAATACACGCGATTTCTATTGAACTCTCGTTAGGGGACAATAGTCAACCTAAGGGGTGAATGGAAAAATATCTCAGGGTTATCTCGTGTTAGTTTATCTGCATTATTTTATTGTTTAGGATTAAGGTATAAAAAATAAGTATAAAATGATATTTCATTAACATTATTTTAATAAAATCAATTGTTTTCACAAATATCTTCCAAAGCTTGCTTAATAATATTACTGTCATATTTGCGATATTGCCTATCCCTTGGATCTGATTTATAGTCTCGAGGCATTGTGTACCTGAGAAATAAAACAACAATAATTAACAAAATCAATTAATTGGTAATGTAGTACATACGCAAGTAATTTTTTAGCATTAGAACATCCGATACGAATTTAAAAATAGGATTTATTTAAACTCTATACATATTTAGATGGTTAATAAATTAATACAATTCAGAAGAAAATCACACAATCAGTTAAATATCCAATAATTTATAAAAAAGTAGAATTATAAACAAGTGGTACCTACCTAAATCAATACTAATGGTTTCTAAACGTTGTGGCAGCCCTATAGTAATAATTACTAATCACCTCACTTTCGTATCCAATCACCACTTTGCTGCATCTATTTACTATATTCGCGTGTCTATTAACCTTTCGGGTGTGTCTATTTACCGATTTCGCGTATCTAGTCACCTCAATATTTCCAACAAAATTAATGCTTGCGCAATTGAGCCTTTTTAATATAAAAATGCATATTCTTACCTTAAATTATGTAGCCAAATATATTCATAATAACACTCCCTATGGTATTTACAACAAACTTCAAAAATATCACCAAAATTGCAACTTTAACGGATATTAGACTGCGAGTGTTGTGATCGCCACGGTTTTGTTTTCAACTTTAACGTTTAATATGACTTTATTTTGAAAATGTGGCCAGAAATTAAATTTTGCCAGAGTAAAACGCCATTAACTGCCAATTAGTCACGGTGGTTTAACTTAGAACAGACAACAACGAATTATAATCATCGTTTTTACTAACTTAACACCAGAGGGCGAAAAAATAGTTGGTTTGTACGAGTTTTTCCATTTTACGTAGATTGTATTTTACGCAGATATTATTGGCCCTAAATTACTTTTAACAGCATTGATTAGCTTATTTGCTGATGAGTTAATTTTAAAACAATTATTAAATTTATTAAAATGCATACACATGCGGAAATGAGAATTGTTATGTTCACATTTCTATACAGAATAATTTGTTTCAAATAGACAAAATTCAAATCGATTCTGTTAGATCTTATTCAGGTCCAAACCTCCCTAAATCTTTTCTTTTCGTATATAAAGGTATGTATGTTTATTTTTATTTGTACATGATAGGTAGACCATTCATTTTTACTCATAGCCTGTCTACCCCCGTTTTTCTTCTTCTGTTTAGTCCATTCCATCCAAAGGTTGTCTGGAAGACATCGCCGAAGGCGATAAGACCGCCGATTGTACTTTATATATGGGTTAAGTGTTTTTCTTTGTGTATTGTTTTTGTTTTTATTTGTGTACAATAAAGTGTAATAATAATAATAAAGGTAATGAAAGTAAGTATAGATATATTACTGGATTGTTTTTCTTACTTAACGCCAGAGGGCGCCTTGAATTGATTGAGTGACGTCTCTATCTTAGTATGTAAAATGTACTCTGTGCAATTAGTTATCAAGTCGGGATTTTCGGAAACATTGCCTCGTTTCCCGTAAAAAATGTTTGAAATTAAACTTAATTTCTTTGTCTATTCCCCCCGCGATTTCTATTCACCCCATTTTACGGTATTTGTCGTGAGGTACAAGTCTTTAAATAAGTGCATGAACCTGTCTTCTTTCATGTGTTTTAATATTATGTATTACAGAAAAAGATGTCTTAAGGTTTTATTACAGAACACCTGCTTCGAAATAAACATCCATATTCTCAATAAATAATTATCCATGCGAGGATAAAACCCAAACGTTCTACCATGTATTCATAGAGCCTACTTACCATGCTAAGCGATCTTTGTAATTTTATGTTTCGTGTACCAATCTTACCCACTTTAAAACTTTAAACACCTTTCTATCTACATGCAAAACATATGTTTTAAATTGTTTCATTATCATACTAAAGGTGAAATGATAATTTTAGGTCACCTATTTATCTCGTTCAACAATTTGACTTTGGTATGCCTGGGAGCCATTACCGTGATACCCGTTACAAACATGACAAGAATTTCAATGTCTTATGCTCAGTATCCGTTATAGTTGGCGATCTGCGGGAGAATAGTAACATACACAACGGTTACAAACATAATCTTGAACCTACAGTAAGCTATATTGATGTATAATATCATAAATTAGGAGAGAACAAGTCTCACAACAATTACCACCCAAACTGGAACGAAATATTATTGGTTGGTTACACAATTATTATGATTTCAAGTGGCTGCTAAGAGTCTTTATGTAAATATAATTTATGGTAATCAACTTGAGTTACACAAATTAATTGCTGGACATGTAAATTTAATTAATCAATTTAATTGATCCGTATGTAAAGATAACATAGAGTCAATTAAAACCTCCTAGAGCTTAAGTATTCAGAGTCATATTTTTGCCAGTTACAGGATCTAACGCAAACATAAGGTATTCCTTGATTTCACGCAAGATCCACATGTAATTGTTAAATAAGTTTATCGTACAACTTTCCATTTGGCACAGTCTCACATGTTTTGGTAAATAAAATGTTATGCATTCTTTGTAATCGATAGAACGGTACGGTCAGTTTCTCAATGCGATGAATCCGTCTTTACTTTCACTGCATATTAATTAATACATTTGGTTCTGGCCGCGTCTCATGTGTCACTATAGAATTACTAAGGATGTCAATGTAGCCACTAGAATGTGTTCCCGAAAGATTAAACATGAGGACGAGTATAGTGGAAAAATGCTTGAAATATTTTCCTAGCAGAGTAAACTATTTTTAAGGATGGAAATCTATTTACTAAACATCATTCTAAACATGCTCTCGGAAGTTGGGCTTTTGATATATATATATCATGGACTGCTTTTAAGACTACAATAATTAATGTGTTATTAATTAAAAACTAACTACTTATTGGCGCACAAAACTTACACGCAGTCACTTCAACTAGCCTCTTATTGTAAACCAAAATATCGATTTCGAAACCCCACAATTCAGTCAACTCCGATCGTACAACAATCGAGTAAGCACCAATTACACATAATTAACAAACATGTACGAAAAACGTAATCTCTTAAATTCACGTATAAAATCAGAATTCAAAATGGCGGCCTTGATCTCCGCTCCGTTACCAGGATATGTTACTACTGTATTGTAATTAAATCGTTTTTCCTCTTAACACGATTTATATTCTGATAAATAGGCATACTGCAAGGCCATTTGAAACCTGATTTTGAAGATGTGTCTTCCGTTTTATCGTCCGGTATAATATTTTTTGTCTATCGAAATACTTGGAATAATTGGCAAGGTAATTATAATATTGATACTATTGAGATATTCTACTTCTGTCTACTAGTTATCGAAGACATAACAACTCTAGTTGAAACCGTGTGCAGGGTATGTCATGTTACTTCGTGCATCGAAAATAATATAATTATATTCAATATTGTCACTGTTTGGGAAGATATTGATAAAATGTTTCAAGATTGCAGGAAGTCGCCAAATTAGCTTCAGTGGACTTCTTCGGGTTTAAAAGTGTAAGAGAGAGAAAGAAAGAAGGAAAGAGCGAGAGAGGGTAGTTTAACAAATAACTTGGTTATGACTCTACCACTACATATTCAATCAAGGACCCCAAAAAGAAGACTTGGATCTATTCAACACAAACCAATATTCTCATGGGAACTCTTTCCTCGTTATTATTACGTCACCGTTTCGAAATGTGTTGCTCTTTATTGTTCAAAAGGCAAACAACAACATAATCGTTTGCTTAACGCAACAGTGTTGATAACAACACTAAAATGAACAAATGCACACGCAATGTTATGGATATTACGAAGCTATACAAATATACGATTGCTCTATGAGAATTGACCATTAATTTTACGATTATTGACACGTAGAATTAACGCAACGACAGCTTCTGTGGCTCAGTCGGTGGAGATTTGAGAGCATGTTTTTGTGGCTCATGAATATTTGTTTCGGTTCGATTCGGGTGTTGTGAGGCCAAGTCTCTTGTATTTCAGAAACACGGCTATGGTTACAAAAACTATGGGTATCAGAAAACCCATGGCAAAGATGTGTGCGTGTGTGCGGTTAGGACCAACTGCTATGAATGGTAATTATTAAAATTGTTTTTTATACTGCAGTATAGCGACAGCGTGGTGACATATGGCCTAACCACTCTCAATCGTACCGTCGATTATAGAAGAGGCCCGTGCCCTACAGTGGGGCATATATGGACTGATACAGATACAGTATAGCGACATTTGAATTATAATATCAGCAGGAATATGTTTTAGTGGGGGGAAATTCATATAGTTTGACTTGTAAGTCTTATTTTTAAGTTTGCGATATTGAAATTTGATTAATAAATATTACCCACACGAATATGTTTTGCTGGAAGGAAATAAAAAAAATATATGTAAGGTTTATTTTCAACATTTCGTGCATGTTCATGGTTGGTTTTATCTCTCTTAAACATTTGAGGAAAATACTATAAAATCTGCAAACTGCTTGATACAGACAAACATAAATGCAAAATCATATAATGTAAACGTACAGACCCAATAAATACGGGTGTCTAAATGTTCAGTTAACCAAAACATTATTACCATGTTACTTATGTATTTAGTAAATAAGATAATTCCAATTCACTGCGAGCGATGTTTTTAAGGCCCTCATTTGAATTTAAAGTACTGAGTTTGTCCCTCACGAACTTTATGTACTATGACAGATATCACATGCTATGTGTACATAACTTGAGAGTTTTATAGCTTATGGAATTAATATACGAAGAAAATGGCGCGAACGTGACAACATTTTGCATTATAATATACAGTAAAATCCATGTTTCTTTTTACAAAACGTTATCAAATGGTGGATATTCAATATCGGTTACAAGAGCTTTATTCTGAATGCTCCAAGCATTTTAAAAGCGATCTGTTAGAAACTAGCTATTTCCAACGATATCCTGCATGACTTTTATTAGTCCATGAATATATAATATATTTGCTGCATTCTTTAATTACCTATAATTATTAACTATATGTCACATGTGGTGTACGATAAAGTGTTTTATCTATCTATATATTGGCACATAAGTACCATTACTTATAGGTATTGTAATATTTACAAAATTATCCCCAAAATACATGGTAAAAATTACTTTTTTAAGAACAAGGTAATAAAAAGACACCTCATAAGAGCGTAGAGGATATTTTCTTCTCATTTCCTAGAACCTTCAATTACGTTAATTCAACGTATTTTATATGCACCTTACCTACTTAGAAAGTTTTCCTTCTTATTTACCGAACAGCTTCTTCCCTCATAACTTGAGGAAAATATTGACTCGATAAAGTCATTCCAACTGAAAAATCATAAAACGAATGCATTAAAATCATTCAAATTTAACATAAGACGTGCAAACGCTTTTGTTAATGACCAATATACTCGACTGTCCTCAGGGTTCTTTATAGTAAATATCACCTATAACCACTTGAAGCATAGCAGGTAGATTGCCCGATTTATATGAGAAAAAAAAAAACAAGTACAATACTCGTAATGCGGTTAATCTGATACACCGAATATGAGGACCTCATTACGTATTCAGTGTTAATCCGCGCTACTTGTGTTTCGGAGGACATTGTCATGGTCATAGTTTTGTAAGGCAATAGGTGATTACGTGACGGCACGCTGTCATCATTCGCCTGCTTATCACGGAATGCGGGAATTAGGCAAATGTTATGAGCCATTATTGCTTACTCAGATATAACACCCTAAAGTAAGATTCTAACGTCCGAATACTCAAACGCCATTCAAATATTAAGTTGTTCTTAATTGGGCACGGTCCATTTAGCCCCGTGGTTCCTAACCTTTTTAGGTCCGTTACCCCTATGATCTAAGGGTGATTGATTTTACCCCTCCCTCCTCTCTAGGGTGACTGATTTTACCCTTCCTCCCAAGGATGATCTCAAACAACACGTGTATTACCTTATACGTAGACTTTATTAAACTTAAAACAATTGCACATAACCAAAAATTATGCTTTTGAAATTTCTATTAGTTTAAAATTTTTATACCACCACAGTACCACGAGGTACAAGGTTTTACAAGTTTGGTAATATTAGGTTTTGTTTTACTTAAGACGATAACCAGCTCATTGTTACCCCCGCAAAATACAGGTTTTACCCCCGCGGGGGTAACCGGTAATTACCCCCAGGCTAGGAACCACGGACTTAGCCAGGAAATTTAAGGGATTTGCGTAGTTAAGCGCTAAATAATATTTAAGCCGCGTTTGAGTATTCGGGTGTAGTTTTGTGTCGTAGGTGTGTTCGTAGTATCATATATTTGTGGCTCGCACAAACATAACGGGATTTGAATTCATGGAATCTCAAAAAAATATGCCATCGAGGATTAAAAAAATGTATTTTAATAAATACAAGTTAATCGCTTTAGATATTATTTTTCTTCAAAATTACATGTTTAGGTAAAACTTTTTGTTTCTTTTTGTAGAGATGAGTAATTTCCCATTTGCATCTAAAGTCATGTTTAAATTACATAAATGACTCAAAATAAAGTCACAAAAACTAAGGTCAAGCATATTCACAAGTTTCTGAATGTTCCACAACAATTGCTAAAGCAAACACACTTTTATACATTCTGTTTTTTATTTTAAACCTAAAGCCATCAGGAAACTATTGTAAACAAGGAAGAGTCAAGGCTTCCTCGACAACTTTCATCACTAACGATATATGAACTTGCATAATAAATACCCTTCGAGTCTGCTACTTTTTACTTTCCGTAGAGATGCGCATGCGACATAGGAAGGTAGCAGCGGTTAGCGGATGATAATTGCGGATGTGAATGGCTAATTACGTTTTTTTTGTATGGAGAAGGTTTCTTAGTATTGCACAAGGTTTTTTCCATATGTAATGCCCAGCCTACTCTCCCTCGGAAATATTTGGTCATTGATTTCAATTCTTTGAGTGCCGGTGTTGATGAAGGTTTATAAGAGCCACAGTGTTAATTGATTTACGGCTCTTTTTTATTAAATAAAACTATTTTACTAATAGTGGCTTCGTGTGGTTTATAGACGGAGCCATAAAAAGAGCAAAAACAATCTTTTTGTGATCCATTATAATCAGTTGGAGCCACATTTGATCAGGAATTGGCTAATTCAATTATTTAAATTTTTATGAGGTAATTTTAAATTTCTATCATAAATATTAACGAAATATGTAAAAATTTAATGTCACTACGGACTTCGACTATAACCTACCATAATAATTTATTGATGGGTTTTAGATCAACATGGTCAATGATGCAGATCGCTCATAAAATTTTGAATAATGATACTAAAACATGATATAGAAACAGTTCTACCCTACATGAAAGCCGAAATAAAAATAAATTATTACTTATACCATAAAATATTTTTTGTTACCACAAAATAACCAAATCAGAAAGGGTAATCAAAATAGTAAATAACCACGTTGCCAACATGATGTGAAAATATTGGAGGCCATACAGAAAAACAAAATTTCAAACAATCAATCATCGGCTGATTACCTGACAACCGTTGCTGAACGCAAACTATATCGATATTTCATCATACCAAATTGTTACTTGGTCACCTGGAAGAGAGGTAAGTTAGGCACTTCTATGTTCAATATTGTGCATACTCTGGTTAATCTGTATTTGACTATATGAGCCCATATACGTCCCATAGCAGGGCCAGGCCTCCTCTACAATCGAGTATGATTGAGACTCGTTAGTATAGTTCACCACGCTAGTCTGTTTCATGAATAGTAGCAAGACCAAACAACGCCTTGAATTACAAAGTTATTCTTGGTATTCCACTGCGCTCGCCATTCTGAGACATATGAACTACATAAGTTACTAATATAATATAATCAAATTCACTTCTTGTTCATTTTGTAAAGCTCCGCTGTCTTCTATAACTTGGCCATTATTTCCGAGTAACAGCAAGCGCATACCTGCCAGTCCTACAAATAGGGTCTCGTCTAGACGGGATATTTTCACTTTCAACGCAAATTACCCACGCTGTCACTCACACCGAGCGCTAAAAAGGCGAATGTGCGCGTGATTGACCGAACCTTATACGAACCGTGCTAAAATTTCCATGCGCTTAGTATGGTAAAATAATTTGTGTCGGTTTTGGCTGCCTTAATTTAGTTGGGTTTTTGGTGCCGAGGCTAGGCTGTTTTGGTATTATAATGTAGTTTTTGGTTGCGGTTGTACTGGTATGCTGTGTTTAAATATATTTTGCATAGATATGCATTTTGTAGTTTCGTAATTTACGCAAATATGGTTCTCAAATTCATTGGATTGTATAAGGTAGGTTAGATCTAGATGTCCACATTTTGTTCCAAGGTATAAGGCTCCAGTCGCAGGGACGCTATTTCAACGCGCTTTAAAAAAGCATTGAAATGAAACTAATGTAAATCCATTTGTTGGTTCACACGATTTTAAAACGCGACGGTTTTTTTATCGAGCGCTGTCGACATTTCAACGTTAAGCTTTGGGCGTTAAATTTTCATTTCATATGAACATAAATGTTGGGAACGGTAAAAAACCGTCAAAGTCGACGATTTTTAAGCGCTCGTGCGAATGGAGCCTAGATATTGACGACATAAGAAGAATTTTTCTTTGTTTTACATTAGCTCGTTCTGCCATTACTTAGTATATTTACAGCCTATAACTATAATATTGAATTGCATGCCACAACCCATTACAGTTTCGAAACAGCCCTTGTAAGACTGGCATCCCAAATAAAACAAGAAACGTAAGTGCAGGCTTCTCTTGCAATTTACCATGTTAATAAATAAGCCGACACGATTAAATTAATATTTAACGATATCATGTATTATATCTAGGGTCTTATGTTTAATTATAGGGACTTTCAAAATGACATTAAACAACACAAGAACATCAGTTTTAACCATTATATAAAATAAATCTGTATCTGTATCAGCCTATATACGTCTTACTGCAGGGCATGGGCTTCATTTACAATCAAGAGTACGATTGAGAGTGATTAGGCCGTATAGTCTATCACGCAAGCCTAATAGTTTACATACCATAAATAAATATTGGGCCTCATAAATTAGTAAAGTTTTTTTTTGGCCCTAAAGCAACTTATTATATCGCGTTTATACTGGTGCGGGGATCGTATTTAGTCTTTCCTTTCGCCTTCGAGTTGTATGGCTGTTTTTTGGTGGCGATTGAAATTAACAACGTTAAAAACAGTTATTTGAATCCTGTATTAAATATTTGGACTGCATTTCCCTTTATATGATAATTTTAGTCTACCCCTTTTATCAGTTCTTTTTTTCAGTTATTTTTTAATTAGTTCGGATTTACTACGGGTAAGTCAACGATCGACGCGGCAGTTTCGGTTAGAAGAGCGGTAAGTGCATCGGTGCGCAAATATGTACTTGGTATTTTCCTGGACATCTCCGGTGCTTTCGACAACGCTTGGTGGCCAATGCTGCTTCTTAAGTTGAAATTACGAGGATGCTTTAAAAAAATATATTTACTTATTTACTCGTATTTCTCGCACGGAACAACCAAACTTAAACTTGGACACTATGCCGTGTCGAAACCACTGACGATGGGATGTCCACAAGGCTCGGTCTTAGGTCCTTATTTATGGAATTTAGGCTTCGACGATTTTCTTACGATTCCCTTACCGTCAGGGTGTTTTTTGACCGGATATGCGGACGATGGCCTCTTGCTAATAGAATCAAACAGTAGGTCGGGACTAGAAAATAGTGCAGACGCGTGTTTAAAATTAATATGTGACTGGGGCCATCGAAATCGCTTAAAGTTTGCACCACATAAAACGTTTCAATTACTTTTAAAAGGAAGTTTACAATCACCGCCGCGAATTAAATTTAATAATATCACTGTTAAGAAAAAGAATCGGTTTGTTATCTTGGTTTAATTTTGGAAAGGAATTTTTCCTTTCTTGAACATATTAAAAACGTCGGGGAAAAGTCGAAAAGGAACTTTTTTGCTTTGACAAGAATATCAAAATCAACATGGGGGCTATCTTCCAATACTTTAAAAATCATCTATGGAGCAACTTACCTAGGATGTATTTGTTACGGATCTCCCGTATGGGCTGATAGGGCTACTATCGGCGCTGTGCGAAGAAAATTGCTCCAGAGCCAACGCTTGGCCTTGATATTCTTGTGTAAGGCATATAGAACTGTTAGTACCGAAGCTTTGCCTGTCCTGGCGGGTGTGCTTCCAGTCGACCTGGAGGTGCAACGTCGCGCCGCCATGTATTACTCTATTAGGGAGAATATGGATAAAAGATTTTTAACCGCACGTGAACTTTTAAAAATTGATAGATTATTTAAACCGCTTTCAGTGGTATATAGCGAACTATTAGATGAATGGCAAAATAGATGGGAGGTATCTTTGAAGGGACGACATCAATACCAATATTTTCCCTGCGTTCGTGATCGTTTGACAAAGACTTGGTTGGATATCGATTATTGCGTATCACAGTTCCTCACGGGCCATGGTAACTTTAGGTCTAAACTTCACTCTTTTAAGCTTGTTGAATCGCCTGCGTGCCCATGTTCAACACCTAATTGCGAGTATGAGCAGTCCGCGCATCATATACTTTGGGAGTGTAGTCTTTGGCAGAATGAGCGTAAAACCATGCTGGATAGTATGCAGATATCATCTGGAGTCGTATACTACATGGACCTTGTAGAGACTAGGAAGAACTTCCGTGCTTTCCGGCGTTTTTGCCATACTTATTATTGGAATCAAGTCTAAAAGCTCACATAATAGGTCCCATTTAAATGTAATAATGATATGATCCGTGGTGCTTTACAGCTGGCTTCTCCGGTTGTAAAAGTCTTTTTACGAGGTTTTTTACCTGTTTAGTTCATTGTTTTGTCGCCCGCTTTGCACGGAGGGAAGTGGACAATAATTTATTTCCAACTCCTCCTATTAATTTCACTTTCTGATTAATTTCGTTGCGGGTTAAAGACAAGTTAGCATTCCCGGAGACTCGCCGAGCTTCAATGTTCGGTGTCATTACATTGCGTGCCACTGTTGATCCTGGCTCACAGGAGTTACAGTGGTGGGCGTGAGGGTGGGACAGTCTCTACCCCTTTTATCAGACTTTAATCACAGGTACGAAGGAGACACATTATGGCGCGTCTCTTTCTCTTAATATCCATTGCGCAGATATCAATCAAGATGTTGATCAAACTTTTTACAAACAATCACTGATTTAATGACGATCATCTACATACATAAATGAAATCATTAGAAACTTGTGACCCAGTGAGAGGCTTCGTAATGAAGACTTAATTACGTCAGCGTCGTCACGTATGTGATCACTGGCTTAGCACACGCTATTTAGTTTTTGCTACCATACGTTTGGGCAATTGCATAAATTGATGTAATATTTGGGCGGGGTAACTTGTTTTACAACTTGATTCTTCGCTCGATTGGCGGTACAAATCGCTTTAAACGGCAATGAGTTAATAAGATCTTTTTTACATCGTCAACTCGATGTACAACTTAATTAGATTCGCTCAATTTCTTTTGCTTGATTCTTTTTCTGGGAGCCTAAAGAAAGAAAATACGTGACTGTTTAAATTTATTACAGCTTCTTGCTGAGATGATGAGCTATCGTACTTCTTTTGAAACTTTGTACAACAATATGTTAACCTCGGTTATAACAATCTAAAATCTTTATGATACTCGCCAGGCTTCAAAAATCAGTGTGAATTCCTTGCATATTAATGATTCTGATTTGCAGGAGTTACGATGGTTGTATGGGAGCGAAAATCAGTCTTTATTTGCAAATAGCCCAACAGTTTAAGGGTGCGTTGATACGAAGCTTCATCGTAATTCCAAGCTCTCAATCGTAATGTGAGATTCGCTTTTTGTTACATAATACTTAACTTACGCATCTTCGCAGACCAGCTTATTTATCACTAGTAATGAAATTCATCATTTATTTATAGAAATTATACTTGGATGCTAAAAATTCTATGACATCAAATCAATCAATCTAGTATATCGAAATGACTACAATGCTCCTAATGGTATACATATCTTCCAAAGAATTATCAAAATTAATAGAATTACCAATCTTGTTGTACCGCATATTTTTTTTTAATGTAATGTAGCATTTTTCTATAATTTGACGTGCTTTCAGGTTATGATTCAATGACTTCAGAAGATAATGGTCGTTTTAATAACCCTTGCATAATGTTACAATCGCTCATCCACTTAAACATGTTAAGGGTAATGTACATACATAATTCAATGAATTAATTACTTTTGTTACAATATTCAGAATATTTAAAAACTCGTATGGTCACACATAAACATACGATCGTAATCAGATACCTATATTATGTATTGATATATTTACGAAAAAAATGGTTGCCTGTAAAGTCGGTTTTACGGGCGAAGATTTTACGTGACAACGTCTTTTTCTCGGTAGAATATTTATTGATATGAATATAATTAAATTGCACAATAGGAACAAGGAATTGAATGAAAATAAGAATTGCACAAATTTTAACTATAGAAATATATTTTGTTTACTAAAACATTGTACATGTAATGACGAATCTAAGCACTCCATATTTTCACTACAGACACAGCTGACGATACTTTAACCACACGTGTGAACTTGTATTGTGACGCTTTCTTGTTTTTCCAACGCCAAGAACGTTCGAGAAAGACAAAGACAGAGACACAAGCATGCGCCGATTCAATGCGCCTAATTTTCTAGTTACCGACATAGCCCATAGGATTGGCAAGTTGAAGTGGCAATGGGCCGGGCACATAGCTCGTAGAGCCGATGGCCGTTGGGGCCGAAAGGTTCTCGAGTGGAGGCCACGTACAGGCAAGCGAAGTGTCGGACGCCCGCCCACAAGGTGGACGGACGATCTGACTAAGCTCGCAGGAAGTCGCTGGATGCAGGCCGCTTCCAACAGGTCATTGTGGAGATCATTGGGGGAGGCCTATGTTCAGCAGTGGACTTCCTGTGGCTGATATGATGATGATGATGATGAATTCTCTAGTGCTTTTTTTTTGGGGGGGTAATTTTTTGCGTAATTTGGGATTTCTGGCGGGGTCAATTTGTAGTCCTCACCAAGACGGTTCCGAGGATACCAAACTCGGTGGGTCTACGATCTATATTGGCCGAGATAGGATTGGGGGGGTGAGGTAAATTTTCGGGGTGGGGGTAAGGGAGGGGGGGGGAGGAAGGTTTCGTGGGGAGGCTAACTTAAATTAATTGTTTTGGAGGTAAAATATTTTTTTTTGGGGGGGTAATTTTTTGCGTAATTTGGGATTTCTGGCGGGGTCAATTTGTAGTCCTCACCAAGACGGTTCCGAGGATACCAAACTCGGTGGGTCTACGATCTATATTGGCCGAGATAGGATTGGGGGGGTGAGGTAAATTTTCGGGGTGGGGGTAAGGGAGGGGGGGGGGGAGGAAGGTTTCGTGGGGAGGCTAACTTAAATTAATTGTTTTGGAGGTAAAATATTTTTTTTTGGGGGGGTAATTTTTTGCGTAATTTGGGATTTCTGGCGGGGTCAATTTGTAGCCCTCACCAAGACGGTTCCGAGGATACCAAACTCGGTGGGTCTACGACCTATGTTGGCCGAGATAGGATTGGGGGGGGTGAGGTAAATTTTCGGGGTGGGGGTAGGGGAGGGGGGGGGGGGTAGGTTTCGTGGGGAGGCTAATAGGCACTATTTCGGAATAAGGGTGGGGGAAGGCAGGGGGGGGGGCTATGGGACAATTTTGGAAAAAGTGGGTGAAACTGAAAAAAAATATAATTAAATTGAGTGGGAGAGAGACGCAAGGCATTCGGCGGGCCTCTCTCGTTCGGTGACTCATCGTAACGTTACCGGGCGTTACACTTTTTCATAAGTGACTCCCAGCCGCAACCTAATTTAAGACGTTGTCACGTCAAAAAAAACCTATATGCATCAATTATATTTTGTCAATCACAAAATCAAGTAATACTGGATGTTATACATTATCTGCCCGAGGTCAGGAAGTTTTGCCCGATGTGGCAATACCCCTGCCACATCGTAGGACGGAACACAAGACGAAACGTGCTAAACCCTTCTGGGAAAAAGGAATGAGTTTATTTTTTATGTTTAACGTTATAAACATAAAGTTTCAGTGTAGGAATGGATTATAATTACGCTTTCTTGTTTTACAGTTGGTTTAACGCAACCTTTTCGCTAAATGCTATCAATTAAAGAGTTAAACAGTGATTCGAATTCGAACGACAAAAGGTAAAGAAAGTTAATTGAAAAGCGTTCAATTTAAATGTAGATTAATTGAGCACTAACCCGGTTCGAGAACATAACAATAAAGATGTGTGGCTCGTAAATCTTGAGGGTTAGTGTGCACTACTGCGCTGATTTACAAGTGTTAATTTGTGGTGAAAGACAAGTCTTCTTAAATTTTGGTTGTTTTTTTATTGCGATGAATGGCGAGACGAGCGACCATGCCATCCGCCTAACGGTAAGATATGACCGCTGATAGACAGTAGCAAGACCAAGCAACACCATGAATCGCAAAGAAATGCTTAGCATTCCATTGTGCTCGCCATCCTGGGACATAAGATCTTAAGTCTCAATATGTTCAGTAGTTACTCTGGCTACAATTTACTTCAAACCGGAACACAACAATGCATTTATCTTGCTGTTAGGCGGGAGAAATAGGCATTACGGTGGTAATTACCCAGGCAGCCTCTCACATATGAGAGACCTACCATCCGTAGTGTACCAGTATTGTTTTTTTAATTTAATTTTAGGAAAACGTATATTAAATTGAATTGTATAGGTATGCATTAATATTAATGAAGAAAAGTATTTACAACCAAGTCCGAAAGATACAATATAATTTTTACAATGTCAGACACTTAGTTCGATATAATAGTAGTGTGTTATTTTTTCACTAAATATGAAATAAGTTGATACTAATTGAAAAGCCATTAAAGACGAAATTCTTCAGACAGCTCTATTATTTTTCCTTAGAATGTTAGCTGACCTAGTAGTATTTAGTAAGACATTTTATAATTCAATGAACTATTCGCCTTATGAAATGTACTGTCGTGCCGCCACGCATGCCTGTGTTTCGATGTAATGAGGATAATACAAATGATAATTGAATTTAATTGCGCATGCATACGATTATGCACTTGGACAGTGGCGCCAAGCATTAGCATGAAATACGTGAAATGAGACATAAATTGGTCAGTAGCGGAATGGATTGACATGCGAAAATCGAAGTGTCGTCAATGCATTTTAACTGTATTAACAGGAAACTCTTAGAGTACCTAGACATGTATTTTTTAAATAATAAAATAAAAGTTTAAGTTTTATCATTGCATGAAATAAATATCGTTAAATTTAATTAACTCAAAATAACAGAGCGTATAAACAATTGCAAATAATATTCAAAGCAAGACACATGCTGTTAAGAATAGCAATATAATTCTGACACGAGCTTCCTGTGTGAATTACATACATATTATCGAGGTTACTGACTTTGTTTATCATTTTAAAAGCAGTTATTAAATAAATATTATTTCATGAAGAAACTTGACATTGAAGTCTGCAAGAAATGATAATGATTGCAACAAAGAAATCATTATCACCGTCAAAATACTGTAACTGCTGGACAAAATCCTTTGCGATAGCAAGGGTTCGGTTTTGATCAAGAAGCCAGGCTTCAAGATGGCAGAAGAAAGGAAATAAGGTGCAGTAATTTAATGACTAGTGCAGTTGTAAGTCTTTTCCGAAAACATGCCTTTTGTCATTAGAACAACAATATTGACTTGGTTAGCTCTGGAGAGTAATATAATGGACTAATATGTGTATCCCAATTCATATATTGAATTTGTTTCACATAATTTTTTGTGTGGACTTTTATGTTTACCAAAGCTCCTGATTCACAATTTCTATTAATTAAATTGTTAAAGCATGGTCGGCTAAGTTCTCATTCCTAATAGTTCGGTCCCATAATATCGTTCAAAAATTATGGATTTTCAATTTTTTTATTTCTGTGTTAAAAGAAGGTTAAGAGTACCATTCCACAAATAAAGCATTGCTTTTTTCGAAAGTAAAATCTACTCAAAAAGAATAATCGATGTGGTGAAATGACATCTTTTTACAACTGGATCAACGAGGTAAAGGTAGGAAAAGTGCAAATCATCGAAGCGATGGCAGCCAATGTGGAAGGTTATTAGCGTAATGAAGACGGTGTTGGCGTCGCGAATAATGGAGTGGTTTATGAATGAATTGCACTTATCGCCGCACTACGGTGTAAAACTATCAACGTTATTTTATAGCCCATATCTTGGTTTCTAAGAGTTTCTTGTTTATGAACGAGTGGAGGTTTCTATTGATTGAAGTTGTGAATGACTTTATCTTTAGGTATCGAATTCTTTGCATCCTAGTTACATAGTTTTTAAAGTTATAACTTTAGTGTGTTCGTTTTACTTCTTGAAGTTATGTCGAAGAACTAATAAATGGAGACAATAGAACTCCACGACCAGAAAACTAAAATATTCGAAGCAAAGGTTTATTTTCCGTATTACCATGATCATTGTACTAAGACAGTCATGTCCACTAATCCTCCTAAATACATTTTTGCAATACCATCTAGACAGAATATCCGCTAGCACGAGATGGCTGTTTCTCGTGGATCTACACAATTCTACTGGCCAAGCTGATATTGAGATATATTTTCTCCCTATTTTGGTCATAGGCCGACATGGATAATATTGTAAATACTAATGAATGGCATAAGACTAAATTATGGTAATTACAACACCTCATACATTTCTTAAACACAATATTACAATGACAGCTCACCTAATTATCTAAGTAGAAGAGTGTGTGAGTGGAACTTTCTCGAAGTTTCCACAATAATGGTGCGTTTCCTACTGATCCTATATATTATGCAGCTCGTGGGAACGCTATGGAACAATTATGAGCGAAAACTAATATGCACTTTCCCAAACAAGTGTGCTAGTCTACACTACACGCTAACTTGCAGCGCTATACGAAATGTGAATCTAAAGGTACTAAGTAGAGGTGCTACTTGTAGAAATTTATATAGCAGAAGATCAATAAACAAGTATTTTATTTTTCTGGATAAGAAATATAAGAACAAGTGCAGCCTCCGTAGCGCAGTTGGTTAGACGCCGCCTGTGAAACGAGAGGCCGCGTGTTCGATACCCGCACCGAAATATATGTTTGTGCGGCCCACAAATATTTCTTCCGGGTCTGGGTGTTTGTGGGACCGAAAAGTCTCTCGTAGTTCCTGATACCCACGACACAAGACTCGATCTTAGTGTGTGGTCAGGACTATGTATGTGACTATTGGGTGTACTTATTTATTTATGTGCTAATAAGGTCATTCAACAATAACAACAACAACAACAACAAAAAACATATTGTATAATACGTTAATTATATACCTATATACCTATGAACAAAACATATTAAGAAACAAACATACATGCTTCAATGTGCATATTGAATTTTGATTCTACTAAAGCAAATGTCACCAAACTGGTTTCTGTGCTATATGAGTGCAAGCCTATTACCGTGCTAATGGAGTGGTAGCCAAGAGAGACATGACGAGAGGCAGAACATCTTTCAGATAGTAGAACATAAAAATGTGATGGGCAAATCAAAACGCCTATACCCACAGTGGGTTGACGTGGGCTGATATAGAAAACTATTTGCCAAGCTAGGGAAAGATACAATTCCCGGTCCGCACCTAAAAATAACTCAAATTTGATTCAGATACAATTTAATCTATACTATTTTCTAAATATTTGTAAGGATATCGAAATGGCAGTTATTTTAATAAAAATCATTCAGATAAGGTTTTGAAGATCAACATATCAATTTAAATAGCAATGCTATTATCTAGCGGTATAAAATATATTAAAGTTTGTTACACATAAGTAGCGTTCATAATAAAATTATTTTGCTACGGCACGCATTTTTTATTCGCTCCCTATGACTTTACTGTATCAGCCCATATTCGTCCTACTGCAGGGCACGGGCCTCCTCTACAATCGAGGGTACGATTGAGAGTGACCATAGACCATATGGTCTATGGTCACTCTCAATCGTACCCAGTACCCCACATTTGGCCAGCGAGGTGGACTATATGGACTATATAGTCCACCTCGCTGGCCAAATGTGAGTTGGCGGACTATACATATGTACAATCATATCATAAAAAATTTATAAATGGCTATAAGCTATTGTATGCAGTTTTGTTTTTTTTTTTTAATTTATTTGCTTTGACTATTTGCTATGAACTTTGCTGTTCAAAAACATAGATTTAAAAAAACTCTTCGCTCTTTAATTTTCGGTTCTAGATTTTGTACCTTACATGGCAATAGGTTTCTCTATAAGAATTTGGGACTTAAATAAGCTCGTTAAAATGTAGATGCTAGGGACATTTTTGTTTACTCCTTAGACCTTATGGAATACAGAAAGGAGTGTAAGCTGTACTTAGATATCGATATGCTACATAATAATTATTGCTTGCATTACTGAATCGCTTCCGTTTGTTCAGATTACGTGATATCATATTCACACCAGACACAACTTCTTGTGAATGTTTTTCATCGGTTGCCTCACGTTTGTAAACTACTTCTATAATTTTACATGCAATTATACCTGCATCTGTTTCAATAATTATTTTTAATATGGCAGATGTTATTTATCTTCTACATGGGATTTATTTTATTTATTTATTTATAAACTTTATTGTACACCAGAAAAAACAAATACAATAACAGAAATTAAAAATAATATTAAAAATAAGTACAATCGGCGGCCTTATTGCACTAGGCAATCTCTTCCTGGCAACCTTTGGATGGAGATAAGACACAGGGGAGAGAAAGGGCAGTCTAGGGTGTATAATGAAAGAAAAAAAAAACCATCTCTCCCATGCAAGTAATAAATTTATAACTCTACATAAACTACTAGCTGCCTGACCCGGCTCCGCCCAAGTGCAAATACACTGTTTTGGAAACCTATCGGCTAAGTTCATCAGGGGTAATATAGGATTCGAATGGTGCAATAATTTTCCAAATCGGTCCAGTAGTTTCAGAGCCTATTCAATGCAATAAAACATTCAAAATTGTCCTCTTTATAATATTAGTGCAGAAAAACCACGAAATATTATATTCTACTTCCATGCTAATAAGTCTGTTAATCAGTTTTCCAATAGGATAAAGTATGAGTTAAACAGGAAATAACCTAACACTTACTTGATGCTTAATTTCTGATATTATAATACCTACAAGGGAATTATTTCGATGTCCATAAAACCATGCTACGTACATGATATTATGTATTCGTTGAGTCCAGGAAATGATGCTTATAAATAATTATTATATTGGTTTATGTTATACTTATATAATACCTATTTCTCCCGTCAATCATCAGAGTAAATGCACTGTTGTGTTTCGGTGTGAAAGATATTGTAGCCAGATAACTACTAGACATATTGAGACTTAATATCTTATGTCTCTGGATGACGAGCGCAGTGTGATGCACAGCATTGCTTTGTAATTCAAGGAGTTTTTTGGTTTGCTACTGTTCATGAGCGGTCGTGTCGTATACCATCAGCTGAACGGCACACTCGTCTCGCCAAACAGTGCATTAAAAAAAGTTATGATGGTAAAGAGTGCAAGTTAAATTAAGTTAACTCTTTGGTTGGTCGTCATTTGTTAATCGTTGTTTATATTTGAAGACGAACAACAAAAACTAGGTGTTCCAAGCTTTTGTGGTTTACACTTGCTTAATTGTTGCGGTTTTCGCGTCAGAAATTTAACATCCGTATTTGTAATCGATTAGTAAATATACTTAAATAATATACTTAGCAGTGAATAATGATTCCCAGAATACACACTCCAAAATATCATTGATGACGTAACAATGAAATCATAGTTTCCAGGGAACATTATAAAGGCTCACTACGCTGAAGCATACAACGATCATGCTTTAAAGAATTAGGCAAAAAAAATGTTTGTGTAAATTGCTTTGTAACTATAAAAAATAAAGAAAATTACCATCAATAAATTCACGTGTAAAATATCGAGATGAACCAAATCCTATTACATAACTTTCGCAAAATAATAAACAGAACTCTCGCGTTATCAGATTGAGTTTATATCTAAATCTCACGTTTTAATATGAGAAACATTTAATTGCTGAAAATTAACATACAATTTCGCGAAAAGTTTTTGTCAAACATGCCGTACTTTGTACCGACGACCGGTTTGGTATCTTTTAGACGTCAATTGAAGAACAAACTTTTAATTATATAAATATGGCAAAAAATAAGAAGCCAGTAAGTAGGTACGAGAGTTGTTTTTGCCGTCTCATCATAAATCGTCGGAGCAAAAAGCACTTGATGGTAAAAATAATAAATTATTATTCATATTAAGATGGGTTAGGGTGAGTTCATATCTCAGGTATGACTTCAATGTAGAAATAATATTGTATCTGTATCAGATACAGATAGAAAAGAAATAATACCACCATGTAATTTTTAAAATTCACAAGGGAACAGCAATATATTGTGTATTCATGGAAAATTCTATTATGCAAGACGCTTATACCTTACATCTTTCTTTATTATATCTTAAAACTTCTAACTTTAATAATTAGTACGAATTACGAACTCACTGTAGCTTAAACACCTCATTTGGAAGAGCAAATGTTCAAAAGATTGTTGTCCCCGGTTCGAATTCATATTTTCGGTTATTCACGTATTATATGCGATTTGTTTATGTTTGTACGTTGCGTTTATATTTTCCTATTACTCCGTAAGATTATTTTCTGGATACAATGTACAGTATTTTATTTTATAAAGTACCGTACGTCCTGTTCTGTGTACTTTTGGCAAAATGTAAATTTTCATAATTATCAGTAAATAAATTCGCTTTTCCATTTCTAATATTACTAATATAAGAACAACAAAAAAATGATCAATAAATAACTATGATGAAAATAAATATGATTTGATACGTTCCAGTCAAGAAAACAATTACAATTAGAAAAATGGAGATACTAATACAATCATGCATTTTAATTTACGGTCCCATTAAAAAGCTGGAAAACGTTTTCAAACAGCCATGTAATCACGCCCTTACTAACTTGGTCGTTAAATTAACAAAAAATAATACGAGTACAGGTTGAATTTTGTTAAAACAACGAGTTTGGGCGCACTTGGCAAATAATACGGGAGGAGTCACTGACTCGTCCGGTCGCCTCGTATACGCATGCAACACGCAATTTATCATCTTTGCTCCTTTTTTTTTTCTTTTAAGCGAATTAAGAAACTTAAGTATAAGTACGCATAACATAGTTTAATAATTTATTAACGATGTTTATTCGGCAGTACTAAAATCTAAATCTATTTTAAGCAAACTAAACGTTTTACGTATATTTAGTTATATGCTGAGTTTTTGAGAATGATTTCAGGGTTTTCATTTTGTCCTTAGGCTTGAATGATACTAGCTAGGCACTAATAGAGTATCTAACAAATTTCAAAATTGTCAATTGAAAATGCGGGAAATAGATGTTTGTTGCCGATTTTGTTTACCTTTGGATCATTTCAACGAGGTGACATCATAAAACACTATACATTATTTACAAATTATGATCTCATAATTGAACTAAATAACTGAATAAATAATAATAATAATAACTAACTAACTCATAGTTTAACTTAATAACTGAGGCACGTTCTCTTTAATACATAATCACCATACTTAGAAATATTGAAAAGAAGGTCATCAACAAAGTTCACATTAAAAAAATTCAAAGAGAATTTGTGCCTTACCACGTCTAAGTAGATTAAAAGCCCGTGAACAATATAACATACCTAGGTAGAGTATAAGTTCCTAGTCCAAATTATTAAAATTATATTTTTAGTAAAATGATGCAAAATTGTCAAAAGGTTAAAAACATTGAAATAAACATAGAAGCATCTAGGAAAGTGTAGATAACCCAAAAGCGTCCTTTAGTTTCCCTCAAGGTCGTATCTCGTGACATCACAAGGCTCGACTGCGCAAACAGTGATAATGTCGCCAGCCACTGATAACAAATCAACCTATGGCTAATGTACGACACTTACTCTTCATACATTATTCGCAATGTTAAATAACTCATGTAAGATTGCTGTGAAATTTCATATTTATATAAATGTTCTCAAGGTTGTAAAGGTAGTATATTTTGATAATAATAAAATTTACAAGGTATTAGAATACTATTGTATTTTGTCTCATTAAATTAAAGTTTACCTTTAAATTTCCTGTAGCCGAGGAGAGAAAGAAAGAGACTAAAACTAAGCTGGTTTTTTTAGTTTGAAAAGGGCAAGTATAAAAATTAGTCACCTGATCATAACCCATCTAAAGCCTTTTAAAATATTTATCGAGCTTTAAGGATCACACATTGCAAACAGAATAATCCCTGAATCATGGAAGAATGTGCTTCTACAAATCTATATACCCATATATTTCTAGATTAATTCTTATGCGATACGAGATCTAGGAACAATTGTATAGTAATTTCCGGTTTATTCAAAATAGTTTTTTAAAAATTCTTTTTCCGCATTGCTCAAAGTAAGTAAATACATTATTGCTATCGGGACAGGCCCTAGTGTTACGTCACAGACCAATTTAACTTTGCTCTGTAGTCTATATACCTTACGTCAACTTAATACTGGTCGTACTTGTTTTTTATCAAATTGCGTGCAATCTTTTGTTAATCGAGTACAATAAGAAAATTTTCCGATGATGCGAATTTTGCTATGTATTAATAAATTATTACAGAGTTTAAATAATTTTGCAAGACGTGCATTAGTCAGCATTTTTCTCTTAAATAGCTGTGATCTTCTACTATCTTACTGAAAGATATATTTACATTGATAATTTTAGAGATTGAACGACCAAGGCTAGAAAAAGCAAGGCAGGTGGGATTTTTCGGTGGGATCGAGAGGCCACGCTAGTTTTTCTTTCATTTTTTCGTTTATCTCAATAGATGATCTCATATATTGTACGTTTTATAAATCTGATGTAATAAAGTTTTTTGTGAAATAAGATATTATGATCATACTTTTTTAAAACTTGTTTTTTTATTTTTTTTTTGCAATTAGCGAGAAGTATCGTGTTTTACGTTTATATGTTTAGAAAAAAACATAATTAGTGTTTTGATTAATTCACATAAAGGGCTACAGATTCAGACAAAGCGTTTCCGAAAGGAATTGGCAAACCCATAATTTATAATCTTAAAACGGTTGTTAATTCTAAAACTATTCACCACTCCGACACGCATTTGATTCCATAATTAAAATTAATTAGCGAATCAACTTTTTTGCGGATTAGATATTTTTGCATACAATGAGACGATTTTGTGGTTCTATTTTTTATTTATTTTTATTTTACCTTGTGAGTATTATAACAAAAAAATATATACTTATAAACTGAAATAAGCATGTGTTGAAACTAAAACAATTTATAATATTGGTTCAAAATAAAATATTACATAGTTATTAACTACTAGCTGTGCCCGCGACTTCGTCCGCGTGGAGTTTATCAAAAAAGTTAATTCGTTTTTTAAGTTATTTTTTTAAATAACTGAAATTTTCTGAAACAAATGTAGCCTAAATTACTCCTTATTATAACAGCTACCTAACAAAAAAAGTCCGGTCAAAATCGGTCCAGCCATTTCAGAGATTAGCCGGAACAAACAGACAGACAGACAAAAAAATCTAAGGTCATTTTCGTTATAGGTATCGTGTATATAACGATATGTACTTGGACATTTTTATTTATTTTCACTTTACAAACAGACACTTCAATTTTATTTATATGTATAGATAATTTACCAATATATCATTACCCAACGCACATTGTCGGGGCCACACCGTAACAGTAGTGCGTAAAGGGTAAGAAGGTAAGCTTCTATATTTTATATGAGTTTACATCCTTGCTCCTTACATCCTTGTATTACGGTGTCATCACAACGCAAGTTATACATTTCAATTTATTCAAATTAGTTTGCAATTAATTATTTGGTTCAAATTATTTTAAAATAATATGCGCGATACCTTCTGACCAAATGAACTGCCGTGACCGAGGTCTCAGGTAATTGATCCCAGAGCACACCTCTGACTTTTCGATTGTTCCTTTAGAGTATATGTATACTTAAATAGAGAAAATATTTGTTTCTTCGCATTAAATAGGTTCTGAAACTTATGGACCAATTTGAAAAATTCTTTGTCCATTAAATCCTACGTTATCCCTGGTGAACATAGGCAAAAGAATATTTAAAAAAAAGTATATCTGCATCTGAGAGACATGCCGTCAGGGCCACTAGTATTATATATAAACAGTTTGCCTTTACGCTAAAGAAAATACGAGTACATACCGTGTATAATCTACACACTTGACCGTTTTGTTGCAATAATTACGAACGTGAGTAGATAAATACGCGCTAGGCTTGGGTAGACTGTCCTTATCCTAAAAGGTAAACATAGACATTAATGGTATGACTTCTTCTTCTAAAATACTAGATAATGTAGATTTACTCGACGAATTTCGATTAAACTAATTAATAAAAATCTGAGGAAGGGATCTAAAATAATTGGAATTGGTAGACCATTGTTGTAGCTCTTAAAGCTCTAGTACTAATAGATCTGAAGGTGGTCATGGGGTTTTTAGCTGGTAAAAATCCGGTCTTCCCTATTTAATAATCTCATGGTATACAGGTATCAATCAGGATGCTATCACCATCTCATAGAAAACTGACCTGAGTTAAATAGAGACCCCCTGGGACCCTACGTGGTAGAAGGATATTCGTATTCGTCTGAATAGCTAATACAGGGTGGTGGAAAATCTATAGCGGTGCAATATCACATTTCAGGTACTGCCTGTATACATGTGATTTTGAACAAACTGGCGTAATTGTGTCAACCTAGAGATAGCCTTATCTTACCAATGGATCCTCTATTTGCACTGTACTATAAGTGCATTGTTGGTAGTCACTTTCACGTGCTCGTATAAAAACAATAGCATTTTTATAAATTTTAATAAATGCTTGGTGGCCTTGGTAACGGACCAGACGCGGCTGGGCTTATGTTTACGGTGGTCGCGGGTTCAAATCCCAGGGCGGATCTCTGACTTTTCGGAATCATGTGTGTATTGATAGTCTGTCACCACGTAATATACCTGTTAAGGCTTTCCTTAGTTTCCATCGTGAGGATATCTGCATACTATATCGATTTGTAAGAATTTCTATTCAATGTAAAGTTCGCTAACCTATACTAGGCCAGCGTACTACACAGTCTAGACCCTTTTAATCGTACTCTCGATTGTAGAGAAGGCCTGTGCCCTGCAGTGGGACGTAAATGTGCTGATACAGACACAGAAATTTAAATAAATAACAATACAATATATAGGTTTCTATAAATATTTGTTGCATGACAATTTAAACATTTTCAAATGCCGTGTTGATTAATAGTCGAAGAATGTCTGATAAGTCATGTTTAATTATAGGTACACAATTCAAACATACATAAATACATTGAAAGTAACATAGTAAGTACCTGGCTATTGAACAAGAGTCAATGACTTCGTGCTCAGTGTAGAACGAAATATTAACGAGATTAATATTTGATTATTTAATTATTATTATTTTTATTTCTTTGCAATTCGTTATGGGTTGTAAGTTTGTACGATAAATTTTTATATTTTTGTGTGTTCGAAACTATTTTGTGGTTCAAATTATACTCAAGCAAAAATGCTTGCTCACTTAGACTAAATATAATCGTAACATGCTTATTTATCTGTTTACATAACGAAATACATCACAGTTTTAAGGACGCGAGGTTAAATTAAATTTCCTTTTTCTAATTCAGAAAGTAATTATATTAAGTTGTTTTATGTAATTATAATTTTGATTTTACGTAATACTTTTAAATAGCAGCCCTTAACACCTAAGGGCTATGTGGCCTAATCCCTCTTAATGGTATTCTCGATAGTAGAGGAGGCCTGTGTCCAGCAGTGGGACGTATATGGACGTATGTATACGTATATGGGCTGATAACAATTTAAGACAGACTAAAATTTAAACTAGACCTAAATAATCTCTAGACTAAAGAATTCAGATATCTGGTAAATTAATTCCAGTAAATATATTATAAAACTAACCGTGTTTGTAAATCAATTGATTATATCACATACGTACATAATAGAGTAAGATCCCAGGCCCCCCAGACGTTACTTATTTTCTCATAAAAAATATAAATGGGATAAAGTAGTGTTAGTACGTACTTTGAGTGTGTGCATACCTGCTAGCTTGTGTCGACGGCCAATTCATAGGTACCAGGTGCTAAAGGTAGATAAATACAGTACTGATTTTTCTTAAATTCTCAGTGCTGATTTTTACATATGTTTTAGATAATTTTGTTAAAAATTAATAATAATTATTGCCAGACACTTTCCATCGGCGCTTATCCTTAACAGACGCTTTAAAGCTTCAAAAAAAATAACATATTTTTACTTATAATCTCACTCTTGATTTTTATATATGATACTTAGGGAACTATTTGAACACCCCTGGTCAGCAGCCAGACCAATTGGAGGGGTCAAACATCCCCCCAGACACACATAAAGTGTCGCTATGTGTATGAGCGTGAGGTCATTATTTGTACGCTTGAGTGTGAGAGAGATATCTATTTATCGATATCTTTCTTATTTAAAAATGCAGAGTACCAGATAGCATTTATGAAACTCGGCGATATTCAGTGACTTAGAACTAGAGCAAAATGTGAACTGTACAACGTGGCCGGAATAATTGACGTAGATGCTGCCCGACTCCAACTCTTCATCAACACTTATATGGTTTGTGACGTAAATGAAGAGTTCAATCGCAAAAATGTGAAAAACTTTGATGCAAGTAACTTACCACCATGCAAAAGTGAGCTTTTACAGCAGTTTGGACGAGCTAATTACATCACTAGTCTCTGGAAGAAAATTAATATTTTTAGTCTTAACAATAATGGGTGGACGTTAGAAGACAATAAATATATATTTTAAAATTACACAAAGCTATACATGTCTTTCTTCTTTCGGATTATTTGTAGTTTGAACATTTTGCAATTCAGCGTGATCTTTACTGTGATCATCGTTTAAGTTTGATAAGTCATCATCAACCCAATGTTGGCATTGACTATCTTCATTATCATCCTTATTACTTTCATTTTCTGTTACAAAAATAACATAATTAAGAATCAAAGAGTTACACGGTTATATCAATTATTCAAAGTTAAAGTATAATACCTGATGCTTCTTGAAGCGATTCACTGACAAAGCTCGGCAATTGGTCCCCATCGAACCAGTTAAAATGATATTTATTGTCTTCCAACGTCCCATTATTGTCAGAACTAAAAATACTAATTTTCTTCATATATTACTGGTGGTAGGTCTCATATGTGAGAGGCTGCCTGGGTGGGTACCACCGCAATGTTTATTTCTCTCGTCAAACAGTAGTTTAAATGCACTGTTGTGTTTCGGATTGAAGGATATTGTAGCCAGAGGAACTACTGGACATATTGAGACTTTACATCTTATGTCTCAGGATGGCGAGCGCAGTGGAATGCCAAGCAATGTTTTGTAATTCAAGGTGTTGTTTGGTTCTACTACGGTTCATGAGCGGTCGTATCGCTTACCATCAGGCGAACGGCATTCTCGTCTCGCCATTCAAAGCAATAAAAAAAAATGGGCATTCTTCCAGAGACTAGTGATGTAATTAGCTCGTCCAAACTGCTGTAAAAGCTCACTTTTGCATGGTGGTAAGTTACTTGCGTCAAAGTTTTTCACATTTTTGCGATTGAACTCTTCATTCGCTCATACACATAGCGACACTTTATGTGTGTCTGGGGGGATGTTTGACCCCTCCAATTGGTCTGGCTGCTGACCAGGGGTGTTCAAATAGTTCCCTAAGTATCATATATAAAAATCAAGAGTGAGATTATAAGTAAAAATATGTTATTTTTTTTGAAGCTTTAAAGCGTCTGTTAAGGATAAGCGCCGATGGAAAGTGTCTGGCAATAATTATTATTAATTCTTAACAAAATTATCTAAAACATATGTAAAAATCAGCACTGAGAATTTAAGAAAAATCAGTACTGTATTTATCTACCTTTAGCACCTGGTACCTATGAATTGGCCGTCGACACAAGCTAGCAGGTATGCACACATTCAAAGTACGTACTAACACTACTTTATCCCATTTATATTTTTTATGAGAAAATAAGTAACGTCTGGGGGCCCTGGGATCTTGGACCATAAATATGTTTAATGTAGAAGTGTTTTGTTTAAGTAATGTTTAAAGTACAAAAGTCATGGCCAACCGCACGCTAAATGTTTCGGAATATTATCTATTCGAATAAATAATTGATTGTACGTAAAACTAGTAAAATAATACGCAATGAGGAAACGGTCAAACATTACAAATGTATGTACACTTATTTGTTAACTTAAATCAATTTCTTAATGAGCATCGGTAATACTACAATTTCTTAATTTATTGAATCTGGAATTATTGTAATTATGCATAAAAGGTTTTTTGTTCATTGATGTAAATTAATAATTAATAGCCCAACATTAAAATTAGACAAATAATTTAACATTAACGCTTATCAAAAAACATCGGACGATGCGTCATTTTAAATACACCTGTGCAAATAATACCACTCGACAACACCTCATTAATTTCCACAGTATCACTTACTAATCACAAATGAAACGTCACATCACATTCCCGCTCAAAAACGGCCATAGACAATTTGACAGACAACTTTTTTCGGCCGGTGAAAAGAGTTTACGGAAAAAAAGTCGAATTTCGCGGCGCGAAAAATTCGGAGCGCGATACACGGACGCGCGTCGCGTGCTAACCGCTGTGAGATAATGCGTGCGCGCGGTAGAAACCAAGCCGGTGGCACCGGACTTATGCGACGGTTAAACTACGTACAATGAATGCAAGAAAATTGCGAATTTTGAAACTGTTTTTTATGTTTCTTTAATGGTAAATAATATAAAATAAATCCATCGAGTCATTCATTATACATATACCTCAAAAATAAGATAAGTATTTTAATCAGGAACATTATAATTTGAAAAAGAAATCAGTCGAATTGATCGACTCGTGGCTTTTCATTTAATAGCCACCTAATAGGAATGAAGACAATAAAATATTTTAAATAATACCAAAATATGTCATAAAATACTCCAGTAATCACTTGTTCATAGTATAATTAAAATTGATCATGTTATTAAGCACTTGTATGTATTCTGTTGTACAAAAAGGCTATTAGGACGCCTTAGTTTACTGACCCAGTGTCTGATACCGTATTATATTTTAATATCTATTTACATTAACACACCAAAACATGGAATTCGATTTATTAAACCGTGTGATAATATTATAATTCTAGAAGCAATGAAACGTAAAGCCGAGTAAAACACTTTGCTGTGTATTTATTTTATATTATTTATTGTACTTCACGAAAAAATAAATAATAAGTACAATGGGCTTTATTGCCCAAGGCAATCTCTTCCAGTCAAACTTTGAATGGAGATAAGAGAAAGATTAATCATTAATTATATTTTTAAAATATTTTAAGATTCAATGTAATGTGTGAGATGCAAAACGAACTATTAAAATCTCGCAACCAAAATAGACGTCATTATTTAGACTTAACCTAAGACATTATCTCACAGTAGGTAAACAAGGAACCTTCAGATTTCAATATCATAGTGTAATTATTTTTTTTCTGTCATCATATCATACTTAAGCGCCATTATGGTACAAGAAAGGCAATTTATTCTTAAAGAAGATAACAACCCATATAAAAACAAAATTAAATGTTCAAAACCATATATAAAAAATGTTCAAAACAACATTTTTTGTACTGTTGAACATGCAATTTTAACCACTACGTTTTCAAAACATGTATACCTACGACAAAAAATACAGTCATATCAAATTGGTACATAAATTAGGCCACATCAGATCATGTTACCATATCACTGTCATGGGATTGGGAGCGATAAAACGATAATCGGGACAGATATTCCAATTGTTATTTGAATACATCCAGAAAAGAATATATGGCTTCGTTTCTACTGAAGTTATATACTCAAAATAGCAAAGCGACGGTTAAAATTAACTGTAACATTGACTATCTAGACCGGCAGTTAAAATCAAATGAAACGATTTAATCTTAAGTCAAGTGAGCGTGCGATGCACCAACCATCACAATTTTCACGTCTGTGGAGCGAGCAATAAATAAATAACACTTTTAATGTAACTCTTAATTGGTAGTCCGACACGTGTTGCTAAGGCAGTCGGAGGAAGTTTCTATTTACTATCATATTGATTACTTTCCGATTTAGAAACTTAGAATTAAGTAAACAAATACAAGTCTGTAAAAGGCTTATTATGGCTTGGGTAAACCATGAAGCGTTTTCTGGTCAATATACCATCCATACCAGAAACAAATATTTGTTGATAACATAAACTTTTGTATCAGGAATAAACCAAAGAGGTTTGGTATTATTTCGGCTAGTGCGTTTATCTATATATTTTTTGTAAATACCTAGATTTAAAACATTATACTTCAGTCACGCACATTGAAAGAGCGACTTAAAAATCCATAAACGTTTCCAGTGAATTTTTATATCACTAACCTACCCTGTTATTAAGTTCAAACTACTGAGTTTGTGGTCATTAACTTGTCAAGATTTTGAACATTTGCAATTTATTTACCAAAATGTTAAACATTTTTCTGTTTTCATTTGTCCTTCATGGACGGTATTGTTATGTGGAAAACTTCCCAGTTCATACATAGCATGCGTAGATACAACATTATCTTATGTTTACAAAATAAAGATACTTATTGTTTTACGGACCGCAATTATAAGTAACCACCCGTACGGCTTAATATAATTAATATATAGTATATCAAGTTTTACAAGAAACTTAGACATGGTGTAGATTAATAAAACTATAATTGGATAATTTACACTTAACGCTTTAAAAGAGATGTACCATGTTTAATCACGTAAAAAGAATACTTGATAGGAAGCCCAAAAATACGCTATAGTATTTTTTTTATTGCCAGGAATGGCGAGACGAGCATGCCGTTCGCCTCATGATAAGCGATACGACCGCTCATGAACAGTAGCAAAACCAAAAAAAGCCTTGAATCACAAAGCAATGCTTGGCATTCCACTACGCTCGCTATCCTGAGACACAATATGTTAAGTCTCAGTATATCCAATAGTTACTCTGGCTACAATGTCCTTCAATCCGAAACATAATAGTGCATTTACATTGCTTTTTGGCAGAAGACATAGACATTGCGGTGGTACCAATCCAGGCGACCTCTCACATATGATGAGTGATGAGTATGTAAGTAAAAATTGCAAATTCCTTGGACTGCAAACACATTTACTTAAATAAATATCTATTACAAAATCACACAAACATGAATTATAAAGGACATGGCCAGTTTTTGTATGGCGCTGTGCCTAGTACTTCGAATCTCGTCTACATCAATTAGTTTTGCACTGTTAGGGTAAGGTTTGTTCCAAGATTAATACAGAAAAGTTACAAAGCCTAGGAAGTTCAGGGTTTTTAGATATTTACAAAAACATATCTTATTTTCAGGTTAGGTTTTGTAGGTTATCCGTCAATTTATTGAATCTAATAAGAATACGTTTACATAAATGCTTTATCATTGAATTTGGAATTTAAAGGAACTAATATTTTATAAGTTACACAAAATATACACCGAGACGTATTTTAATTGTGTCACAATGTAAACAATTAAACAAAGCATGGTTCCTGTCAAGCAACTGTTAAGTGTCAAGTATTTTAATGCAGCGTTTAGTTTTTGCAATGAAAGTGTGTAAAAATGGGAAGAATATATGTGTAAGTATATACTAGAAACATTGCTTTATATATATATTTAGTATTGTTAGTTATTATGACCTATTACCTACTTATAGATTATTTTTAGGAATATTTTAGACAAAGTTATTATTTTTTTCCTACACTTGCTTTACTGCGAACGAAATGTTTATGCGGGGACAACAATGGCGGAAATGGGTCATCAATCAATGCAAAATCTTATTAAACTTTATATTACTCCCTTAACTTCTACAGAAATATGACATATTCTTAAATTAATAGTTGATTTTTTATATTCATTCAATTATTGCTTTGTTTTTGTACATGATAAAAAGTAACTAGGCAGAAACTGTCCAGGTCCTTTAATTAACATTTTGTAAATAGTGCCATCTACATTTATAATGATAATAATAATAATAATAATAGCCTTTATTAACAATCAACTAAGTTACAATCTATCTTACTACTATATTTATTCTATTACATTTTTTTTTTTTTTTTTAGTATTTAATGATTATATTAGACACCGGTTTGTTGATTGTCTTGCTTTTCAGCATAGGCCTCCCCGATTGTTCTCCACAACGATCTATCTCTTGCTATCCTCGTCCAACATGTTCCTCCCACTTTAATAATATCATCTTCCCATCTTCGATATTGTCTGCCTTTTCTTCTCGTTTTGTATCTAGGGCACCATTCCGTTACTTCCTTGGCCCACTTTTCCGTCTTGCTTCTAATTAGATGTCCTGACCATTTCCATTTTAATTGTTTGATTCGGTATTTTATATCTATAACTCTGGTTTGTTTCCTTATCGTTGTTAATCGAATTTTATTTTTTAATTTTATATTGAGTATGCTTCTTTCCATTTTGTGTTGGCAAGATTCTAGAGATTTAATATTTTTCTCTGTACAGCTCCACGTCTGGCATCCGTACGTCATGGTTGGTAGAATACATGTATTAAATATTTTCTTTTTTCCTTTAATTGGTATATCCGGGTTTTTCATGACATCTTTTAGAGCCCAGAATCTCTTCCATCCTAAGTTTATTCTATTATTTATTTCTTTCGTTGTGAGTTCTGTGGGAGATATTATTTGGCCTAAATATGTGTACTCGTTTACATATTCTAGTTCAGTAGCATTGTCAGGTTTAACAGGAGTTTTCACATAGTTTGTCATCAACTTTGTCTTAGTGGTGTTCATCGATAGTCCTACTTTTTCGCTTTCGTGTATCAGTTGTGCAATCATAACTTGTAGCGTCTTTGGATCTTCGCATATTAGGATAAGGTCATCGGCAAATCTTAGATGGTTCAATAGTACTCCATTAACATTTATACCATATTCATCCCATTCTAGCTGTCGAAATACATGTTCTAGCGTTGCCAGGAAAAGTTTGGGTGATAGCGGGTCTCCTTGTCTAACTCCCTTTCTAATGGGAAAATGTTCTCCAACTTTTTCTGTGCGTATTTTAGCTTTCATATTTCCATATATGTTCTTTATTATGTTAATGTATTTGTTGTGGACTCCTTGCGAAGTAAGTGCTTCCCATATTTTCTCATGCTTAAGCGAGTCGAATGCTTTATTGTAGTCTATGAATGCTAAGTAATAGTTTATTCTATATTCATTGCATTTCTGGATAATTTGTTTAATGGTATGAATATGGTCAATAGTTGAAAAACCACTTCGAAATCCTGCCTGTTCTTTTGGCTGATTTTCGTCTAAGGTCTTAGTTAACCGTTCCAATATTATTTTGGAGAAGATCTTATACACGTTAGACATTAGCGATATTGGCCTGTAATTGGAAATATCATCTGTTCTTCCTTTCTTGTGCAGTAAAGTTATAGTTGATGTGGTCCATTGAAGAGGTATATATTCAGTTGTTAATATTTCGTTAAAGAGGTCTGTAAGTGTGTTCAAAATACTTTCATATATTCCAATTAACAGTTCATTAGAAATGTTATCTTCACCTGGTGCTTTCCCTCTTTTCTGTGATTTTATGGCCTTAACGACTTCCTCTTTTAGTATGTTTGGCACTGGTTCGTCTTCAGCTATTAGAACTGTGTTGTTTGTAGTTGATGAAATGTTATCGTCATGATAAAGATCTCGATAAAAATCGGTCGCTGTACTTAATATTTCTTTTCTTATGGATTTATGTTTTTTAGTTATATGATGGGTTACTTTAATTATCCAATCAGTATTTTCTTGGAGTTCCTTCCACGCATTCTTGGTTCCACCTGATTTTGCTATGTGATATTGTATGGTTTCTGTTTTTAGCTTATGTTTGTGCTTTCGTATCGCTAAATTTATTTCTTTACTTAGTTTAGTTATATTTTGTTTGTTATTTTCTTTGGTTTTAAATAATAGTGCTCTTTGTTGTATTAATTTTCTTGCTTCAAATCCCAATGTATCTCTTGATCGGTTGTCTCTTTCTAGTTTCTTATTAATATCTTTTATTTCTTGTTCTAAGGCATCGTATTTTTCCTGGACCGTTCTTAGTTCCTTGATTGGTATTAATTTGGTTTTTAGTGATTCTAAGATATGAGTTGGTAGAGGTAAAGTAATTGGTTGTTTTAAATTTTGTATGTACTTTCGTGATTTTTTAGGCTCAATTAAGTGTAAATGACATCGCAACAATCTGTGATCAGTAAAGTAATTAAAGTTATTAAGAACTTCCACGTTTAAGAAATGTTTTGGCTTATTCGTAATTATGAAGTCTAGCTCATTTCTTGTATGACCGTTAGGAGATTCCCACGTCCATTTCCTTTTAGGTTTCCTTTTATAAAAAGTATTCATAATATGTAAATTATTTTCTAATGCATAGTTGATTAGTCTTTGTCCGTTATCATTCCGTTTACCAATTGTGTAAGGTCCAAGTATTTTGTCTTCATTCTTTTCTCTCTGTCCAATTTGGCTGTTAAAGTCCCCCATCACAATGATAGTTTTATATAGGGTGTCCATTGTTTTATTTAGGTTCTCGTAAAAGTTATTTTTAACGTCTTGTTTAGCCACTTCGGTAGGGGCATATACTTGAACAATTGAAGTCGGATGTCTGTGATTGGGAAGTAAGATGTTTAAAACGGCTATCCTGTCTGATACTCCTTTAAATTCCATTATGTTGTTTTTCAGATATTTTTTTACTAAGAACCCTACGCCGTATAATCCTGGAATGTCATTTTTATAGTAAAAAATGAAGTCTTTATATTCTTCAATTTTTTCCGATGACCTTCGAATATCGCTTATACCGAGGATATCCCAGCTAATATTATTCAGCGCTTCTTTTAGTTCTATTAAACTTTCATTTGACTTTAAAGATCTTACGTTTAATGTTGCTATATACAGTCTCTTTTTACAAATTTTCGTTGTGGTTTGATTTTTTATTTGTAATATAAGATTGTGGGGGGTTTGGTCAATAACCCCGCGGTGACCAACCGTATTGGGGCTTTTCTTGTTTTTCCTTTTTCTCTTGCTTATGTTATTTGTTACAATTTCCTTTCCGGTGTCTGACAAATCCTATGCTTTGTATTGTTGAGATGGTTTTTCAGTCAAAGACGAAGATCTTGCCCTCATATAATCGAATGCATTTGTTTTATATTAATTTTGTTTTATATTATTTATATTAATTATATAATGATACGCCTAGTTAAATATATTGTGCAAATTAATAGTAAATATTAATATGCTAGCATTTCTTAACGGTTACACAAGTAATGTCGCAATTTGCGTAAATTCTAATGCGTTTAGAATGTCAAAGTTAAAATCATAGCCGAAGTGTAAACCATTAAGATTACGTTATGCTAAGTAGCCATGCAACATCTCGTATCATACATAATATTTAGTTTAATGTAGTCATAAAAATTGCAGGCGAAATTTATCTCTCTATCTAAAGTTGATAATATATTCACGCAGAATGAAAAAGGTTAAGGTCATCTCTAAAAATACGCGTACTCTAAAAAAATACAGTGACGTACTAAAAACTCAGATTTTATAATATAAAAAATAAAAATCTCCATAGCCGTTAATTGGAAAATACGTGTAACATTCTTAAGCACTTATATTATTACTATAGGAAACCAACGTTTTCGGAAATCTACTTTCAAAACTAAAAAAGCCCTCCCGATAATTGGACCTCGTATCTCACTGCTGATAGCAGGCCATACTATGATATGCTAACAAAGCGACTTATTTACTATTCTATGTTCTATCAGACGTGCCTCCGCAAAGATGAAATAGCTGACGTCACATCAAAATGCGCCCGTACGGAATCTGCAGACGTAGGCAAGAAAGTGCTGTGTAAGATCCACGAGATTGTACTGTATTGTATTATTTCGTGTGCCGTCACTGATATGCGGAGAAAGTATTCACTTAAAACTGCTGATATCATATTTGATATAAATATTTGTGAAACTGTATTAATGAAATTTTATATATTCGTTTTAGATGATGAGACACCTGCCAGAGGGGTCTGGCTTAATTTTTAATGTTCTCTACTTCACTTGGTTTATTAGCGTTTCTGGTAACACTTTAGCGTAGTTTTAAAAATATTGAAGCAGTTTTTCAGTCCGATTAAATAGTAAGAAAAAATTACATTTTAATCAGTAAAAAATATTAATCCTCTTTTTATTGTCTATACTCTATCCCATAACGTATTTTTGGGAGAAGTTTAAATAAATATTTAACTTGATTCTGTAGAATCTAATGTAACTCATGTAATTGTGATTTCACCTATCACGTATTATACCAAATGATATTGCTATAATATCAACAAAGTGAATGAGGATGCGAGAATGTTTCTAAGAGCTAAGTGAGAGGCCGCCTGGGTAGATACCACCGTAATGTCTATTTCTCCCGCCAAACAGCTGTACAAGTCCATTGTTGTGTTCCGGTTTGAAGGACATTGCAGCCAGAGTAACTACTTACATATTGAGATTTATCATCTTATGTCTCAGGATGACGAGCGCAGTGGAATGCTAAATTTTGCTGTGTCATTCATGGTGCTTCTTGGTTTTGCTACTGTCTCTGAGCGGTTTTATCCACCATCAGCGAATGGCTCGTCTCACCTTTTAATGCTTTAAAAAAATATATAATTTATATTTTGAACAATAGAAACAGCATCAATCATGAACAAAAACGCAATGTCATGACACCGGGCGGTTTCCTTCGCAATGACCTTCTTGATGCCACTTATTGAGCCAATCATAGCCAGCGCATGATTATTGAACTATGCACTTTGTAATAGACGCACGTGTTTCCGTTTAAACTATATTTTCTCTAATAATTTACCATAAATGGCTGCACTTGTCTTTCGAAAAAAAAAATTTTGGGGGCGATTTTTTGTATGTGGAGAATTGTTGAATCTTATACTATTATTATTAAGAACAACGCGTGCTGGTAAACTAGGCAATAGTTCAGCGATACAACGAAGGCTGTACTCTAATCTTCATGGTTTACCAACCAATTCTTTTTCTGCATAATTATGCTTTCAAATAATGTATCTACTTCCAACATGTCCCTTCCTGGAATCCTAGGTCATTTCGCTGCAGTATGAATATATAGTGACATAATATACCAGCAAAATTCGTTCAACTGGCAGGAGATAATTATTGACGCTGTTTCTGGATGGCTTGGGTTTATCTTTAGGTAGAGTTCAGCCACTTTGCCATTCGTTATAAAAATCTATGCAATTGTAATTATATATTATTAATCTTTTATTTGAATGACTCTAACATCTGTGCTAATCGTCCACGTGCTAAAATTGAAGGCTGCGTCTTTACCGGTCATACAATATAATCTAATCGCTGTTATAATGGCGGAAAATAGCCGTTTTTCTTTATGTGGGATTATAAAGTCTTGGTTTATTGTTGAAGTTGGTTTTACTTGGTTTTATTTTTTAAATTAAAAAAATAATAAACTATTTCTATAGATAATGAATCAATAAAATGAAGTAAAGGCCGTTACTTTGTGTCAATTGCCTAGATGCTAAAGCATATTAGAACATCTGAG
Source organism: Hyles euphorbiae (assembly GCA_023078785.2). Lineage (NCBI taxonomy): Eukaryota > Metazoa > Arthropoda > Insecta > Lepidoptera > Sphingidae > Hyles > Hyles euphorbiae. Next base: position 19,702,006 of record CM041033.1, read on the forward strand.
ATATCAAAAGGATTTCATAAAAAGCCGCTGCTTACATTAACTACTAAATGTGAGGTCATTGATTTTATATAACATACATACATAAATTCACGTTTTTTTATCAAGGGTATTATAGGCAGGGTTGCTACGAGGACACCCACGTTTAGCCTTGTGTGTTCCATCCAACGATGTAATATTAAGGCGAGCCTATCGTCATATCGGTCAAGAATTCCTGACTAGTAGAGCGATAAGATACTTATTTCTAGTTATTGTTACTGTCGATTTTAGTCTAAACTTGTGTACAATAATGATTTAAATAAATAAATAAATAACCAACAAGAAGTCTTTCGAAAGTACGATTAAAAACCAAAGAAACTGCATCGAGTTTTCCTCACGCATTTGACATTGGAAAGTATAACAATGGTTGATAAGAGCGTGCAACCAGCGCGAATCGATTCACGTCGCCACCGATACTGCACCACGCCGTAATATTAACTTCATGGATTTATTTTCACAATGCTTTACGGATGACATGTTTTGCTTGGAAAGTTGACCTACGCTTAGTTTTCTACCTGGTAAGGCAAAAACTTTAGCACAATAATTTTTAGTAGTTTAGGACGTATTCAGAATTTTTTGGATAGAACTTCTCCCAATAGGTTGCTATGAAAATGTTTAGGGGATCAGCGGTGGGTTTTTGTGACTGAAGAAAAAGAGTGAATATTTTATTTTATATGCCAAAAGTTCAGCCAAAATATCATATTTTTTTTCATAGGCAAGATGTACTGGAAAATTCCACTCCGATAGTCTTAACTTTAGCTATTAGGGTAATCACATAACATTTAAAAATAAAAATACGTCATGTCACAGCATCTTTTTAGGACTTAAGCCTTCATTCTCCCTTATGTACATCTGAGTATGCAAAGTGAAATAAAACTCCTTTACAAGTCGATAAAAAACGCCATATATCGACTGATATTATTGCAAAAACTGCGTAAAATTACAGCCCAGGCCATGTATAGTCATAAATGTACTAAGATACCACCGGTTGCAAGGCGAGCGTACATAATTCGCAGATTTTCGTTACATATGTTTTGCAATGTAATTAGTTATAATGAATTACATAAAACCTGTCTACAAAATTACACGTTGAAGGTTGTCCCCGTAATGCGAGGGACTGTTTACACCGACGCGAACCATAAAGCATAAATTTTTTATTTTTCCATTTTATGATTAAATGTGAATCTACCAATCATGCAACTTTATCAATTTATTTTAGTTACTTTTACGATACATTTAATTACATCAGTAGACCGAAACTGTTCGTTTAAAATCAGTATTTTCATAAAGGAATACTTATAAAATTATATTTCATCTTTTAGACAAAACGTAAAAAATACGCGGGCTTATTTAGAAAAAAATGACACATTTCGGGTCCACAGCACCAAAAAAGAAAGAACTTTATACATGTATTTGATTTGCAAAATACTTTGAGGCCGTGTTCTTATAGCACAGCCTGTGATCAATAATGCGTTATTATTAATAAATATTACGCTTCGGTGTAAGCGGATCTTTCATTAATATCGAGTGCAATTTGGCGGCAACCTTACACACACGATACAAGGGCGGTGTCCCGTTACAAATCTGACCGGTAGCACAGTGAGGCGACAACACGGGACTCGCCACGCACACGCCACGTCCACTCAACATACACTTAATTTGATGTTTTTAACTGCCTTAATTTAAAATTAAATGTTTTATTAAGCCCTACGTAGGCAAAATGCTTTGATATTAAGCATACGATTAAGAGTCACATCTAAATGTTTTTCTTGCAATTGTAATTGCTAGCATTTATGATAACTTGTACTTCTTTATTTATACCTGTGCTGATAAACAAGCTTGTGTCAAAGTAATAGAAATCGTTTAGCTTCGTTAATGGGGTTTCAGTTTAGTCATAGCAGGTGGCATAAGATAGTCCATTAAAACCTAGTTTTAGCATAGTTTATTTATCTGCATGAAATAAATAGTTTTTGTTAAACTATATTTTCATTTTTTGTGTGTTGCCACCGATGAGATATAGCACCCAAACTTGGCCTCTCACTATGGTGCTCATACGAAGGCTCAATGTTACTCCACGCTCTATGGAGGGGGTTATTTTCTGTGCTTCCCTACAAGATTGAAGTTAGAATAAGGAGTTCCGTAGGACAAAAAAGGTAACTAACATAGCCCAAAGGATGATCAAGTTGAAGTGGCAATGGGCCAGGCACATAGCGTAAAGAACAGATGACTGTTGGGGTTGAAATTTGGCTAAGCAAGCGCAATGTCGGACACCCGCCTACAAGTTGGACGACCTGGTTAATGTTGCAGGAATTCGCTGGAAGCAGGCCACGTCTAACAGGTCATTGTGGATATCCTTGGGGGAGGTCTAAGTGAACATAGCCATAGGCACTGGACTTCCTATGGCTGGAGAGAGAGAAAGAATTTTGTTAAATATATTGGTATTTAGTAATTAATAAAATAAAAATATCAATAGCCTATTAATTGATTTTCATGGTTCATAGATGGAGTTTGTATCGCATCAGAATTCTCTAAGCGGCTTACATTCCATGATTTATTGCAGTCGTAGAAATCCTTGCTCTACCCCATAAAATGGCGGAATTAATAGAAACTGGCCTCTTGTAATTAGCAATGCAATTATCATTTCGTTCCACACATAGAGCGCCACCGACACATTGACGACATTAAAAATTGTTATTTTGTCCATTAATAGTCTTAACTGTTGCTTTGCTCGTATTTTTTAATAATTACAAAAACATAGCGGTACAGCCTTTATGTTCATAACCGGCTTTATTAGTGCATGGAGATCTGTTCTATGGTTTGGAAAAAAACATTTTGTTTATGGTGTCTTTAAATGTTGGCTGCAGTTCTTTGAAAATGATAGAGACTAGAGACTTACTGCATGTCTTTTTTTGTATAACAAATGGCGAGACGAGCATATCATTCGAATGATGGTAAGCGATAAAACTGCTAATGGACAGTAGCAAAACCAAACAACACCATGATTTACAAAGCGATGCTTGGCATTCCACAGCACTCGCTATCCTGAGAAATAAGATGTTAAGTCTCAAAACGTCCAGTTAACGTTATGTCCAATGCTTCAACTTACTACTATTACAAAGTATTATTAAATAAATAGCCCTCAGGATAAGTACTTATCATATGATAGTGAAAAACATCGTATAGGACTATTTTCATACTGTTTAGAGCGCGATTTTATATAGTCCGGTTTGATTTTTATTTTTTACTATCATAAAATACTATCCCCATAACAATTTTTTAATATCATTTTTATGATCTTAGCTCCTCGAAATTGCCAAGAATCGGCAATCTTGAATTCCTATAATGGTCCGTGGGAAAAATATCGATAAAATCTAGTCGTTATGCATTACCTAGCTTCCAATACAAACAGTCCAGCACAATGCTCGTATGGACTTTTCTTTTTATTTCCTCGCTCCCACGGTGTTTCCAATAAAAAAAGTCTGGATATTACGCCTCAGGCCTACCTTGTGGGGATTGCGTCCCGTTTTATGGCCGTTTTTGTACTTGAATGTAATGCATGCATGATATATCGTCGGTTTTGTTGGCGATTATATTCCTCGCTGGCCATGTCTGCTTTCGCTTGAGGTTTTATCGGCTTGCCGTTGTTTTAAAAGAATAATAGGGGTTTGTATACTACGACAAAACGTAAAATATTAAGGCATAAATACTAGCGTGTCACTTTTATACTTCGTAGATATTTTATATTAACTTATTTTAAGGAGTAATTTTCAAATTTTAGTTTCTCTTAGTTTTTGATATCAAGACACTAGACTTGATCCTACGGTGGGGCAAGGACTAAGTATGTGACCTTAATATGTATTTATTATTGTTATAAATTCTATATATTTAAATAAAAGGAATCTAAAACGGTGAAGGAAAACATCGTGAGGAAACCTACATACCAAAGCGATTTATACAAATTTCTATGGTATGTAAGTCCGCCAACCCGCACTAGGCCAGCGTGGTGGACTATATAGTCTAACCACTCTCAATCGTACTGTCGATTGTAGAGGAGGTACGTGCCCTGCAGTGGGACGTATATGGGCTGATACAGAAATAAAAGGAATTATTTAAATGAAATAACGGTTAGGAGACTGTCCCACCCTCACACCCACCACTGTAACTCCTGTGAGCCAGGATCAACAGTGGCACGCAATGTAATGACACCGAGCATTGAAGCTCGGCGAGTCTCCGGGAATGTCTAACTTGTCTTTAACCCGCAACGAAATTAATCAGAAAGTGAAATTAATAGGAGGAGTTGGAAATAATTGGAAATAAATTATTGTCCACTTCCCTCCGTGCAAAGCGGGCGACAAAACAATGAACTAAACAGGTAAATAACCTCGTAAAAAGACTTTTACAGCCGGAGAAGCCAGCTGTAAAGCACCACGGATCAAATCCTTATTACATTTAAATGGGACCTATTATGTGAGCTGTTACACTTGATTCCAGTAATAGGTATGGCAAAAACGCCGGAAAGCACGGAAGTTCTTCCTAGTCTCTACAAGGTCCATGTAGTATACGACTCCAGATGATATCTGCATACTATCCAGCATAGTTTTACGCTCATTCTGCCAAAGACTACACTCCCAAAGTATATGATGCGCGGACTGCTCATACTCGCAATTAGGTGTTGAACATGGGCACGCAGGAGATTCAACAAGCTTAAAAGAGTAAAGTTTAGACTTAAAGTTACCATGGCCCGTGAGAAATTGTGATACGCAATAATCGACATCCAACCAAGTCTTTGTCAAACGGTCACGAACGCAAGGAAAATATTGATATAGATGTCGTCCCTTCAAAGATACCTCCCATCTATTTTGCCATTCATCTAATAGTTCGCTATATACCACTGAAAGCGGTTTAAATAATCTATCAATTTTTAAAAGTTCACGTGCGGTTAAAAAACTTTTATCCATATTCTCCCTAGTAGAGTAATACATGGCGGCGCGACGTTGCACCTCCAGGTCGACTGGAAGTACACCCGCCAGGACAGGCAAAGCTTCGGTACTAACAGTTCTATATGCCTTACACAAGAATATCAACGCCAAACGTTGGCTCTGGAGCAGTTTTCTTCGCACAGCGCCGATAGTAGCCCTATCAGCCCATACGGGAGATCCGTAACAAATACATCCTAAGTAAGTTGCTCCATAGATGATTTTTAGTGTATTGAAGGATAGCCCCCATGTTGATTTTGATATTCTTGTCAAAGCAAAAAAGTTCCTTTTCGACTTTTCCCCGACGTTTTTAATATGTTCAAGAAATGAAAAATTCCTTTCCAAAATTAAACCAAGATAACAAACCGATTCTTTTTTCTTAACAGTGATATTATTAAATTTAAATCGCGGCGGTGATTGTAAACTTCCTTTTAAAAGTAATTGGAACGTTTTATGTGGTGCAAACTTTAAGCGATTTCGATGGCCCCAATCACATATTAATTTTAAACACGCGTCTGCACTATTTTCTAGTCCCGACCTACTGTTTGATTCTATGAGCAAGAGACCATCGTCCGCATATCCGGTCAAAGAACACCCTGACGGTAAGGGAATCGTAAGAAAATCGTCGAAGCCTAAATTCCACAAATAAGGACCTAAGACTGAGCCTTGTGGACAACCCATCGTCAGTGGTTTCGATACGGCATAGTGTCCAAGTTTAAGTTTGGTTGTTCCGTGCGAGAAATACGAGTAAATAAGTGAATATATATTTTTAAAGCAACCTCGTAATTTCAACTTAAGAAGCAGCATTGGCCACCAAGCGTTGTCGAAAGCACCGGAGATGTCCAGGAAAATACCAAGTACATATTTGCGCACCGATGTACTTACCGCTCTTCTAACCGAAACCGCCGCGTCGATGGTTGACTTACCCGTAGTAAATCCGAACTGATTTTCGTGAAATTTTGGTCCACCCGGTAGCAATCGAGGGACGATAAGACGTTCTAAAAGTTTCCCTAGCGACGGCAAGAGTGTAATAGGTCTATACGACTTCGGATCATGCGGGGATTTATCGCCACTCTTGGGTATTATCCGAATGAAACCGGTACGCCATACTCGCGGAAAAACTCCTTCAGCAATACATCTATTATAAACAGTAAGTAATGCATCGCCGGCCGATTTACACGCTTCTTTTATCATTTTATTGGATATTTTGTCGTCACCGGAAGCCTTGTTTAGGGGCAAAGATCGTACGATTTCACTAAATTCATCAAAGGACGAGAGATTTGAATCTGAAGAGTTCGGCAGTTCTACGGCCCACATCCTAATCTGCCTGTGGTATTCTGTGTCATTTTCAACATTATCATCCGGAATTAATGATTGTAACAGAGCTTCCGTTGTCTCCTCAATACCAGTGGTGAAGTTGTTGTCAATTTTTAAATTTTCAATATAAGCCAAATTGATCGACCTATTTGCTTTAAATTCATGGTATAAAGGAGACCACGGACCTTCACTATCTAACCTAGCCACAATTTTTCGTAACAAATTTCCTTTCGATTTTTGGACGGCGGCTTTATAATGAGATCTGGCAACTCTCAGTCTATTTAAAGCAGATGTTAATGCTTCCCCTGTAACACAACGTCTTTTAAGTCCGTTAAAACGCCTACGCGCTCTGCGAAAAGTTCGACGTAGTTGGACTAGTAAGTCATTCCACCAATCGCACCTCCGAGTGTTTGTGATGGAACCTCGACCGATGGTAACGTCTGCGCAATATGTAAACGTGTTCGACATAATCTCAGCACAGGTTTCAGCTGACAAATCATTGCGAGTGAAGTCCCGGGCATGCCGAGCAAATATCGAGCTAAATAAATCCCAGTTGGCGCCTCTAGATTTATATCTAAAATTAAAATTGTTATGTATCGGACCCTGCGTCAATCTAGGCAAGAACTCGTACACAATCAGGCGATGATCACTACATGACGCGTCCGGCAGGACGCGCCACCTATCAATACGGACGTCTCCACTAGAAAGTGTGACGTCAATAGAAGATTCGCCCATAGGGCTACTATAAGTAGGTGGTGCATCGGGGGTGTTATGTATTTCGAGATTCATCTCTGCAATGAAATCTTCTACAGCGCAACGTCGCTCGGTATCGGTGGAGCGATATTTGCCATACCAAAGGACAGATGACGCATTAACGTCAGCACCTATAATAATTTTATGTCCAGCGAGGGACCGCAAGACATAGCGGAGGTGATGCAGGTGGGGACCCACAGCATCTGAGTATTGAAAATAACAGCTCACAACATAAACCTTACAAATCGGACTAGACACCTCAGCGACAGCACAGTGTGACGTCATAAGGTTACGCACTGAAGTAACGGTAAGATTTGAACCCGACACAAAAATACCTGCTCGTGAGTTGTTATCGAGTTGTACTACCTTACTACGTAATCGCGCATGTTGGTATTGCTCTTGAACTAGAACGACATTTAATTTATAATCGTGAATTAACGTGTCTAATTCTGACGTCGCTACCCTATCGTTATGAAGGTTTAACTGACCGATTGTAAACTTATCCATATTTAGTTAATATTGGGTCGACAGAACTAATTGCTCGATTTTGTTTTTATATGTTGGGCACTCTTGAGACCCACAACGATGGTCATGTGATTTTTTAAATCTTTTACAAGGCGCACACACTGGCTTAAATTCCGGGTTCGATTTCTGCGGGCACGCCTTAGTTTCGTGAGACTCAGCACAAATGGCACACGTTGGTGTTTTAACTGTACAAAACTTTTGAACGTGCCCGTAATATTGACAGTTTAAGCAACGAACTACTTCTATGTCATCATTAAAACGGCATGTGGCCCAATCAATGAAAACTTTATCTTTTGTGTCCATTAAATGTTTTCGAATCTCTGAGTCTAATTCTAAGCCTATCCATTTTCGACCGTTATCTAAAATCCGCCTGCGGGTTATTTTAACGGACTTTGTAAAGTCATCCTCCTTTATGGGTAATTCGTCCTTGATGTTTTGACGGTACAACGCTGTTAAGAAGGCGCGGTCTTCCATGGAGGATGGCACGTCTTTAACTAAGATACGGGGACGGCGACCCTTCGGTTTTTCGAGACGCAGTCCCGCCGATTTTATCGCGTCGACAGATTGTAATTTTTTAATTTGTGCCTCATTAGCAAGGCGCAGAGCAACACCCGATTTTGCGGTTTTTTTAACTCCCACGATTTGGAACCCATCATCACTCGGATTAATTGCCTTAAAGAGCGCCTGTTTCGTCGCGGATGACGTCTGCAAGTCAGCTGACCGTTCGCTCGTCGGGTAAGCTATTACGCACGGGGCAGGGGCGCGCGGCTGCACTACCGGAGTGGGTTTCGTTAAACGTAATTTTAAATTATCCGAATAAGTTTTATTGCAATCTTTAGTGGAAACGTTACCACGTCTACATTGATCCAACTCGCGTTGCATATTAGCCAACTTGGTTTCATTACACGATGATTTTAGTGCAAGTAATGAAACGATTGCAGTTACTCGTTGTGTAATATCTAAGACCGCCGACCTATTTGCTATATTCATGCGCGAGCCCTGGTCATTAACGAGTTCGTTTATCTTAGACAAATAACTCGATACTTCCAACACCATATCGCAATAGTCCGCGCGGCTCGCGTCACTGCCGTTGTCTACAGACGAAGTATCTGCCGATTCTGATAGTTGTAGACGTTTCGATTGAACGGGGGAAACAGATGTGGGCGAATTCACATCGCTGAATAACCGTTTGGCCGAACTGGGTGACCGAGGCGTGAGTCTACTTTGACCGAAAGGATTTGGGCCCCGATCGGGCGGATCGTCATTGTGAACCGACATTTACTTATCAGAAATAAATGCAATTAATTCACTATATATATTGGCACTAAGGCGAACTAATTAATGTTATACAAATCAGCTGACTGACCGGCCGGGCGATATTTTATTTCGCAATACCCACTGTACAAAAATAAAAGTACTTACCGAGAATAACTTTGAGTAAATCCACTAATAAACGATTTAAAACTTTAAAAAACTTACGAATCACTGCTGACAATACGATACCATACAACAATAAACAACTCACGAACCGATAATCGCCGTTAAAACACACAAAACACAATTAATAATGACGAGCACGTAAACACGTCACTACACTGTGCACCCGCGGGAGGGGAGTGAAATAACGGTTACAAAATCTTGAATAATCGTAGGCTAATGAAGCATATTGGATGTTTATGATGACGTCAGTTGGTCCGTGACCGGCGCGTGCGCACCCGAACGGAAAACCAGCGGCGATTGTAATAGCTAAACTGTTCCACGTTACGTGCGATTACAAGTTCACAGGTTGATGACTTGCTATCGACACCTGGGGCGATAAGGAATAAAGAGTAAAAAAGGGCCTTTTTTAACATACATACATACATAAACTTACGCCTACATCCCAGAAGGGGTAGGCAGAGGTGCCAGAACACCCACATTTCACCTTGTGTGGTCCGTCCCACAATGAGAAAGGTGGCGAGCCCATGGCCATATCGGGCACAAATTGCCTTTTTTTAATTACACTTTATTTGTCGTGGCTCGAAGAGGACAATATTAAACTAAGAAGACTAAGGTTTAAAGACTGGCAGTAGTATGAAAGAATGCATAATATTATAACTAAGTCCTAAGACCTAAATTCAAATTCAACAATTTCAATGCGTGGTGGCTTTTTGGCAAACAGACCAGACGTGGCTGCCAACATGTTTATGGTGTTAGTGGGTTTAAATTTCAGGGCCGCTTATGACTATTCAGAGTCATGTGTATATTGATGATACACATGACTCTGACCACGCACTATAACTGTACAAGAAAACATTGCACCGTGAGGAAGCCTCCATACCATAGCCATTTGTGAGAATTATATGGTATGTAGGTCCGCCAATCCGCACTAAGCCAGGTGGTCTATATGGCCTAACCCCTCTGGACTCTAGAGGGGGCTCGTGCCCTACAATGGGACGTATAAGGGTTGATGCAGCATGATATGGCAGCTAATTAATTATTATTGAATAAAAAAACAATGGATTTTAGTCAAGTTAAAATTAGTTATCTGATCAATAAAGGAGAATTTTTAAGCTTCTTGTATCTCTTTTAGGCGCAAATATTTTAAATCTTAGAATAAAGGGAGGGAATTCGTTGAGATTATAAGCTTTAAATGTGGAAAGAAAAACTGAGATTACTTAGTTGTACTCGTAGTTAAACAGTCCTCATATTAAAAAGTTCTTCAAAGCCTCTCAATTTAACATACGTATAAGCTTAAATAATATATACTCAATAAAGTTCATTGTACGTATCGAGCAAAGTCCTTTGGATTGAAAGGCGAGTAAATTGTAAGGCTTACGTCAATGGTAAAATTCCAAGAATAAATCTCATAATGTTTAGTGCGAAGTATTCGATTAATTCTATAAAATAATTTAAATTTTGGTTTAAAAGAGAAAACTTAATTTTAGAGTCGTCGAGAATTTGGATCTAAGTTTATCTATTTTACAGAGTTAGAGTCACTATAAATGTTTATTTAAACACTTAGTACACATAGGGCATTTTCTACCAGCCAACCATAAGGTAGAGCAGTGAGACGGAAGCGGGTGCTTGAATGTCCTTCATATTACTTAATTTCTTAGTATTCTCGATTGTGTGAAAATTACCATTTCTCCCGATGAAATCAAGTTTGCTTATTTGCGACCGATCTTAGTTGCAATATGTTTCATCTCTAGTTGAATTGGGTTGTGGAGATTTAAATTAAAAAAATATAAGCGCACTCACGTCAAGAAAAAATTCCTAGTGAGATGCCACCATATTATAAACTCTTTAAAAAATCATGTAATTAGTATTAAGAAGTCAATGCTTTTATCTTAGAAATAATTTGCATGATAAAGTACACCCATAACGCTCATAAGATTGAATTTAACTACTCAAGCGGAATACTTCCTAATGGTCATAACTTATGCTCGGTAAAAACTTTTCTGAGGACGATAACCTGCATTAATTAGGCTTGGGAAGTTTTTGCTCTCGCGATCTATGGGAGATCCCGCTTATTACTTAATCTAGCGCTACTCAAGTAATTGTAATACTTTAAGAGAATAAATTTTCCTTGTATTTTGAATTTTTTGAACTGAGTAATAAAGCTAGTACGAATGTGTTGTATGCTCACATATCAACAATTTCTTAACGGTTTTTTGAAAGAGACAGATCGATAAGTTACAAGTAGTTATAAATAAGTAAAGTGTATACATTGCTTATTAAAATAGACATTATAAAAATCTTTCTTAATGTTTACAATATAAATAGGAGAGTAATTCTTTGTATATCAAGTATAGAGTTAATTAAACATTTAAAAAATACGCCTACCACACTCATAAAGCAAAAAGACACAAGATGAAAATAAAACCGTCAGGCGTTACAAAACATAAGAAACAGTGCTACACACGTGCTAAGAAACATATTTATAAATCATTTCAATAAACTTTAGCCACAAAAGCATGCCATAAAACCATCGATATATTTTTAACCTGTGCAAAATTAAAATTCGTTGGCATAGAGCATAGACAATCAGTTATCAAATAAAAAGGCGCGAAAATGTGAAATGCAAACAAACGAACATGCAGACTGTATACATCTCAATAACTTTGACTCTAGCTGAAAAGAAGGGAGTGTTATGCCACACGCTGCCAAGATAAAAAATGGTGAAGTAATCAAGGCAACATTACAGTGCATGCTATACTATCTTACGTGTTAGCGCGTCACGTAGCGCGGTCGCGAGCGACGCCAGAGAGTTGCGCAGGGCCGAGTGGTGTCGCTCGAACATGCCCTTATCTATACAATGCCATAAACACTACTTAAATGATAGACTAAGCTGATGGAAAATGAATGAAACTTTTTAAAATATGTAGAAGTATGTAAGTACGTATCATTGCTAAATCTTTATATCACGACTAAAGTTTGATGCATGAAAACGTCAATGAAGGTAACTAACATAAAAAATAAAATAACAAAAAGAACATATCTACATTATTATCTTAATGTACTCACAAGCAGGATGGTCGTACAACGAAGCGACTCTGGTGCCTTCAAGAGGTCCTCCCGCTAATTTCGCCGAAATAGTTTCTAAGAACTCCCTGATGGTCCGTAGATCTTTACGCGTCGGTCCGCTTGGACCTGGCCTTTCGTCTTCGTCGCATTCTTCGTCTAGAAGACAAAATAACATGAATTTATTTTTAACCTGCACGTACCGCCATCTATGTTTTGCTAAACCAACTATTTTGTTGTTAGAATTAAGTAATAGATGGCGTTGGAAGTGAATTATTTGTGGTATTGTTTACGTTCCGTTCAGAGACAATTATACTGAGGTAATGCAAAATATCGCCCGACTAAATAAGACGTCACACTTGGAAGAACCTATCCTAGGGGTAGTGCTTCTACAAGGTATGCACTGGAGGAATTTCGGCGTGTTCTTTGTGAAGTTCCGGAGCTTCTCCAAAGTGCCGATAGAGCCTTTTAACCGGTAAAAATCCGGCAATCCCGCCTAGCGCCGGAATCCAAGAGGATTTTCCCCATGAAAAAGAAGTATGTTTACGTACCAATTTGTTCCAGTTTTTCTGTAGAAATTGACCAAGGCATAAGGCTGACGGCTCTCTGGACCTGCCGTAAGAACCAGGCGCCTGACTCGAACTTCACTGGCCTGAAAATATACAATTAATATGTTAGCTAGAAATATTGCACCGAAATTATACCAATTTTATGAGAGAAAATTGTCTCATATGACTTGCAACTTTGTTGACATAAGTTTTATTAACTTATTTGATGATATAAATATCCTTAAGTGTTGGCGCCAGATAAATAATCTTACAGTCATCAATCACATTCATTTGATCAACAAGTGGAATGTATATCAAAAGTACTACATACGACTGACGTACCGATGAAGCGCATCACACGCGCACTTTACGCACAGCTTACGTGCAGCTCAAGCGCAGCTAAACAATTACAAGAATACAATTTTGCACTAAAACGTAAACTTAATTACAACTACACCGCAACCTAATCGGCGTGTCAAGAAATTACGTAAATTACCCATCAAATCGATGTGGACATCTTTGGGTGAGGCCTGTGTGCAGTAATGGACTTCTTGTGGCTGAAGAGTGACAGAGAGAGAGAGAGAGAGATTATCTCTGATCCTCTCAGCACCATATTAAGAATAGGTACATAAAATAGACAGTATCATTAAATATTTACACTTCTGTATTACTTATTCCATTGTTCTGTATAATCTCTAGATAATTATACCTACGTGTGGTACATTTCTCCAAAAAGATTGTACCGATGTCATAGACAACAATGGTTTTGTTTTGTAGTTATGTATTTTTTTTGTGCGGAATGTCTATGACATAATGTTTTTGTAGTACAGTAGTACTATCATAAGTAAGAAACGAAACAATGATTTCGTGTTATTTCATGACGTGTTTTAAGTACTAAAATCTAATACAAACGGAAATAAAATTTATAGCACTACCGCATGTACCAGCCTGGATCGCGGGAAATGGGCCTAGGAATGACAGACACCAAAAATAGACATTACTTACATGTACTGGTCTTTTGGTTGCAAAAACTTTTTTTTAAAGTGGTAGAGCGACGCTGTTGTCAGTCATGACTTAGCATAAATAGGTAGGCTCGTTCGGAACAGTACCACTGTCTCACAGAATATCGACGTGAAGCGACAGCTTTGCTGTAGCGTTTCGGTCCGAGAGTAAGATTTTCGAAGCGTTATGTATGTTCATGGGCAGCAGTGATCACTAACCATCAGGTCACCTGTTTGCTTGTTTGTCCGCGGCGTCCCCTCTTTCTCAATGTGTTTTTTCTTACCTTCGATTGAAACAGATGCAAGGCACAAAGCCACCGCTCTTGTCCCCGCCGCACCTAGGACACAAGTTGTCCTCATCCGAAGATGCTATGCATCTTCTGGGCCGGTCTGGTTCATGCCTAGAACAATAAGGTTTGAATTAAGAAGGTTATGACTAAATTGGTCGAATTGCAGTAACTGACTTCAATCATTATTTTTTTTGTTGTGAAACCTGGAGAATTTTTATTGAATTCATTGAAATATATGGCGACAAATATGGGACGTGAGAAGTGATAGCCAGAATTATTGGGTCCCTATGATCTTACCTAACAGACAAAGATTGGCAAACATAGCAAAATTAATCTATATACCATTTAGCACACAGCCTCCATAGTTAAGTTGGTAAAGACGTCACTTATGGAACGACAAATCACGGGTTCTACTCTCGCACAAAGAGAAATAGTTGTATGATCCACTAGTACTTCCGTGTTTCAGGTCTGCTAAGTTTAGCAACTGCAAAGTCTTCCTTCATTTTTTATATTCACTATATGTGACTCTTTGCCTGTAGTTAGGAGTTTGTGTGTTTATTATTATGATCTTATTGCACCATAACTATAACACATAATACTATGTTTAACCATTTTATAATTACTTTTTTGTTAAGTTTGTCCAAATGGGCGTTCTGGCCCATCTAAATTGATGGTAACATTCTAAACTATCAGATATGCGAAGTGAATTGTGAAACGAATTCGTGTAGACATGGTCTTCGGTGGCCCAACCGGCGTACTGATGAAACAATTACGTCACCATTTGGTTATCGTGCAGTTACTATGACCAGTTGCGTCTATTTGGTTAAATAATGGATTTTTATATTGTTCTTGCTTTATTATTTACTAACAGTGATTATGAGAGACATGTCAGAAGCTTCATTACATCAGAACATTTGTTGCCAAATAATAGATTACGTACATTATTTCATCCATAGGGAACATCCTTAGGGAATGAATTTTCAAATATCATTTGGAATATTTACCCATTATTATTATCATCTTCATATTTAGCTAGAGGAAACCCACTTTGTACTAAGCTCACGTAATTCTAAGGATTACTACAGCGACTTTTTGGAGCAGAACCAAACAACACCTTGAATTACAAAGCAATGCTTGGCATTCCACTGTGCTCGTCATCCTGAGACATAAGTTATTAAGTCTCAATATATCCAATAGTTACTCTGGCTAAAATGTCCTTCAATCCGAAACATAACAGTGCATTTACACTGCTGTTCGACGGAAGAAATCGACAATGCGGTGGTACCCACCCAGGAGGCCTCTCACATATGAGAGACCTACCACCAGTAGACCTTGTTGGAAGTGGCTTCCAAATGACTATATAGAAAAACCTTTTATTTATTTACAATTTGGTACTATATTAACATACAATAAAACCATCTAGTTATAAGTATCCAGTCAGTTGTAAATATCAATGAGGAGAACAAATGTAATTAGGTTAATTTTAAAAGCCTGTACTATCCAGTGGATGAAGCGCCGGCTCTGCAATGAGAGGTTGTAGGTTCAATTTATTTAACAAGATCTAAAGTAAATATTTTTATTCGCGCAAGTATTTGATCTGAATTCGGTAGTCGTATCCATGTTCTTTACTTAGAGTATATACATATATAGAGGGAGCGCTGGTACTTCAAAAACGTAGATAAAAATGGTGGTGCCGGGCCACCTTTTTCTGCCTTCCTATTGGCTAATATTGGAACAGGTTGTGCAACATACAAAAATTATTTGAAAAAAAAATTAAAAATAAATAGTTTAGGTATATTTAATTCCACTCAAACTCGTTTTAAAAGGATAATAGTTAAATATAATTTCGGCTAATAAAGGAATTTATAGCAATTTATTGCTAAATCATTAATTCATTTTTTACTAATATAGGTGCGCTACCAACATTACGAACAAGAAAATATCTACGTTTTTCAAATCGCGAATGTATGACAGCGCTCCCTCTATATATAAATACTCTAAGGTTCTTTAGTTGCACGGATTTTCGTCAATTGCGCCACAGAGACAGTAAAAACGTACAAAACGGTAAAATCCTTGTAAAGTGTAAAAGTTGCACGGAATGTGACAAACATGCAGTTTGAAGGAGAAATATAATATATTGGTTAAACAGTCATATAAAATAACGATAGACATTCCCCTCTCACATTTCCAAAGGTTTGCACAACCAGCGATAATTGCAAGCGTCTGCATGAGACAAGACAGCTCGCTGCTTTAAAACTAAAGTGCCATATATCAAAATTTAGTTTTGTTCAGGAGGCCAGATTGAAATTTTTTATTTAGTTTTTTTGAATTTTTGGTCAAAATGCCAAAAGGGCGTATGTGTAAATAAGTCATTTATAAGTCGATTTTGACTAGTGTCTTTGTGCAATATGAAAATAAAGGTGATTTTAGCCCCATTTTTTGAATAAAAGTAATTTTGGACAATTTTGTTTTGTGGCCCTTTCGTTTTTAAGTAGCGAGCTGTAGGCGGCCGCTACTTACCCAACTCTACAAACAGGTATAGTCGGATTAAGTTTATTCCATGTGGTATAATTTGTTGGGTGATTTATTTACAGACTCCGAGTCGCAGTTGGATAGACGCCGGCTGTAAAACAGGAAGTCGAGGGCTCGATTTCCACTCCGAGACAAATGTTTGTGTCAACCATAAGTGTTTGGGTTGGGTCTGGGTGTTTGTGAGACTACAAAGACTCTTCGGTACTTGATACCCAAGGCAAAAAAATTACAGTTAGGAAGTGA
Source organism: Hyles euphorbiae (assembly GCA_023078785.2). Taxonomy (NCBI): domain Eukaryota; kingdom Metazoa; phylum Arthropoda; class Insecta; order Lepidoptera; family Sphingidae; genus Hyles; species Hyles euphorbiae. The sequence goes on from CM041033.1 coordinate 19,718,730, forward strand.
TGTGACAATTATTTGCCTTCCAAATAAAATATTGACTGGCGACGATTATTCCTAAGGCACAATAAACTTCCTTATTCCCTTATTTTTTTTGATACTTTCGATATAAATTTGTCTCAATCTATTTGACTAATAATATTATAATAGCAAGCATAGAACCAGGCTTATCTCCAAAGTACATTAACAGATTTAGAATTGCCATTTATTACTTTTGACTTTGACCTTGACATTGACCAAAGCTAAAAATGGAATTCGTTTTTGTTTTCTTAGGATTTGACAATTAACGGTTTTTTTGTGAATCTACTTGAGTCATGATTAACAGAAAAAGTGTACTTTGTTTGTCCTTAGTTTGACATGGGCTCGATGAGACATTACCTTTTTTATTGCTATGAATGGCGAGACAAGCATTCGATTTGCCTGATAGTTAACGATTGCTCATGGATAGTAGCAAATCCAAACAACACCATGAATTACAAAGAACTTTTGGCATTGCACTGCGCTCGCAATCTTGAGATATAAGATGTTAAGTCTCAATATGTCTCGTAATTACTCTGGCCATAATGCCATTTAAACCGGAATAGGCATCAATAACCTGATAATTATTGTAAGGTATTACTTTATTTGCATTTATGTTGATTAAATCTTTAATCTTGTTTGTGCAAAGTTGCTTACTGTTTCATTCATTATTCATTAACCGGAAGCTTGATAGCCACATGGCATTTTGTCTTTCCCTGTCTTCAAATTAAAGCAATCTTCTGCTTGACAGGTACAGAGGCCTTTTCAATTGCACGACATCGAAGTAAATCGTATGCTTTCTTCATTCATCTTGCACTACAGCAATGCAGTGTTTTAGTATAAAATGAAAAAATATTTGAGCCTCTAGTTCGTCGTCCCATCCTGTATCTTTAAACAACTGAAAAATCCTAAGCATTGTGGTCATTGATCAGTGGTCACAATTTGCGATTGAATATCAGAGGAGTGTTATAGTAAAATCATACTTTCTGCATCTCTCAGAATACTTTGAAAGCAATCGCATCTACATTAATATATAAAAATAAGATAAACTTATAAGACCTTTTTATAACCTTATAAGTTAACAACATCTGAGTAAAGGAATTGACCTTTTTAAATTCTATCTATGATGTTTCCAATTCATTGTCACATCGAAAAATAGAGATACCTAGGTATTTACTCCATCCACAGATCCACAGTCGATGAAATCGGTATTTTCTAGGCGCGGGTATTGCGCACTAGCTATTACGCCGTAAGCTTGCCCATAAACAACTTTTAAGTCGTTTTGATTTCAATAAGGAAACAAATATATGACACGCTAAAAATATATGACATTTTCTCTGCAAACAACTTTTATTTACACATTAAATTAAGATTTTCGCAATATCTATGAGTAAATAACGAAGCAATATAGATGTACTACCATTAAGTGCCAGATTGCTATAACGCCACCGATCTACTATGCCAATACTAGCTCAAAACAGCAGAATGCTCTGCTAGTAACCCTACCTTGCTATAATAATAATTTACCTATCTATAAAAATCCATCATACATTTATAAAGATTTCTGGTTCATAAATTAGGATATATCCTGTGTCATATTACTATGTACCCTTCATAGTGATCCACGTAAGAGGCCAGAGATACTCGCGCCCCTTTTTTCTAATTGCAAGGCATTCCTTTGCGCTCGTCACCCTGAGACATACGATGTTAAGTCTTATTATGTTCAGTATACCCTGGCTACAATATCTTTCAAACCACACACAACAGTGCATTTACACAGCTGTTTGGCGGGAGACATAGACATTGCTGCTCTAGTGGGTTCTCTATCTGAACTCCATGCCACATATAATCAGTTGCATTATTATCGGTTGGTCGAGCCAGTATAGAAATAAGAACGACCTGAAGAGACCCTTTATCTTTAGGAGCCGCCCAACCGCATCATAAATCTAAAAATCCTAACCATTAGGACCTAAAGCCTCGAGAATGGAAGTGGCAGCGGTGTGTGTATGCTATAATCTTCGTCTAGATTCTACTCCATTTAAAAGACTACTTTATCGTACTAGCAAAGAGGTTTTAATTTTTAATTTATTCGTTAGATACTGATGTCTTATTTGTTATTTATTTTAATTTTACATAGTTTGCGAATCGTGGGAACCTAGTTTTTTCTTTTTTCTTTATTTTCTGATTAATAAATTTTGTCTTAATTTAAATTCGAAAAGTTGCTAGCTATAAAATTCAGTTTTTTTTTTGGTATTTTTGATTGCAAATTACAGCATTTTTCATACAATAAAGGTACAGAATGCCACTTTAAATAAGTTAATAATAAAATCCATTGGGAAGGGTCGTGTTTAGGACTGGGCTTCTTGCGGCTAAAAGAATAAATGGGAGATACAAAGCGGTTACTTAATTCAGACATTTTTATACCAACATAAAACTCATTAGGCAGCTGAAAGTAAATGTAATTTCTTCATACACGATGTCGACTGACGAAAGTAGTTTAAGGTTCAAGATACTTTTACCTTGACGTTTAAATTTTAAAATGCACCTATATTCATTTGTACTTTTTTATTATTATTATTGTTTATTGTTTTTGTAAATATATGTGTAGAATTAAGATTTAAATAAATAAATACCTATATTCTATATAGATTATTGCAGATTTTTGCACATTTTCCTCTATTATGAGTCATCAAAGGGGCAGCTTTATGCTGCCTTGAATAATTTTAACGTTATTCTGTCAAAACGGCAAACTAGTTTGATACTAAGGTTGTGCCAAGGTCGAGTCTTTTATGTAATAATTTGCCTCAAAATTGAAATTGTTTATTGCACTTTATTCAAATTATCTGGCTCGTTTGTTTCCATAGAAGCTAATAATTTTATGTTGGTTTATATTTACCTATCTGAAAATTATACACTCCGGTGGTCTAATGCGTGTTGGCACATTTTATAAACCATAAAAATTCTAGTGAAAATCACATGCATATGTGTTTTTCCCCTAATACACCAATGACTTCGAAATGTCAGAGCAGTGCACTAGGATTCGTATCCATGACCAGCAGCTCGGCAAGTCATATCTGATTTTTTACCAAGAGTCCAAACGTTGCTCTGCCACTTAAAATAATTGTATGTTATTTTATGAGTGTAGTTGAAATCTTAGTAGTGAGGTACGTATTTTTTTCTGCCTCAGTGTCAAGGATAAATCTGCTGCTGTATCAAACTGCAAGAACGCCATTACATTTTTTTTCCAGCATTATACATATTTAAAAAAAAACACACAGTCGAATTGAGAACCTCCTCCTTTGTTGAAGTCTGTTAAAAAACATATTCGAATAGAAGTTTTAAAACTTACAATAAATTTCTAACGCGGACAATATTTACAGGACTCAGCAGTATAAATAAATCTATGTCTCGTCCCTTGGAGCGTTATATGTTACAGCTATTTTAGGCGCTATTAAAGTATAAATAAGTAGGGCGATCTAATAGATTAACCAATTTATAAAAGTCTAAAGCAGTATTATAGATTATCGCGCCTACACATAACATACAAATATTTTAGTCGGGTCGTTAGTGGGACAAACTGAAGTGGCACCAAGAAACTAAGATTGTCGCATTGTTTGTTGGCACTATTTTTTTTGTCTTTTAACCATAACGAAATTAATCAATAAGGAAATAAATAATTAATGCTATAAATAGATTAAACTTCATATAACAAAGTAAATTAAATATTGTGTCAAGATATTATAATCATTTATGATTTAAAAAAATGTCATGTACACTTAATACTTAACTTAAAATTGATATTCATATCTAAATTTTTGAACAAGCATACAGTTTTGTTAGGACCTCTACGGTCGTGCTAATTTGTTATCATGCTTTTAGCATTTTTAGCATCATAGTTTTGAGCCAAAGAAAGTATACTAGAGAATTCCTACCCTTCTTCTAGGAACAATCATATCAACATTTTAGCATCCCTTTAACGAAAATATTAGCGTGGATATTAAAATATCTGACATACATACATAATATATAAACATACGTAAACGTAGGCGTGACGACTTTATCAAATAGGGGTAGGCAGAAATTGTGGATCTTCACTTTGCTCGATCCCGACGTACTACTATCGCTTCGTCCACTTTCATTAATCTTTTCATGCAATCAAGTCAGTTCAGGGTAATTTTAAGCTAACCCATGCGGAGAGTATCATTATCTTTTTTAAATATTTGAGGTCATAATAACACAAAAAACAACAATAATTAAAATATACCTCTGAACCCGTTATAGTATTTACTAATGTGACTTTAAAGGGCATTAGCATTTCGCATTACTTCAAATTATGTTAATTTTGAATGCAAAATACATTTCCTCTGCATAATATTGAGAACGTAATAGCTTCCTGAAATAGACTTCCGTATCAAAACTTTTAACATGCGTCATTTAGATAATCTGGTGCAAAATATGTCTTCATATATTTCTTGTTTATTATGTATTATATTATTGCTCGAATATTAAATTATTCTTTTAATAGTAAACATAGATATACTTAAGCCTGTGAATCTCAGAGGAGGTAGGCGAAAGTATTTCATAGGTCATAGTGAACTCAAACATATATTTTTTTATATGAGGATATTTGTAGTGTAATATTATAATTAATAATTTCTATTGTGAATTGGGTTAGATATTATATTTGTATATTCATAGGTGAAGGCTTGTAATTACAATAGGATTAGATATTAAGATATTATTTTTATGTTATTAGCCTGTAAGTTTCCCGAAAAGTAAATAAACAAATAAAGTATCACAAATACCATCTACTTTAGTCGCATTAATATTATATATCTCAACATCAGTAGAGGGCTAATTACAGCCTTCAAAATCGAATATCACTAACAAAAAATATCAAATAATACACATAGCACAAGCTATATTATAGAGTAAGATCCTTTTTTTTTTTTTTTTTGTTGACGCGGGGAAACCGGATTACCGCTAACGCCCCACCTTGGGGGAGGGTGGAGCGATTATGTTGGGTTCACCGATAGGCATACCAACCAAAACCCCGCGTTGCCCTCTTCAGCGCAATTAGAACGGCCCCGGGAACCCGAAGCAAGAGCGCTCCAGCTTCTACCGGGACCATCCCTGCACAATGCCGCTCAATTTGCGGCACGTACCATAAGTATGTTGGAGGCTAGGAAGCCTCCTCATTTCCCGGCAACAGGCAATTGCTTCCTACTCCTCCTGCTGCCGAACATCTCGAGGTCGCATTGTACGTGAGTACAATGGGCGCAACAACAGCCCCCCACTGCGCGCCCGCGACCTTCAGTTCCCCATTAGTCGCCTCCTACGACAGGCAGGGGATACCGTGGCGGGATTCTTGAAGCGCCCCCATACCAGAGATTTAAAAATATGAGTAACTGCAGTTAAAGTACGGTTGGTTTTAATGTTGTCTGTTGTCTGTACTCCGCTATGATCGCAAAGCTGAGGTCTCGGGTTTGAATTCCGGATCGGATAAAGTAATGTTTGATTTTTTATTCACCATCAGATCGAAGTCAGGAATTTGTGCCCCATATGGCGATATCACATCGTGGGACGGAACTCACAAGGCTAAAAGTGTCCTGGAAGCAACTCTGCCTATCTTTTCTGGGAAAAATACGTGAGTATATGTATATGTAAGGGCGTTTAGGCCAGAGTCTGACCCAACACGATTTGCTCGACTTTACACTTGAAAATCTTCTCGAAATATCTTAGATATGCAGATTTCCTCACTATGTTTTCCTTCACCTTTTAAATCTTGCATATTATTACGTTATGTGGAAGCCGACATTTTTGTTTTTTTTACTTACTGATTTTTATTAGGTATTCAATATTGTTTAATTTATATTTCATCTGCATTTATATGTTTAACATTGTATTTAAGCATATGGAAGAGCGGTGTTTTCTGGCACAAGTTTCGTAGAGCATTGTACAAGATTGCTTTTTTTAATAAGTCGTAGAAGCCATTTGACTAATAAATAAGAAATACCTTACATGACAATTGATATTGGATTATTTGAAATATTTTGAGTTCCTAATTTTAATGAATTTATTCCCTAATTCTTCCTAAGTATTGCATTATTTTCAGTCATGATAACTGAAAAATATCCAACTGCCACACAAAGTCCTGAGTCCTGACACTTTACTAAGGTACCAGAAACTACAAAATATTTCTGTAGCACACCACCGAGACCCCATTACCCATATTATTTATGGATCCTCTGTGGCGCAGTCGGTTAGACGCCGTCTGTGAAGCGAGCGGCCGCGGGTTCGATCCCCGCACCGAGAGAAATGTTTGTGCGGCCCACAAAACAAGCTAGTGACGCCGCGGGCGAACAATACTTACGGCGAGCGAACGGCCTCATACCTTGTGCCGCGTTTAATTAACAGACTACCCCCAGATTTACGCGATAGTTTAACACCAAAGAACATCAAATATAAACTCAAGACTTACTTTTTAAATAATCTAAATGTAAATAAATAATAATCTTTGAATGAATCACAAAACTCCTATTACCATTACAGTATAAATGTCTTGTTATAAGTTATAACCCCTTTGTCAACTTTGATAGCATCTATATAAACCTTAGTGGTTTCTTATGCTATTTACTAACAATTATTGTATATTTTGTTAAGCAAGTTAAATAAAGAAAAAACAAATATTTCTTCCGAGTCTGGGTGTATGTGAGACCGAAAAGTCTCTCGATATTCCTGATACCCACGACACAAGACTCGATCTTAGTGTGGGGTCAGGACTATGTATGTGACTGTTGGGTGTTATCTGGCAAACATTCATCTTATAATTGGGAACAAATTCTAAACAGCAAAATAAATTTAATACAGCCTTCATTTTTTTTACTTTATTTCACACTAAGAACAATGATTAATCTCACGGTTCTTATACAAATGTTATTTGCCGATTCTCCTTCAATGTAGGTACTCATAACTTGCAAGTGGCATAGCACATTATCAGTGATCGTTCAAACACTGGTCAAATGTCAGTGATGTTTATATCTCTTGATAGAGTTACAAGTGTAAGCGCATGAGATGACGTGCGAGAGCTCTCTAGTCGAGATTATTATGTAATACATAACTTACATTGTTTATATATAGCATGGGCCTCATCTAAAATTGAGAGTACGATTGAATAGGACAGACCATATAGTTCATCACGCTGGCCTCTAGTGAGGTTTGGCGGACTTTACAGACCATAGAAATTCTTACAAATTGATATACAGGGTGGACAAGAAAACGGCGCACCTGCCAATATACATTATAGTTTATGGTGAAGGCATCTTAATTAAGACGGATTTGCATGGCGCTAGCGAATATTAAGAAAGATGCCGAGAAAAAAAAAACTAACGTTACATATGCTAACCCTTAACACATTACGCTAAGCGGCTAAAGTGATTGAACCTTGCAACTGAACGGTAGACACTCAACAATAAATAAGCAGAGCTCATTATTTACTTATAAGTCGTGCGATTGTATACATAACGCTCAGGGTACATAAAAAAGATATTAAATTAATACTGTCAAGTGTCAACAGTCACATACATGGGTACTAACCCCACACTAAGATACAAATCTTGTGTCGCGGGTATTAGAAAAATAATTATGGTTCATGGAAATTGTCTCGGGGCAGAAACCGAACCCGCGGTCTCTCATTTCACAGGCAGTTCTTACCAACTGCGCCACGGAGGCCGTCGGTGACCCATATGGGCTGGTTAGTTGTCATTAATGACCACTAAAATAGTTAACTGACCTTGTAATGTAAACCGTAATGACCTTGATAGGCAAGGATGGAAGCGCAGGATCCGTCAAAACCCGCACGAAAACACTGTCACAGTTTGGTAGCACAAATCACTTTTTCTTTTACATTTCACATAACACAAGTTACATCAAAAGCTATCAAATTGGGTAATGCTCAAAATAACTGAAAACGAATTTACAATAATATGCACACGACTAATACATGCACACGCGATCGCAATCCGAATTCAACTAATAAAAAATAAATTATTATTTTGATTTTTGAAAGATAAAGGCCTGTTCACATTAGATACAAAGCTTTCCTATTTGAGTTCATAATAATTCATGTGAACAATTAGTATTAGTACTGTATCAGTTCATATACGTGCCACTGCAGGGCACGGGGTCTCCAGTGCAGTAAATTAGTGCTTAGTGTTTATTGATTTCACTAATTTTATCTCACAGAAGTCTCATATGCAAATTCTATGCTATAATGGTAGACGACATTTCTCTAGGTATAAGAATTTAGAAGAAATTTTATCACTTTAAAGTAACATTATTTTCAAAACACATTAAAGTAATGTTAAATACAATAATAAGCAAAAGTAAATAGGCAATTTGTAACTGACTGGATCGGTTGATGACATATTTAAATAATATTATAAGCTCTTGAGCAAGTAAGGACCATTCTATCAGTCCAATAAGATCTTTTTTTTAACGTAACTTTTATATCGGAGTAGGTACTTAATCAAATTAAGTTATATCAAGTGTGTAGTGTGAACACACCTCAAGATGTCGGTCTTCTTTTGCAAAATGCTAAAAGTTACCGACAAAGAAATCGCCGCCTTTCGGCTCGCGCTCACAAAGGGCGGCGGCAACCTCAAAGGAAGAATAATCGAGCCGCGTTGGATCCGACGAAGTACACTATGACCGGCGGCTTCCTTTGACTAATAGGGCCGAATTGGGCCATCATTTTAAAAATCTTATTTTTTATTAATCAGTGTCATCAGATTATTTTTTCAATGAATATTAATTATTTAGAAAATTTAAATGTTATGTAGGTATTACCAAAACTTTTCTAATTATAATTAAATTCGCAATCTTACATGATTTAAGCGATGACCAGTGTGATTTCTTGGTGTCTTTCAGTTTGGATTTGTGACACTAAGGAAAATAATGACAAACAAAATAGTCAATCCATACACGATGCAACTGCACCTAAAGTTATTATGTTGTTAATTTATTGACGCTTAAATCTAAGTACGTCCCTGTTGAACTGATTTATTTATTTGAAATGAAACAAAAATATCCTGTTTTGAAATTAGAGAAGGATAAATTATACAGCTAAGAGTTCATGACCTTACCCATGTGTAAACAACGGTTAAAGCGAAGTCTAAGGAAGTTTTGATGCTGTTAAAAATGGTTTTCGTGGTATAATTCGTTAACCGTTCAATTAACGACGAAACGAAAAAATACGTATGTGTTTAAATCTTGTTCTTCATCCATTCCAACTGGTTTTATGCGAAAAAGTGGTGATTAAACTTAAAACTTTAAACGGTCATAACTTCAAAACGGATAGGTATTTTCCAAATATTATTTTTTTATTACGATATTAATATTATGCCCTTGTACCCATCTGAGCAAGTGCGCCATTTTTTTGCGCTCCCTGTAGTATGCAGGTTTCCTCACGATGTTTTCTTTCAACGTTTCAGGGCTTTGTTTACATGCACTTGATCATTCAGATTATTTATTATAGTGTTTTTTGTGGACAATATGTCTTCGTCGTCGGAAACAAATGTAGTCTTTTGCATCATGTCTGTTTTATGCTCCCGTTAGTGACTGGACTCTCAATGGAATATTTTATGATGCACGAAATAAATTATAAGTTACATGCGAATAATATTTATAATTTCACACTGAGTTTTTGTGAGTCAAAATATTTAAAAAAATATTAAACTCTAAAACGTAGATCAAAACTACCAATTACAATCCAAATAATAAACCAGGTGAATAAATTATAAAAAGAACTACTGACGATTTTTTACATTGTACTGTTAATTTAATTCTTATATTCTAATGCAATAAAATGTTTTATGGCATGGTCCAACAAAAAACTGAAGTGCATCCTCTTGTGATTAATTAGCACTATTCGTGACTAAGCTGTGAAGGAACGATATCTGAATTGAACGGTGACTGGACTGTTAAACTTTAGGTCGTCAGTTCAAACCCAGGCCATACAACATTTACTAGCCGAAATCACTCTGTTGTCGCTTGCTATAATAGTGAAGGAAAGAACTCTTTAGGAGACTAAAACACCTAAGGGTTCTACACAAAGAATTCCGAAGATTCATAAAGACTTCCAACCACGTGTGACGTTAGGCTAGTTTAGTAGATTAATTATATTACTCCTGAAAGGGTTGAAGTCAGCTGTCAGGCAGACAGCCGGTGGAAAATTGTAAACCAAATCATTCCGTAACATGGCTGAAATATTAACCACCACTAAATGTTAGAACGGAATCAAGGCAGGTAGAAAATAATATATAATTTACAATACTGGGTTTACCGGTGTGATGACAAAGCAAAGTAGGTATTTTGTATTTTATGAAGCTGTCTATAGTTCATTCAGTTCAGTTGAAACTTTGTACAGATGTCTTAATTTCCGATTCTGGAGGACTTGCACAAGAGGGCCGACGGTGACTGGATGCATAAAGCAGCTGACCGCGCTCTTTGATGTACCATGGAATATAGTATAATATACGCATATTAGAAGGCTAGCGAGTATAGTTTAGTTAACTATGTATAGAGAAGTAAATAGTCATCTGAGATTAGTTAAGTTGTCTCACGGTGCATATTTGCAGGGTTTAAACGCATTCCTATTTCTGCCTCCCACGAATACTGGAAGGACAACTTAATCATTCAATCCTCTGTTTATACTCCTCAATAGATCGTAATGAAAATTTGTATATCTGGATTTTTTTATATGAATTTTGTAAAATATTGGTTTGCCTACTTTTTTCGAGCTTGAATGAAGCCAAACAAGAAATATAATATTTTAATTTATCTTACTGGCCTGTCATATACTTATGTCGCAATAGTATTTTTATTGCAACATACCATGTGAACAATAATATTATAAATATTATGAATCTGTTTTTATAAATGAAAAATAAAGAACATGTTTTCTGATTACATTGTATTTTGAGAAGATTATCTTTTTCAACAACAATTATTGTAAACAGTCGTAAAGTTGGCATATTCATGGTAATTGTGAGAAAAAATATTTAGAAAATTGAATTAGGTTTTTCCATTTTAAGTAATTGTATGAGAAACATTTAATTTGTGAATACTTAAAATTATTGTTACAAAAATATGTTTTATTATTAAGATAAAAATATATTTTTAAAATGGTATCAATGAACTTGAAAACAACACAATGAATTTTGAACGTTATATTTTCATGACCTGCATTGAAAAAGAATTTAACTGGCCTTTACAAAAGAAAGGATCTATATTCACACTTCACAAACCCCTTTTAGAAGTCATTGGCCACTGTGGGTCTATTGCTTAACAGGTTCTATTACGTATTCACATTTTTCACACATTTCTTAACCTAATTACCACTAAATCACTACACACGGTCACGTCACTTCGTTCTTATCACATTTTGTCTCTGTCACTCATCATCCAAGTCGAACCACATGGATGTCACACTCCTGGAGCCTTGTTCTCTCCCCTGCTCCTCTGTGATGATCCTGAGAACCACCACCTCCATCATGCACAGGGCGAAGAGTATCACGAATACAGCGAAGTTGGATCCTTGATGGTGGAACTGGAAGGCAGTTGGTAGAGGACCTGGTGGCGGCCAGGCTGCGACGCCGAAGGTCATCAGGCTTGACACTCCTGAGAAAGCCATGGCTTGGTGCTTTCAAGCCATTCAGGATGTTGATTTCCACAAAGTTAGCTTCTCGTTCTTTTCAGTCTTCTGTGACGTCACATTTCCGGTTTACTTTTAATTGTGTTTACTGGTGCTTGGTTTTGTTATTCGGTTCATTGTTTTCCAATTTAAGTCGAAGTAATGATATCGTGTTCGTGGGTTTTTAAGCAGATTTCGCGTGCGCCGGCCACGCTAGCCTCAGTGCCTATGCACACTTGCCGGAAAAACGCGACGGGACGTCGACGGCCGTGCACCGGGCGGCTCGGCGCCGCGCCGCAGCTGTTGCAAGCCTCTTATGAAATATGTATCGCTTTAGATTCTCCGTTGGGAAATGAAATGCGAGTGAGCGCAATCGTTTTGCGGTCAAGGGCGTGACTCGGTCGGTGTACACGACCTTTAAGATTCAATTTGTACACAGTAATTAAATTTAGATGTAATAGTTGTGTTGATAATTGATCACTGCGTTAGTGTTTTATTCGTTTTGTTATGTTTCCAATTTGCAATTTAAATCATTCATAAGTCTGAATGTATTCCAAGTTCACCATTTCGTGTTTTTAGTAATAAATACATAACGTGTATAGATTTTAGTAGTTAATAGCGTGATAAATAATAATTGTAATAGCGTGGACATGTCAAAATGAACGCAAAATCTATATTAAATGTATAATGAATAGTAGTTTTATGGTGTTAAGAGACAGTAAAACCTGCATTTCTATGTTTCAGTAGCTATAAATAATACGAGTATCGTGATTGCATTTAATCAAAAAATGGCAAATTTTCGACGAACATCTAGCACATTATAAGAATCCCAGAACAAATTGTTGTTTATAGTTCGTCATGTTCCTACAAAAATAATGAAAACCCATCTAGAATCAAGTGGATAGCTGCTAATATATTCAAATTGACCCAGCTAACGACACATAGTGAATAAATAACTTTACAGATAGATGACTCGTTACAAATGTGTTATGTGATGTGTTTCGAGATTAGACTATGCATCTACATCCGGATCAAAACAGGGTTGTATTAGTATTGAACTCTGAGATACAGCTATCTCTTGCAGCTACTAAACTATCTGAGGTTCAATATAATATTATTAAAACAATACATTTTTTCAGCTTCAAGTGACCCAACGGAGCAATCTCAAAACCATTGAATAATATAAGTATTGACTGATTGATTAAGTTTACTGAAAATTCTGTAAAACGAAATCGTAAGCTTAGCCATTCACGAGACTAAACATTACAGTTACACTTAGGCCGATTGTTATTATTGCCTATAGTCACATATTTTGACCCTATGTTATGTAGGTGAGCAGTTCATTATTTATAATAATCCTGTCCATTCAAAAGTTGCCTGGAATAGATCGCATGTCTTAATTGTTTTCTTTTTATAAATTTTGGTGTAAATTAAAGTAAGTATATAAGTAAATAAATAAATATTATTTTTTGTTTGTTTTTATCAGAGTTACAGAATAAAATCGTGTCACGTAATTATGTGATACAAGAAATGTCGAGTCACGGTGTCACTGACCGATATTGTCGGGTGTAATTTTGACTATCTATCCAGGTCGTGCGACAAATTGATTTAGCACTTGTGAGGTGGGAGAGGCCGAGAGATAGTGTTGCATAAGTATACAAATAAACACAAATTTTCAGATTAAGGACAGTCTGGTCTTAACTTAGATTTCTGGATCGAGCGTTGTATTTTTTTTTTCATTCATAGATAATAACATATTTCGAACTTGAATTATGTCACGTCATTAACATTTAACCAATTTCCTGTCGAAACAGGCGTAAGATTGTTAGCTATTTGAGCTAACGGTGAATAATTATTTGTTATAATTAACGTAATGGTCAGTTTGAAAGACTTGGGGTCAACATTATTAACTCAACAAAGTATTTGAAAAATATATATTTACTTAAATTTCACACTCCAAAACGCAATGCCTACCACGTGGATTATAAAAAATGGGTCAAACAGGTATTCAGTTGATTGTAAGTAAATTACCTTTGTATGTGTTAATCGGGCATTATTACAAAAAGGTAATTAATGATTTAGGTTAATTTAAAGAAATCGCTGACTTATTTTATACAGACTATGTTAACCCAGCTATCAATCAAAAGGCTACGAGTGCGACCAGTGCAACGTTAACCCGAATTAATTGTACAGTTGTTTGAAGATTCGTTGTTGTGTCGTGGTACAGAGAAACCCCCATGACAAGTGACCACTGCTGCCCATGAACATCCACAACGATGGATCATGGATGAGTTGCCGGCCTGCCTACAGAGAAATCTGTTCACAGTATAAACAGAAATAAAAAGTGGTAGGTACAGCCACGCTGTGTCAGCGGGTCAAAGTTCATTAATAAGATAGCGTTTAAATCAATCCAGATGAAGAAACGTAAAGCAGAGAGCTGTGCATAAATCGAGTATTTATTTTAAAATAACGATGTTATCAAAGAAATACGATTTTACACATTAACCCGCAAACAACCTTAAATACACGAGGAAAACACTATTGAAAAATAAAACTCGTGACCGACCAGTATCAAACGAACGACAAAAAAAACTCTAAAAAAACCTCAACCATGAATGACAATTGTACTGTCATTCACATAAACGAAAATGTTTATATTGGTGGAATACAAGGATGCTCCCGAACTATCGAGTCTCCGGCGAAGATCTTCAGAACTAGACCTGTCTATAGAAAAAACATTACTAGTGAACCCGAACTGCCCTGTCCGGATAATGCTGGAATACATCAGGAAGAAATGCAAGCTCGGCATATTCACCCAGTTCGACTTATGTGACGAGACTGGGAGCCTTAAAGGACTTTTCAATATGCCCACTTATGCGTATGCTACTGAGCTGTTCGAGCATAAGAAGACTTATTACGTTATTGTTATGAGAGTGGTGAGTTGACAGCCTGATGCCGTTCATTGCTGGATGTAGGGCGCTACAAATAAGCGCTTATCGGCTGGCCAATATTTAGATAACTTTGAAAGTAGATGAAAGTAGATTTGGAGATATATGAGAAGATAGATAGATGAGCAATAGAACGACCACGACTTCCTAAATTATTTATCATTAGCATGCTCGCCTCGCCATGCAGTGCTTACAAAAATTAGTAAATATGCATGTCTATTTCAAATTTTGTACTCGTACATGTGTATCTAAACCATGCCTTTCGAGTTAGAAAATCCAATCTATTTCTAACTAATATTGAAATTATTTAAACATTTTTCGTAGGAATCGGACAGACGTCAAACAGTGTTGCCACAACTGAACCGCGAGAATAAGATCTACATAGACCTAAAGAGTAAGGTGAAAAGGTTCCTCGTCACTGGGGAGGCTAGTCCTCCGGGGGCGACTCCTACCCCTCTAGGGAAGGCTACCCCTCCCCCTCCCCCAGCCAAGCCACCACCGAAGAAGAAGTGATAGTAAGCTAGCAATTTTTTGATAGGGTGAACAATACCTAGATTCCAGTACCTACGCTCAAATAAAAGTGTGAAGGCGTGAAACAATCGTTTGGATTTAACACGGTGAATATTATTCGCTTGATTTTTAAAATAAAATAATTTTATTATTTATTTAAATGCTGTAGAAGTAACTAGTATAATGTGCAGTGTAAATAAATGGCATGCAGATTCAATATTCTAACTTGTGCCTGCAAATAAAATCTATGCATATGTTATTGTGCGTGTCTTTGCTAAATATTTTCTATAAGGCGTAAATAAGATATAAAAGTATGTTGTACACGATATATGATGAACCTTTTGAATATTCATTTTACCTTAATATCTTGATTTTCCAATTAAAAAAAAATAATACACGTGGCGCCATCTCTTCACGAATTATTAAACGTCGAAGTAGCTTCTACTTCACAATTTTTTAAGTCTCTTTGTTAACATTATTCATACGTAATTGTTAAGTCATAACAATGTAATAAAAAAGAAAGTGTGACTAATATCCTGATGCTTATTGCCCAACAAATCGCTTTTCCATCGGGCCCTTATTAAAACAAACGTGCGCAGCGTGTAAATAAAGAATAACTGGACATGTAACTATAAAAAAACTAACCAGAGGATTCTAACTCATTAGTAAAAAAATAAAGGATAGCTGGAATGTATAGAATAATTTTATTTGGTAAATTCAAGTGGGAGTCGTTGCCAGATAACAAAATAATATCAATATCAACTCTTGAATAAATAACTTACCTTTTTTGTTATGAAGGATAGATTAGTCTATAAATAACGACCACACTGTAGGTACCTATATCAATTATTTAAGTCATGATCTCAATAAGAAATGGAGCAGGCTGTAGTGGACTAGTGGTACTCTAAACTGCATGAAGACACTGATTATTCATAGTATCAATAAAAATTGTTGATCCCGATACTGATACTGCTTACAATCCATTAAAGCATTTTATATCTTCTATCCAGCGCGACAGATTCTTTAAAAATAAAGTAATTATCATCACATTTTACGTTTTGTTCACTAAGCTGAAGGCAAAAAAAGCATTTTTATTGGACTTCAAGTTCATTTTTCCAAGAACTCCGGGCTTGGGTCGTAATTATGTTTATATTTATTGAAATTATATGTTTTTCACTATACAAAAAAGTTGGTTTCCTGGAGGGACAAACATCGTCGCACCGATCCTAAGTTTCATAGTAAAATAGGCATTCTCCATTGGTATGGAAGGATCAAGCGAGGTAAAATCCAGTCTCGCTGACCCGTTGTATACTGGTATGATGGCAAGGTATAAGTAATAATAAATACATAATCTATGGAAGTCACTGCACGGCTCCCGGAAGGATGGCGGACACGTGCGCAGGAAGTGCCACGTGAAAGGAATAGACAAGTAGGTGAATTATGTAATTGTCAACCATAGACTATAATTTTTCGTCACGTTTCCTTTTTTTAAATCCGGCTGCTGATTGATAAATCATTTTATGTTGAGAGCCAAATCTAATTCATGAAGTCTTAATTTTCGTCCAAAAAAATTAGTTTTATATGTGGTAGAGACAACCTTCAAGCTTTGTTAGGTCGGACATCGATCCTATGGCTAGACATTCAAAACATACATTACGTTCCACTGTAGGGCACGGGCCTCCTCTGCAACTGAGAGTATAATTGAGAAGGTCTAGGCCATATAACCCACACCATTGGCCTAGTGTGCGTTGGCCATGGGGTTGTTGGACTTCCCATAACATAGAAATTCATATAATCGCTATGGCTTGCAGGTTTCCTCACTACTATTTTCCTTCACTGTTATAGTGCGTAGTGACTGCCTCGGAGATGCAGTTGTGCAACGGTACGACTGCAAAGCTGAGGTTTCGTGCGCGAATCTCGGGTCGGGCAAAGTGATATTGTTTTTTTTGTTCGGTTTTAGCCAGGAATTTGTGCCCGATATGGCGATAGACTCGTCCCCTATCACATAGTGGGATGGAAAATATGAAGCGTGTAAAAATGTGGATGTCGTGGTTGCAACCACCTCTACCCCTGCCTACCACTTCTATATGTCTGTCTACCAGTCTATGTATGTACATATGTATCATTGACTATAAATACAAACGTGACTCCGAAAATGTTGAGCTGTGCCCTGGGCTGGGCAGAGCAGTAGCCTCTGGTCCATTACCAACTCGTCACCACGCAATTTTAAACTGAACGCATTCATATTTTATTTTACTGTGAACATTGAAGTTATTTCAATCCGATCCTATCCGAAATAGTGTGTGAATGAAGATGAATTGTTTGCTTACGAGACAGTCAAGGCTAGCATATTGCGAGGACATGAGCGTGTTTCTTTAATATAAGTAATACATCATAGTGTTAGCGATATCGTGACTGCAGCGCGTGTGTTATAGATTAGAATGCGTGTCATAAATTATAAAGGTTGTGTGAATCCAAGTGTTAGATGTTTCGACTGTCTCCAATACTTTTGGTTAATACATTGGAATTTTGCCTTTAACTATTTGGATATAAGGTTAATATAAATGTAATGGCAATGATGTCCACCATAACAATATTCTGTAAAAAATATTGTTATGGTGCTGTTGGATGTTGTCAACTATGAATTAAAACACAGAATTAAAATAAATGATATAATAATGAACATAATAAAATGATTTGTGTATAGATTCTACACTTGGCTATAATGGCTATCCTTTCGAGAAAATATTTAACTTCTGGCGAATAGAGGTTTTTGAAACAAAGAATGACAAAGCAAAATGCCCCGTGATCTAGCTGAACGTCGGGCCCTATCATTCACAGCCCGTCTAGGCTCCTGGAAGGTAATGAGAGTAAAAAGAAATCATCAGTATTAGACAATAATTCGAAACAAATGCTGGAAGCAAGTATTATCTAAAATATAATACCAGAATCTAACAACAAAAAGCTAGATAGAACATCAAATTATGATAACCATGTCATTCAAAATCCAAGAACTGCTTCAATGCAACCAAGCAATCTCAAAAACAACTTATAATAAAAACACTAAATAATCTTTCGAAAGAAAGCCATTCCGAATTGCGAGCAAAACACGGCGGTTACAGCGGGTCGGCGCGGCGGAGCGTGGCGATGTTGGCGCAAATGTACCTCCCAGAGCACCCGGTACCCACTGGTCACAAAAACACGTGACGTCACCGAACTGCAGATTCACACTGATTACTGTACAAGAGGATTACTCTGTATTCCGACACGAGGACGAACGTTCGAACATTGCACATAAAACTGTCAGAATTGTATAAATACTTTACAAAATGATCGAGTCATGTATCGTAATTCCTACGGACGGATGCGGAGCCACTCTCGGGATTCCATTATGGAAAGACGGTTTCAACTTGTGTCTGAAGTCGAGAGCTCTCTGGGGCGGGCCTCCGAATGGGGTGAATCAAACCTAGTTCAATTTAACCCTTCGAAGACACAAGTTTGCGTGTTCACTGCGAAGAAGGACTCCTTTGTCATGGCGCCGCAATTCCAAGGAGTTACTCTCCAAGGATCCGAGAGTATTGGAATCCTTGGCATCGAAATATCAAGCAAGGTCGAGTTTAGGAGTCATTTGGAGGACAAATCCAAACTGGCGAGCAAGAAGTTGGGAATCCTGAACAGAGCCAAGCGGTACTTTACGTCGGGTCATAGATTGACGCTTTACAAAGCGCAAATCCGGCCCCACGTGGAGTACTGCTCCCACCTCTGGGCAGGTGCCCCAAAATACCAGCTCGACCCACTTGACTCCTTGCAGCGACGAGCTTGTCGAATTGTCAATGATCCTGATCTCACGGACAAATTAGAACCGTTAGGACTGCGGAGAGACTTCGGATCTCTCTGTGTGTTCTATCGTTTGTTCCATGGGGAGTGCTCCGAAGAGTTGTTTGAGATGGTACCACCGTCGCATATGTACCATCGCACCACACGTTTCCGCAGTAGAGTTCATTTCCACCACCTGGAGGCGTACCGCTCCCGAACGGTACGTTTCCAGCGTTCTTTTCTACCACGTACGTGCAAGCTCTGGAATGAACTCCCTGCATCGGTGTTTCCTCAGCGCTATGACCTGTCCTTCTTCAAACGAGGTTTAAGGAGAGTACTATCCTTGAGGTAGGCAGCGACTTTGTTGTGCTGGTCCCCTGGCACTACGGAGCTGAGGTCCATGAGCAGCGGTAGCCGCTTACCATCAGGCGGGCCGCTAGCTCGTCTGCTACTAGGCAATAAAAAAAAATCCTAATGTTTCGTTTCATTTCATGGTGAATAGTACTGATTTTAAGAAGTGAATTTATGATTTATTTCTTATTTATGTTGACTTTCAACGTCTGTATATTCGAACTTCGTCGCGGAGTATAGTGACCCCACTGTACTGTACTGCATAGGCCTGTAATTGTCTCCCGATAACTGAGAGTTTAGGAACTGGCTACAGTGGAGATTTTGAGAGGCATTACTGGACATCGTATTTTTTTTTATTGCTTTTAATGGCGAGACGAGCAAGCCGTTCGCCTAATGGTAAGTGATACGACTCATAAACAGTAGCAAAATCAAACAACGCCTTCAATTACAAAGCAATGCTAGGGATTCCATTGCACTCGCCATCCTGCGACATAAGATGTTAAGTCTCAATTTGCCCAATAGTTACTCTGGCTACAATATCCTCAAACCGAGACACATGGGTGCATTTACACTATTGTTTGGTGGGAGAAATAGACATTGCAGTGGTACCTACCCAGGCGGCCTCTCACATATAAGAGATCTACCACCAGTAACGGTCTACAAAAATTAAAGGAAATCTATAAAAATACAATTTTCACAAAAGCTTACACTTTCCATAACCTTATCAGATCACACTAAGATTTATGATTATAATTTACAAGGAAATGGCATTATAATTGAAAAGTTCAGGAAATGAGACTGATCTTCTACGGAATTACGGTTTCTCCTTTTATGGAAAAAGGGAAAATTACGCTGCCATATCCATTGAATATGAGGTCGAATAATATTATAATTTATAACTGACTTGACCTTACCTTTTACCTTTACAAATGCCTTTACATTAGTGTAGTTCTTGACTACAGTATAAATATATTAATAATATCTGTTAATTACTTTATTAATTACCCATACCCATTACCTATTATGTTTTGAATGTAACTACCGGAAAATACCTAGGCAATAAAGATTTTCATTTTCATAGGGGAAATTAAGTAATCATAAGTATATAATATACATGTATAAGCAAAACGGACGATAAGCAAGAGCTCCCTGGACTGACAAATCACGGGCTGCCCAGGTTGAAATCCAAGGGTAGGTAGACATAGCAGAGTGCCGCGTGAGAGTTATCCCATACATCGATGAAAAAAAACATCGTGAGGAAATCTTAGATACTAATGTAAGATCTGACAGCCTCCGTGGCGCAGTTGTTTAGACGCCGGCTGTTAAACGAGAAGCTGTGGTATCGATCCCGACAGACCGGACCGAAACAAATATTTGTGCGAACCTGAGTTATTTGTTTCGGATCTGGGTGTTCGTGATTCCAAAAGTAGTATGGGGTCAGGACTATGTATGTGACTTTTGAGTGTATTTATATATTTATCTAATTTTGGAGTCAGGACCCCGTGAATGACTTTTGGGTGCTATTATGTTTATGTTATTATTAACTAGCGGCCCGGCCCAGCTTCGGCCGGGTACAAATAGATTTCTGTACAATAATATGTACGTATTATACATATAAACCTTCTTCTTGAATCACTCTATCTATTAAAACCGCATGAAAATTCGTTGCGTAGTTTTAAAGATTTAAGCATACAAAGGGAGAAAGCGACTTTGTTTTATACTATGTAGTGATGATCATTCATGAAGTATACTGCTGTTTTATTACGTCAAATCCAAAGCATATAATTTCTCACAATGCTGAAACCGTGAAACTAAAAATCCGCTGATACGGATTACGCATTAATCGCATGGTTTTTGTGTCAATGGAAACTATCCGGTCGCTTATTGTTTTTGCATTTCGCTACACTTTACCTAACTGACACCGATTGAACAAACAAAACAGCATTGACATTATTTTTCTAAATGTTATTATTGTGTGAAATTAAGTTTTAGTAATTCTTTTTAATAATTTACAAGCTTCTCAGTTTTTTTTGAATTATTTTACTTTATATATTTAAAATGATCCAATGGGTTATTTTTCATTCGACGTATAATTTATATTATAGGGAAATCAAACTATTCCGAGAGATTTTAGTTGGAAGTATAGAAAAAAATAAACTGTAAAATAAAGTTTTCTTTTACGATCTACACCCACCCAAATTATGTATTATTTATATTCGTAGATCTATCGTTTATAAGTGTTCAAAGTATAAAGCGAGTAAAATAAATGATTTCATGATTTGTTTCGTATTTTAAATTAAAAACTAGTTAAATCAAAAATGTGTTATGAAGAAGAAGTGGAAAAACATCATTTGTTTTCATGCAAGAATTTGTATTTAAGTAAATTTTCAGTAGGAGGTAGTTAAGCCTCCAGTTTCTCCAACATTATTACACAAAAATTATAAAAACAATAAGTACCTTCAAAATTTACAATTCAACACAATTTTTTCACAAAACTGTAACACTTTTTTAAATACACTGAGCCACAAACAATACTGAACTTTTTTCCAAGCGCGCGAAATACTCGAACTTTGTACGTAGCAAACGCACAGACAACAGATGACTGACTGGCTGCGCGCCGCCCAATCAGCGCGCTATGGTGCACTGAACGAAATTTAAAAAGAGAACTTCCGATGGATTTTAAAAAAGGAATATGGTCGTGTTGTTTTTGTTTTGATTAATCTTTATTTTTATTTAATCTTGTTTTCGCAGTTAATTAAAAAACATTGAGTTAAGAAACTAAGTATATGAAAATGTGTTATACAAATTATGTGGTAGCTTCACGTATTTATTTTTAAAATCCGTATAATATCATGCAGCATCGTACATTAGGAAAATGTCAGTATTGCGGATAGTAAAAAAACCCTTTTTTAAATACTAAATACCCACATTATGCAGCCATGAATTTAATCTGCTGGAGTGTGCTCAAAAATCAATTATTGTTTTGACTAGGGCAATAAATCAAATAAGTCGTTTTAAATTGATATGTGTTACTATCGTATTGCGTCCTTCTCTCTTACTTTTAATTACTAGGCAAAAATGATATACTTTTATTAAACTTTACAAGCGTCACATGACGCTAGTTTCGTCATATTCTGATAATTATATTTGGAAACGTGACAAACACATTAGCGACAATCGTGACAAATTGTGTCAACATATTCACAGTGGTTATGGGTTCAAATCCCAAGGCACAGCTCCGATTTTTCGGAGCCATGTGTGTATTGGTAAACAATCGCATAAAGAAAAACATGAGTGCTACCACTGATTTGTCTGAGGTGAGGATCCAAAACTAAAAACATCAAAGTGCAAGATACATTAGCGTAGACCAGAAAGACCATGCCGTATCTAATTGTTACAGATAATTTTCTCACATAGACGGCTTGAAATTATTTAAATTAAAACTGCACACCACATGAAGACGAATAAGAGGTTCCTATGATATTATAAATTACAGATTCAATTCTGAACTACATTAAATGCAGTTCACATTGGTGAATTTTTGTACCAATGGGAGAACTATATCAAGCGTCAATCATTCAGGCAACGAAGTTATTAATATAAATTGTACGCGACTCTTATTTACAAAAGGCAAAAAAAAAATGCTTCATAAAGTTTGGTTTTGGATTGAAAAGTTCATGACAGTATCGTGATATATTCATGTCAGTAGGTCATGGCATGAATTTTTTGTACTTTAGAGAGCAAAGCTTTAAATATTTCGTTAGTGACTTTACCTAGTCAAATCAAAATAGTGACTGTAATAGTCACTATTTACGGTTAATATGTGTAACATTGTAGTAGAATACAATTATTAATATTTATCGGCTCGTTTGCTATACAGTATACACCACGTCTTCACACCCCGTTCCGTCCTCCACGTCTATGATCAATCTCCTTCTATATCTATCTCACTCACCCTTGGTTCGCGTAGTGTATAGTTCGGGACGACAGATGCTAAGAGTATGAATTTATCAATACACTACAGTGACCAATCTATATTCCAATATAAGTAATCCACTCAAAAACCGACTATTGCACCTCTCATCAGCTAATATCGACAGTGGCACGCAAAGAGTTCAGACTGAGCACTGAAGCTTGGCAAGTCGTTTAGAAACACTAGACACATAATACTAGTTAATTTGTTAGCTGCAGCGGAATGAATTTCGAAAAAAGAGATGAAATCAAATTATTGTCCACTTACTTCAATAGCAAAGCGGCAGAAAATAAGAGTTAAAAATATTATTTATCCTCTGATATAAAAATATACCTACTTTGCGGGAATGTTGATACAAAGCTCCTCGGATGAAAAAATATTTTATTTTTGTTTGGGAAACATACAGAACAATAAAACGTATAAGCAAGATACAATTTGTAATAAATGAACCAGTGAAGTTTCCATAATTAAGTTATACATAAACAAAGCAAATCACATGGTCATTTACTTTACTGTATCAGCTTATTTACGTCCCACTACAGTGCGTGCCTCTATAATCGAAAGTACGATTGAGATTGGTGGTAAAATAGTATGAGCTGGTTTTTCATCAAATATTATTTGGAAGCCGTTGATTCTGATGTTTCATTGATCACTTCCCATTTTAACCCTAATGTAACATTGAACCCTATTATTAGATTCCCACAGTTGACAGGTGCCCGTTGTAGCGTAAAGCATATGGTCAAATGGTTGCACGGTTATGTCAGTTGATCAGACATTGAAAAAATATTTATTGACTACACATTTTAATTAAGGGCTGAACCTTGTCACTATGGTTTTTGTTATCAAGTTAAATTGTACTGGTAAGAACAGGGAAACGTCACTAAATCCGCGGAACTCAGAGTTTTCCGCAAGACTAAAAACTAAAAACTTGTGGAACCGATTTCCAGCTGCGGTATTTTTGAACAAATACGACTTGCAAACCACGATCGTATTCACACCTTAAAGGCCGGCAACGCATCTCCATGTCCTATGGTGTAGCAAATGTTTATGGACAGCGTCATCAATTGCCATCAGGTGAACCGAAATCTCGTTTGCCTCCTTCATAAAAACAAAAGACATGAAGGTAAGTGAAGTCTGCTAGTTAACTTGAATTAAGCCAGTAAGATGAAACTCGGAAAACATTAGAACTGATGTGCTTTTGTTAGTAGGTAACTGTAGAGTGGATATTTTGATTACAGTGAAATCACATTCCGTTTAAATCAGTTTCAGATGAAAAAGACTCACGTACCAAATAACATCTGACAAAATAGAAAGGGCCTTAATCAATTTGCCGATTCAGAGTAACGGACGAATACGTGACAAGCGCGACATTTTAGAATTTGTAAATTGAGTAAAAAACATTGCGCCCGTTGTCCGGTCACGGTTGGCGGCTGCCGGCTCATTGTTGGATAACGCACGACACCACAGGATGTGACGAAACCTGCCTTTTAATGCGAGGCCAATTGTTATCTTTGATTAATCGACTTCCAAAAATATGTAAACATAAATGCAACAAAGCTAAAGCTATTTTCCCCTTAGGAAGCGCCTTATGATATAAGATGCGGATAACAATTTGTTAGAATGAGGTAGTAATTAAAATGTTATTAGACTAACATGACCCTGGCAGAACGGAATTGATGTATTATTTGATGACTTTTTTTATTGCATTGAATAGCGAGACGACAATGCTGTTCGCCTGATAGTAAGGGATAACACCGATCATGATCAGTGGCAAAACCAAACAACACCTTGAATTACAAAGCAACACAGACATAATAAAGTGATATGTCCAGTAGTTACTCTGCTTCAATGTCCTTTCGGCTGATATATTTTCACAACAGTGCATTTACGCTGCCATTTGGCGAGAGAAATAGACATTGCGGTGGTACCTACCCAGGTGGCCTCTCACATATGAGAGACCCACCACCAGTAAAATTTTTACTTTATAGATGTTGTGTCCCAAGAACCTTTGGCCATAATAGAAGGCGGTATCACTAGTTATGGGAATTTGCTATGCCAAGACCACAGGCAAGCTCATCCTTGATATGACTCTAGGTACTTCCATACACACATACCGCGCTTAAAAAAGGATACGAGCTTATTAGTTATTACATCGTTCGCGAAACAGAAGCGCTGAATAATTTTATATCTTGCTCGTATGTTGTAAATCGCTGGAAACGAACCCAATCAGCACGGTTTGTCTCCAGGTGATAGGAATGAGCACTACTGTAATAACGGGAGTTTATGTTGGTAGCAAACTAGATAATTATTTAAGAAAGGAAAGTTAATCACCAGGCACTATAAAGGTGAAAGAAAACCCGTGAGAAAACCTACATAGTACATACTATAGCAATTTGTAAAAACAATTATGGTATATAAAGTCCACCAACCCGCCAGCATGATGAAGTATATGGCGTAAATCCGTCACGTATTCTCGATTGTAGAGAGGGTTCGTGCCCTACAGTGGGTCGTATATGGGTTGCTAGTGTTATAGACAAAAAGGATGGAGATCAAACATAAAATTCGAGTTTTTAACCAGCAAACAATATCTACCGGCTTCTTATATAACATAATGCTCTGTGCTACCGGTACAAGAGTGTGAGAGAAACAAACAAAGCAGCGGCCTTTGTTTCACAAAATACCTTTGTCTCATAAAGAAAACTGTAAAGTTAGGTTTCACCACAGACCAGCAAAATTCACCTATTCTGTGTGTTACACAATTCACGCTGCACTGCTTCGATCAAATACACTGACTGAAAATAGTGAAATAGTGTGAGTGCTGCCATCTGTTGGGGGTTTTCCACATTATGCACGCAGCTGAGTTAGTAAAAGTGGAATAGTTTTACAAATACATTCTAGATGTCGTTGCTACCATAAAGAAACATGGAAAGTGAAAATTAAGAAAACAGCTCCGAATTTTTTTCATGAATATCATGGATTTTAGTTTAACTTAAGCGAAAGTAATTTTTAATATAATGTAATTTCCACTTACTTGGGCCAAGTCAATCCGTTAGCGACGATGTAGCATACACCGGAAACGATTCCCGCCAAAAGTCCAAGGCTGACTCCAGCTGATAGAGATAATGTGTCCGGCATTCTGACTGTTTTTATAAACACTGTTTTTTTTATTTTCACACTTTAACACTTGTTTTAGCTAATTGTCATTGCCGAAAGCATTATGTTTTCTGTGTAAAGTAAATGAGTGTGGGTAAGTTACACCTAAGTAATTTACATTCTAATGAACTAGTGATCTATTCTTTGAACTAGCGCAATACTTATTTGTATTGTGTTCACATTTTGGAGTTTATGCAAAATATGAATTTACGTTGAAGGTAGGTATTTAGTAGGTAGTTGCACTAACTTTGATCTTAGAAAAACAAAAATACTAAGTATTCTCAAGAGATTTTATAACATGTGTAGGATGACGGTAATATAAAACTCATTGTGTTAATTATTTAATCATTATTATCACCACACGTTATAATTAACGGATTAACGGTTTATCCGAATATCTGCGATAGCTTGTTACTTTACACACACACTTTAGTAAACACGCGTTTGTCACTGTTTCACTGCCGACTGCTGGATCTCGAATACCTTGTCTACGGTCCGGACGCGCTTTATATTGCAAACTGTCATGCTCCCACCCTTACTCTGACAGTGGGTAGTGAAATAGAACCACAACAGGGTTTCCTTTAATAAAGTTACTTCTGCAACTACCCGTAGATTCCTAAGGGCCGATTTACAATTATTTAACATGTGGGCTCTACATAAGAACACCCCGACACGGCCATACTGACGAGCACACGTCCTCGTGTGCGTGTCTATATATCATCTGAAGACAAAGAAATCATTCGTTCGTTCATCCTGACTCAGTTCACATAATATAACAATTTGAAAAATAGTTATAATTATTTCTATGATACAGTCTGGTCCGGAAAGCATTCCCTTCAGACAACGCATACCTGGACCAGTCTATGAGACCCTTCAGGTGCCAGATTGTTCCTTCAGTTTGAAAACTGGACCGAATTATGCTAGACCGGGATAGTTCCCCTTTAGCTTAATGGTTGTCGGACCGGCTATACCCTTCAACAACTGTCCCATGGACCAGTCTCTCAGACCCTTCAAGTACGTAGATTGTTCCTTCAGTTTGAAAACTGGACCGAACTATGCTAGACCGGGATAGTTCCCCTTTAGCCTAATGGTTGTCGGACCGGCTGTAACCCTTCAACAACTTTCCCATGGACCAGTCTCTCAGACCCTTCAAGTGCGCAGATTGTTCCTTCAGTTTGAAAACTGGACCGAACTATGCTAGACCGGGATAGTTCCCCTTTAGCCTAATGGTTGTTGGACCGGCTATACCCTTCAACAACTTTCCCTTGGACCAGTCACTTAGACCCTTCAAGTGCACAGATTGTTCCTTCAGTTTGAAAACTGGACCGAACTGTGCTAGACCGGGATAATTCCCCTTTAGCTTAATGGTTGTTGGACCAGTTAAACCCTTCAACAACTTAACCTTTTTTCTACCTGGACCAGTGTCTTAGACCCTTCAGGTTGAAAACTCGACTGGACTACTAGACCGGGATAATCCCCTTTAGCTTAATGGTCCCAGGTCCAGCTTAACCCTTCCAAAACTATAATAACGACGAAGTTATTTCGTGTGAACTTGGTCTATGAAAATGTTAACCTTTCAAAACCTTGTTACTAAATTCTATTTCTATTTAAAGACCATTCGAGCTCTTGGAATCGATAACGGGTACACCAATACATTAATCTACGGAATGACACACGTAGAATAGATAAACCAAAATCAAACAAATATGGGAAGATCTCACCAAGTTCAAAGCCTCCTTTGAAGATGCGGGTGTCTTGAAACTTCCAGGGCACACAGTCACAGCTCCATGTCACTGCTCCTGATAACAATTAATGGCCTAGGCAGGCAGATGAGTTGGTGTGTCACCTGATGGTAAGCAGTCACCGCAGCACATGGGCTATTACAATACCAAGGGCACAGCAGATGCCCATCATTTTTTCTTGATAGATTCTAGTAGTAGGTTTATTTTTTTCGTATAACTCCTACATGTAGGTAGTTACAATTTAATAGTCATCGATATCAATGTTACACTAGATAAGACGTTCTTTGTGAGAAATGTGTCCCACCTAGGTGCAGTGCATGCACCGCACACGAATCTTTCAAAAATGCGTAAGCTACCTTTTGGTCGCGAGAAAACTAAATCCTGAAAGCGACCTAGCGCTGCATGGTTATACTGTTTGGTTAGACGACTAATTATTTGTTCTACGCTGCAGTGATTTAGTTTCAACTTTTACCAAAATCGAACGAGACATTTATATGGGATAGCATCTCTATACGAAGTAATTTTATCTAAATTTTGATAGTTATGCCACAAATGGCAGTCACACATGAAAGACACACGACAGCTACACACGTGAGTCACACATGACAGTCAGATACGTGAACCACACATGACAGCCACATACGTGGGCCAAATATGACAATCACATGAGAGTCACACACGACAGCTACAGTCATCATAATTTACCTCAAGTTATTAGTTCTGGTACTCACGTCAGAATCTGCGCCAGCTGATGTCGATAACCAAGCGGTTGCGGCTACAACGTAGGACGATCCCGCTTCTGATGTAGGATGAAGGTATTATAAAACTCATTGTGTTAATTATTTAATCATTATTATCACCACACGTTATAATTAACGGATTAACGGTTTATCCGAATATCTGCGATAGCTTGTTACTTTACACACACACTTTAGTAAACACGCGTTTGTCACTGTTTCACTGCCGACTGCTGGATCTCGAATACCTTGTCTACGGTCCGGACGCGCTTTATATTGCAAACTGTCATGCTCCCACCCTTACTCTGACAGTGGGTAGTGAAATAGAACCACAACAGGGTTTCCTTTAATAAAGTTACTTCTGCAACTACCCGTAGATTCCTAAGGGCCGATTTACAATTATTTAACATGTGGGCTCTACATAAGAACACCCCGACACATGCATAAGTTCCTGCTATTATTTCGGATTTATAATATTTACGTTTACTTACTTTTAAAAAGAAGCAATTACTTAAATATATTGAAACTAACCATTTTAGATTTACTGTATCGCATAATAATTCCGTAATTAATCTAAGTAATGCAACCTGCATTCTATGCTAACCATAGACAAGAGTACCGTTGCGACCGCAAGCTCAGCGCTTGCACACAATCCAAATGTTCCCAGCGTGGGATACCCAGCGGAACGGGACGAGTCAGTGTGTCATGGGAGAATTTGTGCACCCGTGACCCGGCTTGCGAAGAGGTTGGTTGGTTGTGCAAAATTTTAACTTCGTGATGCAAGGCCTGTAATTTTCGGCATGTTTTCAAGACCTCTCTTGAGCATGGGGCTACAATCGAGGTTTGAATTCAGGGCTGGACAAAATCACAGTCCACCATAGCATCTTAGAAGAGTTAGTAGACTTAATACATCAATAAAAAAATAATAAGATACACCTAATAGTACATATAGAGTCCTCACTACAAAACTACGAGAGATTTTTGGTATCACCCAGAACCAAAAGAAGTATCTGTGGAGCATACAAATATCTAAACAATTATTGTGAAGACATCAATGGTATGACATGTCCAGAAATTATTATGAGTTACGATCTCTACGGATTGCGTTATCGGCTTCTACATGGTTTCTGCGGTAATGGTACTGGTGGTAGGTCTCTCATATGTGAGAGGCCATCTGGGTAGGTACCACCGCAATGTCTATTTCTCCCGTGAAACAACACTGCTTAAATGCACTGTTGTGTTTCGGATTGAAGGACATTGTAGCCAGAGCAACTACTGGACATATTGAGACTTAACATCTTTAATGTCTCAGGATGGCGAGCGCAGTGGAATGTTGCTACTGTTTATGAGCGGTCGTATCGCTTACCATCAGGCGAACGGCTTGCTCGTCTCGCCATTCACAGCAATAAAAAAAAAAAAAAAAAAAAAATATGTTTAAGACAATGAATCGTAAGTGTCACTAAGATCGAAAGTTTTAAACTTTATACCAGTTTTCAGTTATATCTTGTACACAGATATAATACATATATCACATATACACACATACACACATACACAGTGATCTTGTATACTAATTAAGAATATAATATGTGTTTGGATGATACCTATGTAACGTAAAATGTTCCTAGACTTTTTGATTAATAGACCGAAATTGGCAAAGTTTTTATTTATCCAACAATATTTCCCAACCCAAACTTTCTATTTAAGTCCATGTAAGCCATTCCAACACAGCATATCTGAGGAAATATCCCGAGTATTTCAGTTGTCCTTGGACTCTCAACATTACAGGTTGGCAACCCCGAAGCGGGTTACATAACTAAATAACATTATACCTCCGCATTCCTGGGTCTACGCAGTTTAGGAATATATTACGGAATTTTATTGTATAAAAATAGATCAAGTGACTGTCAGAAGCTGAAGCACCATTGAGTTGAAAGGTGGAAAAATCCATTGGGTTTTACGAACGAAATAATATACCTGGTCCGCAGAGTACATTGTATATAATTATGGAGATCTATGGCCTACTACACAAAAACATAGACAGCAGTCTATTTTCAGCAGTAGACTTCCTTTGGCTGATGGATGGATAAAAACTTAACAATTATTAACATTAAACATGTAAAAATTTGGTAAGTGAGTATGGTAGAGGCCAAACTTTCTTTATTTTTAATCTTTTCTTTTGCTTCCATTACTCTTAAAGCTAGGAATGTACTGTCAATTTCCTAACTTTAGAAACTTCATGAGTGTTATAAACTTTTTAGTCACGATCATTTCGTTACCAATCGGCACAGTTTGATATTAAGGGTATATAAGTTTTGTAATATGCCGTAACTTATTCAAAATGGATGCAATTTCCTTTCAATCATCTATACTAAGAAACGACGCATCATTATCTATATGAAGGAGATGCAACCAAGTTAGGTAATATGTACTTAGTGTTACATTTTAGTTTACGCAACGGAGTTATATAAGGATTACCTATGCTAAGTCAAAATTGTTGCGATACAAACAGCCTAATGTAGAAAAATGTTATGTAATAAATTTCGGAGAAATATATATTCAATTTAAAAACAAATATTTGGTACAAAAACAAATTAACAGATTATGTTTGTGTACGTTAACAATTGCATTAGTTCGGTAGAACTGTGTCCCAATTTTTACAATGACTGCAATATTCAAAACTATACCTAAATGAAGTATTACTAATATTCTATAACAAGAGAAAAACATATATAGTTTTTTCTAACACTTCTTACTGGTTTAAGGAAGTAAAATAATTTAAAGTAAAATTTCAACGAATCAGGGCGGTCTAAGCACCAAGCCGCCCTACGTAACGTGGTGTGAAGAAATATGTTCCATCGCAAGACGTTTGTGTATGTATAATATGCATTTATGTAGTAAGTACATTTTGGTATAAGCATAATTGTAGGTCGGCAAAACCTTATGCATTTTCTATATTTTAAATATTTATTCATTTAACAACAGCTTTTATTTAAAAACCATATCACCGATTAGTAAAACCTTATTTTTCTCAGTACCTACAATTGGACTAGCTTTTTTTCTAGAATCGCATCACTTTTCTGTCACAATATGATTATTGCCACGATTTTTGTAAAGCGTTTTGTATTTTGGAATTATTTTTATTTACTATTTATGAAACAAAATGACCAATCCGGCATCAGGTTTAAATCTTCAATGTCTCATCGGGATGCAATGCAACGATTTCACCATGATAGCTGCAGATCAAGCCACCATACAAAGCATAATCGTTCTTAAAGACGGTAAGAAATAAGTAAAATATATTTTACTAGGTAGCAATATTTGGCTGTAAAAAAGAGGTCGCGTTGACCCTCGACCCGAATCAAATGTTTGTGAGATCCACAAGTATTTGCCTCGAGTTTAGGTGTTCGTGATACCAAAAAATCTCTCGTGGTTTCTGATACCCGCGTCACAAGACTTATTTGATATTAATGTGGGATCAGCGACTGTGTATGTGTGTTATTTATCTTTTTATTAAGTAATAGTAGTGCCAGAATTTTTATTGTACCTTTTACTCAACGAAAAGGAAAGCATCACAACATAATTTTCACAGCTGGGACCACTCCATATATTATAATTACATTCGTACAGGCTTAAGTTCACGGTTTTTTCTAGAAGGAGTAGGCAGAGGTGCTACGAGAACTCCCAAGTTTTGCCTTGTGTCCCCCACGTTATACTGCGGGACGAATCATTACCATGTTGAGCAGAAATTCCTGAGTCCGGGTTGATCATGAATAAAAAGCAATTTCACGTTGCCTGATTTCGGATTCGAACCCGAAATCTCAGCGAAGTAATCGTATAATTGTGCACACGAGCACACTGAATTTATTGTAAATAAATTAATTTAATTAAAATTATTTCTAAAAGGGCAGGAATTTATTCATCCAATTAATTATGATATTCCTTTACAAGTAGCGATTGAATTTTTAAGCCAAGGTTAAATATAAATAGATCTGCAATGCAGTCTTACTTATTATTATTAGACAGTAGCGAGATAAGAAATCACTATTTGTCAGAAATAAAACCATTAATGCACTATTGCACACAAGATATGACTTTGTATAGTTTGTAAACTTGAATTTTGATGTGAGATGAATTTAAAGTGAATGGAGGAAAATTATTCAAGACGGAGAATAATGTTTTGCTAATTTAAATACAAGTTAAAATTTCCGATTCTTATCTTCTATCGTTATGTTAGTTATATTTCTACGTCTACGGTTGCAATTGTACTCTATTCAAAAATAATGGTGAAATCACTACATAGTATAAAACAAAGTCGCTTTCTCTGTCCCTATGTCCCTTTGTATGCTTAAATCTTTAAAACTGCGCAACGGATTTTGATGCGGTTTTTTTAATAGATAGAGTGATTCAAGAGGAAGGTTTATATGTATAATACGTACATATTATTGTACAGAAATCTATTTGTACCCGGGCGAAGCTGGGCCGGGCCGCTAGTTGTTTATATATTGGACTTTCGCGTGCGTTGTAGTATACGCTACGTTGCGTCAGTATGTCATGTAGAGTTAAGACTGTACATACTCGATAATTATTTATTATCGGCCGATGCCAATAATCAATCGAAAAAATTTGATTGAAGTCAATCTGTTTTGTTGTCAATTGTTTTCTACTTTTCGATTGGTCTCCTGTCATGTTGCCATAGTTTATTCACTACTGAGATTGATTATTGGCAATATAGTATCAGAAAAACGATTGAGCTGTCAATCTAAAACGGCAAATTTTGGATTGGGTTTGTTTATTGGCAGCGGCTGTATATGAATCAACGTCCGCAGTACAGATTCATTCATTCTTGATAGCGACATTTTCCACAGTTCCACAGACGTAGCCTTGAAGATAATGATGGTATTTGCTTTAGCTATCTACGCTTGAGGCTCAGTCAAAGGACAATGGGCACAAATGTATGGAACCTGGTACCAGCTCCAATCGGAATGAGTGATACATCGTTAGAAAGGTATTTTAGTGTAGATTAATGATATCAAGGGCGCTTGACCTAATTCGCTGTCCAATCGAAGAAATCTTAATTTATAGTTAAACATTTTTTGTTACATCATATTATGTACACATACTATTATTGTTTTTTTTTTCCAAATTGACATGGTATTATTATAATCCCAGGACACTCCTGTTTTCTCAAAGCCATGTGTAGAGTGATAGTCAATTACCCTGCACTATAACGGTGATGGAAACATCATGAAGGAAACCTGAATATCATAGAGATATTCTAGAATTTCTGTCTAGTTAAAGTTCGGCAACCCGCACTTGGCCAGCGTGGACTATAGCCTGATACGTCGGTATTTCGATTGCTAAGGCATGCCTTGCAGAGGGACGTTTAATGGGCTGGTATTGTTAAAGTATAATATTACTCTCATATGTCGGTACTGTATACGTACACGAAAAAGTCACAATTCCGTAGTCAGTTATGTCCTCCATAGCATCTTCTCAATAAGTTTCGATGAGATATAAACTGTTATTTAGGTGGTAGTTTTAACTGGTATGTCCCCAATGATAGCAATATCACGTCTTGTTCACTTAATCGTGGAAAATCGGCCATATCATTGGCTTCCAATCTCTGAAAAGCATCTCTTCTGTTATTTGATCTTTTTTCTTTTTCATCTGTATCAGCCCATATACGTCCCCCTGAAGGGCCCAGGCCTCCTCTACAACGAAAGTACGATTGAGAGTGGTTAAGCCATATAGTCCACCACGCTGGCCTAGAACGGGTTTGCGGACTATATGGAAACCATAGATTTTGTTATAAATCGCTAAGGTATGCCGGTTCCCTCACGATATTTTCCTTCACCGTTTTAGTGCGTGGTGATTGACTATGTCAATACACACATGACACCGAAAAGTCAGAGGTGTGCCCTGAGATTGGAAACCGCAATCGCGTCTAGTCCGTTTACCAACAAGGCACCACGCACATAATTCTTCTACATTTCATATCACTAGATTTCATTACATTTCTTCTACATAATTGTACAATATGTTTGGGATTTACATTTTTTCAGTTATTTTTTGTAGAAAAACTTCTGCGTTTTGGCCATCTGAAATTGAATAGTGGAAGTTATTTATTATTGCTGTTGCAATCGAAAAGTCCGCAAACATATTATGAATTGTATTACATAATTAAAATATATTAGGCACAATAGCTTAAAATATCTTTTGATTCGGCCGTTAACCACTTCCACTACCCATCGGCATATTGTAACCAGTCGGGAATAATTTTCATGAAGAGAAAGTTGTGTATGTCCCAGGTTTTTTGTCGAAAAAAACGTAGTATTCGTATCCATATTCTTTTTTATTTTCATATTTTGTATTCATATATATGTTGTGTTTGATATGGCCTAAACTGTTTCTTAGCCCACGGTCTAAAATAAATACATCATTGCGATGAAGCAATAAGTGCAAGCGGTTTTTCTCATTGTTGCATCCGTCTTTCCTCATTTTCGAATAGTATTTTAGGAATTCTGAGGTATCTATCAAGAACATTGTCTTTAGGTACGTGATCGAAACCCCTGTCAGGCACATTGTAGTTCGTTTTAGAACATTCACTTGCAAGGGCCAACTGGCGTTCGACTTTTCTTCCTGACGTAAAACAATTAAACAAAAAAAAAGTTAAACAATACTCCATCTTTTTCATTGTATTCTCGAGTAAGTAGCCTTGTCAAAAAATACCCAAAGTGGTTCTGGGATCCGAACTTGCATTTCGTAGCGAAGTTTTTTGGTCTAAAATTGCTTTAAACTGTTCTGTAGTACATCCAGTTTAAAAATACCAACAAAGCATATAATGACTGATTCTTCGTTCGTTCGAATTTGCTTCACTCAGCTATATTAAATAAGTATAATGTAAACATGCTCGTATTTAAAATGTTATGGCAAATTATGAATGAACTGTTGTGATTTAAACCAATTGTAAAAGAACAACACTGCAGAATTTCTTGCCCGTTCTTCTCTAGTGAAAACTGCTTTCCAAACCAGGTGATAGAAAAAAAAATGATTGAATCTAAATGATGTAGATCATCTTAAATGGATTTAATAAATAATTTTCATTTCATTTCATTTCATTTTATGGAATTTTATTCATGGTCAGCCTGGAATCAAAACCTGGAAACATGATTGACCTGGTAGCACCCTAGCATAGCATAGCTACTAGCATCTGCCTACCCCTTCTGGAATACGGACTGAGTTTATACGCGTCCATACAAAAAAGGGAAAAAAAGTTAAAAAGTTAATTGACAATTAACCTATAATGTAGTATTTCCTCGAATTAATTCAGCTATATCTGCATGTATTCCGATTGTTGATTGTTAGTTTTCCGATTAAATACGCTCTTGATATCAGCCTCGGTATAGCCCTCTTCAGCACATTACACAGTTACGGAATTAGTCGGTTATTACACATGTAAATCCAATATCTTCTGACGCCTATATTTCAAAACGGACAATACATACAGGTTTTTCGCCATAATATTATTTTCTTCTCTTGAAAAAAGCTATCCAACGAGGGTAAATTCATTTTGATTGGACATGGGTACCAAAACGCCCATCATCCTTTCTAGTTTCAACCAGTACTTAAATATACTTATGCCGTGATTATTATGTTTTATCTGTAGTTGATGTAACTAATATTAATTTGTCGTGTTTGATCATTGACGTAAAATATATGGACGGGGCGGAGAGCGAGACAAGTGTTGTCACGAAACTGGTCTACAGACCAGTGCAGCGGTTGTGACGTCACAGCGCATCGGTCTGTAATTCGTCGTAAAAATGCCCAATTGTATCGTGCGTGGGTGCAATAAACATGACCGAAAGTTCACAAAAAAAAGATAACATTTCTTATCACCGCTAAGTAAAAATTATATAACTTTAAGTCAATAAACATTTATTTTAGCATTATTGAAAAACGATTTCATGGCCGCCATTGACGTAAAAATCCAACAGATGGCGCGATTTACACAGCCATCTTTTTGACGTACCCAATGTACTGAAGGGCCTATCCTTAGTTTTTAAATCAATGTGATGTGTATGTTGGAAAAAAATGCATAACAATTTTCCTAGATTTAAGGAAAGCATTCGATACCGTCTCCATTTCCTTACTCATTAAGAAGCTCGAAAATATCGGAATAAGAGGAACTCAGTTAAATCTGTTTAAAAGCTATCTTAACAATCGTACTCAACGTGTTAAAATTGGTAGTTATGTAAGTGAAGAATCGTATATTACTTATGGCGTGCCACAGGGAAGTGTTCTTGGCCCTACGCTATTTCTTTTATATATTAACGATTTGTGTAATATGAGTTTGGACCCCGGAAAAATATTTTCTTATGCCGACGATACGGCTGTTATCTTTCATGGAGATACCTGGGACGAAGTACGCAATCATGCACTGGCTGGACTTGCGAAGATCTCGGCTTGGTTACATCATAACTTACTTACTCTGAACACCACTAAGACTAACTACATTTGTTTCTCAATATATAATTCATCACAGCCCCCTACTGATTTTAAACTGAATATACATACTTGTACCAATATCACATCTACGCTTTGCTCTTGTCCTGCTATAAATAAAGTCGATAAAATTAAATACTTGGGAGTAATTATTGATCAAAGATTGTCTTGGCATTCTCACATAGAACTAATTACAAATAGGGTCAGAAAGATTAGTTGGATATTTAAATCACTGCGCCATGTAGCCACAAAAACCCTTATTAATAGGATATATAATGCATTAGTTAAATGCATTTTAGTATACTGTATTCCAGTCTGGGGTGGAGCCTCGAAAATAAAATTTCTAGAGCTTGAAAGAGCACAGCGATCACTGTTAAAAGTAATGTATTTAAAGCCATTCAGATACCCTACTACAGAACTTTACAAAGATTCCGACATATTATCAGTAAGAAAATTATATATATTATTCCTTATTTTGCGGCTACATGGAAAACTTAATTTTGATCTTGGCATCAGAGTGAATAGGAGAAGAAATTATATAGTCACTCATTCTCGTACTGTTAGAACTTCATTTGCTAGTAAGCAATATGAGAAACGGTCTTCCTACCTTTACAATAAATTAAACGAACCTCTACAATTTTACTGTATGAATAAATTTGACTGCAAAAATACCTTGGTGAAATGGCTAAAAAATAAAACGTATGATGAAATAGAATCCCTCACAGAAGTAGTAACTTAATACCATGGATCCATTCATGGGTATATTTTTATTATAATAATACACACACGCACACACACACATACACGCACACATACACATACACACATAACTTCAATTATAGAATTTAAGTTTCTTTATTGATATTCTTAACTTTTTAATATTTTCATTTTTATATTTGCTTGAATTTGTACCTATACTAAAACTACTTTTGGAAGAGCGGAGCCTCCTAACACAAGTATTGTTATACTTAAAAGGAGTGCTCCAATAATGACAATTTGTATTTAGACTAAGTTAAGATAATTAAAAAAAAAAAAAAAAAAAAAAATGTGTTTGATATAAAAGGAAAGGTTGGCGATCATTTTATTTGCATTTCTAGTTTATCGACTTCGAATTTACTGTTTT
Organism: Hyles euphorbiae; assembly: GCA_023078785.2. NCBI lineage: Eukaryota > Metazoa > Arthropoda > Insecta > Lepidoptera > Sphingidae > Hyles > Hyles euphorbiae. The sequence continues at coordinate 19,757,292 of CM041033.1, forward strand.
TGAGTACTGGTTATATCAAGTCCTATGAAATAATAAGTATATCTATTCTATAAATATAATAGCTTAACCTTTCTTTTGAATTAATGAGTAATTACTGGCCTTAGATAACATAAATGACCTTTTATGGAATGCGGGCGATAATTCAAGGTGGCCAGACAAAACAAACACGATCGATCAAACCCAACAAAAAATATATTTAGGCTTCATCTGGACAATTACTTATACAGCTGGTATAGTAATTGTAAACCAGAATACTTGTGACATGCTATCAAAATATATGTTTCATGTTTGGCGAAGATAAATGTCTGACTAAACCATACAGTTGAATCAAATGCTCAATAAATTAATATCATATACTATACCGTCACATAGATATAAAATAAACGCCTTTACATATAACAAATATCTAAATACATAACAACAACAATAACAAAGCTGAGGTCTCGGGTTCGAATCCCGGGTTGGGCAAAGTGATATTGGATTTTTCTATTCATTATCAGCCCAGAGTCAGGAATTTGTGCCCGATATGGCGATAGGCTCGCCACCTATCACATCGTGGGACTGAACATACAAGGCGAAAGGTGGCTGCCCTGGCACCTCTGCCTACCCTTCTGGGAAAAGGCGTGAGTTTATGTATGTATGTATGTAAATATCTAAATTCTAAAGCGGTAGATGGAGATACATACATTTTATCGATTTTATTTCCATCCAAATACGTCTCATCAGATATAATACTATACTTACCGTTGTCATTTTATTATTAAAGGAGATAATTTACTGATTATGCTAGAACCGTTATCAATTTTTGTCTCTAGCTGCCCTCCTGCCGTCGTTGGTTAGACGCCGAATATAAAATGAGAGGCAGCGGGTTAGATCCCGACACCCAGATAAATCTTTTTGTGAACAAATATTTGTATCGGGTATTGTAAGACCGATAAGTATCTCTTAGTTTCTGATACCCACGATTCTATCTCACTGTAGGATCAGAAATTCAGTACTATATACTTGACTGTTGGGTATATTATTATTTATTTAGATGTAGATAAGCTCCATGAAATAACAAACAAGCTAGTGATGGGAGTGATAGGGGACCCGGGCGATGCCGCGCAGTTCGCACAGTTCGTATGCAAGAACACGACGCTGTATAGGATGAAAAATGGATACCCCCTGAACACGGCTGCTGTAGTTCACTTCACCAGGAAGACGCTGTCGGAATCGTTGAGGAATGGGGTATGTATTCTGATTACCCTAGTGCAAATGGCTTCTCATAGAAAACTATTGAAATGAAATGAAATGAAATGAAAATAATTTATTGAATCCATTAAAATGTTCAACATCATTTAGATTCAGTCATTTTTTTATCTACCACCCGGTTCGGAAAGCTGTTTTCACTAGAGAAGAACGGGCAAGAAACTCTAGTGTTGCTCTTTTCAAAACCAGTTTACAATGTAGTGAATTATTACAAAAATTTACAAGTTGGTTTAAATCAGAGCAGTTTAATAATAATTTGTTGAAAATTTACAGTAAATATTTTTGATATGAATATTATTATATTTCCATTACTATGGTTGAGTGAAGTGAAGTCGCCCAGAACGAAGAATCAGTATACTCTTTTTCGCCAAAGCAGTGAATAATTGCGAGTCTTATGTAATCCATCAATCAATCCATTACAATGTAAGCAAATCGGATAGACCAGTCTACACAAGCAGCACCCGTTCACGAGTATGACGCATGTGCCAGCCATCGGCCTCCTCAACCATGTTGCAGGGAAGTGACCGACCTGGCACACGACGCCACCGCAAGCACAGACCTTTTAGCGAGCATGACATACCCAATCACTTACATAGGAAAACAATGGCAAATTTGACAAGTTACTTAATTTAAATGGTAATTTATAGAGCACACCAAGACTTACGCTCCGAGATACTACACATTCATTTAATTTTATTCTATTCCCAAGCCTTGTTATCGTCTAAATATTCCGAAATTTTATAATATGCCTTATTGCATAATTTTTGCTTGATAATAGCTTTGAATTTTGTAATAGATAAGGCTTTAATATGACTGGGAACTTTGTTATAAAAGTGTATACAGTAACCCTTAAAAGATTTGCTGATCTTGTGGAGTCTTGTCTTAAGAGTAGCTAGATTATTCTTATTCCTAGTATTTTTGTTGTGGATATCGCTAATCTTAAGAAAACTTTCTTTATTTCTATGTACATAAATTAAGTTTTCAAAAATGTATTCTTCATACTTCTGTCCTTGCGACATCTTCAGTGTTCCGTCTAAAATAAAATTTATCGTAGAAACCGTGAGCAGTGTATTTCGTTTAAGTCTCATTCCATAGACTACAAAGGCTGTTTGCTTCAGCAAGGCCCTTGCGAAGGTTAAGCAATTTTCTACCCGTTGCCCCGAAAATTTCGCTTGCGCAAACACTCCTACTCCCCATCCTTGATTATGCCGATGTCAGCTATCTTGATCTCACCGAAGACCAACTTAATAAACTTGAGCGTCTCCAAAATTTTTGCATACGGTTCATATTTGGTTTACGCAAATATGACCATGTTTCTGAGTTTCGTCTTAAGCTCAAGTGGTTACCCATACGGCTTCGTCGGAATACTCACACTCTTTCACTATTATACAATATATTATTTAACCCTCTCACTCCCTCTTATCTCAAAGACCGTTTTATATTTCTTCATGATTCCCATGAAAGATCCCTGAGGTCGTCGGAGAACATGAAACTGAGAATGCCCGTACACACCACGACATTTATGGACAAATCATTCTCCGTACTTGCTGTTCGATTGTGGAACTCACTTCCAGATGTCGTGAGACGGGCTAGAACACTGTCATCTTTTAAGTCACTAGTCAAGGAGCACTATCTCTCTCACTGAATTTACTCATTAATGTGCTTTTACTATTTCCATTGACATTTATTATGTATATATTTATTATGTATATATTTATGTATTATATTTTATGTCTATTTTGTATATGTATGTATGTATGTATGTTGTACATATTTATATGTATGTATTACTTTTATTTTGTGTTTTTAATTTGTTAGTATATACTTTTTTTTTTCTCTTTTTCATTATACACCCTAGACTGCCCTTTCTCTCTCCTGTGTCTTATCTCCATCCAAAGGTTGCCTGGAAGAGATTGCCTAGTGCAATAAGGCCGCCGATTGTACTTATTTTTAATATTATTTTTAATTTCTGTTATTGTATTTTTTTTTTTTTTTTTTTTTTTTTTTTTTATTGCAATGAATGGCGAGACGAGCAAGCCGTTTGCCTGATGGTAAGCTATACGACCGCTCATAAACAGTAGAAATATTCCACTGCGCTCGCCATCCTGAGACATAAGATGTTACGTCTCAATATGTCCAGTAGTTGCTCTGGCTACAATGTCCTTCAATCCGAAACACAACAGTGCATTTAAGCAGTGTTGTTTCACGGGAGAAATAGACATTGCGGTGGTACCTACCCAGATGGCCTCGCACATATGAGAGACCTACCACCAGTATTTGTTTTTTTCTGGTGTACAATAAAGTTTATAAATAAATAAAGTAGGCGATATATATTGCACTTTAATTTTGGCAACTTTATCATCTGTTAGCCGGTACTATTTAGTTAGGATTCCATTTTCCGACTACCTTTGCTACGCCTGCTATTCGAAAAAAGGTGTGCTTGAATAAACTCTCGGCAAAATGTCAACGATTTCTATCAAAATCTTTATGAGATCTTAATCCTTATGAACTTAAAATTTAAACATGGTATTTTTGGTTTGTTAATTATATTCATTATCTAATTTTATGTTTGTGCAATTATTACATTAGAATTAAAATAATTTGCTAATAAATCGTCACGCTCTAGGTCTGTTGAGTGATGGGCAAAAACTCTGGTTTTGACTAAGATTTACTATTATTAGAATGCAGCATGTACCGTATTATTTAAATTTTTAGATACTTTGTTCTTAAATTGTAATAAAGCATGCATAAAATCTATTTTTATTACGATAGTGAAAATTTTTGTACAGCATGTTTAATTTCAATTTTTGGTTCAGTAAGTTGTAAAGTAAAAGGGGTTTTGGTAAGTCTTTGCATGTCCAAGTTACTTGCGACGATAATTTCTATTAACAGATTACCAAATATTTTGTCCTACAATTTTCTACTTTCATTTCGAAGTCAAGTTCTTTTCTATCTGAAGATTGTCAGCAGAAAGAAAGGTGATTCATGCAATTACCTTTCATAATATGAAACAACGTTTAACGATGTATTGTTACCCTCATCTTCACAGACGTGGGAACCGTTCATTTTCCCGGCCTGAAGATTTTCCTATACGCTATTCTGCTGCGTAATGGAATATAAAGAGTCTATTTTCCCAACTTTGAATCAATTTACTGTGTTTTTAAGAATGAATAATATGCGAGTTGTACGTGGTGGCCTTTGTAAACCAACTAGACGGGGCTGCGCACATATCCAGTGTGGTCGCGGGTTTAAATTCCACTGCACATCTCATAAACTACCTATAATATTTTTTTATTTTTTCTTTTCCCATTACATTGTTGAAAACCTCTGGCTACAATAATCATATGAGTTTCGGTGGCGACCTACAAGATCTATTTTATTGACGAATTAATAAATCTTATTTTTCATTGATTTTTCTGTTTTTTATCACCCATCATCATATTATGGAGTAAGGAGTTTATCTTCTTCGTCTCTTTGCTGACTATCTCCGTGATCGTAGGCAGTTTGTAAGACTCGGGATTTACGAATCCTCTCCTTATCACACTCGTTCTGGAGTTGGTCAAGGTTCAGTCCTTGGACCTTTTTTATTTCTGCTAATGATTAATGACTTGCCGACTTTTATAACCCATGCACATTGTCTTTTGTACGCAGATGACATTAAATTATACAAAAACGTCAATACTGAAGCCGACTGCATAGCTCTTCAAGCTGACATAGACGCTGTTTATAACTGGAGTGTAGTCAATAAGATGGAATTTAATCCAACAAAATGTTTCGTCGTAAGTTTTGGTCGCAAACGACATCCTATTACCTTTGATTACAACATCAACGGTAATGCTATTACTAGGTCCACGCTTATCAAAGATCTAGGAGTCACTTTCGATCAAAGTCTCACTTTCCACAATCACATAATTAATGTTGCTATGGAATCTTTTAAGCGTCTCGGTTTCGTCTTACGAAATGCACGGGACTTCCAGAACACCCAAATCATTAAACTTTTATATAGCACATTGGTACGAAGTAAGCTTGAGGCAAGTTCATGCGTATGGAACCCGCACGAAAAGACATATTCTCTTGTTCTAGAAAAGGTACAGAAGGCTTTTCTACGATTTCTATTTAAATTTGTCTCGGGCTACTATCCATATATGTACCCAACAAAATACCTTTTAGGATGTCTAGGATATAATTTGCTTGAGACAAGAAGAAGTTATGACCAATTGATTTGTATGATTAAAATATGCCGTAGTATGATCGATGCGCCGGATATTCACAGTGAGTTGATGCAAATCTATACTCCTAACAACTATCTTCGAAATAGAAGACACAAGTTGTTTGCAACGCCTGTTTGTCGTACGGTGGCACGAGCCATGTCGCCTGTCCCAAGAGTTCTTAATCAGCTAAATGCTGTCATGGAAGCTTACCCGCAATTCGATATCTTCAACGACGAATGGAAGCCGCTTGTTAGGAATTGTCTTATTTTAGCGAAAATTATATTCCTCAGTAAGCTACCTATTATTTATATAGGTACATATAAAATGAATATTATTATTTTAGTATAAGTTTTTTTGTAATGTTTGTTAAGTTTTATGTTTTGTTCTTTATATTATAATAGGTAATTGAATAGTGTAATTGATGTTAATAATCGTACTGTTCAAATAAATAAATAAATAAATAAATAAATATAACCCAATATATGCTTACATGCTCGCCGTTATCACATTATAAGACGGAATACACAAACCGAAATGTAGGGTGCCTGGTACCCCTACCTCAAATCCCTTTTGGAAAAAAGTTGTAATGTTGTGATTTTCTCGTTTATATGGTTATTTTTATCTGATTTCTTATATCCTAGTTTAGCCAGCAGGTCGCTACCCGTCTCGAGTCATTACGTGGTCAGTGAATTTTGTTTATATTCTGAGATTGTATTGCCTATGGATCACTTCCTTTTCTTGTTTTAGACTTCTGAGGTCGTGATCGGAATATTTATGCAATCGAAAGTACTCGATCGTCATTATTTCACATAGTTTGTTTTTGTATCATTCTGTGTTTAGAATGGTAATTGTAGCTGCTGCATACTATTTATTTTCTTATTTTCTACTTTTTATAAAAGTATTGATGTATCTTTAATACGTGCACTTATTTTTCAATTTACTCGTTCGTTCCATCTATCGTTCTCTATAATATCACTCTACGTTTTTGTTTTAGTTGTTTTGTTTTATTTTCTTATACCGATTACTGCCGCCAATGAACAATGAACATCCATACCATGAAATCCATTCAGAATGAAAATCCATTCAGAAGGGGAGCGTGCAGGCAAAAGATAGGAAGAGGGAAGGGGTATTAGGCATCTGGCAATTTCACTGACAGAACTAGCTTCGCGTCGATCTCCTGTGAGGTAGTGGTACCGCATCATATGAGCCTCTCTATTCATGCTGGGACATGACTAACAAAGCGTGGCTCTACTAATTTTTATTCATTCTATGCAATACAATAGGACAAATGATAAAAATGCTCCTTTTAATTTAAGGATTAACTGGCTTTGTTGATGTATTTCAGTGAATGATCTTTATTGATTGCACAAAAAGCGACTGTTTTGAACATTGCGTGTGGCCTATCATGATTTATTCTATGTAGACAGTTAATTCTTTGACCAATCACTTCTGCTAAATAATTAAAGTCCAATGAAACCAATGATTGCTTCACTGCACATTTCTAATGAAGATAAACGTTCTAGAGTCGTTAGAGGGAGGCTATCTGTCTGTACAAATTGCGCTCATTTCACAAATTCCATTATTAATGCAGAGCTAATGATTTCCGTTGTCCCCCCTCTTGCATATTGGATGCTAATTTAAATCACTTAGTCCAGCTGCATTCAGGGATTATATCAGACCAAATACCATCAGCCGCCGTGAACGAGCTTAAATTGCGTTTTATTTTAACTTAGGCGGTATATAATATAAATTTAGTATGTTCATTTGAGATAAACTCAAATCTTTATTCCGTCGAGAATAATGGGCAGTAATTACAATCAATTGGCCAAAACTATGGGAGCCTATGCTAGTGTATTCTAGTTTTTCGCCTGGTAAGGCTAACGACCTGAACTATATTTTTCCTGCATTATACTCTATAAGCCCATCCTACTGCAGGGCACGGGCCTCCTCTACAATCGAAAGTACGATTGAGAGTGGCTAGGCCATCTAGTCCGCAACGCTGGCCTAGTGCGGGTTAGCGGACTTTACATACCTTAGAAATTCTTACAAATCGCTATGTGTGCAATTTTCCTCACGATGTTTTCCTTCACCGTTATAGTGCATGGTGATTGAATATCGATACATATATGAATCCGATATTTTCCCTACTTCCAGCCAATGAATCTGTTACATACCTCAAAGATGACAAAGAATTTACACATCATTTTTTTTCAGAAACCAACAATAATGAACATGCTGTTAGCGGGATACGATGAGCATACTGGTGGGGAGCTGTACACTTTAGATTTTCTCGCGTCTTGTGTGAAGGTTCCGTACGCAGTCCACGGTTTTGGGGGATTGATATCACTAGGAATTCTCGACAGATACTACAGTCCTAGTAAGTTGAAAATACGCTTAAGATAAACAGAAAATAACATGAATTACCAATTTGTTCTTGCAAAAGGAGTCATATTATCATAAAGTCTGAATAGTTCACATGAAACTCAGTTACAAACGGGCTTAATACTTTGAAATATTAATTATACAGTTAGATAATTCATCAATTAATAATACATCCATTTGACATTGTAACGATGCTGTTCAAAAAGATCTGATAGCCAAGGTTTCATGGTCGATAATGCTAAAGACTGACCGGAATATAGTTACGTAGAGCAAACGAACAAACTTAATAAAAAATGATGTATACTAGAAAATCGTATTTATGAATAGTAATTTATTTTCATTACTTAAAAAAACCTAATATAATTTTCAGGTTTATCAGAACAGGAAGCCTACGCAGCCCTCAAAACTTGCGTACAAGAGATTCACAAGCGTTTCTTTGTGAATCTCCGGAATTTTCAAGTAAAATCTGTATCCAAAGAAGGTGTGAAAACATTTCCCATCATTAATCCAGCCACATTTATTACCAATAAATAATTATTTAATTCAGTTGAATGTTCTTTATAAATTTACCTATTGTGGAACTTAATATTGGCATAATTTTAAAACTAAGCGCGAAGTCCTTTATTTCTTCATTCAATTTAAAATACATGAGATTCTTTTATAAATTTAAATTATAATTTAATTTCTTCAGAAAACGGACTTTCAATAATCCTTCTTTTGGTTCTATTCGAAGATTAAATTCCTGTGCAAGATACGATCCTTCTGACCCAACGGTTTGTTGCTAATCCTATTACGGAGATTTACTATATAAATATACCTATTATATTTTTATTCATCTTGGCCGAAAGTTCAATAATTATTTCCTACTTTATATTGGTGTGGTAGGTGTCACACACTCAACGTCCCAATTTGGTGTGTCGTGTCAAGTGTGTTGATGCATAATGACCTCTGCAAGCCCTTCAATTCTTATGCAAGTCAGGCTACATACTCAGCTAAAAATATTGGTGGGTTTACTAATTGTCATGTCTTTAAAATACCCACAGTAACAGAGAATTATTCACAAAAATTACTTAATTACCAAAATTCCTACCATAATGAGTTAAGATCTAGCTAGCGCCTTTCAATCACAGTTTACTATGTGTCTTTTTTTTTATAGTCCGATAATTTGATAATAAAATGATATTTTTGGCCTGGTTCAAATCATAACCATTATAGTGAAGTAGGATAACAGGCTATTATAAGGAAGTAGGGTAATAGGCTATTATAAGAGCAGTATATTTAATTTTCTCACCATCGCCAAACAATTATTATCACTCCCATAAGATTTGATATTGTAATTAAGGGGCATAATTGGTATTCAAATACGTTGCTTCACGGCCTCCGAAATCTTGAAAGTACAGTGGGATAATCTAGATAGAATGGGATAATGTTGCTTAATGAAACACTACTCAAGTGGTGAAGTTGCCACACATTAGACCAGCCTGGGAAATCTTGTGGGAATGGCCAGATTTATATCACAATTAGTCTTAAATAAACATCGGGCTTATGGTATGGTGAGATATACTTTTGAAGTACTTTGCTAAGCACAGATTGTTTACAAGCTTGATAATTTTATGAAATTCTACAAAAATAAATTGGTTCGAGGATTAAGATTTATTGTGGATGATAATATTTTATTTTTATGCGGGTGAAATTGCAAAGGTTTTTCAATTCATAGGCGAACTGGTAGTGATTGCAGGCTTGTTTCTTAGGAAATATACTTTCTACATCTGATTTTACACAAAAAAACATGATTTGTATGCGGTTAGGACATTTCCGGAAAGGATTTACGTTGAGCATGAAAGTATTGGTTAAATCTGTATCTGTATCAGGCCATATGCATTGAGATGACCCGTGCTCTGCAGTGGGCTGCAAGGCACGGGTCCCTTCTACAATCGAGATTACGATTGATAGTAGTTAGGCCATATAGATAAATATTACATTTTTGAATATTTTTTCGAAATTTATGGAATACTCTATTTTAAGTTTCCTGTTTATGATATAGAAGCAGATTTAAGGAATTCTTATATTGCTCTAAATATTTATGTTCATAGAAACATTTATCATATTTTTTTATTGCAATGAATTGTGAGACGAGCATACCATTCGCCAGATGTAATAGATACGATTGCTGATGAACAGTAGCAAAATCAAACATTTTAAATAACAAAGCAATGCTTGGTATTCCACTGCATTCACCATCCTGAGACATAAGATGTTAAGTTTCCAGTAGTGTCCCTGGCTACAATGTCATTCAAACCGGAACACAACAGTGCATTTACACTGCTGTTTGGCAGGATAAAAATACATAGGACTTTGTTTTAAACATATTTGAAACGTAATTTTTTAGGAATAATTTCCCCTTGCATAGTGTTTTACAAACCTAGCCAGTAAAAATTGGCGATGACAGTGAATCAACAGATTTCCAAAGACATAAAACGTCTGTCGCTCTCCATGTAATTATGCGCGAGCATTCGGGCTTACATAAATATTATAGTTGTCTCAGTAAACTGTGACACGCTACTGAGAAGATGTTCTATACTTCACACACTCATTAACTTTGATTGTTTAAAAACCAATACCATGTTTGAAGAAAGCTTATTAGCTATCCTACCAGAGGTAGAGGCATGATAATGTACTAGGTATATTTTTGACAACGGCAAGTTTTTTTTTTTCGAATTGCGTGGTGGCCTGTTGGGAAGTGCGTGGTGGCCTGTTGGTAAACGGACTAGACGCGACTGCCAACATGTTCACGGTGGTCGCGGGTTCGAATCCCAGGGCACACCTCTGACTTTTCGGAGTCATGTGTGTATTGATATTCAATCACCACGCACTAAAACGGTGAAGGAAAACATCGTGAGGAAACCTGCATACCATAGTGATTTATAAAATTTCTATGGTATGTAAGTCCGCCAACCCGCACTAGGCCAGCGTGGTGGACTATATGGCCTAACCACTCTCAATCGTACTCTCGATTGTAGAGGAGGCCCGTGCCCTGCAGTGGGACGTTTATGGGCTGATACAAAAAAAAACAAAGATTTTTTTTATGTTGAAGTGGCAATGTGCAGGGCACATAGGGCGGAGAACTGATGGCCTATGGGGCCAAAAAGTTCTTGAATGAAGGCCACGTAGCGGAAAGCGCAGCGTAGGACGTTCACCCAGGTGGCAAGGCTAGGTGGTCAGACGACCTGGTATAGATCGCGGGAAAGTAAGGATTTTTCTATTCAATATCAGTAATGGAAGGAGGAATATGCCCAATCAGGCGATAGGTTTGGCCACTATCACAGTGTGGGTCGGAACAAACGAGGCTAAACGTCGGTGTCCTGGTAGAACATTTGACTACTCCAAGAAAAAGTGTGTTATGTGTATGTGATTTTCTGCACATGATGCACTGCAGGGCACGGGCCTCCTCTACAATCGAAAGTACGATTGAGAGTGGTTAGGCCATATAGTCCACCACGCTGACCTAATGCGGGTTGGTGGACTTACCATAGACATTCTTATAAATCCTATGGTATGCAGGTTTCCTCACGATGTTTTCCTTCACAGTTTTAGTGCGTGGTGATTGACTATCAATACACATATGTATGTGATTTTGCAATATTAAAATATTTTAATTGACTCACAACCGCGTACTTTATCATCGTCACATCTGCATTATCTACAACGATTAAAATATCGCACAAACAATCAAGGCATCGCGTCTCTTTGGTCCGTACTCCTACTGATAAGGGGCACACTGCAAACAATCGTCAAACTGAAGTGATAACACGTCGCGCACGACTCTCGCATTATCACCAACGTAGTAGAGGACAGATGTTATGCAAAATTGTACTGCCTTGTGTACGCACGTTTATAAATACCTACATATATTACTATTTTAAGCTTTTTCAAACTATAGAGTATAGACAAAACAGACGGTGAGAGAAAGCAACGTTACAAGCATGATAATATTTGCGTTAGGTTATACAAAATAAAAAAAAAAAAATCATTTCACAATTTCACATTTAAACTTAATTTACATATTTTTTTAAACGTGTGTTTGTGTTGTAATGTGTGGTGTGTTTGGGAGTGAAGTTTGTAGCTATTAACTATCAAGTTATTACAATTTTTCCGTTTTTTCATAGTCAAGTGTTTATAACCATTTAATAGTTTCTTTAAATAAGTCACTATACTCCTTATAGTTTTCATTTTAATCATCACATAAGTATCTGTCATAACCTCTTATTATTTTTTGCCTACATCAATGGCCTTGGCACCACTTTTCAAATGGTTGTAAAAAGGGATATAATGTAAAGTATATTAACTTTCCATACTTTTACGCGATTAAGGTCGTTAAGGAACATCATTATTTCCACGTAATGGCACTGCCACACATGTGTACTATGTATATAGAGACCACTCAATAGCAACTATAGCCATTGCAGGATATGCGAGGGGAGTTTAGCCTTTACCCCACCACACGTCACTTCGTTTTTAGGTTGCCTCTAAAAACCAGCGCTGTTTTGTCATTCTGATGAAATTTCAGCATAAATGCTGAGAAGGCATCCCATTGGCACGTTTGCGAATGATTATACAATTATTAATTACGTCTTATTTATTTATTTATTATATTTATTTATAAACTTTATTGTACACCAGAAAAAAAAAACAAATACAATAACAGAAATTAAAAATAATATTAAAAATAAGTACAATCGGCGGCCTTATTGCACTAGGCAATCTCTTCCAGGCAACCTTTGGATGGAGATAAGACACAGGAGAGAGAAAGGGTAGTCTAGGGTGTATAATGAAAGAAAAAAAAAAGTATATACCAACAAATTAAAAACACATAATAAAAGTAATACATTCATATAAATATCTACAACATATATACATATACAAAATAGACATAAAATATAATAAATATATACATAATAAATGCTAATGAAAATAGTAAAAGCACATTAATGTGTAAATTCAGTGATTTCTTTATGTTTGTTACTGTTTCCTTTCGTTTGTTTATTTTATTCTCGTTTGGTACTAGTACTGTATGTGATGTGTTGTAATACGTAGTAATATTAGTTCAGTGGTTGTAATTGGTTGTAATCGTGTCATTAAAATACTTTCCTCCTTCTAGATGTCTAGATTTTTTTAAATATTTAAGACAGTGTTTCTGAAGTGGATAAATATAGAGCATTAATCATTTATCCAGGAAAACAGTCGATTGTAACATTTACTCTCTCTCTTTCTTTAGTCATAGGAAGTCTCCTACTGAAATTATCATCGAACAAAGATTTCCATGGAGTTTTGTTGGAGGGAGCCTGAATATGTTGACTTCCTGCATCTCTATCTCATGTCGCTTATTCATATAGTAGGTGGGCTACCAACTCTTGCCTTGCCGGTACGTGGCCCCTATTTGATAACTTCTTGAGCGGACCCCATCAATATCAGCGTATGAACTTCACGTTATGTGTCCGGCCCACTATCACAACGTTTTACTAATCCTACTGAAATATGCTAACCGTAGATTCACATAGCATAGTTTAACTTTTACTAAGATTAATATATTAGATAATGCAATTTTTATTTTGCACAAATAATGGCAAAACAATTCAAAATAAGTCGTGTTGGAAGTATAACAATGAACAATACAATCGATATTTTAAACAAACGGTCGTTCAGTGCTTACACGAGTTCTATATAATAATAAGAATGTATTTTAGAACCCGCTGCCTCTCGTTTCACAGGCGGCGTCTAACCGCCTAGCCTGCGCCACGGTGGCTACCAAAAAAATATAATTAATGAAACAGCTACAAAGTAAAGCTTTTACTATAATTTGCCGTTACAGTTTCATTTTTGGAACTATATAAATATTTTAATCATCTGCATCGGAACCAGAAAGCAAACATATTCAATGTTGAGCCATATCGCGATCTAAAAATACTCGTCACGAGTAAACAATGCACGACATTGCAAATCATTACCGTGTGCTGTTTCCTCGACACTTTTTCTAGTGAAATATATATAGTTTATTCTGGGTGTTTTTACTGTTTGGAAACCATTGGGACGTTATAGTGAAAATAAAGGAGTTTTACATGGTTTTGGAAATAGAAGTCACTCTGTTGCAGAATTCAAAAATCTGGCTTGGAATTATGTATTGAATTGTATTGATAAAATGCTCCACCTAAAAGTAATATATTGTTAACTTTGTATCCATTTTCAATAGAATCTACCATTTGTTTTGTAGTCTATGTTATAATAAAATATGTATATCTTAATTAATGCTAGAATTTAATATATAAACTTGCCATTGGCCATAAATATAATTGAACTGAAATGCATACTGCGTAAAGTTACAAACTATATTTTACACAAATTCAATAGTAAGGTTCGTTAGTATGGCACCGTAATAGTAGTATGTAAGAGGTAAGAACGTAAACTCATATAAAGTGTAGGAGTTTACCTTCTTACACCTTCTATCATTTTATTATGGTGTTACCCCAACGCATTATACCTACTTGATTATACCTACTTGATATTGTAAATTAGTGATTTGCAAAATATAATATTTGTTATAATTTAAGTTCCAAAAGTGCCACGGAAATCATTTTCATTTAAAATTGTTTGAATTAATATTGAATTGATATTATTCCCGGGATCTTGGGCTCTATAAAGCGGTAAATATTTTTGTGTGTGTGGTTTGAACCAATAGCTTGATGGAGCGGTAAAACCTTTTCTATTTCCACCCAAAATCCTCGGATTGCGACGCTTCGATATCTATTCAAAGGATTTGGCGCACGGAAACAAGTGGGAAAGAATGGATTTTTTATTTCCAATGGTCGTAAAACGATTGAAGTTTCGCCCTGTTCATGCTTTTGGGCTTTTAAGGCAATACACTATAATCTCCTTATACAATAGAAAAATCGGATTTGCGAAGTTACCTGCTTGAAACTCAAAGGAAAATGTATAAAAAATATCATAAATGATAGGATTAACGCATATGTCGAATGAGTGTTGCTTTTATAAGATTCAACATAAATATTTGCCATTATAATTGTTATTAAACACAGGTGTATTCTCGAAAATTAATAGGTGTCTGACCTTTGGAGAAAATTAAATATAATACTTATAGCTTAAGAACAAAAATCGCAAAACTGAGATTTGGCTTAAATTATGTGCCTTTGATATTTGGAGTCATGTGTGTATTGATAGCTAGTCAATCACCACGCACTTTAATGAAGTAAGAAAATATCGTTAGAAAACCATGTATTCTATAGCGAATTTGTAAGAATTTCTATAGTATGTAAAGTCCGCTAACCCGCACTAGGCTAGTGTGGTGGACTATATGGTCTAACCCCTCTCAATCGTTCTCTCGATTGTGGAAGAGCCCCGCGCGGTGGAACGTACGTTGGCTGATATAATACAGGGTAGGTAATGTAGTCTGTAATTCGGTCTATGTAGGTATATTTTGAAAGTATCAGATGCGACACTTTGACTCCATCATAATTATCTATTACATCACCGTTGTTTGTACTTATAACAATTTGGCTAACATGTAATTTTCCCACATAAACATTATATCACTAAAACAATAAGAAAGTTTCGTGTTTGACAATCATGTGTGATGGCGGGTGAAGGGCTTTCATTTACTAATACATAAGATTTTTATTTTTGAAAGTAAAGATATTTTAAAGAAAGTTATTACTACCTCGAGGCATGGTAAACTAAAGTACGATTACAGCGCTGAGGTCTCGGGTTCGAATACCATAAAATATGTATATGAGGCCTGTTGGTAATGGACTAGATGCGATACGTCGCTTATTGAAATCCCAGGGCACAGCTTTGACTTTTGGGGACCATCTGTATAAGTATTTATATTATTACGACTGCCTCGGTGGCGTAGTTGTACACCGGTACGGATACAAAGCTGAGGTCTCGGGTTCGAATCCCGGGTTGGGCAAAATTATATTGGATTTGTCTATTAATTATCAGCCCAGAGTCAGGAATTTGTACCCGATATGGCGATAGGCTCGCCACCTATCACATCATGGGACGGAACATACAAGGCGAAATGTGTGTGCCCTGGCACCTCTGCCTACCCCTTCTGGTAAAAAGGCGTGAGTTTATGTATGTATGTATGTATTTATATTACTAATTCACCACACTCTACCTATATTTGTGACGGAAAACATCGCGAGGAAACCTACATTCCATAGCGATTTGTAAAGAATTGCTTCCGTATGTAAATTCCCGAAACCCGCATTAACCCAGCATGGTGGAACATATGGCTTTATCCATTGAAATCAAACTCTCGATTTTAGAGGAAGGCCGTACCCTACAGTGAGACGTATATGGGCTGATACAAATGAAAATATATATAATAACTACTTACATAAACATAATATCTTGAGTACTGTCGCATACTCAAGATATAATCATAAATCTATACCAATATTATAAAGAGGAAATGTTTGATTGTTTTTTTTTTTAATAGGTTCTGAAACTAGTAGACCGGTTTCAAAAATTCTTTCATCATTACTATCATTGACGCATGTAGGCGATGGAAGATTTTCAAAAATGTTTATCTGCAGGGTGCATTTGAAAAGAAAATATTGGATTATAATTCAAATTCCGAAATTCCCACGGGAATTATCTAGTCAGTGTAATATATAAGTATTTGTGAATGTTTGACATTGTGCCATAACTTTACCTATGACTACGCAGCTGAATGGGATTTCCCTTGTGGATTTTGCTTACACTTTCCTTATATTTTTAACGATACGGTAAAGGTTTTTAAACATAGGCCTAAGGTTTATGTTCAGCTGAGACTTCTTCTGAGATCAAAGGTTTGTAAATAAATAATATCCTTATACTTTATCTGCAATTGTCATGATTATGTAATTCATAATTTGCGGTTTGTGTTGACTTAGCGGACAGATAACAAATACTTATACATTATGTTTAATAGTGATTTTAATTATTATTATCTTTAGAAAATAATTAGGTATCATATAAAGATTAAGAGACATTCCATGATTTTGATAGATTATAATCCATCTGATATATTGCGAAACAAATACTTTCTTCTTATTAATTATAGTAAATAAAAACATTTAAGGAATCAAATATGAAATTCTTACTGACTTTGTCAATCTCAGAGGCTTACACACACTCACTTAACAATGTAAACACGAAACAACGATCGATATACCAAAATCACAACACTTTTCCGCGATTTTCAGCGATGCTGCGCGATATTGCACTCTAATTGGTTGTGTTAAAGCACAATATGAGACTGAAAGGCGACGCGATACAGACGAGCGCGCGAGTCGTTGCGCGGGCGCAGGTGATCTGAAGAGGCTGTTATCACGAGGCTAAAGTCATCTGTTGTGATACGGTGACCATGCATAATGGAGGCTTGGGACAATCTGACAGTTGTTTTTGATATGTTAATTTCCTTTTGCGGACATATTAACGAGGAAGTTTAGAAAATATTATTTTAAAAGAAAATATATTGTGTCTCCTCTATTTCCACCCGCACTACATTTATCAGCTTCTCAATGTGTTAAGTGGACAAAAAAATTGTAGTGTTTTTAAAGGCGTTAATTCATTATAGTCACAAAAAACTATCTCCTTCGAAATTGCAATTTAACAACCTAAAAATAAATAGAAAAATGGTAACAGTGAACTTCTAACTTGTATTTGCACTGATTTAGTTTTTTGTACCTGAATTTTTTTTTATGTCGGTAGAAATAACATGATATCCAACCATGTTACAAATGATGCCAAAGATTTGCCAATAGATAAAAGAAAAATAAATATAGATGCATCAGAAACCTTAAGCCAATATCAGTATTAAGATGAAAATGAAATGAAATGAAAATGAAAAGTATGTATGTCTAAACTAAATCATATAAAAGTTCTCGATCTTAATGCTCTTAATTTCAAGAATAAATGAGTTAAACTAAGCGAATCTTTATCCGATGGACCATGAGATTGGCTGAGTCTGTTTTAAAGATCAAATATTCTTTTGAACGATAACTATTATAAATGATCTAGAAAATGAAGGTGCATCTCTTGAGCGAATTACATTATGATGATAATGAAGAGCAAAAGTAAAACTGCAATAACGATTATCTTGATATATATTTAATGAGTACGAAGGCTATTCCACTACAGAGAGGCGTGAGACAGGGAGATGTCATATCTCCGAAACTGTTCACTGCCGCGCTGGAAAATGCCTTCAAGCTCTTACAGTGGAAAGGATTCGGCATCAACATCAATGGCGAGTATATCACTCACCTTCGGTTTGCCGACGATATTGTAGTCTTGGCAGAATCGCTGGAAGACCTTAGCACTATGCTCGAAGACCTCAATCGAGTCTCCCAACAGGTGGGTCTTAAAATGAACATGGACAAAACGAAGATCATGTCGAATGTCCATGTTGTGCCCACCCCCATCGGTGTTGGGGGCTCGACTCTTGAAGTTGTTGACGAATATGTCTATTTAGGACAAGTGGTCCGGTTAGGCAGGTCCAACTTCGAGAGAGAGGTCAATCGTCGAATCCAACTCGGTTGGGCAGCGTTCGGGAAACTACGCGACGTCTTCTCGTCCAAAATACCTCAGTGCCTTAAATCGAAAGTCTTCGATAGTTGTGTGTTGCCAGTGATGACTTACGGCACCGAGACGTGGCCTCTCACTATGGGCCTTATTAGGAAGCTCAAAGTCACTCAACGAGCTATGGAGAGGGCTATGCTCGGGGTTTCCCTACGAGATCGAATCAGAAATGAGGAGATCCGTAGGAGAACTAAAATAACCGACATAGCCCACCGGATTAGCAAGTTGAAGTGGCAATGGGCAGGGCACATAGCGCGGAGATCTGATGACCGATGGGGTCGGAAAGTGCTCGAATGGAGGCCGCGTATCGGAAAGCGCAGCGTAGGACGTCCACCCACAAGATGGTCCGACGACCTGATAAAGGTCGCGGGACGTCGCTGGATGCAGGCTGCCTCCAACAGGTCTCTGTGGAAATCATTGGGGGAGGCCTATGTTCAGCAGTGGACTTCCTTTGGCTGATGTATGGATGGATATTTAATTAAGTAACTACATTTAGAAAAACTTCTATTTATATATGCCTAAGATTACAGTTAATACATTTCTCTTCTCACTAAAAACACCTCTGTTTTTAATGTATTTAAATCAACAACGATATGTGATGCTATTGAATAATTATTAAGATTTATGATTAAGATTTATGAAATAAATGTATGAATAAATGAATGTTTATTTTACACATGAAATAGACAAAGATGTCGCAATACACACATTATGAATATGAGAATGAGTGAAATTGGCACATCAAATTCCCGTTAATTTTTAGGAACAATCCACATATTTGCTATAGTATAGTCACTCTAGTGTAGAAATGAATGAAAGTGTAATCTCTTAGAGCGGAGCGCTCGCCGTACCTCCTTGTATGTATGTATATTATATGTATGTAGTATATTTGTATGGACGCTGACACATGACCGGAACGTCTAGTTTGCTAAATGAAAGTGCTTAATTAGCCGACGGCTTCTTTATATCCCACTGTGGGGAATCATTTATGAAGATTTATTAGCTAGATGTTTCTCCGACGCATAAT
Source organism: Hyles euphorbiae (assembly GCA_023078785.2). NCBI lineage: Eukaryota > Metazoa > Arthropoda > Insecta > Lepidoptera > Sphingidae > Hyles > Hyles euphorbiae. The sequence goes on from CM041033.1 coordinate 19,776,801, forward strand.
ATCATGACACTTATATTAAAAGTACACTGGTGGTAAGTATCTCATATAAGTAGGTACCACCGCAATGTCTATTTCTCCCGCCTAACAGCAGTGTGTGAGTCGCCTAAGATCTAGCCTAGTGTGTGGGTATCAGAAACTACGAGAGACTTTTTGGTCAAACGAAGACCCAGACCCGAAACAAATACCCATGGATCACATAAATATTTGCTTGGGTGTGGTGATCGAACCTACGGCCTCGCGTTTCTCAGTGGGCATCTAACCAACTGTGCCACGGAGACTGTAACACAATGAAAACTTATAGAAAAGCAATTATTGTTCAGTATATCCAATAAGTAGAATTATTTTCATTATTATGACATATTAGCTGTGCCCGCGACTTCGTCCGCGTGGAATTTAACAAAAACATTATTTTTCTAAAATAAAATATTTTTTCTAAAATAAATGTAGCCTAAGTTACTCCTTATTATATCAGCTACCTGACAATAAAAGTCAACAGACAGACAGATAGACAGACAGACAGACAAAAATGTTTATTTTTCAGTTTGCCAAACTAACGTCATTATCCGAAATCTCACGCCGTTTGTTAGTGAATGTAGATAGCACTAACAATCAGATCAAATATCACCATCAGTATTAGTACCAGCCCATATCATAATACGCATTTTCCCCAATTTTTATTTTAATGATCATTGCACATGTTTCGGTATGTCGCCCGCTAGACATGTGTGAAATTAACTGTTACTTTTCCCATTTCATACAGTAAAAAAAATATCAATTTAATACCGGTCAAACCGTAGATTAGAATTGTATACAAAGAGGTCCTACCTATACTAACCGCACGGTTTGTAAAACACACTCAGAGACTACGAGTATTTAACCGACAATAAATTGCGGTTATGGGTTGTTAAATTTTGAATGAATATGTAATTTACTGATTTTATGCTGATTATGAAATAAGAAATGTAATATGTACAGCATTCATTTTCTCTTGTACTTTTCTGAAATGTTAAGTGTTGCATCTTTTACTAACATTGACTCATTTTCATGCATATCTCAAGCTTCTTAGGCTGTTTACCATCCAGTCCTTAATTACCACTGCATCGTACTTGTAATAAAAGGTGATATAAACTCTCAGGTTCCCTAAGCTTTCTAGATATCTACGTACGCGGAAACGTTGGCGTCGTTTGTAGGTAGTGCAGGTACTGAAGTGTGTCCTCGGTATCTGTTACGGCCGAGTGGCCAGCTGTTGACATCACTTAAGATACCGCATGCCATGTAATGTCTAATTTAATAGTTTATCAAGTTGTTTGTGTCGTTTTGAGTGGTATAGGCGACTAAGTTGTGTACACGTGACTTGGTTTGCGTGGATTGTTTCTTGTATTATTTTTTGGTGAAAAATGAGTTCCGATTGGGGTGTAGAGAAATCCTGTATTTGTCTGTATCTGTTATCAGCCCATATACGTCCCACTGTAGGGCACGGGCCTCCTTTATTGTATAAAGAGTGGTTAGGTAAAGAAATTACTGAATCTAAATTATGTTCAAGATTTTGTAGATTTAATAAATTCCTTTATTCTATTTAAAAAAAATTAACGGCCGCATTCAGAGGCAGTTTTAAAACTTATTTTAGCTATCGAATATTTTGCCCCTTTCGAACGACTTACGAAGTCGGTGTGAGCGAAGAAGACAAAACATTCTGTAGCTAAAATAGGTTTTAGAACGATATGAATAAGGCCGTAAGTGCTTACAGATTTAATGAAAGGTAATTTGCATGTAAAATGACATAAATTAACCGCATCGGTATTGTTTTGATGTTTAAAGCAAATTGTGAACGTATGTGTATGCTTTAATATAGCACGTGAGGGTTATTTGTTCCTCAAGTAGTGTCACATTGAAAGGTTGTTCAACTGAAAACCCACCGTAGTATGTTTTTCTTATGATATAAAATATTGCACATATTTTGGTTGAATAATTCGTTGAGAAAAAGATTGGTTAGTAGGTGGTCGTTGGCAGTGAATTTTACTAAGAAAACAAGGTTGTAGACTCGAATTTAAGGAACACCTCTCCGATATTTAGACTATAGTATAAGTTAAATATTATCACTCTGAAATGGTGAAAGAAATTAAAAACCTCTATTCTAAGAATTCGCTGCAAGAACAATGAATCCATTTTCTGTTGATACACATTGTTCATGATCTAATTGCAAGGCCTCTAAATAGTCTGCAGTTTAAACCAAAGTGTAACTTTAAAAACCATATAAACGTGAGTTGTCACTCAACGTTAATTATGACGTTAATTATGATTATAATTATCACAAACATGAGCTAATAAAAATTAGGACGGAATTCTCGGCATAATCAAGTAGGTTGATAACTTGTTGCGAAATTAGGAGGGAATAGAACAATGTGTGAGACGAGGAGAGGGAAGTAATAGGATTTTTACTTCATAGGATTAGTAAACAAATCATCATCATCATCATCATATCAGCCACAGGAAGTCCACTGCTGAACATAGGCCTCCCCCAATGATCTCCACAATGACCTGTTGGAAGCGGCCTGCATCCAGCGACTTCCTGCAACCTTAGTCAGATCGTCCGTCCATCTTGTAGGCGGGCGTCTGACCTTTCGCTTGCCTGTACGTGGCCTCCACTCAAGAACCTTTCGGCCCCAACGGCCATCGGTTCTACTAGCTATGTGCCCGGCCCACTGCCACTTCAACTTGCCAATCCTATGGGCTATGTCGGTAACCTTGGTTCTCCTACGGATCTTCGTATCCGTACGGATCCTAAGAGATCCGTAGGAGTAAACAAATACTCGTGATCAATTCTACAGCTCCATGTTTTACAGTCGGAGTAAAGGCTTAATTATTTTGTCCATCTGCAAAAGTTTTTGCGAGGTTATTTTACCTCTTTGTTCATTGTTTTGTCAACTGCTTTGTCACGGAGGGAAGTGGACAATAATTTATTTGCAACTCCTATTAATGTAACTTTCTGATTGATATCTTTGCGGGTGAAAATCAAGCTAGACATTCCCAGAGACTCGCTAACTTCAATGCTCGGTGTTTTTACAATGAGGCTACTGTGTGTGACAGTCTTCAAAGGTCGGCGTCTGATCAACTGTGCCACGGAGGCTGTCGAAATGTGTGCACCAAAGTTATCAGCAATGAAGCTTCAAACCAGGCCAGTGGTACTAAAGTGCTGTTCTATTTACGCCATGGTATCTATACCGCAAACACTCGAGCTGTCGCGTGTATTGTGTGCTCAAATTGCGTAGACATTCAAGATGTTTGCATTCGACGATTACTCGGCAAACAACTGTTTTATGATCAGAACCTTATCAAGCGCTTGATGGAAAGAATATTGTTAGGTATTTAAAATTGCGTAGATATAGAAGTTATAAGTTGGATACTATTGGGTTGTTCCTTTTTTTATAAAAAAAAAATATATATATTTTTATAAACAAGGGAATTTTCTTAAACTCACTGGGTATTCCTCTGTTACAAAATGAGTGGTGTAATTTGTTAAGTTCCTGGTAGAAAAACGTAGGTAGGATGTGGATTCACTTTCCGTACTGATTCCAATATGTTTTCTGACCTGCAATTATTTGTTTCGTGATTGTTTTTGAAGAGACCGATACAGTTCCTTATTGTCTTAACAAAATATGTAGAAATATACAATTTACAAAAAAATCACGTCAGAAACTTCAAACCAACAGCTCACCCAAGAACGCAATGGTAAACAAGCACCGTGTGAATTCCTCGCATATTGCAAGTGATTTGGCGGCTGTCGATTCATCCGGTTCAGGCCTATATATCAGGGAGATACCCGGATATCCGTACCTGCACCGGATGATAACCCGCCCGGATTATACATCCGATGCTTATGAATATGTGTTTTGGTTTATGCATATTTTGTATCCTAATCGTACCTATTATTATATTGGATGAGAATGAGAGAAGTATATAATAAATAGGAACAACAGTCACACAAATATTCTTGACGCGACTAAAACAAATCTTCTGTCGTAATGGTTTATTGTCTTAGATTTACGCAAATTTTGCTGGGACAATAAAAAACAAACTAATTTCATTTGAATTCTTCACGTTTAGGTAACTTCACATCTTTCGTAGTATGTTAAAAAAATAAAAAAATCGATTCGTTTTATTTCAGACACTACTGTACACTTATTATTCCCAGAATATCTTGACACGAAACAACCATTTGTCTAGAGATGGCGATCGAACCCACCTCTTGCTTTACAGCCGGCTTAACCAATTGCGTCACGGACCCCGTTAATTATGCACTATTAGTCTTCTTTTTTCTGTTGAGTTGTCTCATTCAATTAATTTATTTTTAAGCCTACTTTATGACTATGTGTAACTATGAGGGTTTATTTAATTTATTATGGAAACATTGGATATCAGATAGGTAGCCAATGGCCAACGACGCCGCGGAAGACCAAGAAAAATATCTAAGCTCAGCATACTATAAGGTACGAGTAATTTGTCTATTAAACCAGTTTAACGCTTATCGAAGTAATTTACAGCAACGATAATACTCGCATTTTTTACCCTTAGTTCTTTTACGATCGGTTCAATTTTGAATAGAGTGATTTACGTTCAGCTTTGACCTAATTCTCGAAAGCTCAACCGCACCGCGCTCACTAAAAATTGAATTCAACTGAATTCATTTTAATGGAACTAGTGTGCATTTATTACTCTAGATGAGTTAGGCTTTTTGTTTAATTTTGTATGAGGGTTTTGTACGGTATAATTTAACATTACTTGTATCAGCCCATATACGTCCCACTGCAGGGCACGGGCCTCCTCTACAATCGACAGTACGATTGAGAGTGGTTAGGCCATATAGTCCACCACGCTGGCCTAGTGCGGGTTGGTTAACATTACTTGAGTTCACGTATAATCTCCAAAGAGTTAGGCAGAAGTGTCACTCACTAGTGCCACCTACAGTTCGCCGAACGTATTTATGTCTGGTCATGTGACAGAAGGTGGAGTCAATAGCCTTGTTAGCCACACACTCGAGGCCCGAACTACTTGACTTGGATTTCCCAATCTGAGTATTTGAATCAGGAGTTAACCGGCTAATTCAAAAAAACTTTGTTGTATTTCTTAACTTTTTTGAATTCACTTTTCAGTAGGTACTTGATAGTAGTGTTCGCTTTAGAATTTGTATCCAAATTATTCTACAAAAGGCGTTAAATACATTCTATAAACAGAGCTACAAGCCCCGTGAGTGTTTTATAGCCAATGTTGAATAAAGTAACGCCTGTTTGCAGTAAAACGTAATGGATTGCTATAAACTTTTTGTCAGGCGCTGTTTTAAAATGCTTCGTTTTTGTCACGCAAGTTTTTACAGTTGGGTGTGTTTATTTTGGAAACATTACTTTATTTAAGTAATAACTTGTGGTATATGATTAGGTATATGAAGGAATGGAGGATAACGTGGAGGATATTTTAATATTTAAAGACGAGACAGAATTGTAATTATTTATAATAATTATACCTAGGTACCTACTTAATGAAAAAATATGTCTATTGATTTATTTATCTTTCTTTGAACCTATTTTGTATGGCTTAAAAAAATAAAAAGAGTACCAGCTGTCGAAATCCATATAATCCCGTACCCTCCACTGCGTCAATGCAATTTAAGAAAAAAACGGGTAATTCAAGCATTTCTAAAATCTGTACACAAAAATTTTCCCTACTCATTTCAATAGATGTTCCAATTATCATACTTAATATTTAGGTTATACATTATTAAACTTAGTTTAAACTTAAATAGTAAATTAAAAACTTACAGTTTCAAATATATTCTTCAGTCCAGCTTTACTCCACCACAAAAAAAACTATTGTAGAATTATTAACCAACTAAAATATAGTATCACAATCGGCATCCACATCTGATAGGATATAGAACAATTGAAGCCGACCTATTGATTGATTGTTATCAGCGGGTAACGAATATATGAGTGTATTAAAATCAACAAAAAAGAAATAGTATTTCTATACCCATACCATAAGATACATTTTGACTTGGCAATGTTCTTGCCGATATATTTAGGTAAATTCTAAGTACTTTTCGGCACAATACATTCCAAATATGTTCTGATAACTGTGTATTGGCTCCTATATCAAGACAGTACTTATAGTTTCTTAGAAACACTCATAAAATGCATCATTTTCGTACCCCACTTTTAATAAACGGCAAAAAATTATATGTTTTGATAAATCGCGATTGCCTAAAAACTAGTGGTAGGTCATATGTATGCGAGAGACCGCCTGGGTGAGTACCACCGCAAGTCTATTTCTTCCGCCAAACAGCAGTTTAAATGCACTGTTGTGTTTCGGATTGAAGGAAATTATACCCAGAGGAACTATTGGACATACTGAGTCTTTACATCTTATGTGTCTGGATGGCAAGCGCAGTGGAATGCCAAACATTGCTTTGTAATGGTGTTGTTTGTTTTAGCTACTGTCCAGGAGCGGTTGTATCGCTTACCATCTGGCGTATACTGAATAGCATGTTCGTTTCGTTGTTCGTTGCAATAAAAAAATGCGAGTATACTAGAGCCAACATATTGAGACATCCCTTGCATAGATTAAAATTATGTACAGAGATAGATTCGCAACTCTACTTTTTTATTTTCCGACGTGATTACGCCATCAGAGGGCGCGTTAGGCAAACGCGCAAAATTACATATTTGTTATTGCAATATTTCAAAATATGTAGCTTTCGTAACGTCTTGTAATATGAAACAATATTAAGTTGAAATTGTTTTTAATATAAAGAAAGTTCATAATATCAACACACAAAACATATTTCTTGATGTAGTGGTATACTTCCGCCATTTAACAATTAGATTTAAACTAATTACAAGATAAGTTCCCGTTCTCGCCAAAGCGTGGCGCTAGAATCGAAATAATTGTTTTCAATATTTTTCATGTACGAAGTCGCACCCCTATGATCCCTTGGGTTTTTAATGCCACTGCAACCAAGAAGCTTATACCCAAATGGAGATTGTATTCCGTATATAAAAGTGAAGCACAAAAATTTGACCTTAAATGACGTCGCTGTTATCTTCTATCCTTTTCTATCGAGTGACAATGAATGAACATAATGTCATTTTCATTCATTGTCACTCTAAAGAAAAGGATAGAAGATAACAGCGACGTCATTCAAGGTCAAATTTTTGTGCTTCAGTGTTTTATACGGAATGCAATCTCCATTTGGGTATAAGCTTCTTGACTGCAACAGTCATTGCGGTTAGTACAAAGGTCATTGCCTTTAACCTTATAATAACAACATTTACATGTACAAGATTGGAATATAAATAAATTATCATGCCGGGATATCCCTGCCGTCCCTTTGCTGGTTATTCAACCGAGGTCTGAAGGTTGGTAAAGGTCAGGAGAAATAACTGCGCTAACATATTGTCTTTAAAGTATATAGTTTGATTTAGCGCACACATAATGGTATTTACCATATTGTAGAGCGCTTGTTTTAGAAATGATAGATTATTATGACTGCCTTCATGGCGGCATAGGGTACTTTAGAGGTCAGAGGTCTTCAAGCCACGTTGTAATTCCAACTGAATCACAACCACAAATATATCCTTCGCGGACCTATTGACTACAGCAACTATAGGCCCTCATTATCTATTTTGAGATGATGTATCCGCAGACTTCAATAATAATTTTGGATTTTAACATCCTGGATCTGTTTTGGAGTCAATCAGCAATATCGGTATAGTGCACAAATGTACCTTTAATCATTTTGTCCGAGCGTCCATAAGTCTGTCGGCCACTTCGTAGGACATGCATGCCGATGACCCTCTGGGAGTTCTTATGAGTAAGGTATTACGTACACCTACAAACGACCTGAAAGATGAATTTAATATCCTTGCAATAGATAGTACTTAATGAAAACAATGGTGGTAATCTAATGATCTTACCGCACACAGAAGAGGAAGAGTATCCATTATTGCAGTATTTTGTTTTTATGCTGCCGTGGACACCAAGGTGTGTCGAAATGTGTACCAGCATAGGAAAGGAGTTCATCTGTTTCAAAGGAAATCTTTGTCAATTAACAGTTGAATTGTAGCATTGCGGTCAATTTATTATATTGTTAGATTAATGGTCTTTATACTAACCCATCTTTCTCACTCCATTTTACTGTAATACAGAGGTTCACAACATGCTATGACTGGGCTTAGATTATAAATTATTATCAAGTGAACAAATTGCATGTTTGTCAAAAATAAGCCAAAGCAATGGAAAAAAAGGAATGCTTAATAAAAAAGTAAGTAAGGCATTCAGCAGAGTTTCTTTGCCTGTGTTTTTATCGACCAACTTTTAAATTTAAACGTTTGGATCGCGTTTCGTAGGTCTCGGTCATCGAGAATATGAGTCAATGGTCTCCGTTAGGTTTATTGCTATCAAGTTGAGCTCGTGTTGCAAAAATAAGACTCATAAATACATACATCGCGCCTTTTTCCCAGAAGAGGTAGGCAGAGATGCAACCAGGAAACCCACATTTCACCTAGTATATTTTGTCGCACGATGTGCCAGGAGGCGCGCCTATCGCCATATCGGGTACAAATACCTGACTCCGGGCAGATATTAAATAGAAAAATACAATATCCCTTTGCCTGACCCGGGATTCATACCCGAGATCTCATCTTTGTAACCTGGACAACCGGAGTACAAATACGACAGCGAGGCTCTCAAAAATACGAATAAGCTAATATACAATACCAGAAACGAAATATTATGCCGATTTATTATAATATGTATAAGAATATAGGTAGGTGTATAAGAATTAACTATAGTAGGTACTATATGCCGTATAGTATTTTACACGTGCTCATTAAAATGTGAGTTATAGAATAAGTCACAGAACATAATAAAATTATTGTATGTAGGCATAAGTCATATATGTATTGCTTCCTATAGCTCAAGGCCACGTAGGTCATTGATCCCCGTCTACATCGTCGGAATTTATAACTATTAAATCATCATCATCATCATCATATCAGCCACAGGAAGTCCACTGCTGAACATAGGCCTCCCCCAATGATCTCCACAATGACCTGTTGGAAGCGGCCTGCATCCAGCGACTTCCTGCGACCTTAGTCAGATCGTCCGTCCACCTTGTGGGCGGGCGTCCGACACTTCGCTTGCCTGTACGTGGCCTCCACTCGAGAACCTTTCGGCCCCAACGGCCATCGGTTCTACGAGCTATGTGCCCGGCCCATTGCCACTTCAACTTGCCAATCCTATGGGCTATGTCGGTAACCTTGGTTCTCCTACGGATCTCCTCATTTCTGATTCGATCTCGTAGGGAAACACCGAGCATAACTATTAAATAACGATCGATATTTATAGCAGACACAAAAACTTGTTTTAGAAATAGGTCAAGGCCTTTCCAATATTTAAGAGACTTCAAAAATACTTTAAAACTCCTTAACAAAGTCGAGACCATTCTGAACCAAACTATTATTCCCGCCCTCCTTCATAAAAAAAAATGGGGTAGCGAGTAAATTCGCGCATGCGCGGTGCATTTCTCCATGTCACCGCCATAACCTAAAAGAGAACAAATTAAAACATTGTGTTTTTTTATTGAGTGTGCTACGTAGATGTGTGTACACCACGCCATTGGCTGTATGAGCTCGGACGATCGCCTCAGAATTAAGGCTCGTTAAAAAAGTGCGCGATTTCTTCGGACTAACAGTATTGTCGGTGCACCGACTGTGAAGATTGTTATTGAATATATACTTTATTATTTAAAAGTGCGACTGAGAAAACATTTCAAGTGGAAGTAAAGACTGTTTTAAAGTGATATTGTGTGTGATAAAAATGTGTTTTAAGGTGAACAGGTGCTATTTTTGAGGTTATGATCTATCTCTTAGGTTGGTACAGACACAAACACATTTTTTTTTAAATAATATTTTCGTTTCTACCCACAGGTTATTTACAAAGGTTGTGTTCATTATATGGAGGGTGGTAAATTATTTTCTAAATTAATAAATGAAAGAAACGATTATTTTCGCTTATCAATAAGTGCATAACACATTTTTTTAACCAGTGTTTGTAGAATTTGATAAAACATATACTTATTTCAAAAACAAATACTTAGATAAGTATTATAAGAACTCGCATCATTTTTGTACATTTTGAAGCGTCTACCTAAAAGCGCACAATTTACTTAAATATTTTTCATTTCAAAACAATGGAATTCTAATGAACATATTTTAATTGGTAAATTAATTACACTCCATATGGCAAAATATTTAAAGTATTGCAATTTTATGGAATTATCCATGTTGTTTCTTTCTGCAAAAAATACGCTAAGTATTTTAATTACAACATTCCAATCATAATATTTTTTTATGGTTTATTAATAAGTTTTACTAAGGTGTGATAATGATAATCATAATTCATTATTGATTGAATGGGTTTTCGTAATGATCTATGCAAAATTTGATTTATAAATTAATTTATTTTTAAGGAGTTCTACTCTCCAGGTCCGAAGATATTCATCAGATCTTTACAAATTTTTTTACGAGACCTAATGACAAGCAGCTTTCAATCAATGAAAGTATACCTCATTATTATTAAAATCAGTTCACATAGAATAGAGATAAGAGTAACAAAAAAAAAACAATACGTACAGTCGAATTGAGAAACTCCCCGCTTTTTTTAAGTCGGTAAAAAAAGAAATTCCGGACTGGTTAAAACCTGGATAGTTTTTATCGCATTCATGGGCAAAAATGCCTTATTATTTATGTATATTTTCATACAATTTAACGTCCAAAACTTATAATGTCTTCTTAGATTTACGCAAATGTTACACATTGAAATAAATTTTTTTAAAGATTTTATCACGGATTTGGTTTATTTTTTACATTTTTTAACTTCCCGACGTTTCGATTACAACTTTCGTGGTCACGGGGTGGACTTGACTTTTCCGCTATAAAATTCGTAAGTAATAGTTTTATTTCAATCTAAAACTTATGCAAATGGCCATTTTACCTTGGGAAATTTCACATGAGGAATGACTAAGTGCCTTCAGCGAGGCAATTATACTTATCTTTATTTAGCTAACGCCTTTATTTTTATAGGAGTAAGCAAAAGTATCACTATTGCCACCCACGATTCGCCCAGCTAACTGCTGAATGTTGTGGGTGGTCATTAAATAATTTGTTCCCGACTTCTTGCGTAATTTCGGTGATCAGGGTTGTGTCATAATAAAATAACAAGGATGAAATGTGAGGATAAGGGCAAGTAAAGACCGGTATTGCATGTTAAGTTAAATTTCTTATCAATTAATGCCGTGGCATTGCAAGGCATTTCTCGAATATCGATGCCGCGACATCAATTTAAAACATTGGTATCTTGAGGATCGCCAGGTGATTAGTGACCGCCAGTACGGTTTCCGTCACGGTCGCTCGGCTGGTGATCTTCTTGTGTACCTCACGCACCGTTGGGCGGAGGCTTTGGAGAGTGGACGTGAGGCGATTGCGATCGGCCTTGACATTGCGAAGGCGTTCGACCGAGTATGGCATCGCGCCCTTCTGGCGAAGCTACCTGCGTATGGAATTCCTTAGGGGCTCTGCAAATGGATCGCCAGCTTTTTGGATGGTCGGAGCATAAAAGTCGTAGTGGACGGCTGTTGCTCCGAGACCAAGACCATTAATGCTGGTGTTCCAGAAGGCTCGGTGCTATCGCCGACACTCTTTATCCTGCATATCAATGACATGTTGTCTATTGATAGCGTGCATTGTTATGCAGATGACAGTACGAGTGACGCGCGGTACATCGGCCAACGGAGCCACTCTCGGGATTCCATTATGGAAAGACGGTTTCAACTTGTGTCTGAAGTCGAGAGCTCTCTGGGGCGGGCCTCCGAATGGGGTGAATTGAACCTAGTTTAATTTAACCCTTCGAAGACACAAGTTTGCGTGTTCACTGCGAAGAAGGACCCCTTTGTCATGGCGCCGCAATTACAAGGAGTTACTCTCCAAGGATCCGAGAGTATTGGAATCCTTGGCATCGAAATATCAAGCAAGGTCGAGTTTAGGAGTCATTTAGAGGACAAAACCAAACTGGCGAGCAAGAAGTTGGGAATCCTGAACAGAGCCAAGCGGTACTTTACGTCGGGTCACAGATTGACGCTTTACAAAGCGCAAATCCGGCCCCACGTGGAGTACTGCTCCCACCTCTGGGTAGGTGCCCCAAAATACCAGCTCGACCCACTTGACTCCTTGCAGCGACGAGCTTGTCGAATAGTCAATGATCCCGATCTCACGAACAAATTGGAACCGTTAGGACTGCGGAGAGACTTCGGATCTCTCTGTGTGTTCTATCGTTTGTTCCATGGGGAGTGCTCCAAAGAGTTGTTTGAGATGGTACCACCGTCGCCTATGTACCATCGCACCACACGTCTCCGCAGTAGAGTTCATTCCCACCACCTGGAGGCGTACCGCTCCCGAACGGTACGTTTGCAGCGTTCTTTTCTACCACGTACGTAAAAGCTCTGGAATGAACTCCCTGCATCGGTGTTTCCTCAGCGCTATGACTTGTCCTTCTTCAAACGAGGTTTAAGGAGAGTACTCTCCTCGAGGTAGGCAGCGACTTCGTTGTGTTGATCCCCTGGCACTACGGAGGTCCATGAGCAGCGGTAGCCGCTTACCATCAGGCGTGCCGCTAGCTCGTCTGCCTACAAGGTAATAAAAAAAAAAAGATAAACATTAATTTACGCTATATTTCCCCAGATAACTTTTCTCTAAGTTTCCTCTAAAATCGAGAGAACGATTGGGAGGGGCTAGGCCATATATGTAGTCCACCACGCTGGCCTATTGCGGATTCGCGGACTTTATATACCATAGAAATTCTTACAAATCTCTATTGCAATGAGGTATGGTTCAGGACTAGTTACCTTGTCTGTAGACTGTAATCCGTAGATAAATTAATTACTTAGAAAGATTAAAATAAGACTTAAAACAATAAGCATAGAATTGTTTATCACAAAAACTATTTTAACTGTTGGGCCATCCCTGTATATAGTTGGATAAAAATACGTCATAGTGACATCATTGCGTGGACAGTGATTCTGAATTCCAATTACAGTATTAATACAGTCAATGGTTAATACGTATGTATATAAACTATTTCTTGACGCCGAAAATATTTTAGTCACACTGAGCTTACTTGATATCACTAAAGTTCAGGATTTTCATAGACTGTGAGGCCCTGACTTCAGTTCCCGAATCCGGCAATCTACTTTAGAAATAGTTTAGAGGCATAAAGGCAGGCGTCCACATAACCGTCACACACATTATTTGTATAGGAATTCATAGATTCGTGCAATGGACGCACTTGTATGAATTCATATTCAAAGAATACCAGGTACGATCCGTTTGATGCGACGCGTCCGATACTTACGATGGGAATAAGTGGACGACTAACTTAAATAAGATAATTTTGAATGTAATTTTGGTGTAGTATCAGAAACTTACGAGTTGGTTTAAAAAGTTCGTGAGGCCAATGAGATTTCGAAGGAAAATGCATTAAAAGTAAATATAAATACGCAAGTCACTCGAAAGGAACCATCACTAACCGCAAAAGTTTCCAAAAACAATAGATACAAGTCCATAGCGACAAATAAGATGAAATTAAGTAGAGACGAGGTGAATCAAATGGAAAGATTACTTTTGCATCACAGCGTTACTTTGGGTATAATAACTCATAACAATCTCTCTATTTTCCAAATTACACCTTTCACTGGTAAATTCTGGGGTTAAAAAGAATATTTAGAAAACATTCTAGTTTCCAGGATTAAAGTAGGCCCATGTCTTCCACCTCATTTAAAAAAAAAAACGTCACACCAAATATTTCAGTACAAAATACACAAAGTGGATTATCTGATATGAGGAATAACACCCCAGTCTTCCTTTCACCTGTCAAATGATGCTATTATGGTTATTAATACTGAAAATTACACATACAATGCTTAAGAGTGTTCATTATAATAGAAATAATTTGTTCGTAATCGATAAAGGATGTCCGGTAATCGGCTCAACTGCAAAGCACGTTGTACCGGGAAAGTAAAAAACATAAAAAAAAAAAAAAAAAAAAAAAAGCAACATACAGTCGAATTGAGAACCTCCTCCTTTTTTTGAAGTCGGTTAAAAATAAATACGCCTAAGAGTCAACAAAACCAGTCAGAAAACCAAATCAACCAAAAACCACCAATGATACGTGCTGAATTCATTATTTATTAAGAATACCGCTGTATATTATCAACAATATTTTAATGAGTTGAAAACGGATATACTTTATCAAGAACCCAGGGCATTGTACTTGAAAATGCAATTAAACCTGTTTACAATGAAGTACTGATGATTTATGAGTATTATTTATTAAACTTTTAAAAGTTGTAAACAAAAAATATCTAAGAAACTCGGCATAGTTTAGGAATTTTGAAATGACATACTATATTTAATAAATTCGTTTTTAAACATTTATCAAATATATTTTTATACAAATGCCTCGGTGGCGCAGTGTTTCTCCCGAACGATTATAGATCAGGTCACGGTTTCGAATTCCGGGTCGGGTAAAGTGAAATTTAAATTTTCTTTCCATTATCAGACCAGACTTCGAAACTTGTGTCTGTTATGGCGATATGCTCCCAACAAACAAGGTGAAACGCGGGTGCCCTAATAGCAACCTCTGCCTACCCCTTCTGCGCAAAAGCCGCGACTTTATTTACGTATATGTATGTATTTCTAAACAACTTCTTGTGGTATTACATGTCCAAATGGAGCACTTACGATCCCTGAAAATCGTCTTTCATTGGTCATCTCATGTGCATTGCCTGAAATACCAAATTTGTGCTCGGCGTGGCAACAGGTTCGCTCATTATCACATTTTAGGATCAAAATTACTTCCGCAAACGGTGAGGTACAGTAACATTTCTGCATATCTCTAATGAGTACAGACAAGGCACAATATTCCTATGATTAGGAATTTATGAATTGATGGTAGATCGACAGAACAACAAAACGAACACTGAATTACGAATAAGTGTCCAAGCCGATAACCGGAAAATTTACTAATAATTGTTACTTACATTAGTACTGTAATTTGACATTAACCTGCAATTAAAATCACAAAGAAAAACAATAGGATTAAGGCGTGCGTCCACATATTCGCATCGTACGTATTGGACGCATCGCATCAAACGGATTATTTTTCTAGAAAGCATCCACAGTATCAGCAGCGATCGGATTTGCTAGGGTTGTCCTTCAGAGCATCGGCATCGGCATTGCAGACGGATTGATTCGTGCGAGTGTACGATGCAGAGCAGTGGACACACTTCTATGAATTCCCGTACAAAAATCATATAAAAGAGACATCGTACGAATTGTACAATCTAACCGTCGCGTTGGCAATGCTGATACCGGTGCTCTCAGGGGAAATGCAAGCAATTCGATTACTACTGATACTGTGGAAGCATTGTAAAAAAAATCCGTTTGATATGATGCGTACGATCCGGGTATGTTGACGCCAGCCTTTAGAAATAAAATACACGCTGATACCAATACATTTATGAGTTTACATAGACACAGGTCGCAAATCCGTCCTTGCAGTTTTATCTTCCCTAAATATAGAAGATGCTGTTTATTTTGCCACACGTTGATTAAAAATTTCAATGTCATTACCGCGGATCCTTATCGTCGTGCTAACCGGCCGAGTTGAATCGATCGCTATATTAATTGCGCTTCATTATAACTGGCGGTATTTTCTCATGGCCAGTTAATAGTTTCAGTGCATTATTAACAGTAGCAGTGGTACAGTTGATAGGATTTGTCGTCGTCGGTTTTTGTGCGCGCACGTGGTTCATTTAATTCGGTTATGAGAGGTTATTTATACTGAAGTGTAACAAGCTATTTACTTGTGTAAATGTCGCGAATAAAAGAGCTATTTAGTTATCAAAGGTGAAATAAATTTTTATGTTCATGTTATGCTTTTTTTTAAATCAATTTATAGGTATCAATTAGTGACACTATTTAAAATTGTGATCAGTAAAATTATTGAGAATTTTAAGAACCGATATTATAACCAGTTTCACGGCTTATGTTTTTGATTGGGCTACTTGATAATTAACTTTGGGCGAAATTTTCTATTCGTTGAAACATATAATTCATTCAACACCACTTCTTCTGGTGTATCTAATTCTTTATATCGTTCTGTTATATCGATTTGATTAGGACTTAATATAAATTGATTGATAATAATAAACAGCATAAACAATAAAACACATATTGGAATGTATACTGATATTTATTATTTATCATACGAACAAATATATTGTATAGAATACACATTAGCCACGGTGTCTTTATCGTAAGCACGCACTTGAATACGTGTACTTCACCAATGCATTTTGACACCTAAATCCTTAATAATAAACTTGGGTGAGTGAGGGATTAACTTTAGCCCAAGGCGTTAAGATCGGATCAATCATTTTATTCATTATTCTTATTTTTAACATCAGTGGCTCGCCATCAGAGTGGGGTTACTCTGTACTCCGATACGAAATTCGAATATTCGGACGTTCGAAGTCCACGTATAAAATAAAAGGTTTCCACTTTTAAAAATCAATACTATTCTCTATGAAACCTACCATTCACTCCGAACTTGGTGTAAGTTAGGACGTGGGATGAAGGGTTCAAACATTTTATAAAGTATTTAGGTATATTTCTACAGTTTTACGTACGCCGTTCGAACTTTCGTCGTCGTGTCGGACTATAGAGTAACCCCCCAGGATTGTCATGTTAGTCTGAAGTGAATCCGTGTTTATTAATAGAGTCATAAAGAATTTAAAATAATAATTTAGCTATACAAAATAATAGAACAATCTTAATTCTAAAGCCTTGGGTTGAAGTGAATCCCTCGATGGTCCAAGTTTATTAGTAAGGCCTTAAAGGTAGTATCTTCGAATTGTTAGAAATTATTACTTATTATCTTGGAACTAGACCAACTTGGAACTACTGCCGCTTTGTCATTATTTGCTGGAGGCTTGTCGCGGCCTCATTCAGGTACCTGTAATAGACTATGGTAATGCCAGGGGATCAATTTGGCTGCTACTTACCGTAAACTTATCAAATTTTTTTCTGTCCATTTAAGAGTTAAGGGAGAAATTAAAAATTAATAATATCCTTCACCATGTTTTGGGATAAATCTATTTGCCAATTTTTGTCTCTATTGATCCTATGATGATTAGGTAGTGACAGGTGGGAAAGTAGAGTATGAATAAAATATTATATTCTCTACTTATAGCTCAAGCTCTTATTTTTAAATGTTTATCATCACATGAGTTTTGCACGTTTATTTATTTCAATATCAGTCGTGCATCACTGCACAAATCTACAAATGCACTTATTGATAAGTAATCGAAAATAACGTGATTTTTTACAAATTATTTATCCATGTTGAGCTTTTGTGATTCGGCCATTATCGCTGCATAGTTAGACCTCAGAATATTGGAAATGGTCGTAGATATGTAGATTAACATATGTCATATGTGTATTAGTAAAGTTTGAAATCTTGGGACGTTTCAGTCTAATGTCGGTATACGAAGTATCAATGCTATATATTTCATCGTTTTTGGTGAAGTTTTCAATAAATATTTGTAATTATACAGCGTAGCAACCGTGTTCGACAATAAAGAAGTTGATAAAATATCAAATAATCTAAGCATCAAGTAGCGATAGAATTGTCACATCTCGTTGCTCAGTGATATTGGGACCGTTGTAATTTAAACATATCAAGTGTCTTATTTTAATATAGTGATACTAATATACAAGTTAATAATAAAATTGGTGCAAAAGTGTGTTATGCGACACCCAAACTAGAAGACTGAAAAATGACTCTTAACAATGAAATAAAAAATGGTGTGTGGAATCCTTCTGAACCAGCAAGCTCTAAGCTCTTCATACCACATGACGGTTCGCGAAGAGCCTCAATATCGGGAAGTGTTATGGACGATCTAGCCATGGAGTCTAGCAAGGCTCCATACGTAGTGTATAGTAGTAGATGGGTGATACTAACTCTGTTTGTTCTCTACTCGGCATCGAACTCGCTACAATGGACACAGTACACAATAATTCAGGACATAGTGGTCAGTTACTACGGTGTGCCCAGTACAATAGTGTCGTGGACTTCGATGGTGTATATGATAACTTATGTGCCTTTGATATTTCCCGGCAGCTGGCTCTTGGATAAAACGGTGAGTTTTTCAAATGTTATTTTAAATAATAAGTAATGAACTAGATATTAAAGTGAGAGGCCCTGTTGGTAAGTGCTGGACGTACACTGCCAATATAATGGTCACTGGTTGAAATCTCCGAGCACACACGTACAAGTAAATTACCTTATGAAGTCTTGTGTGCACACTAATGACGATGAAAACCATAATCAATCATCACGGACTTTAATAGTAAAGTATTTACCAAGGGTTTCGCTAGTTTTTAATGTCTTGTTCTTATTCAATGTTAGGCTATCAGGATACACTCTACTAAAATGTTAATTTTGATAAAACCATACATCGTTATAAGTGCGTGGTGGCCCGTTGGTAAATGGACCAGACGCGGCTGCCAACATGTTCACAGTGGTCGCGGGTTCAAATCCCAGGGCACACTTCTGAGTTTTCGGAGTCAAGTGTGTATGGGTAGTCAATCATCTCGCACTATAAAGATGAGGGAAAACATCGTGAGGAAACCTTCATACCATAGCGATTTGAAATAATTGATACGGTATGTAAAGTCCACTAACCCACACTAGGCTAGCGTGAAGGACTATTTGGTCGACCCCTTTCAATTGTACTCTCATTATAGAGAAGGCCCGTGCCCTGTAGTGGGACGTATATGGGCTCATACAATACAGCCAGAATATATCTAGATGCTTATCGAAATCTACACCTGTCTGTCGTACTATTGTTTCCGACTCTGTAATAATCTTACTTTAGTAGATAACTATCTCTTCGCATATCGTTCGAATGATTACATATAATATGAAATGTTATGATAAAATTTCAATAAAATATTATCAGCGTTCGCAAACTGCCATTGAACTTACCGAATATGTAATAGTAGGATTTGGTAATAAACATGGTCTTAGAAATAGATCCTACCAAGAAACACTCAATAAAATCGTTCTATTAGTCACTGGTACATTTAAATAATATCTGCATTCTGTCAAAACCGATAAACACCCCTATAGGAGGCACGTGCCTCCTTTACAATTGAGAGTAAGATTGGGAGAGGTTTTACAGCCGTTCTCTATAATCTATCTATCTTTAACTAGAGATTTCAATAGATATTATAATGCATTTTATGGTTCATTGAACAAAGATAGAGAGGTATAGATACGGTGCATATATTTATAAATAGCTGAGCATGATAAATATATATGTTTATCTTTGTTTAATAAACAGTAGAATTCAACTGACATAGTAATGGTAGCCATTTTACCCTATAGTTAAAGATAGATAGGATATAGAGAACGGCCGATAAAGTCCACCACGCTTGCTTAGTGCGGCTCGGTGGACTTTACATACCATATAAATTCTTATATATCCATATAGTATGCATGTTTCCTTATGATACTGTTCTAATCCTACGATACTTACTGATTTCCTTTTTTACTGATGGTAGGCCTCTCATATGTGAGGGGCCTCCTGGGTAGGTACCATCGCATTGTCTATTTTTACCGTCAAACAGCAGTGTAAATGCACTGTTGTGTTTCGTATTGAAGAACATTGTACCTACTGCTATTGAGTAACTACTGCACATATTGAGACTTAACATCTTATGTCTCAGGATGGTGACTGCAGTGGAATGCCAAGCATTGCTTTGTAATTCAAGATATTGTTTGGTTCTGCTACTGTTTATGAGCGGTCGTATCACTTATCATCAGGCGAACGGCATGCGTACATGATTCGGAAAAGTCTTAGGTGTGCCCTGTGGCCCTACTATATTCATCGAACGAACGAACGAACGAACGAAGGACCCTACTATGTTCAACGAAACGAAGTTCGAAACTTCGGATGATCAAAGTTTATATACGATACGAATGTACCTACATAAAACTTATGGTCGTTATTGATTTATGGTCGTAACCATAGACTTATAGTTACGGTGTACGTTATATATATACATTCGTATCGTATAAAAAACTTCGTTTGTCCGAAGTTTCGAACTTCGTTTCGTTGAATATAGTAGGGTCCTTCGTTCGTTCGTTCGTTCGTTCGATGAATATAGTAGGGCCCCTGGGATTTGGACCCGTGAACATGTTGGCAGTCGCGACTGGACTGTAACCAACAAGTCACTACTTTCTTATGAATAATATCAAAAGAAGAACATAAAATATGTCCTCACCGTTCTTTGATTTGACACGTAATACGTTAACAAGACAATGGATCACAATTCGATACAATGACACGTCGACAGCTTCAATTGTTTTTTCTGTACATTTTATAATTGATCAATTGTCGCCTTCGTGTTTGTAAATTAATCGACACCCAGCATTGTATAGGGGAGAGCGGGGCTGAAAGTGCCGATTTTGACAAATCCTAATTTCATTCGGATAAAAAAAGTACTATGTCTGAACATAGTGGTTCATCCTAAGCCAAATTTTGTCTATAATACGAATTTACCTACAGATTTTGCATGTTTTTAATTGATTTTAAGATAAAGTGATTTTTTTACACATCGGCGACAAGGCACTTCCAACCCCACTTTGGGGCAAGATGTGCCGTAGCTGAGGTCGGTTGTGCCGTTGATAATGCTAGGTGTTTTACATGAATAAAAATTAATAGACATCAATTTTATTGTAATATATTTATTCGTTATACTTTCGTTATACTATAAATAAACGATTTTAAAAATTGTGTTACGTTATGTCGGTTAAATGAGCTCGCGCGTAATGCACTGGTAGCTTCGGGTGTTCTTATAGAAAGTGTAGAGTTCCTCTTCAGAAAGTTTGTCAACCAATCCTTGCCAGCCTCACCATTCGTGGTGATGGTGGGATATTTTGTACATTGAACTTCACGGCACACTGGTACGCAAGTTGTCGTACTTCTTCCGGGAGAAGACCGAAGTAAATAGCAACGCTTTTTAAGATGTACTTCGACAGTAGTGCCTCTTGTTACTCATTAAACACTAGTCTTAGTTTGTATCCAACCGCAGGAGTCAATGCAACTGTTTTTAATTTGCGTCCATCGTTGATGACTGCATCAGCAGCCCTTTGTAAAAGATACTGAGATGTAGTCCCCCTTTGAGTTTTTCGCTTGTATGTCCTGATTCCATCAAAGACGATAAATATACCCATGTAGAATCATGTCAAAAAGTATTTTCTTTCTTTCATAAGTGCTCGCGTAAACATAA
Organism: Hyles euphorbiae; assembly: GCA_023078785.2. Lineage (NCBI taxonomy): Eukaryota > Metazoa > Arthropoda > Insecta > Lepidoptera > Sphingidae > Hyles > Hyles euphorbiae. Next base: position 19,798,265 of record CM041033.1, read on the forward strand.
ACAATATTAAAAGAATAAAGGTTGCGTAGGGGATGGTTGTGCCGCGGCACAAGCAGCCCCACAAGAACGGCACATTTTACCCTAATTAGCAGAGTGTGAAATTTTGTCTCACATATAAAAAGCATTTTGCTCAAAGCAATAAAATGGCACTGCATAATAAACTAGGATAAATAACAAACATTTTACTAAAAATATCATATTAAAAGCATGAAAAATGCTAACTTGCGACCAAAAAGTATCCAAACGAAAATATTTACTTACTCGGCGCTGGAGGACCCTCACATGCACTGCCACTCGGTCTGCGTCGCTGGCGCATTTAAAACCACCGTCGAGTGTGCCCGACTATTAGGCAATACGCGACACAATACAATCGAATATCTATCTCTTTTTGTTTTCGAGATATTCGCGTTGGCACAATTTACCCCCGGCACTTTCAGCCCCGCTCTCCCCTACTCAGGTCACTGTTATTAATTATTTGTGAATATCGTTTGAGACACCATATTTTGATTGATTTTCAAACATCTCTTGTATTTGGTGAGATTCATTGTGCTTTGATTTATCTACAAATGTATTAATGTAGTACGTACGCATATAGTCCTGACCCCCCACTAAGATCGAGTCTTGTGTCGTGGGTATCAGGAACTACGAAAGACTTTTCGATGTCACAAATACCCAGACCCGATACTTAAACCCCGGCGTCAAACCTACTGCGCCACGGAAGCTGACAAAAATATGATGCTTTTTTATTTTATTACTTCAGCAACAAAATAGATAACAAAATCCAGTTGAATTATATTACGAACGGAGTGAACAAATGAGGTAGTGTAACATACTTAGAATTGTTTTCAATGTCTCCAAAACTGCATTAGGATAGGTATCTATTATTTTGTCAGTCGTCATGAATACTTCAAAACAACATAGCCGTTTGATTAAGTATTAAAATTGCTACGAATTAATTATTTTTGACACTTCTAATTTAATTGATATACTGCCTCTGTCAGTAAGTTATAATTATGCAACGTCTAATCAGCATGAGAGTAAAATATGCAGATCATTTAAAGACTTACAGCCTTATCTAAATTATGTTTTGTTTTCTTCGCTCAAACTGAATCGAAAATATTATGTTTTAATCTGTAAATTAATATGATCATTATGATCTATTTTGGTAAAAACCTTGAGATGTCACAACAGAAGACACATCACAAAAAGTGACCACGTGATTTCCATTGTTAGACGCTATGAATTGAAATCTGTAGTCATCAAATGACGTTTGCTGTTAGATATTGGTCCAGATATCTTTAAAATTTGGGTTAAAACAATGAAATTAATAGTTAAATAAAGCGGAGAGGTTATTTTCTATCAACACTTGGTTGCTACCGTCCATTATCACCTATTTTTGTGAACGATCGGGGTCCTAGCGATACCTAAGCCAGCATGCTGACTTAACCCCTCGGCGACCGTCACACGCATTGTGGGCGGCACCGGGCATCCCAGGGCGAAGAGCGCTCCGATTTATGTTCGCGTAACCGCTGCCCCAAAACCATTGGTGGTTCTTCCACTATAGGAGCCCGGATGACCCCCAACTACCGCTTGTTTTTGGACGAGCGCTCTATCGTATATCTGGAGTCGTTATACATGTGTACACACCGTGTGCCCAGCGACCACGATGACCCCTATAGTCGAAATTACAATGCGACGAGAAGGTAATACCGTGGAAGAATTCTTGCACCCCCGGACCACAGGGAAACCGTCCACAATACCACCATGATTACCACCTGGATCATCTCAAGGAACTTGACACCCAATTACAGATACAGAAGTAATCGCCCCTCAGTTTGCTGTGGATTTGTGAACCAGTGATACCTGCATAATCATTAACTTCTTTAAAGCATTTATGTCACCAAAAAAATATAACCAACCTAATAAATTTTCTAAATGTAAGCACACCCCAACAATCACATACATACACACCTAATGCTAAGGTCGTGTCTTGTGACAACACACCCAGAACCGAAATAAATACTTACTTGTGGTTCACACAAACATTTGTCTCAGTGCGGAGATCAAACCCGCAGACTCTCGTTAGTCGTTTCACTGTCGGCGTCTTACTAACTGCGCCACGGAGGTCGACTGCTGGCTGCTGATGGTTTGAAGTCGGATATAGCTGGTCGTGAAATTGGACGTTCGGGTTTTGAATATTTTTATTTTTTACAATCATACCCTATCAAGAGACTCTTAGGAGTTTTGAGTATTCTTGACCCTAAAATAAACCAGCCAATAGTTCCCATTAGGGCATCGAAGTGGAATATTAAACCGTACTTTAGTGCGGAATTTCATCTACATTTGTAATCGATCGCGGTTTGAGGTTGGCAGAACATGATTTACCTTTGATTAAATTGAATATCATGGATATGAACTCGACTGAATTTACATTAATTTATTCTCTTTCTGCGCTAATCAACTTTCTAACATGTTATAGATGGGAACCTTTTATTAGACTTATTTGTTGGTAATACTTGTAGAATAAGACCGTTGGTTTCATTAATATAAAAAATAATAAAAATAATTATAAAGTACAAATTATAGCTTAAGGGTACGGTTACAAAGCTGAGGTTTCGGGTTCGAATCCCGGGTTGGCCAAAGTGATATTGGATTTTTCTATTCATTATCAGCCCAGAATCAGGAATTTGTGTCCGATATGGCGATAGGCTCGTCACCTATCACATAGTAGGACGGAACATTCAAGGTGAAATGTGGGTGGCACCTCTGCCTACCCCTTCTGGGAAAAATACGTGAGTTTATGTATGTATTTCTAGTGACAATGTGACAGCTTTAGTGGATTGTGTAGTCTGACTTGCCCAGGGTGTAATTCCCAAGGTCGTAATCTAGACTAGAGCTCAACGTGAGATATAGGAGGATTTATTCTTCGGCAAGTTTTTAGAGAAAACTTGAGTCTGACCAGAATTTTTCAAAACTGGTATTTAAAAAAATATATAATCATATGACTGTAAATGGTGCCATGGTAATTATGGAACACAAAGAAAAATGGAAGAAAAATGACGTCATGCAATCTAGCAAAGAATCACAAATCTACCGATCGAACAATTACTACTATTTAGTTTTGCCGGTCTCCGCGAACTAGTTTAGTACTAACATATTGTCATAGATGGCACTTCTCGTGTATGCAGATATTAAAATGCTTTTCTTTTCTCTCATTAATGTTTTAAAAATCTTATTTATGGACATTCATAATCAAAAATGGCTTAATAATATAATGTAAAAATATCATTTTTTTAAATGAAATGTATAATATAACGTTGTATTTGTGAAATGAGTCATTTATGGCGGCTGTGAAAAGTAACCTCTTGCAAGTTGATAATACGATAAGAGATTACGTTGTTGTCTAATACGTACAAAAAGTGCGTAGTTAATGTTAACTTACAGATTTCTACTATAATTCCGGGAAATGGTATCTTGTTATCTACCAAGAACTGTATATTTTACGGTTGATACCGTGCAATGTATTCACAGTCCTAGTCTTATGAAATGAGATAATGTATAAAAATAACACATGAGAGACATCTCTGAGGCGGCTGAAAACGATTATATTAAGGAAGAACTATATGGAACTATATTCACTGGTAGGTCCACCGCAATGTCTATTGCTCCCGCCACACAGCAGGGTAAATGCACTGTTGTATTTCTGATTGAAGGACATTGTAGCCAGAGTAACTACTGAACTTATTGTTACTTTACATCTTATGTCTCAAGGTGACGAGCGCAGTATTATGCCAAGTATTGCTTTGTAATTCAAGTTGTTTGGTTTTCCTAATGTTCATGAGTGTTCATATCGCTTACCATCAGGTGAACGGCATGCTCGGCTCGCCATTCATTCATGGGCGTAGCCACGGTGGGGCAGGGTGGGGCACTTGCCCCACCCTGGCTCTGGCTTCTAAGGTACCTACCTAAACAAATCCAAAAAAAAATATCTAAGTAAAGTACTATCTATAGATAGATATAAACCTCTAAATTGACTGATTAACAAATTGGCATACTTGTAGATGGATGATTTCGTGGTGTAGGAAGGTGAGCAATAAGAAAATATTTTGTTCAAATCGAATTATACATAAAAGAATATATTATCAAGACTGCGACTGAAAACGAAGCCGGGTGCTAGTTTTAGTGACTATAAACACATCATCTATCAGCCAAAGGAAGTCCACTGCTGAACATAGGCCTCCCCCAATGATTTCCATAGTGACCTGTTGTAGGCAGCCTGCATCCAGCGACGTCCCGCGACCTTTACCAGGTCTTCTGACCACCTTGTAAGTGGACGCTTTCCGCTACGTGGCCTCGTTTCGAGAACTTTTTGTCCCCATCGGCCATCAGTTCTTCGCACTATGTGCCCCGCCGCTGGGCTACTCCGGTTACTTTAGTTCTCCTACGAATCTCCTCATTTCTGATTCGATCTCGTAGTGAAACCTCAAGCATAGTCCTCTCCATAGTTGAATGACTTTGAGCTTCCTAATAAGGCCCATAGTGAGAGACCGCGTCTCGGTGCCGTATGTCATCACTGGTGACACACAACTATCGGAGACTTTCGATTTAAGGCACTAAGGTATTTTGGATGAGAAGACGTTGCGTAGTTGAGCTCTCGAAGAGAACGGGACTGAAGGACTTTCAGTATCGGCGTTCCGCCCAGTTTCAAAAGCTCTAAAGTGATTGCGTCCTCACCTGGTGCCTTGTTGTTCTTAAGTTGCTTCAGGACCATCTCAATCTCACACAGGCTAATGTCCGGTATATTATCGCTGTAGTGTCGGATCAACTCAGCTTTCGAGTCTTCGGCCGAGCTAACAGTAGGTTCGGCAACCGAGGTGTAAAGCTGTCCGTCGAACCTCTCGATCTCCCTTAATACCTCTGCCCTCGTTGACACTACGCGGCCGCCCAATAGACAAGTCTCTTGCAAACACTTTGGAGCCTCCGTTCCACTCAATTGTCTCTTTAATGCTCACAGTATTATGAGTAAGGACATCGTGTCGCAAGGACTTCCAGATCAGTCTATTGAGCCGCCGGTATGCTCTACTTTCGGCCATGATGTCAAGTGTATGGATCGAGAATTTTTGTGATCTATCTCTACGGCGAGGTCTAAATTACTTAAATCCCACCGAATGAATGCTTCGACAAAACCGCTGTTTAGCACGTCCACTGCTAGGTTTTCACTTAGAAAATCAAAGCAATTTGCTAGTTCAAGTTCAAGGTCTCGGGGCTTTGGATATGGGCGCGAGTAGGTTGGAGCGTAGACTTCATCTAGCGACGCCTTTCTAATTGGTCATTGATATTCAATCAAATATAGCGAAATGTCGGACGCCCGTCTACAAGGTAGACGGACGACCTGGCTAAAGTTGCAGGAAGTCGCTGGATGCAGGCCGCTTCCAACAGGTCGATGTGGAGATCCTTGGGGGAGGCCTATGTTCAGCAGTGGACTTCCTGTGGCTGAGATGGTGATGATGATGACAATTCAATGTGCCTCTAACCATTCGGTGATCATTACTAGTTTTCACCCTGTTGATCACAGAGACATCACTGAACATTCGTCTATTCGCCGTTAAGATGAAATCTATCTCGTTTCTCTTAGAACCGTCAGGACTCAACCAGGACATTTCCTGTGAGGCAGCTTCTGGAAAAATGTGATCATCGCAAAGAGTCCCTCTTCCTCTAGAAAGACGGCCAGCCTCTAACACCTGGGGTTCCGTTGCCCATGTCCAAATCGCCCTATTTTCAACTCTGCATCGCTTGTCATGCCCAACTTTGCGTTTGAAATCGAACCCATTGAAAGAAGTAACTGAACAGTTAACTTTGTATGTGTTATTTTTGATATATTTTTTTTATGTTTGAAAAAAAAATGAAAATGAAAATCTTTTATTAAAATACAAATTTTATGGGAGGCAATTAGCAATAGCAGAAATATAGAGCATGCTTAGGCTCCAAAAATAACAAGGTGGTGATGTTAATTTGAAATAGGAATAATACCCATTGCTAGATAGGAGCATCCCTGACCACACTATAAACACTTTGAAACTAAAATTTTCGCAAAAAATATGACAACTTTTTTGTGATTTTTTAAATATCGTCGTGTTTAGGTAACTGGTAAATCTATAGTTTTTGCTTAAAAATAATTTTAATTCCTTGCGTACCATAGCGCCTTTAGAAATAAAACGGTGTACTTCCCTTTTTTTTTTGCAAAATTTTTAGTTGTATTGGGTCTGAAGTCAGTTAAACTGCCACCCGGCTTCGATTTCGGTAACACACTTGATATACCTTGTAGATACATGGTGCTATAGTGTGTAACCTTTTTGTATGAAAAAATAACCGAGGTGAGACAACAGGTATAGTTTGCTATTTAAATATTATTTTAAATTTCTGCCCCACCCTGAGATCATGGCTGGCTACGCCCATGCATTCATTGCAATAAAAAAATGGAATTTGGAATATTGCTCCCATCATACCATCCACGTCACGTCACGACACCACCTTGGAAAGCCACCACAGTACGTTTCTCCCAATACTTTTGACCACGTACAAGAAATCGCTGGACCAATTGCCATCAGCAGCATTTCCGGAAAATTACGACCTGACGACCTTCATAAAAGAGCGTATTCCCACCTTAAAGGTCGGCAACCCATTGCTATGTCCCAGGGTTTTGCAGATGTTCATATGCGGCGGTGATCACTTACCATTAAGTGAATCGTATGCTACTTTGCTATAATATAACAAAAATTAAGATCTTCGAAATATATGGAAATATTTAATTTTATGTGTCTACCACTACTAAATACATTAACAAATAAAAAATTATAATGAACATAGTATGTTAGTGAACCACACATTGATAAATATGGTTTAAATTCAAACATAATGGTTTTAGTGCATCTCCTATAGACATTTTTTCATTTTCGGAATATAAACACATTCTGCTTATTTTTCTGTAAATTTTTACGCGAAAAAGTATCCTGGCACATAGTTTCATATGTACCTCGAACACAATTAAACCAAAAATGTCTGTGTTATAAAAAAATATCTAATAATTTGTTGCGTTGTTCGGTAGCACATTTTAACAATAATATTGTTATGTAGGATTGATCTTTTTATCGCAAATGTTGTAAAAACGTACATTTGATATAATAAAAAATATACGACAAAAGGTTGTTACACCAAATAAATTTTGCACACAATAGCGTAAATCGTATTATAGATCATAAATAGACTTTTTTTATAAAACTCCCTTTGTTGAGTGTAGAAGCAAAAAATATTTAAATTAATATTTGGAAGGAAAAACGTGACGTGAGAAACGTTACCTATGTCGTGATATAAGATTTTTTTTAATAATTTGAATATACTTTGCACTTTATCTTAAACAAATTAGGGGATCCTAGGATTGTAAACGAATCTTAGTTATGGTGTGGGCTGTAGAGACATCTAGCGGAACATGCATGAATTACTTTTTGTGTCAGTGATTCTAATATCCATGCCATACTGTACTATTCACCTTTATCATTTATGGATTACATACTCGTCCATCCACAATATCCAATTAACCAAAGTGGCAACTAATGTATGCATACACTAAATATTTAATTCCACTCATCAACACCAAGTTCAAGGTTCAAGGTCGCGACCTTGGCATTGACCGCACGTGTGTGACCGTGAGTAGGAAAACATCACAATGAACGGTAACTAATCCGTTTGTGCACACCTGCTCACAAATTAATTTTGATATGCTGGGCTTTTGTAACATCATTGATAGTTTCATTCAGTTTGATTTGGTAGGGATTAGTAGGTCATGAGGTAACCTTATGAGTAAGGTAAATGAACACACATAGTCCTCACTCCTGACCCTACACTAAGATCGTGTCTTGTGTCGTGGATATCAGGAACTACGAGAGGCTTTTCAGTCTCAAATACTCAGACCCGTAACAAATACTCGTGGTTCAAAAACATTTATCTCGGCGCGGGGATCAAACCCGCGGCTTCTCACACAGTCTTCACAGTCGACAGTTCACGTGCTTTACGTGACGACCAAATACTCCACGAAGGCTGATATAATATCTGATACAACATAACAGACGCCAGATCATCAATACATCTAATAATTTATCTGAAGGAAATCCCGGGATGTTACTCTATACTTCGACACGAAATTCGAATCTGTGGACGTTGGACGTTAACATATAACGTATTTTAATGTTTTTCCCTCCCAGATATAAGATTTTGATAGTGCATAAAGAAGCTAAAGTTGATTCTGGTCGGAATTTTAGAAGTTTCACTGTGTTAATGAAAGCAGACATTAAATTATCGTAATCGGTCAGCAATTTAATAAACAAATAATTATGTATAAAATTAATTTTAAGCTTGATATGATGGCAGCGTTTATATATTTTCAATGCAATAAACTGCACTTATAAATTTTATCCTACGAGGATCATCCAGTACTACGTTCCAACTAGCCTCTCTGAAAATATGAGTAAATCTCTCTTTATTACCGCTCATTCGCGTATCTTCATATTGCCGTGCAGTGGACGATAACATCATGTATTGTAGAATGTGCATTAATAATTGAACAGCTAAAAAGGATTTTTATGGCCAGTAGGTACATCGCTGATATAAATCTTGTGCCGTGGATATTGGAAACTACGAGATATTTTTCGGTCTAGCAACAGACCGAAACAAATATTTGTGGAAAACACAAAATTTGGCCCGCTGCTTGAACTCGCGATATATCTTTTCACAATTGGCGTAGGGGGGCTATTGTATGATCCGGAACGAAATTCGAATGATTGAACGTTCAAAGTCTGAAATAAGTTATACATTTTCCACTTCTAAGTCCGGCCTCACACATCCAGAATAGCTATCTGAATTCATAATCTGAATTGCTATGCTTACTTCAGAAAGCCCGGAATACCATACAATATCAAGAAACCACACACAATCAGATTTTTTCAAATTATGATTTTCTCAGATCGTTATTAATGATACTGACGAGCGTTCTGAATTCCGCGTCGGACTGAATTCATATAGCAATTCTGGATGTGTGAGTCCGGGCTCAAAATCAAGACTATTTAGTCTTAACATTTTCTCCGAGCTTAGTCCATGGCTACGAGGTTAGGATTGGAATATTTTGTGGAGTACATACTAGGCATATTCTTACAATTTTACTTACGACGACGTTTGAACATTCGATTTTCGTTTCGGAACGGAGAATAACCCCCATAAACTAACTGCGCCACGTAGATTCAACATCATCATCATATCAGCCACAGGAAGTCCACTGCTGAACATAGGCCTCCCCTAAGGATCTCCACAGTGACCTGTTGGAAGTGGCCTGCATCCAGCGACTTTCACACATTATATTAGAAATTCCACACCAAACAAGACTATTTTCACCACACCAATTAATTTCTTGTAATTCCCTAGGCCGTATAGATTCGTATTTCAAAGCTTCGATAAAGAGAATAATAAAAATATTGCGTAATCGCGTTGTTAATCTTAATCTTGAGACTGAACAATAAATTCTGACGGTTATCAGGGTTTTAACTGCTGGTTTATTGGCGATACGTCATAAAGGCAGTAAAGATTATAAGTGGTCGTTTGTTTTGTCTGTATTTGGCATTGAACCTTTTTTATACCAATATGTAGTAAATTAGATACAGTAAATATTAAATAGTAAGACACATTAAGATATAGATTAAACAAACGACGTAGCCAATATTACAATTATTCGCAAAATGTAGAGCCGACAGACGGTAGAGGTAAAAACAACAAACATAAAAGTACATAATATACCAAAAGTCTCCTGCAAATGTGATGTGTGTGTGACAGTGTAGTTCATTTAATTATTTTTATATTGAGTCTAATAAATCTCGCTATATTTATAGCATAACTATGTTACTGTATCTCGAGATTTTTTTTGTTAGTAATATAGGTTTTTCTCAATGGAACATAAGAGTTATCACTAATAACAAGATATTTATGTACTTAAATAAATCTCTTAATTTTTTCCGCTATTTGTCAATTCTAGTCGTGTTGTAGATCAACTAATGTAAAACATTTACAGACACTTACATTGCACTGACGCGGCCGTATCCCCGTGGAAAGATTTCGTTTAAAGTGTGCCAAATGATCCGTGAAGATTAATGGTCGGCCCGTTCCATCCTTCCAGATAACACAATGTTACTTGTAAGTTCACGACGTTTGATTCTAGGCGTATTGACTATTGATTCAAATGGAATGTGGAATAGATGGAACTTACAATAGACGTATAGGTCCTAGTCTGTAATTTCATAAATAAATAAAATACACCCCAATAGTCATATACATACACTGAACTGCTTGACCCCACACTAAGACCGAGTCTTGTGTCGCGTGTATTAGGAACTACGGGAGATTTTTCTTTCTCACAAACACCCAGACCGGAAAAAAATGCTTATATTTCACACAAGCATTTGTCTCCTGCGGGGATCGAACCCGTGGCCTATTGTTTCACAGCCGGGCGCCGGCGTTTAACCAACTGCGCCACGGAGGCTGTCTGTATGCTCAGCTTTGTTTAAATTAAGTACTCAATTTAAAGGATTTTTGCACAGTGACTGTATTTAGGGTTATGAATAAGTTACGTGAAAAAAATCATAAATTCTCAAAGTTTAACTAACAAATAATGTATTTTCTTGTTGAAATATTGATTTACTTTTGTGCGTGAGTTCGGTTACTAGATAGAGTGTGCCATATTAATCTCTGAGATCTCTCCCAAATCCCACTACTCACACGATAAAGTCCTCACTTATTCTTTACGACTGATACTTAACCCATAAAACTAGGTGCATTATTTACTATAGCCAGAATATAAGGTTGTACCTAATCGAACTTTCTTATCTTAAGGAATTACACGCCATTTATTGCTCTGATCGTTATTAATGTCGTTGTAATAAAATTCTCTCAGCTTCTTTGCAATAAAGTATACGACTATGTAAACTGTGCCTTTTATGAGCGGTATAAATCTGATTTCAGGTGTATCTTTTAATCTGAATATTTATTTATTTATTTATTTATGCTTCATATACAATAATGTATAAAGGCGGACTTAATGCCTAAGGCATTCTCTGCCAGTCTACCTTTGGTTGGTGCAGAGAATATGTCCTCCAAATAAAGATTTTTTTGAACTAGCGGCCCGGCCCAGCTTCGCCCGGGTACAAATAGATTTCTGTCCAATAATATGTACGTATTATACATATAAACCTTCCTCTTGAATCACTTTATCTATAAAAAAACCGCATCAAAATCCGTTGCGTAGTTTTAAAGATTTAAGCATACAAAGGGACATAAGGACAGAGAAAGCGACTTTGTTTTATATTATGTAGTGATATGTCACAGTCGCTGAGCGGATGACTAATATATCAGTCCGCCCCGTGACCACGAACGCTGTAAAGTAATCGAAACGACGCATCTTGCATGGGAAAGGAAGTAAGGTAAACAAATGTAAATATTTAATCAAAATAATGAAATCCGTAAAAAATATTTTAAATCAATGAGTAAAATTCGCATAATTTAACAAACTATTAATGTAATTGAGAATTATAAAACTGGCCAACTAAGTTATGAGTCTCTTGTCTGAAACTATGAAAATTCTCACAGGAAACCAATATTTATATTTTTCATTATTTCCTGAACTAAAATAACTCATGAATTTTAGAAACCTAAACTAGCTTCTACGACACATAAGACAGATAACTTATTGACAGAATCAATAAGTAATACTGAATATATGTACAATACGTGGACCAAATGAAGGGAATTTAGCGGCTACGTATCTTATTTCCCTTCTGATACGACGACAAAATTTATAAAAAATAATTAAGCTTGTCAACGGACCTGTTTCATTGTATTGGAAAAATAAAAATTTACAAACTTTGCTCCCAGTTCGCTTGGCTTTCAATACTTTCATGAGATTAATCAGAAATTGTCTAAAAACAAACATGGCCGGCTCTCGAAACTCGTCGTAACAAAGCAACTTGGGTAATTAATCTCCATTTTATTATAGAACAAAAGGAACAATGGTACTCCTTGTTGATATAAAATTAAGCTTCATTTTTTTTTGTTTTTCACGTTTGTGCAGTTGACCAGAAAAAAATGGTGTTTTAATAAAATTTTCGTTTGGAATTGTAGAGTATTTCAATTTTGTTACTTCCAATAGATGGTGCAACTTGTAAGTAAATCTGTGAAGTAAATGAAACTTGAAATTATATTGAAGGCAAAATCTTTTTCATCTAAAATATTTGAATATAACGGATGCGTATTATAATATGCTTTCAACTCGAAAAAATCTTCTTGTTAAGAAGCAGGTTCTTGTGAAGTGCGTGGTGGCCTTTTGGTTAACTGACTACAAACGGTTGCCAACATGTTCACGGTGGTCGCGGGTTCGAATACCACGCACTACAATGGTGAAGGAAAACATCGTGAGGAAACCTGCATACCATGGTGATTTATAAAAATGTATATGTTGTGTAAGTCCGCCAAGCCGCACTAGGCCAGCGTGGTGTACTATATGGCCTAACCACTCTCTATAGTACTTACGATTGTAGAGTAGGCCCGTGCCCTGCAGTGGGACGTATATGGGCTGATACAGGAGGAGCAGGTTGACTTTTCCTGTAGAACGGCGGGCGCGTCACGTCGGCTCGTCTCTCCAATGGCAAAAGAGTAAACATACCATCAAATATTACGATATCTATAACTGTTTGGCTATACCATAGGGATATAGTAAAACATATACAACCAAACTAAGTTTATATATGAACGCACATCAACCCACTGCTGGGTGTAAGGCAAAGGCCTCCTTAATTGCACGCCACTTTTCATTTTCTGTGCCAACGGAATCTAAAAAAATTTTGGTTTGGACCATTTGGTCTGCCTCATAGCTGTTGTGCCTCGCACTTTATTTAATTATCATTTATTTGTGTGGACATTTTGTCAGGAAAGAATGTTGTAACTTCCGAACTACGACAATTGTCTATAATGTAGCGAGTCAAGTGGATAGTGATGTGTACTGCTGACCAAGTGTTCGGTCAGGAGTGGGATCAAATGGGTCCTTGCGGTCGTCACGCCCTCTGCCCCTTTGCATAATGTTGAGTTTCCTACAATTTATGGCTTTAGCTTTGGCTGTGAATTTTCCTGTTACTAAATGTATTTCGAAGAAGAAAATTTTAATATTTGAATAATGATGCAGCGTAGATTTTTTAAATTTGGAATTGAGTAAATAATTTTTACAACATACGCAAGATTTTTCGGTCTATAAACACTGACATCCAAAACCGATACTTATTGCGGTTTGTAATTTTAGTAGAAAAATAAAACTCAAAACCTTAATGTGTTTTAAATAACATTCACTCACTTTTATTTATTTATTTTACACTGCCCTCTCTTTCTCCTTCTTTTAAATCCATCCCATGGTTGTCTGTAAGACATTGCTTTAAGCGATAAGACCGCCATTTGTACTTTTTTTTTTTTAATTTCTGTGTGTTGTATTATTTTTTATGTGTACAATAAAGATTTAAATAAATAAATAATAAATAAATAATAATTAAGTAAGTGGTAAGTAAGCAATTTCTATCTATATCTATATCAGCCCATATACGTCCCACTGCAGGGCACGGGCCTACTCTACAATCGAGGTTACGATTGAGAGTGGTTAGGCCATATAGTCCCCCACGCTGCAAGCAAGCAAGTAAGCAATTTATTTGTCAATAATTTTTATATTATTTAATTAATAGAAACACTGCCTGTGTTTTATATATTGTTAAGAATTCCAGTTTAAATTTAGATTAATAAAAAAAAATCGCCCATGTTTTCCAAAATTCAAAAATAATTAACTCATAAATTAAACAGAAGTGACTCTATACTGACTGTTGCTGCGTAAGCTGAAAATGTCACTGTCACTCTTGGTTGCCCTAAATAACAGTGACATCCAAGTAAAGATACGGCCACAGTGTACAGTTGGGCTACTTCCTGATTAATTAATACAAAATTATGAAATAATTCTCCACTTTTAAATAGCCCTGTATAATTAATCAGATGGTTTCACTACACTAGTTCAGCAGCAATACCTTTTAGAAGACTAGTGTGAAAGGAACTATTTTAGTATAGCATTTCTTTCACTCCAAAAGCGTGCTCTACACCAAAAAATTTGCACGGCCATAATAGGTTTTCAATACTTTCGGGCAAAAGCTGTTATTCCATTAACAACAAAGCTTTTGTTAATATTTAAAACCACCTCTCTTTGTATACACACATTTAAATGAGTATCAATGAGGCATTTATACATTTAGAGCCTGGGTTTATCTACAGTGGTTACCCAAGATACAAACTTGGCTTACTGTGGGAACTATGTATCACTATAGCAGCAATATAATATGTAAAACCAAAAATATACGCACCTACTAGAACATTCTATAATGTTAGTCCCAACTGAATCCCAAAAAACTTATCTCTTTTCTCTTCTTTATTATGGTTTATTAATATCATAATAATTTTCGACTGGGTATACATAAATACAATTTACATAGGTACTCATTTTCGCAAGAGGATGGGTTTTCTAGTAATATTAAATTTAATTAAATTACATTAATTCTTAGAAACTGAGTGCTAATGGCTTAATTATTTTCATAACAAAGACATTGAAGATCTAAACAAGAACTGAGTTTAAGAATATTCCAAGTATAATAGGTACCAGATATTTTCGACCTGAAATATGATTTATGGTCAAGTAAATATTTAGCAGTGGTAACACGTAATGACCAAATCATTCATATTTTGTGTTACCCTGCGTGGTGCGTTTGTGACCGCGGCCTAATGTCGTTATAAACGTGACAAGGCACGGGTTTTGCTGATGATTTTGGCAATTATGTCTAGATGGTCACTTTATAATTAAACTTGATGGCAGAGAATGGTTATTCGTGTAATATTATTTGAAATTGACGTATTTTTATTCGGCTGTAGGAGGGGATAAGTGTACTTTCCTGCTGCAGTGTGTACCTCAAATTGCTCCATAATAATCCTGGTACGGGATTTTGCTATATTTTTACCAGAGTGGTCCTTTTTACTAAAACAAAATATCAATACAAAACCTTAGGTTCTTCTTCTTCGTTACACTTCTGGCGGAGCGGTCGTTCTTAATCGATGATGTTACTCGCCGCACGATCTCTCCCCATCTGTCTCTGTTGTTGACAGTCGGGTTCATTTGTTTACAGGGCCTCCCACTGCAGTTTTAATTTGGTCAGTCCACGTTATTAGTGTTCTACCACGAACTAACATAAGGTACCTTATAGTAAAAATAATTCCACGTGATACCCAACAACGTAGATTCCCAATGCCACTACAATGAAGATATAAAGCAAAGATAATGATAAAATAATGCAAGTCTCTTCAACTAGGATGATTTTATCATTAACCACGGGAAGTTGTTTGGTATCATTTAACAATTACTATGTTTTTATCTTATGAATATGATTATGATCATGTGACCAGTGTCGCAATCTTGACGCTTTATTTTATTCATAACTGCACACAAAAAAGGAAAAACTTAAACTACTTATCTACTTCAATTGTTTTTAACAGTATATTTTAAAACTCTTTTTGCTAAAGAAACGGGCACTTAAATTAGCTAGGTAAAATTTTAATAACGCTATGTTATGGGCTGTAATATACGCTATATTGCATGCTGTAATAACAGCATAACATGTGGATGCTATTGTTATAATTTGAAGATTTGTATAAACCACGTTTTATATTATGTATAATAAAACGCTTAAAAAAATGATGAATAAAGAATGTGTTAATATTCACAACGAAGGTTAAAAAAGGGTTTTATTAAATTTGACGATGATCTGCATGTTATTTTAAACATTCTGGCATGATTACTTAGATCTTAAATTCAAACTTTTTAAGCGATACTTAAAGGCCGGTAAAATTTTACCTCACTTGAAGAAAGTTGTTAGCAAACTTATGTTTCTCAGCCGCCAAATATGACCAATGTATCAAGAGACCGGTACAGTAAAAAAAAGACAAGGTTTAGAAAGAAACGATACACAGAACCACGAGATGACCGCTTTTTCATTAGTCATTCGTTTGTGCAAAGCTTACGTCATCAAGTATGCACCTAAAGAAGAGCCTTGAAGAAGAGTAGTACAAAGACGGTGTGAAGGAGGTTTCTGGCTGCCAATATATTCAGCTACCGCCCGGCCCAAAGTCCACACTAACTCCGTGAGCAGCGTATTGCTATACTTTAGTTTGCGCTAAACTGTGCATGGACTCAGAAGGCAGGAATAAAGAATTGCTTTCTGAAGAAGCTTGAATCTATTTTTGCGGAGAGGACCAACTCCAGCGACTGCTGCGCCTGCCAGAGAAACGCGATGCGAAAGTGTGTTTCGAAGAAATAACTCCTTATGTTTTGTACAGGAATTATTTGACATTGCGTACTGGGCTAGTTTGCATAGAAAATGGGATATTAAAGACACGGTGGTACCTAACGGAAGTCTTAATTACACAGGCAAAACCTGCAGCGACTTCTTTACTCCAGTTTTGTGGACGACAATGCTCGCGCTCACAGTTCGGGCGACGTGGATGCGTACTTGCAAGAAGTTGAGATCTTGGCCTCAATCCAATTGAGCATGTCTGAGATGTTCTGCATCCTGTTTCCTTAGCGCTATGACCTGTCCTTCTTCAAACGAGTCTTAAAGAGATTACCTACTCTCCTTAAGAGAGAAGTGACTTTGTTGTATTGGACCCCTGGCACTGCGAAGGTCTATGAGCAGCGGTAGCTGCTTTCTGTCAGGCAGGCCGCTAGCTCGTCTGCCTATAATGGCAATAACAAAAAGTCCTGCTCCACAAATATCAGGCAGCTAAAAAAGTACCTAGTTGCAGAAGAGTGGGAACGTACATATTCCAGAAAACGTTATTAAAAATATCATGGAAAGCCCGCCCAGATGGTTAACAAACACTCGATACTTGGTTATTACGATTTGCAACTTTATCACTACATAGTATAAAACAAAGTCGTTTTCTCTGTCCCTATGTCCCTTTTATGCTTAAATCTTTAAAACTACGCAACGGATTTTGATGCGGTTTTTTTTAATAGATAGAGTGATTTATATGTATAATACGTATATATTATTTTACAGAAATCTATTTGTACCCGGGCGAAGCTGGGTCGGGCCGCTAGTTTAATAATAAAACGATCCGACCACATTAACGCGTTATCTTTTGCGTCCAACATAGTCTCATTACACGTACACGACCGGACAATCCGAACAACACGCGTTCGGGCGCCACAAGGTGGTAGACGGTCTGTACTATGAAACTCGAGATTTTTTTCTTTTAAACCTAATCGGTACTCATTTCAGATGCAGAAGTCATTTCAAGACTTCAAAAATTCAGTCGACTGTCGGCCACCGCGCGCTACACTTGCTCTGACTTGACTGTGCAAACTACGCGCGCGCAAAACCCAAAAATAATAAGCAATATTAACTTAACCATTATTGTTTCAAACGTGCCATAGAACAATAATGACGGAACCAAAAAATTCAGAAGTATACGGCAGTGTTTTGGACGGTGTCACTGAGAAAGGGGGGGCTTTAGAATCGCCAAACGAGAAATTAGCGACTGAGTATACTGTGTACCCTATAAGGTGGCTCGTTCTTTTCACGTTTGTGTTTTACTCTGCATCTAACGCGTTGCATTGGTTACAATACAGTATCATACAGGACGCTGTGGTAAAATACTATGGAGTTTCTAGTATTATGGTGTACTGGACCTCCATGATCTACATGATTACGTACATACCGCTGATATTTCCTGCTAGTTGGCTTTTGGATAAGACGGTAAGAAAATTTATTGTATCTTTATAAATAAAATTAGTAACAAATAAACATTCGTAACTGAAAATATCATCATAATCCACAACCTGTAGGATAACCGCTGGATATAGGTCTCTCTCATATCATGCCATTTTTCTCTGTTTCTTGTCAACCGCATCCAGATTCAGCCTGAGACTTTTACAATGTCGTCGACCCATCTTGCCGCCGGACGACCGACCGAAAATATTTTAATGTTTAATCAGCTGTCGCAATACAGACTTGTATACAAAACTGCGATGCGACTTTGCATCGTTAAAATCTACGACTCATCGCAAGAACTTGTGAATTCTTTGTTTCTTTTTCCTGTACCCCTTTAGCTATTTAGTTTAACATTAACGTTCAGTAAGGTCGACAGTTGTCGAAGGAATGATATGCGAAACGTCGAAGGGAGACGTCTTGCTGCAAGAAATTGCAGTGCAGCAGTTCATATCGCAGTTTTCTGCGTTACTAATTCACGTCAGACATATTTTTAAATTAATATATATTCTTGTATCGTGTACAAGTAAACAAAGTATAACTTAAACAAAGTAAACAGCTGTGCTGTCGCGTTTCGTTCGGTGAGTGATATTTCCGGATGCCCAATACCCCTTTCCTCGTCCCATCCTTTTTTCTTTCCCGCTTCCCTACAAATTCTTCAGATCTACAGATCCGGCACCACATCCATAATGCAAGCGTTGGGTATGTTCATGAACCGCAGTGTTCACTCTCCATCAGGTGACCTGTTGCTCATTTCATCAGTGGAGTCAATATTTTTTTCACAAATTCATTTGTAACTATTGTAGTGTTTAGATTTTGGCTCTGGTCTCCCCTTTAATATTATGGGTAGTGATTAAACATTTGTTTTAGTAGTTTCCGCTATGATATGTCTAAGAATCCTGCTGAATTCGAACTCGCATCATTTCAGCTGACTCAAGGTTTATTACCTGAGATTTTACGGTAGATTTTGTTATCTTTCCAACACCGAACGTATTTAAATGGTGTCATTCAAATAATATTGTTTACTCTATGAATTTTCCCACGGCCACCGTATTATTATTGTGATTTCGAGCAAAAAGATTTACAAGAGATCCGTCGAGGTCACACGTTCACGTGCCGTGTTCTTTGGGACTGACAGAACCTAAATATGATTTGTGGTTCTTAAACTATTTACATCGAGTTTCTAAAATCATGAATCAAATATTTTAAGATTTAGTTAAAAAATATTCTTAACAGAAATCTGTAAAAATCATATTTACAATAGAATATACAGTGAGATGATTAATCGCGTTTATATAAATCATACATATGGTTTAAGTACAGATAGGTTACTCTATACACCGACACGAAGTTCGGATGTTGGTACGTTTGAAGCCCAAATAAAAAATAACCAACCACATACATAGTCCTGACCCTACACTAAGATCGAGTCTTCTGTTCTGGAAATCAGGAACTACTATCTTTACGGTCTCACAAACACCTAGACCCGAAAGAATTATTTGTGAGCCGCGCAATCATTTCTCTCAGTGCGGGGAACGAAACCGCGGCCTCTCGTTTTACAGGCGGCGTCTCACCGACTGCGCCACGGCGGCTACCAAAATATAAGATAAAAGACAATATAAGATAAAATATTCAAAGCTTATAAAATCAAAACAATTATCTATGAAACATATTTTTCACTCGGAACTTAGTCGATAGAGACGACATATTATAGAGTGTTGGAACATTTTGCAAAGTATTTAGGCATATTCGTACAGAGTTTCGTATGACGTTCAAACCTTTGTTCAAACATTCGTCGTCGTGTCGCAGTATAGAGTGAATCAATCGAAGCGTTAAAATTAAAATCAGTTTTAGAATCGCTATGTTAAACAATGCTACCATTACTTTGACAAACTTTTGAAACATGTTACAACTTAAATTGTTTCCTTTTTATATTTGGTTTTTCTTTATTGCTATTTTATTGATTTTCTTTTTAAAATGTTTTTTACATAGTTAAATACATCGTGTATTCAATAATATGGCAAAGTCATATTAAATGAATATCAAATTAGTAGTCAATTCGTGGTATTTAATACCTCTTTAAAAGTGCGTGGTGGCCTGTTGGTAAACGGACTACACGCGGCTGCCCACATGTTCACGGTGGTCGCGGGTTCGAATCCCAGGCCACACCTCTGATTTTTCGGAGTCATGTGTGTATTAACAGTCAATCATCAAGCACTAAAACTGTGAACGAAAACATCGTGAGGAAACCTGTATACCATAGCGATTTATAAAAAAAATCTATGGTATGTAAGTCCGCCAACCCGCACCAGGCCAGCGTGGGTGACTATATGGCGTAACCACACTCAATCTGTCGATTGTAGAGGAGGCCCGTGCCCTGCAGTAGGACGTATATGGGCTGATACACAATACCTCTTTAATTAAAAACATTAAAATAGGCACCATTTCAGCGTTTATTTGTTATTAATTAAAGCTACGTATTTTTTTTAAAGTGAGTAAAATATATTTATTTAACCATTTTTCGTATCTTCGAAACACCCTTTTGATATCATCTCTGCATCTCTTAAAAGTTGACTGGTGAAAAATGCCGACAGCATTATGTCCGCCTCCACAAAAAAATATAAAGTTTAAATAAATAAAATGTAAACTGAAAATATACTCGTTTTGTTAAATACATAAGATACAAAGTAAGAGATGTTTATTGTTTAGTAAACATTATCTCGTTAATACGTGTCTTAGTTAATTAATGGCTCTGATTTATTTATTACTCGTGTATAATCTTAAAACAGTGATAACAAACCGTTTCATAGAAACAATGTAAATGTATAGATAATGATTAGTTTAATTCTATTGCAGATAAGCTGCTATTACATTTATAAACGATTGTCATGAATGTAAAGTCTAGAGATTAATTTCAAAGTGCGTGGTGGCCTGTTAGTAACAAATCAAACATCAATTAGGATGGTGGTTGTGCCTACGAATCCGAGTGCACACCTCAAACTTTTCAAAACATTATCATGCAATTTTACAGGGCAAAAAAAAACAACAGATAGATCTATAAGCAATTACACTTTACAAATATACATGCTAGTAAAAAAAATATGTATATTTTAAGTTGAACTACAACCAGTAACTGTCATTGACTCGCTCATATGAATAAAAAAACCTGACCTTTCCTTAAACTTAAAACAACGCGCACTCAATCCAAAACGCAATCATCACAATCACAGCAGTGATTCAATAACAGACGGATGTATCACGAGCACACAAGGGTGCACAGGAAACTCACAGCACATTCATAAAGGAAAAGTGGAAAATCAGTCGACAGCCGGCCGCCGCGCGCGACACACGCTCCGGCTCGACTGCGCAAACAACGCGCGCGTAAAACACGACAATAATTAATCATAACTTAACTATTATTCTCCCAAACGTGCCATAAAACGACAATAATGACGGAAACTAAAAATTTAGAAGTATGCGGTAGTGTTATGGATGGGGTCGCAGAGAAAGGGGGGGTTTTGGAATCGCCAAACAAAAAATTGCCAACTGAGTATACTGTGTACCCCATTAGGTGGCTTGTTCTTTTCATATTTGTATTTTATTCTGCATCCAACTCAATGCAATGGGTGCAGTACAGTATTATACAGGATGCTGTGGTGAAATACTATGGAGTTTCTAGTATCATGGTCTACTGGACCTCCATGGTCTACATGATCACATACATACCGCTGATATTCCCCGCTAGCTGGCTTTTGGATAAAGCGGTAAGGAAATTAAATTCTTATGATTATAGTTTATCTTAGTGTTAATATTAACAAGCATTAAACTAGTAAATATATTAATGTTTAATCAGCTTTCGCAATAAAGTTATCTATTTAATATTAATCTATGTAAACAAATAAATATCGTAACACTATGTTTGCGTGGTGTTACAAACTCATGCCTTCATTGTTGAACCACAATTACTATGAACCAATAAAGAACTGCATCGAATTGTTGCCACTAGTTTTTTTTTACTTGTATTATATCTACACGTTGGCTAAATATATTGTATCTTTTATCGTATACATACAAGGAATCAATGTTAATAACCTTTAAGTTTTTGTTTACATTGATAAGTGAACAAGATAACAATTCGGCATGAATTATTTATAGTTTAATATTTGTATAAAAAACTACGCCAAATAACTATTATAAAACACGCATTTTACTCTTATCAACATAATCGTAAAAATATAATTAAAAAACCTAAACCCTGTTATTAGCAAATTCATAACCGGTTGCGGACTTGTAAAAAGAGGAATAGGACCCAAATTTAATAATAATAAAGATGGCAAAGATGGGTTCTAAGAAATTAACAAAGTATCTAGTAAAATGAATATGTGAAAACAAAAAATACGGAAGCTTATGATATTATAAATTCTGTCTCAAATGTTAACGTATTGCATGATCTGTTAGTTATTTACTACGCGTTTTAATTATATATAAATATATCGTATAATAACCGTGAATGTCGTAACAAGAAGGTCTTTGGTGTGTAAAGTCTGCTGACCCGCAATCGACCGATCTGGTGGACAATGCCTCCTCTTCATGGAACGATGTCGATTTTCAGAGAATGACGTACTTAAAGTGACCGTATATTCCTCCAAAAAGAAAACCAATAAAAATACACTTTAACGTTGCAAACATTCTTGCTCTGACCATTTTTTATTCAGTCAAATACAACATGCATACAAAAAGCGGTTTTGTTATGTAGAAATTTGGAAATACCCTTTACGTTTACTTTTATGGGTCGACTGAATCGTCATTCGGTGTCGAACCGGTTTACTCTTTGCAAAAACTCTCGCTTAAATTTTGCACAAGCAACTGCGTAATACTACTCGTTTCCTTAGCATTAAAATTTGAAAGAGTGTGTATGGAAATCTATTAAATATAACTGGTTTTAATGCAACTGTTGAATGTACATATTTGAACAGATAAAGAATTACTTTTATTTGTAGCGTGCACGATGTCCCGCGATTTATAAAATCTTGATGTTTAATATTTAGAATGTATTAATATTATATAATGAATCATAAATGTAATTTGATCACATTGCATATAATATGGTCCAGCATGTATCGCTAAAAGGTAAATGAAAAACAACACAGCTTGGATTTATTTCCTAAAAATTCCATTTCTGTCTATAGCCGTAACTGACACAAATCCTCTTCTAAAAAGGAATATTTAGTCTAATATCGAATGTTTAATCTGGTAACCGGAACTCAAGATCAAAGTTGTTGTAATCTAGCTTTAGATATGATCGTGTGGTAGGACTATTTATTTAATGTGGAATTGTGGTAGCAAATTGAGCGATTAGGTTCCATACTAAAACTTTCTTAATATAACTTATGATACCACTCAAAACTTTTAAACCGCTGTACATTGTTTCTTAATTATTGAAAAAGTTTTCTGGGTAGGTCCCACCACATTATCTATTTTTTCTGCCAAACTGCAGTGTAAATGCATTGTTTTGTTCTGGGTTGAATTGTAGCCAAAGTAACTAGTGGACATATTGAGACTTAACATCTTATGTCTGAGATGGCGAGCGCAGTGAAACGCCAAGTATTATCTTGTAAATAATGGTGGTGTTTATATCGCTTACCATCAGCTGAATGGCATGCCTCTCGCCCTTCATTGCATTATAAAAAAACTTAATATGTTACAAGGAAATTCTTAACACTTAAACACAACTGCTTACTTCCTCTTAACTACAGCTCTGACATCACACGAGTGAAATGATCATAATCTTAGATTAACAACTGTACTAATAAACATTACAGCTTGCATTACACCTAACACATTTATAGTTGTTACAAGATTTTTTAGAATGCTTCAGGAAATTGCTTTAGATTTTTTCTCGTGGTTTTCTACTTTAATAACGAGTACGGATTTTGCCCAGAGCTTTTCTTATGTGATTAAGTTTCTGATTAATTCCATAAATTATATATAGCCTAATTAAAATGCATACATACTAATTACATATAGCCTATATTTAATATTTCGTTCTGAGGCTATAATGCTGTAGAGTTTCGCCATTCTCCCTTCAGTACCCTTTGCGTGAGAGTAAAAAAATAAAATTTCGCATTTTTAAGTGGGTTTTCTTGATGTATAATTATATACCATAATATGTAGGAGAAAAAAAAGAGGAAAAGTAAAAAAGGCCCTTCAGTAAATTTGGAGTGGCAAAAAGATGACCGTGAAAATAGCGCTAAATTAAATATATAATTAACTTACTTAATTTAATCGATTTTGTCTAAACGGTGGGATAAAATATTATGATATTCATTTTTATTATTTTTTCTGTCATAATACAAACAAGCATTTTCAAAATCGTTGCGAGCGATGACTAATCTCAGTAACGCTCCACTAGAGATGCACTGGAGTGCGCGCTCCACTTCAGAACTCTTTACGCACTTTCCGCCCTGTTCATATATTTATTTCAATGGCTATACCGTTCAATTTTTATCGACTTTTGATGTATGAACATCTGACGCGACAGGGTACAGGGTGTATGTGGTTTTAATTAATGTCATTATATCATAAACTTATATTAATCTTATTACGCGCAGAATTTATTTGAACACCTACTTTAGTTACCGAATTATTTCGTCCCTTTCGAACGACTTTTCAAATTCAGTTTGAGCGAAGAAGACAAAACAATCTTTAACTGAAATTAGTTTATTATCCGTCTATAAACAAGGCCAGCAGTATTTATCTAACACCTTGAAATATGTAAATTGGTTATAGAACGGATACTCATTACATGCTTGTGTTACAAGAAAACCGACATGACTGTGACCCTGGCATTGCAAAAGACCTTAACAGGGTACTACTTACTATCACCAACCGTATGTATTGCAGACAATAGAAAAATGTTACTGAGCGTATTGTACTCTATATGAACGGTACTTTTCTTAATATCAGGTATATTGACATTATTTTAACGAACCAGCAGAAAAGAAAAGATCCTACTATCCACCACATTGTAACCAACATTTTTAATCACAACATCTTAACGTGACATTTGCCTTGTTAAGGAAAACTTATATCAGGCAAAATTAATAATTACCACGAAGCGAAGGAATACCTAGACATAATTGGACACTGATGAAGAAACGACGACATAATAACCACCCGGGACAAAGAAACGATAATCCCATTTCTAATTTTCCGCTCTAAATTCTTACATTAAGGACTCTGCATTTACGGACACTGGAATAACTATTAAGGGTCCGACGCACCCACTCTCGGTTCGCTGATTTGTATCTTCTAATTTAGTTCCCTTTGTTATATTTTGTTTGTACAAGAACTGAAAATAGCCGTATTTGAAAATATTTTTGTGCTTACCTCTTGCAAAATTATGTTTGTATATTTCAATTGTTTTAGGAAATTTAATTGCGTCTCGAAAGTATTACGACGAACAACAATTCAACATTTACGTAATAGTTATTTATACAGACAGCCTCAGTGGCGCATTTGGTCACGAGCAGGCTGTGAAACGAAAGGCGGTGGGATTAATCCCAGCCTCGAAAAAAATATTTGCACACAAATTTTTGGTTCGGGTCTGTGTGTTAAGAGACAGCAAGGTCTCCCGTAGTTTTCAATTCCTATGACAAAGACTTGCATCTTAGCGTGGAATAAGGACTATGTCACAATTACTTGTATTTATTTGCATCAAAACAGGTTCAGGTTTAGTACTTGGTTCAGGTTCTTCCAACAGGTCAGTGTGGAGATCCTTGGGGGAGGCCTATGTTCAGCAGTGGATTTCCTTTGGATGAGATGATGATGATGATGATTTGCATAAAATCTATGGTAAAATAAACCTAAAGGTAAAATAAACCTGTTAACACTCAAAACATAGTGTTTCAATACAGCGTGTAATAGTTATGACTCTATGAATACAAGTGTCGTTAAGTCAGCAAAACTATTAATTTCACATTACAATGGGCAGCGATATCGCATCGTGAATGGCTTGACGTGTCGACGATACACTTCGATTGTTTGTTGAATAGACTGTTCACAACTGTTATGCAGATGCTTATTTGTCTTCTTGTTTCTCTGATTTTATACTAAGTTGAGTGATTAAGTTTACAGTCGTTTATCTACTGTTAGTTGTACTCGTAGTGTCTGCTAGTAATCTTAATCCTATAGATCAGTGGTTCCCAAACTTATTTTGTCTACTGCCCACTTTGAGAATAAATATTTTTTTAGCGCCCCCATTTTTTCACCTATATGATATATGAACTACGCGGAGAGAAATATAGAACGCCCCCATTTTCTTTCTGGGTCTCTTACCGCCCCCCTTGAGACCTGCAGCGCCCACAAGGGGGCGTTATCGCCCACTTTGGGAAAGACTGCTATAGATGATAATGATTCATAAGTTTAAGTGATCTATTCACGGCCTTGCATATTTTTACGAACATTATCCGCCATTGGAAGCCCTGTGTCATGCCTTTACTAAGACATTTTCAACCACACGTCTACTATGATATTTTCAGGAACGTAAGATTTTTCTGAGGTAGATTTTTATTTTTTTTCAAATGTTTAATTTTGTTATCACATTTTTCATGTTACTTCAGATGAGCTAACATGTAAAACCTTATGAATGTAATCTTCTAGGCTCTAGGGACTAGTAGCAAAGAAAGTGCTTCTAAAGGAACACGAAGTCTACACTCAACGACATCGAGGCAAGTTCTGATCTCAATTTTCGTGCATTTTACGTGTAATTATATTTCCTTGTAATTTCAGCTTAAAACTAGCGAGGATTTTTTGTAAGTCGTATACAATATATGTTATTCGTCTGGACGCCGATTTTTCTTACATAATAACCTACAGTTGCTAGGAGCAAAAACTAACTGCTATTTGTTAAAAACAATTTGTCATCTTTTCGCCATTGCTTTTCGTTTCAAATGAGTGTGTAGTTTATGCAAAGTGTCACTCCAAATTGTTTTGTACGAGTTGATTGTTTTTAGATATAATAATAGTCTGCCAAGCTAATTTGAGGTCTTGCAAGAGTCATTTGTTGCTATGTTAATGTAAATTGAAACTATTATTTGAAAGATTATAACTGATATATTATCACTTGAGGATTTACAAAAACACTTATTGTAAATGACGCGTATTGCAAAAGAGACAGAGAGCACAGAGAAAAACAAAATGTACTCGTAGAATGACTCGTAGTAACAATAAACAAGTGACTGTTGCACTCTATGGTACACATCAAAAAGGCGCTAAATTTAAAATATGTAACAGTTAATCATGAGTTAAGCTTATCGGGTCTTGAAAATGACGGATGTAATCGATGTTGGATTAATATACAGGGTATATCAAGACTGCTACTGAAAACGAAGTTTTATTTTTAAAGAAGTTATTGTACGCAAGGCTTTAAATTATTATTTTAGCAAAAACTATGGATTTACCACCCAAACTCGACGATATTTAAAAAACAATAAATAAAAATTGTCGCGGTCCTTTGAAATTTTTATTCGTATTATGTTTGTAGTCACTAAAACTACCACCCGGCTACGTTTTCGGGAGCACTCTTGATATACCCGGTAATTATGAAAATAACTGCATGCATATACAGAGAATATGCTATTTTATTTAGTAAAAATACAAATTCAAAGAAAATATTTTGAAAGCCTTTAAAATCGTAATTTTGCTAATATGTTTTACTATTAAAATAATTTAAATAGTACTACGTTATCACAATGGCCAGCCCTTATCTCGCTTGATGATCTGTTAACTGCACAATTTTCATTTTAAATTTTCAATTACCTACTCTATTTTTATTTTCTAAATTTTAAGACAATAACACCTTTACAAATAATACAACTAAGTATTTTTCCTTATTAAAAGTATTTGTTTCTTAACTTATTCTTAACAAAAGATAATATGTGACTCTACCTAATTTACACACAAATAGTGCCGTCTATATAACATGCAAACTATAATTGTGATTCGAACCGATACTAGCTTCTTTGTTATGCTTATTTTGTCGAGGAGTCAGGAAATCTCAAGAAAGCAATATACTTTGAATTTGAACCTTGATATAAAGTAAGGAAAATTAGAGCGATTCCGTATCTATGTAGGAAGAAATAATACGTGATCAGAATTCATCAGCTCATGAAAGGAAAACCTGTTTAATTAAATCCAAAAAAAAAAAATATTACAAAACGTTTACTCAGAAGGTAGATAAACCTTTTCTTTAATTATTGTGTTTTATAAACTTTTTGCTCTCGTCGAAATGAATTAAAGGAATTGGTTATTGCAGCTCTCGGAATTAATTGGAAATCAGTGTAATTTAATGAAACAGTAACTCTCTTAGAAACACGATTTATATTTGGGTGAAGTGATAAAATATAATTTTTAAATATTATTAATAAATAGCGGAATAATTTCAATGGTGAAACATTTTGATTAAAACTCACGGGTTATTTCATTTTCTTTTATTTTTTTGTTACAATCTGTGATGTCGATAGTACAAATAACATATTATCCTATGATTTCACACAGGGCATTTTGGAAATAAATAAATGGTGAGCAGCTAACGTCTATATTACAGGAAACTAAACTTTTTTTTATTGCAATGAACGAGCACTAGAATTCTATGAATGCACGAGCATGCCGATCGCCCGATAGTATGCGATACGACCGTTCATGAAGAAAACAAAACAACACCTTGAGTCACAAACCAATGCTTGGTATTCCACTGCGCTCGGTATCCTGAGACATAAGGTGTTAAGTCTTAATATATATGTTATGGGCCAAGTGATTAATCGAGCATTATTCATAATGCCCGGGCATTATGAATAATGCAAAGTGCCTATTGGGCAGAGTGATGTAAAGCAAATTAAAATCAAAACAATGAGCCGAAGTGGTAGAATTTAGAATAGAGCAGCACGAGGTGGTGGGTTGGGAGGAGTGGACGGGGAGAGGGAGTGTCGCGCCTCCCCTGGTAACACTCCCATGAAAAGGTAACGCACCATTCCTGAGAAATATCTATTATAGCAACCTAACCTAACCTAACCCTGGAAACACTTGTCAATACAAATTAGCTTATGCATCGTCTCCGGCGCTACGGGAAGTTCAGCCCCTTCGCCCTTGCGTAATAAAAGATAGGCACCCATGCTCACCTCCGCAGCTTCGGCTTGCTGGTCGCCTCCGGCGACCAGCCTCAGCCGCTACGGCTCGCACGGTTGCCTATCCTTCGTTACAGCGGGCGGGGGCTGCTCTCCCTCCACGCCTCCGGCATTTTATATACACTCTAGGGTTTGTAATCAAAAGACTACGTGAAGTCGGGGTGTTCCGAGTCGGTTTTGGGGCACAGTCGACCTAACTGATCCATAAAGTGGGTACACTAATTTTCTTCTGAAGATAATGTTTCGGACGTTAAAAAACAACTAAACATAAGCAGATCAACCTTTCTAATTTATAGATCTATCGCAGATGCGACAATGCGGCAGCGCACCACGTAAAAAATCACCTATTAATCACATTGCCCGATCATCATGTAGCCATATTCATAATGCCCGGGCATTATGAATACTGCCCGCATTAATCACTTGGCCCATAACATATACAGTAGTTACTCTGGCTACAACGTCCATCAATCCGAAACACAACAGTGCATTTACACTACTGGCGGGAGAAATTCACATTGAAAAAAGATTCCAACGGATTGAGAACCACCTCCTTTTTTTGAAGTCGGTTAAATTTGTTCTTGGATTTCATAGCAACGTAGTCTCGAGTACAATTAGTTTCCTCTTATCCCGATGTTCTGTAGTCATAACAATTATTATACCATTCGTACAAATATATTCTTCAAACTTCTACCACAGAATGTTGACCGAACCCGAACATGCAAAAAGGGTGAAGTGCCCTCGAGATATTTTTGAATAATATTCAAAACGGATAACATTATTCTGAGCAAAAAATGTCCTTATTCAAAGTATTTAGCAGATGGTCCTGGTCTGTGATCTCACTGGCTTATAATTTTGGGTGTCACATTATTGTTTGCCCTTTTTTTCATCAACGCACCAAAATATCTTGAAACAACTCAGAATAATGTTTTCAGTTTTCAAAGTTGTTTCTGCAATTTCGAACCGAAACACTTCGAAAGATTTCGAAAGCGTTTGTAAGACAAGGCACAACATTCAATCACGAGTTTGTCTATACAGGCCCTATCGTATTTCACGACGCGGCATTTTCGCAACTCATTGCACTGATCCGGATTATGGGAAGAAAAAACGCATGTCGGTGGTCCCGCATCTCGTTCTGTTAAGCCGGATTTCCTGATTTGCCGTTTGTAAACCATCTAATTTGATTTACGGGAGGGTACGATGCTTGCATGCAAATCTGTGTTTGTTTTGAATGTCTAATATGTTGTTCTATCATTTTTGTACATTCGTCTCCGTCTCTTATCAAGGATCGGATCAATATCTATATTATCTATCTGTAGTACCTTGTTTTAGCAATTATTAATGTTTAGGAATATAGTATAGGCCGGTTTGATATAAATTATAGTAATTAAAGTTAAAGTATGTCACGTTGGATGTGATAGTTGAAACATTTGTTGCTAGCTTTGTACCTTTATCTATTTCAAGAGTTACAAAGACATCTATATTTTTAGACGATGAGTATTGACCACAGTAAAAGGTTGAACTGCTAGTTCGTTTCCCGGTTCTATGAAAAGAAAGCCATCTGTAATCTCATTGAGAGTATGAAGTGCTCTCTCCGCCCTGTGGTGGTTTTAATTGGCGTCTTGTTTACTTTTGGTATGAGGCTTTTCCGTTTCTTCATAAATTGATTCTTCAGATCGAGAATAGTAGGTATTCATATTTACAAGTATGGATATGACATGATTATCATTCCAGTCAAGTATAACTCTAAGGTTTGTTTCCTAAGCTAATATTTATGATTACATCTTAAGATACGTAAATAAAGTTTTCATGGATAAGCAGTCTTAGGTATGTCCCTGGCATTAATTGAATAATCATTTACCGTCCTTTTACTCTCTTGAGCTAAAAAAGTTTTAAGTGCTCCTTTAGAAATCTAACAATAACAGAATAAAAATAATAAAATCACCGCGGTGACACTTTAGTGACTTTAGATTTTAATGCGCCTTTTTTGCAAGAATAAAAATGATTTTTCATTTCACCACATTTGTTCACGGCGTTTCACGTTCAATTAGAACCGAGCAACGGTGTGGCGTCGATTCGTTTTGCTAAATTAAGTTTAAGATTAAATGTCAGTTGGTCCGAGTTTAATCTTCTTAGTGCTGTTTAAGGCTATGTGAATAATCGACGGTTATTTTTAAAGACAAGAGACGTTATTTTAGGTAGTCTTATAGTTTGAATGTAGTGCAGTGACCTATGCATTGTATTTGACTGAAAATAGACGAAACTGACGTTTTTTTTCTTCTTCTTAATAAGACAGTAGGTATGTGTGAACACAGGCACAAATGAAAGGCCTAGTTTTACTAAAACCTTTATTTCCTCCTCATACTTAACAAAATATGTAAATATTTTCATCCTAACATTGCGATATCATTTATTGTTATTCCCGTTACATTATATTCTAACTCAGCGCTCATAGGATTCCATTAAAACAAATTGAGCGAAAGCTGCGGATATCTTTAAAGCAAATGTTTTTCACAGCTGTTAGTCCATTGTAATTGTTTTGCAACTGAAGGCGAGCAGTTAAATACATACATGTGGGTGTAGATATGTGGGTGTTTAGACACAGATGTGCGAAGGCTTTATTTCACCCTCATTTGGCAAATGACACGGTCTTTAATGATATTGTGACAAACCCCGATGGCACTGCCGGTACAGCCAGTAGTTATCGTACTATGTACCTTTAATTATCTAAATAAGAATTTAGAAAGGTAAATTATAGATTTAAAGGTTTCATACCTATAGTAGCTGCAAAAGGAAAAATGATGAATATCTTTAAGATTCCCAAATAATATAATTTCCAAATTAAGTAAAAATATTGATTATTTCTTTATAATAAGTATCTAGTTAGACTATTGTATACGGATAGTATGTGGGAACAAAAAGTTAATTAACTTCCTAATGTGTCCTAATTGGAATAAGTATGCGGCATATAATTCGCTAATTAAATCTTCCAACTAGTATAGAGCCGGTACTCTAGATAGCAAGGTCACTATTGGAATTAGTTTTGTTGTTGATTTTGTTTTGCCACATATCAAACACATAATTTCTTATAAAAGTCGATCTAATGAAACCATGGTAGTCTCAATTCTCCCTCTTCAGTCACAGAAACCCCACTGCTGAACATAGACCGTACCCGGAGATGTGCATAGCTATTAACATTAGCTAGTCAGACTTTACCAGACGAACAATAGGTGTAATTTCTACTATTTATATTACAACTAGCGGTCCGCCCCGGCTTCGCCCAGGTGCACATAATTGTTTGGTCCACATAAACAACATTTTATTTCGCGTAAAAACTGTATTATATTTCAACTTAATTTGACCCCCGTCAACTATATTGCTTTGCCCATTCCGTTCCGTAGCGTTATATCCCTTTCTCATTCCATCACATGACGAAGAGTATGAAACTCTGTCCTCTCCTGTCCCGTAGCACCCATTAAAATTTGAAAAAGTAGCAAATATATATTTTTGAGTTCCTGACCTATGTGTTAAGAGCGTTTATACCCTGCACGCGCTTTTTGGCTTAAAAACAGGACTTTTCAAATGAGTTAATAGCCACCAATAAACAATTTAAAGGAAAAATAATTATTACTAATTTTAGAAAAGGTTGTCATCTAGGGATTTTGGTGGAAAACATTATAGATTGATGGATAATTTATGAGTACTATACGGATTACTGAACACAAGTTTCGTTATTTAGGCTTTAAATGGCAATTTAGAAGCTTAAGATGTCCGAAACCACTAAATATAAGATGAAAATAAAAATATTATCAGACTAATAAGACCCTTATGGAGGGATTTTGCTAAGAAAAATAATCTTTTTGTGTTTAGTTCCCGAAAAATAAAAATTTAAACAATGCGAAATTATTCAGAAACTCTCGTCAAGAACATATTTTTTTTCACCAACTTATCGTACATAATTTTTTATAGCAATTGCATATTACAATAGAAGAACATCTTATCAATAAATTACCATTTTTATATTTCAACAAAATTAGTTTTCATGTTTTCTACAAATATTTTAAAAACCACTATAAAACACGCTGTCCGACGTGGATCAAATCAGACCGCCGCAAGGCCTTCTAGAGGGAGGACGTATCGCTCGTCGCTCCGGCCTGGCTGCAGTCGATTATGCCGCGCGTAGTAAAAATAGCCACGCGCGGAATGCGATTACCACATCTTAGTACTTTGGTAGTAAAATATTTAATTATTTTTATTACCTACAATGATTTTGTAGTGATTATAAATTATGTTTCAGATAATATAATGGGATGTAATTCCGAGGCTAAATTATGTTATGTATTGTAATATAAAATTAAATATATTTCGTAATTGTAACGGGCTGTAAGGCCCCTAACACTATTTATGTGTTCGAACACGAAATGATTAATAAAACGTCCGTAGTGTATACTGATTGAACACTGATTTGAATGCAACTTAACAATGTAATAATAACGAAAATATGATTAGTACCCAAAATTTGTATTATTCTTTGCTTGCACAGTAATATTTGTCTACTTATAATGCAAATAAAATATTTTTATGATATTATATTACAGTTACATTTCAATTGAATATTTGAAGCGCACGGATCAAAGTTGTTTGAGCCGATTGTATAGCGAGCCGACGCGGCAGCTCTACGCACACAGCTTTGGTCGCTTATGTGTGCGTGAAATTAACGAAGAAATACCTATAGTTGACTTTGCGCGCAAGGTGTATACGCTCTTAATACAGAGCGTCAGCTAGTTTCATGTCAAATGTAATCAAAATTGGTCCAGCGGTTTAAGCGGCAAGAGGTAACAAAACACACAAAATTTCGCATTTTTAATATTAGGATAGGATATTACCTGTCCTCAAAAGAAGTCATGATCATGAAATTCCCTGTAATAATCAGCATTAAGTTTATCATCAGCCCTCACATCTACATCCTGTAATTCTATAGCTCTAACACAATCCATCTCCAGTTTAGCATCGTTTACATTCAATGAGTTGCCAAAATGTGTAGATTAATGCGGTGACTTAAGAGGTCGGGATAAAGGGCCGCGTGTGTGTTATGTGCCGTATTTGCACCGTTCGCACCACCTGCTAACGCGACGCTCCAAATGATTCAAGGGTCTCTACGCCACGTTGAATATTATTCGTGTCAGCTGCTTCGGGTGTAGTTTATGTGCATATTGTGAGTTGAGGATCTGTTTTGGGTACGTTTTTTCTTCCTTTAGAATATGTGTCGTGTTCATTTATCCTTTTTCGATTATACGGTCTTGCAACTATTATTCTATAGTTGCAAGGCCGTATTGTGACAGCATCTGTGGTACAATTGGTTAGCCGCCGGCTGTGAAACAAGAGGCTGTAGGTTCGATCTAAGCATCGAAACAAATGTTTGTATTATCTCGGAAGTGGGTGTTTGTCATACTGAAAGGTGTCTCGATGTTTCTGATACCCAGGACATAGGACTCTTACTGTGGGGTCAAGACTATATATGTGATTGTTGGGTGCAAATATTTATTATTTATTTTTGTTAATTCAATAGTAATTGTTAACTTTGCTTTTTACACCCATTGCTTGTTAAAGGTCTTGCCCAAAGCTTGCTTCTGTAATTGATGATCAAATGCATCATATAATTTCTGAATGCTATCTTATTTATATCGTCGCTACTCTTAGATAATTTTCTATCATAAACCAAATGTAATAAGCTGTTTCCAAAATCCTTAATTTCTGAATAGAGGATTGTTATAAAGCAAACGTAATAACTGTTTGACAAAACCTGGTCTGAATATCAAGTGAAAATAATTCTACTGTAAAGAGCATTCACGTCTGTTGCACATACGCGTTCGACACGCCGGACTTCCGCAGGCTTTGTGAGCCCGCGTGAGGAAACTATCCCACCGGCATTCAATCTTCACTCTTTTACCCGCATTAATGCTCAGATTGAAAGAGAGAAAATGCTTTTATGATCGTGAGATTCCATACACCACAAAATTTATTTATTGATACACTTTATTCCACACAAAAAAGACAAATAAAACGAAAACCACTAACATAAAAGTACAATTGGCGGTTATTGCTCAAAAGGAATGTCTTACATACAACCATGGGATGGATTTCATAAAAGGATAAATATATGAATGCAATACAAGGCATAGAAATAAAACAGGAGAAAAAAACAGTTACGATTGTTGAGCGGTTCACTCACAACACAGGTATCATCTCAGTATTGTGATGTGTGGTAACAGTAGCTACCACACAGCGCTGTTTTCAGTTTTCATGTCACGGTTGTATCTTTCTTTTAATTCTGGCCTTCTTAGATCCAGGCGCATCAAATAACTTTGGCTTTTTAACCATGGTAACGCCAAGCTTTTGTGCGTGCCAAATATATGAAGTTCCCATAGCCAAAGTAAAATTTATAAAATCAACGCTGTATCATGCAAATGTGCTTTAGTTAATCGGTCGGATCTGCGCTTTGAGGTCTATTATTATGAAGTTATTCATATGAGATGTGCTTCAATTTTTCCTTCAGTCTCGAAGTCCTCTGCATTATCAACGTGCGACTTAAAATCGGTAAACCAGTTTCTGAAACTAGTACTTTTACCAAGGGGAATCCCAATATTACGCCAAATGCTGCGACAGCGTATAACATTACGGGTATTATAAATACCGGTGTAGTATCTAATTGCTTTATAATATCGATTACAATTAACACTCTTACTGTTATAGATAGTGTTTTCTGTGGTATTCTTTAACTAAATTTCACTCCGTTTGACAAAGTTTCTTAGGTTTTGCTTCTTAAAACATTTAAAATATTTGACAATCTTAGAATGTTCTATGCGAAGAATTAAACTTCTATTTAACTTCTGCATACTACACTTAACCTATTTATAACAATTTGAATATATAAATTATTTTAATGATATCTAGCAATATTAAAAATTGAAACGTGACGAGACAACATTATGTACAAAATGTTTAAAAAAATAGATTTTATTGGATTATATCAGCCCATAAGTACGTCCAGCTGCAGGGCACGTGCCGCTTCGATAATCGGGAGTACGACAGTGAGTGGTTAGGCTACATTATAGGCAATCACACTATCCTATTGCGGGTTGGCAGATCAATCTTATTTCCAAAATATTTCACAAAATGAATCGAAGGTGAAATTGTACGTGGTAAAGCTCCAAATCGCTAATCCTCTCCGCACACTGATTAGTCACAAGCAATTTACTCCGATAAAGCCTGTAGGGAAATCCTTTGGACCTTCGAGGCGGAACAAGATTAATCAGCGCAAGATAATCTAAGGATGTGACGGCTGACGCAACCTCTTACTAAATGAGGGTATTGTGCGATCTAATGGTTCTACCACTGATTAGTTTCAGTGTGTAACCCTATACAGAAATATAGAATTGATACAATAAATCTAGATGCATGTGCTAAATTCAGAAATTGCTGAAGTATGTACTGATCAAAATTGATTCTATTGGAAATTCTGAATTGAGTATGAAATGTTTAAAACGCAGAAATTTAGGTATGCATTTGATTTTAAAATGATTTGAATTTAAAATATGCAAGATGCTTACATTAGTCATTACAGATGTTTAGTAAAATCAAAAAAGCTCAATTAGGTGGACTATATGGCCTAATCACTTTCAATTGCGGAGTAGGCCCGTGCCCTGTAGTGGGACGTATATGGGCTTATACTGAAACAGATATTTAGTATAAAAAACTTCAACCTGTAGCTGAAGTATAGCAGAATAGCACGGATCTCCGGTAACGTTTAGTAATTAACGTCAATAATTGTATTCAATGAGGAGAAAAAACATGCCTATGTACTGGTAAATTGGTAATGAATTGCCGTAGTCTAATGATGTGTTACATCTCGACTTATCTCGATAAAGTTGCAATTTTCTACATTGCATTTAAAATGTGTGCAATGTTCTTGAGAGCAAAATACTTGCAATAACTGCAATATGTTTCGAACTATGATAGATGACGCAAGTTAGAAACTAGTAAAGTTGTCTTCGAGTGTGGATATCGCTGATGTATATTTCTATCGTCGCGTGTCGACACATTCATTTAAACTCTAATGCCAGCACTCGCACACTTCAAATGAAGCACATATAGTTTTGGTTAATGCTTGTAGTTTGTTATAAATGTGACTTTAACTTAAATACATTTACTTCGGAAATTATTAAACTCCTTCGGAATATTTTGCGCTGCTTCTCTGGTTTTGTGTTAGAGAAATTAATATTTATTCAACTTGAGAGGATTATTGTAATATCATTTTATGAAAGTTGATAAGTTTTAAACAAATAATTGAAGCTCTCTCTTTAGTTATTGAAATTATCAAACTCCCTACAGACCTTAAATTTTTTTCTTGCCCATCTTAATTCCTGTAACGATAACAAAGGTATTTTGCCAATCTCACTATTGCAAAAATATGACAATATCATATCGTTATCTGTTTAAACCGGAAAGGGAGTAAATATATCACTTTACCTAAGCGAGGTGGTATTAGAATTTCACGCAAGATTAACACAATGCGACAGGAATCGAACAGGAATTATTAAATTCAATCGAACTGATGGATTTATGCCCTATTATTTATCTTGCATGTCCTATTTCCGACAAGCCCAGTGTGCCCACAAATCCCCTGGATGACAGACCGGACACGTAGGCAGTACATCTTTGCATTACAAACACGATTGTGCAGGGGTGTGCATCGGTTAGTTCCGATCACTGATGCAAACATAAGCTGCAAGTGTAGACCTATCGCAAGGTACGATGTTTAAATTCCTAGTTATGTTTACAATAACAGGCTCTGAAAGGAAGGATTATGCAACCAAACGCGTCAGGCCTTTGCTCATTTGCATGTATTGATAAGTTGAGAATTGTATGAATAAGTTAAAAATGGCAAAACGGTGGTATCATCCATCAAAACTTACTTTCTAGCTTTGATAGAACCAATCAGTTGATTCGATCAGGTGAAGACATATAAAACCAATGTCAACTACCTAGTTGACACTGGTTTTATATGTCACAGCAAAGCTATTAAATACCTACTTAATAGTTTTGCTGTGGTGTTTCTTTTTATGGAATAGATATTGCGGAGAACCTATAGCTGCGAATACTCTACAATCATACTCCACGTACCATATGATGCATCTTAATGCTTTGGAAAAGTTAGGTTGTTTTTATAAAAATAAAATCGCAGAGTGTCTGGCCTTATGAGTTATGAACAAAAGCTACTATGTTAAACTTCTTCCTCTTAAAAATCGTTATGTGTACTTGCCCGGAATTAAATACTGCACAAAAGATTTGCCGAAAATAACAACCCATCACAAAATTACTGTATAGGCACGCAATTCATATTAAAATCGGTTTACATTCGAATGAAAATTTTCCGTGATAATTTTATTGTAGTTCTTCGTGAGATTGGTGGAAACGGTTTGAGGCAAACAGAGGAAACTCAATTTACGGATAGTAAATAATACACTTGCTATACACCTTCCTTATGAAATTATCTTGATAATTACCTATGGCCTGATGAGGAAAATGGTCTATACATCAGATATTAATTTATGGAGGATAAACTCACAAAAAATCGTTAAAATCCAAGCAATGAATAATGAGTTGTTACATCTAATATATAAAATTCTTCTGTCACGGGGTGCGTAATCGAACTCCTCCAAAACGGCTCGACCGATTTTGATGAAATTTTTTGTGCTTATCCGGTATTTATGAGAATCGGCCAACATCTATTTTTCATCCCCCTAAATGTTAGGGGTAGTCCACCCCAAAATTTTATTTTTTATTTTTTAGACAAAATTTTTAATTTATATTTTTTTATGATACAACATACAAAAATACATACAATCCTCAATTTTCACCCTTCTACGATCAACCCTTATTTTTTAATAGCCATTTTAGTAATTTAATCATTTTTCCTCTCCGGTCGAAAACTGATCAATCGTCATTTAATTAGTTATCCCCGCCAGATGTCTACAGGTGTCACTTCTGACCCAGTAAACAGCACGGAGTAGGGATGAGAACGAAGCCGGTCTGCTGTTTCTCTCACACAATAAGACTTCTCTCACTCCCTACACAGTTGTCGGCCATCATTATTGTTTATGCATCAAGTGTAGTAGTAACGTTGACAATTATTATTTTGCTATATCAGTGTAACTCTCATATTAACTATTAATCATTCCTATTTTATTAATAATAATAGTAGTAAAAATGGATTGACATTTTAATTGATTGTAATTGTTTATGCACGCGTTCAGAAATGTATTTTGTATAAACTAAGGAGAATATATCAAGCTACATTAATATAGGACAATGAAATAAATAATGTTCACACGTAATGGTGGATTTACATGTTAGCTGAGGCTGGGCCAACGTCTACCAACTCCAAGCTATTAACTATGAAAAACATAAGGCCTGCCGAGCCAAACACTCCGTTTACACGCTGGCGTTGGTGGAGGCTGGCTGAAGTTGGCCAAGCGTGTAAATGCAGCATAAGAAGTTATACTTACTCCTTTTCAAGATCGAATGCCATTTTTATCACGAATTTTTACAGTGGCCTTTCCTTCGCTATAATTCACTGATAGAAATGTACATCTTATCGGAGTGAGATAGGTTATATTATACCTAAAGGGGGTAAAAAAAGTGTTGAAATGTCTAAAAAAATCGAAACCACTGAAATTATGTCTATGAAATTTTATATTTTAACTCCTTATTACTAACAAAAAGTAAATGGCGTGCAATATTTTTTGGAAAAACAGCATTTTGGTGCTGAAATAAGGGAAGGAATATTGGATGGACAATAAAAAACGCTAAAGTTTTTAATGTCAAAAATTCATAAGGCTATCTTTATATGTTTATGTATATGGATGCATATGGAGAAAAGGGACATAAAGTAAAATAGGTACGGGAGAGGGGTGGGATAGCTGACAGATTTGTTAGGACGAAATGTAAATGCACGTTATAAAACGGGATGGATAATAAAGAGAAGGGACGGAATGGATTGGGAAGAGACTGAACTGGCGGATGAGACGGGATTGAGCCGGGCAGTAGGATAGCTATGTCAACTTTAGGTATACAAGAGTTTATACGAAAAACAACATATATTTGGTGTGGAGTGGAATCAAAAAATATATGCACCCAGGCGAAGCTGGGTCGGGCCGCTAGTCTAATATATAAAATTCTCGTGTCACAGTTTTCGTTGCCATACTCCTCCGAAACGGCTTGACCGATTCTCATGAAATTTTGTGAGCATATTGAGTAGGTCTGAGAATCGGCCAACATCTATTTTTCATCCCCCTAAATGTTAGGGGTAGTCCACCCCTAAATTTTTTTTTTATTTTTTAGACAAAATTTTTAATTTCTATTTTTTTATGATACAACATACAAAAATACATACAGTCCTCAATTTTCACCCTTCTACGATCAACCCTTATTTTTTAATAGCCATTTTAGTAATTTATATTTATATTGTATATTTTAACTCTTTATTACTAACAAAAAGTAATGGCGTGCAAAATTTTTTGGGGAAATAGCATTTTGGTGCTGAAATAAGAGAAGGAATATTGGATGGACAATAAAAAACCGCTAAAGTTTTTAATGTCAAAAATTCATAAGGAAATCTTTAAATGTTTATGTATATGGATGCATATGGAGAGAAGGGACATAAAGTAAAATAGGTACGGGAGAGGGGTGGGATAGCTGACAAATTTGTTAGGACGAAATGTAAATGCACGTTATAAAACGGGATGGATAATAAAGAGAAGGGACGGGATGGATTGGGAAGAGACTGAACTGGCGGATGAAACGAGGTTAAGCCAGACAGTAGGATAGCTACGTCAAGTTTAGGTATACAAGAGTTTATACGAAAAACAACATATATTTGGTGTGGAGTGGAATCAAACAATATATGCACCAGGCGAAGCTGGGTCGGGCCGCTAGTAATTGTATAAATTTATATTGTTCTTATAGTATTAATACATTACACTGTATTAATTAATAAATGCTGACTGATGAGCATAGGTTTTTTCTAAATCCTAAAGTTCAACTAAGAGGGGGCTTAGGTCAAAAGTTCACCATTCTCGCCTAATGCAGTTTGGCAGAATTAGCAAGAAAAAAACAATTATATCTCATTAGAATCTTGGTTTCTTTATGTTATTCTCCGCTGTTAAAACATATTATATTTTAGCTATATTTTAGATGTTAACTTTTGATACAAATCGGACTAATTTTTCACTGGTGGTAGGTCTCTCATATGTTAGAGGCTGCCTGGGTGGGTACCACCGCAATGTCTATTTCTCCCGTCAAGCAGCAGTTTAAATGCACTGTTGTGTTTCGGATTGAAGGACATTGTAGCCAGAGTAACTACTGGACATATTGAGACTTAACATCTTATGTCTCAGGATGGCGAGCGCAGTGGAATGCCAAGCATTGCTTTGTAATTCAAGGTGCTGTTTGGCTTTGCTACTGTTCATGAGCGGTCGTGTCGCTTACCATCAGGCGAACGGCATGCTCGTCTCGCCATTCATAGCAATAAAAAAAAAATACTGATTGACGGTAAACTTTAGGCCTGTCATAATGAAGTTCTGTTCGCGTCATATTCCTACTAATAAATTTTCCTGAATTGTGTCCTGGATGCTCTATCGTGGGTAACAAATGCATTGAAATATACGAATACGTTTCATACAGAAACGCGAGAATATTTATATTTGCTTTTGAAATGC
The DNA here is from genome assembly GCA_023078785.2 of Hyles euphorbiae. Taxonomy (NCBI): domain Eukaryota; kingdom Metazoa; phylum Arthropoda; class Insecta; order Lepidoptera; family Sphingidae; genus Hyles; species Hyles euphorbiae. The sequence goes on from CM041033.1 coordinate 19,840,157, forward strand.
AAACGAATTTCGATATTCAATATACATGTCACAATATTGATATACGGCCGCGTTTCCGGGGAACCTGTACTCGATGAAAACAGTTCGAAGGTCCCAAAGACCGCCCCGTGTCCCGGACAGCTTGCGGTTTTATCCGAGACTAAGCGGAATAAAATACATCGAGTGACTTAAATTAAATTCTATTTTGAAGTGGATATTGTTTTAGTTGTGTTAGCTTTAACGTTGATTTAGTAAAACAGGGATTTATGTTAAACGTTCCTAGAACTCCCTCGCAATTTCAACTGAGAGAACAAAACTAGATGTGTGCCATCTGTGTGTATCTATGAAACTCGCAATTGTAATTTTTGTAGTTTAAATGAACACCAATGCATGGTGGTCAACCACCTACTCTGTCCATTTTAAAAATGATTTTGGCAAGAATTTGGACAATTTTTATTATACCTCTAAAAATATTTTTTGTCATATAAATCTATGAATTTAGCGTAACTGCTTCAAAATTCTCTATGCATCTGATAGAGATTTAAAAAAAAATACTCACAAATAACAAAGTGTCGCTGTGACTAATGTTTCAATGTATCTAGTAGTCGCTTCCTAGATGACAAATATTTCCAATAAGCTATTTCCAAGGATTCATCAGTTTCTAACAGAGCGAATTATTTTGCAAATTTCAGTAGCATTTATTTCGAAATAATGTCTGACGAAGGTAACAAAAGATGTTACCAACTCAGACATTGAATTAAATTTCACGCAGTTTTGCATTTGTCATCAATCCTTCGTAATCCGTTCCCAAAATAGATTTGACAAGGGGAGAATCCCTTTCATTTCAGTTGACCTAATTTCTAATTCTTGCTAAACCCCGCCAGGATATCAGCGTGCGCGTGGCACCAAACTGAAGATCCATTAGGTTAGAATGGGACTATGTTGGACGTAAAAGATAACGTGCTAATGTGGTCGGATCGTTTTATTATTTAATACGCTTTTAGGTCTGCCCAGATTATACTCGACGTTCATCTTTACAGCCTGGATCCTACACTAATATGCCGGCCTGAGCGGCTAGCACGGAAAAATAGACTTGTGTCGTAGGTGAGAGAGTATTATTGGTATTATTTAACAAGTGATATAAATATGTCATGTATCTACATGTAAATTGAATGCTGCTGTAAAAATATACGAGTTGTGATAATACAATTCAATGCATATGGTTAATTGGATTATCCAATAATATGAGTCGGTAAGAAAAAAAATTGGAATTATGGTCAATTAAATTTAACTATATAGTAATTTTCTACGAAAGTAATAAATTGAAATTTTAAATAGAATTATGAGATATTAATAAATAATAACAAACATTTCCGTACGTATACAAAACTGCGTATAAAATATCCAATACCAGAGCAATACAACGGGACACTTGTGCCATTGATCTTATTCTTGCTGAACAGATAGTCTGGAAACACACATGCTCGAATGTTTTATGGAAATTGGATTGACAACACTAAGGAAATAGAGTATAAAATGTATTTCCGCAAAAAGGACGGCAGGGTTGAAGGAATGAACGGGCACCTATTATTGGGGCTTCAATCTCACTGACCAATAGAAACATGATAGCTAAGCTTTCCCCACGTGCTTGATTGATGGTAGATATCAGATTCGAGAGGCCGCCTGGGTAAGAAAGGCAGTGTAAATGCATTGTTGTGTTCCGATTTAAAGGATATTGTAGCCAGAGCAACTACTGGACACATTGAGACTTAACATCTTATGTCTCAAGATGGCGAGCGCAGTAGAATGCCAAGCATTGCTTTGTAATAATTGACGGTATTGTTTGGTTTTGCCACTATCCATGAGCAGTCGTATATGTTACTATCAGGCAAATGGCATGTCCGTCTCACTATTTCCTGCAATAAAAAAAAACATGTTCATTTTTTGGGAGTTTCATAGTACTACTAGGTCTACTACTAGCCAGAAAAATATAATAAAATAGCGTTTAGGTATATAATCTAGTCAAATCCAAAACATTATGGTGACACAAGTATTTTTAGGGAAGATTTTATCATCTCAAATCCGGTATTCATAAATTTCGAATCGAAATGAGAAATCCAAATCGCAAATATATGAAATAGGACTCTATTTATCCAGTGACAGAGTAATCGAATAGTTCAGTGAGCTGTAAATCACTTCCATGGAATACAGACGCGTTGGCAGTTGGCGTTGCGAACGTAAAATTTTGTATGCAAATTGAAGCATGCTCGCGACAAGAAATCGTAAGCGAGGCGAAAGTTAATACGCCCAGCTAATCTGCTAAACGATTTGTTATAACTTATGGCTTGGAAGTAAATTGCTTCCAGAGATTACTAGCTACTATTTGTGTAAGGAGAATTTTGACTCCTCTATTTTCTCCTGGCTTGTGGTATTATTCAAGTATAAGTTATCTATTTAGTAAGCTTTCTTTGTTGTTCCTTGTTTGTGTTTGTTCTTTCCTTTCCAAGTAGATCTTTGTAACAAATTACAGGGGAGCTAGTAGAGAAGCAACAATAGGATAGAATCTGTTTGTATAATTTTTACTGGTGGTAGGTCTCTCATATGTAAGAAGCGGCTTGGAAGAATATCACCGCAATATCTATTTCTCCCGCCAAACAAGAGTGTAAATGAACTGTTTTGTTCCGATTTGGAGGACATCGTAGCGCTAGTAACTAACTACTGGACATATTAAGACTTAACATCGCATGTCTCAGAATTTCGAGTGCAGTGGAATGCCGAGCACTTTGTAATTCATGATTTTTGTTTGTTTTTGCTACTGTTTATGAGCATTCGTATCGCTTGCCATCAGGCAAACGTCATGCTGGTCTCTCCATTCATCGCAATGAAAAAAATGTATTAAGGTTCTCTCAAAAAAATGTAATTTTATATTAGACACCACATTTCCTTAACATATACTTGTTAATGCAGCTATCTAACTGACCTACGAATCTAAGAAACATGTTGAACATAACATGCGACCTCAATACTCCTGCAAGCAACTATCAGATCCGAAACCGACTGGAATTTTCCGACTTGGTGTTTACTTCGCTTTCAATCCAGTCGAGTAAACGTTGTAAGGTGTCGGCGTTTAACCTTTGACTTGGTATTATGTTTGCCAGCTACTACACACTTCACTTAGTTCTAAATTTGTTGCTTTAGGTACTCTAGATTTAGTTAAATATTTAGGCTTTGTTAGACGGTTAGGGAATTTTTGAGTAGATGTGGGAGTGGAACAAACGATAAATGGATTATGATGCATACATATTACATATACATTATGACACGCTTATATCTCACAATTATGTCTCATTTGTGTAAAGTAGTGGTCTCCAAGCTTATCAATCTAAAGAAGTGATAAGACACTAATCCATCGTATGCAAAGTAATTTTAACCATGGGAAGCCGATTTATGAATTCCCACATCCACACATTCCCACATGCCCACATCCCACATTCCCTTACTTTTTCAAATTCTTCTAAAAGCTATCACGTGATATTATTATACATATTGCTTTAATGTACAATTTTCAAGAAGTAAACTAATGAGTAACAATTTTATTTGCATTTTTTTTTTCGATCATTGACATTACCGAAGGGTAAGCCATCATAAATCATTGTCCCTTTTTTCTCTATTTCCTACTCGTTAATACTCAAAGTCGTGTAAAGTTCCTAAAATCACTGTAATGCTGTTAACCTCTATGAATGCTGGTGATTAGTGGTCACTTACAAAGAGATGGCCGCTTTCTTTTTTAGTTCTCTATCTATTCCAATCATTGCTATAAAAATGCATGTGTTTTACTACAAATGTCGTAATGAATTTCGTGGATTGTACTCTTGTGTTCATCATTTACATTCAGCCTTGGGATGTAAGTCCAACTTTCTTGAACGTTCTACATGAAACGGCAATTAAGGAACCAAATTCCGAGCAACTAGCAGCCGCAAAGCTATAGAATTCAGATGACTTAATTCAATGAACACATCGCTTTATGTAAATTGAGTCGGTTGACACGCTGTTACGTCACCGACACGCAGATTACAACCACCATAAAGGAATATTTGTCGCGAATACTTGCAGACTGTTGGAAATTTAATTAAACAGCGCCCGAGCGCCGTGCGGGTATGCACCATCCTTTTTGTTACCGGGTTTATAAAACAAGTCCAACACTTTTGTGAACGCGTTTTTAATTAAACTTGTTTGGGCTTTCTTTTTCGGAATCCACGTTTTAGTTTGTTGACTTTTTTCAGCGATTGTTTATATTGGTTTCCGATTGGCTGTAGATTATCTTTTATCTTATATATTGTCACTATAAGAAAGATTGTATTTCTAATCGATGTTTTGTGTTACATGCAAAGAAATATAAAACGAGTACATTTTTTATTACGATATCCTTATGAGATTTCAATATTAAGTTACTGATTTTTGTGGTATCATATACCCATATAATTTGTTGAGTAACAGTGAGTTAGAATTTTTAAAGTTAATGATATTTTTCTTATTGGTCCTGGGTAAGAAGTTGGCCTTGAATGAGGTTGAAATATCAAATCTAACTGTATGTAGAGATTTTATTTCTTTATTTATTAGAATCTCTAACGAAGATAACACATTAAATTTATATAGATTAGATGCATCGTTCTGCTTGCAATAACAAGAGAGTACCGCTTGCATGGAGTTTGTTAACAACAACATTATTTTAAAATATGGTAAAAATACATGCTCGTTGAAAATGAGTGCTTTAAAATACTATTTATGGTTCCTACTTTCTTTTTTCATCAAAATCGTTGAATGCATATTGGTTTATTAAAATATTGCGATATTTCATCAAAGAACTGCGGCTTTTTAACAAGAATTAATCACCTGAATGACAATGAAGGGAACGAAGATAAAAGTATCCTATTAGAAACTGATTAAAAGGTTTTCATGGCAAATTGCATCAATCAAAATATCCTTTCTGAATATTAAATAGCAAGTTGCTCACTATTTTAAACTACCCCAGTACAATATTATTAACCGAACATATGTCTCAAGCAAGTGCGTTATATTTCTAAAGGTCAAAGTGTATCATTTTGCAAGGGTTATCACAGTTTTGTTCATTTATCATTATGTAAATCTGTTTGATTTCTTAGCGCTTGTTGACGTAAAATTTCAACTATAGTTAATTAATTCATATTCGCGTGCTCTTGTTCCTTTTCCATCGCTTACTCAGTCTTTGAATGCTTTTACTAGCGTGCGATGTTTTAAGAGTTATATAATTATGATTTCACATTACTTGAACCTATGTCTTATAGCGGTCCTATGCTAAAAAAAGTTTAAAACATAAAATCTACCCCAAAAATTATAATGGCCATAATCTGCACAAGGAAAGTGCTTCTAACCTTACTTTGAAAGGCGATTTCAAAACTAATTGAACATAGATATTTGAATACAATCGCTGCTCTTTGAGATTCTAGTTTATGATATGAAATGTTGATTATTGACGTAAATTTTATTATAGCCAATTCAACATAATCTAAATTCGTTTCAAAAGCTTAAATTGCAAAATAAAATAAAAACAAAGTCGATGTTTTTATTCCAGGCGCTAGAAATCTTACGCCCTTTGCTAGGGATTCTATTTCCATTGTTATCTAACTTACAAATGAGATTCAATGTTCTGACCCTATGGTAATGTCATGACTAAGAATAGTACTAAACTTAACCTCAAAGGGAACACGAAATCTTAATTTAAAAAAGTTGAAGATTCCTTTTAAGACTGTTTTTCATTGAAAAAATCCTTTATAATCTTAAAGAAATACCAATTTTTCTTACAGTAAATCTGGATATCAAAGAAGCAAAATACAATTAGCCTTGAAACATATATCAGCTTTATGTGCATTACAATTTTTATATAACGTCAAACACTGTTAAGCGATTAAATTGTTAAAGTAATCCTCAATTCTCAAGGCTCACAAAAGGCAAATAGGTCTTCAGATAAATAGTCAAATATATTTACATAACCGCATTGTGCACGATTCGTTTCTTTAAAAATATCTTTTTGCAGATCCGTATTGTGTTTTTATCTCAATTGACAACAATGGCTATGGATTTTACTAAAATAGGCTTGTTTATTCCATCAATTTGCTTATTGTTGATTGTATGCATTTATCGTCAGCTGCTTTGGTATTGGTACTCAGTTGTTGGTAGTAATGGATTGTACAAATCTGTTTGCATTGCCTTTTCATGTGTGGTTCAAAGTTACGTTGTATATTATGTAACTAGGATGCTACTAAATAATTTATGCAAATAATGTAGGTTTAGGTACTCGTAATATAAGCTCGAAGCTTTTCAAAATACCATGTGCGTTGTCTAAAATAATTATTTTGACTTCCCTCTTTGTATCAAACAAAAAAAAACTGATTTCTATGCAAATTTCGTGGTCAACATCGGAAAGTTAAAAATTTTAAAAATTAAAGCAAATTCGCGATGAAATACATAAAAATTGTTTTATTTCAACAGCCTTGTTACAAGTTACAAATAAGTCCACAAATATTGTTTTGGCACTCAAACGTAAAATCTTGTTGAGCATTCAACAGCCTTGTTACAAGTTACACATAACTCCACAAATATTGTTTTGGCACTCAAACGTAAAAACTTGTTGAGCATTATATCTTGTATGAACTGAAGCAACAGATTAAAAGATAGCTAGATAAAGTTAAATCGTTGTAGAGAATTTCTCATTGGAACACGAGGTTGGCAATTATGAAAATCTGTGAAGATTTCCTCTTATTTATTATTGAAGAAGTCTGCAATCGTGTTCGGAACTTGTTTCTGTTTAACATTTATTACTCGTTGCGATATTATTTTTGAAACATGTTGAAATAAAGATCAAAAGGATATTTGAGGTCTGAGATTTCAGCCTTAGTTAATTACTAAACTCTTACTGAAGTTATTTGTGTATTCATTTTGCTTACTTAAATCTAAAAGAAAACACCATGATGAAACCTGCACATCTCAGATAATTTCAAATATTATCTCTTTAAGTACCTTAAATATCGTATTTAAACAGTTTCCTTTCCCACTCTCATGTATGTGTGTGTATGAGTGACGAATTTTTTCATCACATTCATTTTTAAATATTCTTCTTCATCATTAAAACTTTATTTACGCTTAATGGTTTCCTACATTGAAGCGAATGCTACGCATTGACATAAAACGATTATTATAAATTATACAAATATAAGTGCGTGGTGGCCTGTTGGTAAAAAGTGCGTGGTGGCCTGTTGGTAAACGGACTAGACGCGACTGCCAACATGTTCACAGTGGTCACGGGTTCGAATCCCAGGGCACACCTCTGACTTTTCGGAGTCATGTGTGTATTGATAGCCAATCACCACGCACTAAAACGGTGAAGGAAAACATCGTGAGGAAACCTGCATACCATAGCGATTTATAAAAAATTTCTATGGTATGTAAGTCCGCCAACCCGCACTAGGCCAGCGTGGTGGACTATATGGCCTAACCACTCTCAATCGTACTCTCGATTGTAGAGGAGGCCCGTGCCCTGCAGTGGGACGTATATGGGCTGATACAGATAAGATATAAAAAATGTAAAAACCAAAACCAAATCCGCGATAATATCCGTCAAGAATAGTTTTAATTCAATTTATTTATACTCTTCTATCAAGTTACTAAGATTGTAACTTTGGGTCAATTATCTTGAATACTAAACATTTTCGCCAAAAACGTACACGGTAAATTTTATTTCACAACTCGTACGGCCGCGATGACCTACTATTTGCAAAAACCTGAGGCAAACCGGAATATATAAGGATAAACTTTGTAACTTGCTCTACGTACGAATGCATGGTAATGGTCGCCTTAAAGAAAATTATACATACATAATAGGAACATCATTCAAACCGTCGCGTCGTAGAAAAATAAGTAAGGTTTTTTTGGAAATTTTATTTTTTCTCTAAGTACACTCAACAGTCACAAAGCCCTGATCCCACATAAAAATTGAGTCTTGTCTCGTGGGTATCAAGAACTACGAGAACCTTTTCGGTTACACAAACAAATACTTTTGGCTTACACAAACATTCGTCTTTGTGCGGAGATCGAAACTGCGTCCACTCGTTTCGCAAACGGCGTCTAACCAAGTGCGCCACGGAGGCTGCTATCATGCTTAAATTTTTATTGCATACCTTGCCATAGAAGCCAGTAAACTACAACCCATGCACAGTTGCACCACAAGCATAGTCGTTGCAAAGTTGGTTCTTAAAAATAGGAGGGGGAAGGAACGGATGAGATTAAGCAAAGAAGAACAGTACGGGTATTCTCTCATTGTCTACGATAGTCGCTGTTATGATGGATGCGAGTAACCAACTAGCAATAAGGTATTAGTGGTGGACTATATGGCCTAACCACTCTCAATCATACTCTCGATTGTAGAGGAGGCCCGTGTCCTGCAGTGGGACGTATATTAGCTGATACAGCAGTACAGTATAGTACAGTACCCCAAGCAGGAATATTTTGAAGTATCGTATAGTAATAGTATCGTGACAACGATTACTATACTATTACTACTCCATATCGGTAGCATGAATCGTTTAACCATACTCTCGTGAACTCGATACTATTACGTTACGATAGTGACAGATAACCTAAGGTAATGAACGAATATTATTGAATGATTCGTGCGGAATTGTCATTCACGATGTGGGTAAATTAATTAATTATTATTATAGAATAACAAAAAAATATAAAACATGCATTAATGTCGCGTAGAAAGGTTATGGAAATAAATTATTAAGCAAATACATATTTATTGCTTTTATTCCGCAATATACAAAAATGATTCCAATTAATTTTGCCTTTAGATTTCCGAACGTAGCAATTTTTTTTTGGTTAGTTGTCACACATTAGCGGTTTTCACTTTTAATTTAATGCAAATTAATAACTCTCATATTATATAGGTTATAGATAAAGATACGTATATATGTTTTATAAAATCCCTCTACATTTTTAAGGAGGAGAGCTTCATGAAAGTATTCTCTATATTTTTGCTCGTTAAGTTCCTTGGCAACTATTTTCACATATTAAATGCTCACACTTCTCTGCCCTAAGAGCTTGCTCGACTATACATTGAAATAAGCTTATGACATAAAATGATTAAGTAGGTACGCAAAACTAAAATCAAAGTTCCATGTAAATATTTTATTTATAAGTTTTTTACAGTTTTAGGTTAGGTATGTTTTTAACTACAATAAATTCCAGACTTTCTATATCCTCATACTTGTCCACAAGATTCCCAAGTTCGTTTCTCCGATTCCAAACAGTCCACAGTCTAAGAAATAATCTTCATATTTGAGTTAGGTATCACAATAATTGTAACTTCATATCGCAGGATTGAATTTCATATTATTAGCGAAATACGGAGTAGATAATTACACACAATAACACTACGGCATCGGGAGACACTAAGCATGACCGTAATTAACACATTTTTCCTTAATTCGATGTGTAGAAATGCAAAAATATACTCCCGATAATGTTCTCACGGTAAAAAATACGGTGACAAAACAATCGTATTTCTCGATAGTAAATCGGCGATACTATACGTCAAAAATTATTCCTGCTACCACTTTTCATACATTTGTATAGTAAAACTATCGTTATTACCATACTATAGTATCGTAAACGTTTCCTGCTGCCATAATTTAGTTCCAAATACGCTCACAATGGCGCTGTTCAAATTGCCATACAAAATTTTACTATTACGATTACTATACTATAGAGTCAAATGTTCCTGCTTGGGGTACTGTACTAGTATAGTTTGCCTTGTTGGAGTTAATTAGACTTCACATGCCTTCAATAATTTAGAGTAAAACTAGACTGAGTTAAAATCAGCACCACCATATAAGTATTATTGGTTGGAAGAGATTCAGTATAAATTGTGTTTGTGCATAAAATTGCATGTGTTATGCATTAGTAACAAGATTACTTGTTTACTGTGCGCTACAGTAAAAGCACTCAGTGCGTTTGCCTAGGGCGGGAGCTCCAAGCTGAAATAGTTTAAATATATTGCAGCTTAATATCGTTTTATTATGGATGTGCTGGGTAGAAAAGCTGGGAAGTTTCTGTATAATAAATGAAATGAAATGAACTGAAATGAATCTCAGTTCAGGAAATACAATAATTTAAATGACAGTTTCTTTCTAAAAAGGACAGTTCTTGTATTAGAAATAAATACACCCAACAGTCACACACATAGTCCTGACGCGATACTAAGATTGAGTCTGTATCGTATCGTGATTAAGATTGTATCGTGTATATCACGAACTACGACAGACTTTTTGATGTCACAAACACCAAACCTAATATAAATACCCGTGAATCACACAAATATTTATCTCTGTGCGGGGATCGTACGTAGTAAATTTAATGTTTTTTTTTTTTTTTTTTTATTGCAGTTGCAGTTGCGACCGCTCATGAACAGAAGCAAAACCAAACAACACCTTGATTTACAAAGCAATGCTTGGCATTCCACTGCGCTCGCCATCCTGAGACATAAGATGTTAAGTCTCAATATGTCCAGTAGTTACTCTGGCTACAATGTCCTTCAATCCGAAACACAACAGTGCATTTAAACTACTGTTTGACGGGAGAAATAGACATTGCGGTGGTACCCACCCAGGCAGCCTCTCACATATGAGAGACCTACCACCAGTGAATGTGAACCGTTCGAATGTGATCAAGTTGCCAGCCATCATTATGAAGCTGATAATATGCAAAAAAACGGCGGTCTTAGCGTTGTTGGAGATTTCTTCAAGACCACCTTATGATGGAGTGGAATGAACGGAAGCACGGAATAAATGGTTGGCCACAGAATAGGAAAAGGAGTATAAAAGTGATAAGGAATACATTTTTTAACCAATTTTTAGTTAGCAGTTTATTCTTCTACCACCTAAGAATATTTTGCCCGACACAACTAAATATAAGGTCATATATAGTAGGTAGTAGTAGGCAAAGACCCTTACAATGACAGCCTCCGTGGCGCAGTCGGTTAGACGCCGCCTGTGAAACGAGAGGCCGCGGGTTCGATCCCCGCACCGAGAGAAATGTTTGTGCGGCCCACAAATATTTCTTTCGGGTCTGGGTGTTTGTGAGACCGAAAAGTCTCTCGTAGTTCCTGATACCCACGACACAAGACTCGATCTTAGTGTGGGGTCAGGACTATGTATGTGACTGTTGGGTGTTATTTATAAAAAAAAAAAGAAAAAAAAAAGAAAAAAAATTCTTAATAGCTACACTTCACTTATTTTTGACAAGAGCCTCAATGGGACGTCTTAACTCCAACAAAAATCCCTTTGGACACGAAATAGTCTAATCTGTGGGGAATAGAGAGAGACGTTTTTTGGTACTCATAATTAGCATGTCAGTACTATAGAAAATCATAAGACGTTGTTCAGTCACCTTACTGTTCTACTGATCGTAGGTCTCTCATATGTAAGTGAGAGGCCATCTGGGTGGGTATCACCGCAATGTATATTTCTCCCGCCAAACAGCACTGTAGATGCTCTGTAGTGTTCCGGTTTGAGGCACATTGTAGCCAGTGTAACTACTGAACATACTGAGACTTAACATCTTATGTCTCAGGATGGCGAGCGCAGTGGAATGCCAAACATCGCTTTGTGAATCTTGGGTGTTTGGTTTTGCTACTGTCCACGAGCGGTCGTATGGCTTACCATCGAGCGAACGGCATGCTCGTCACGCCATATATCACAATAAAAATGTCCTTCAAATATTCGCATATATTTCCCTACAATACTCATCTCATATAATATGTAAATATGTCGTTAAAACAAATATCTATGAGCATGAGAGAAAATTGGAAGCAATCTCGTGAGGATATAACTCGTACATACTTTAGTGACATGAAGCAGCGCAGGGTTTATTTACTGTACGAACGTTTGTTTATGTGTTTTATATGAATATGTTTTTTGATTTCGTATTTTCATGTATATTTTCAGCGAATATTCGTCTAGAAATACTTACTCCAAATATGCCTGAATTTAAGATGACTTTTATAATAGCGTATGAAATTGTAAATATTTATTTACTAAAGTGAATATAGGAATTTGTGAAGTAATGGAAAAGTTTACAATTTTACCTTTATTTTGAATTATGGAGAGAGACAATGTAAATTAGTATTTATTTTTTTTTGCTTTGTGTTACTACATATTAGTTCATTCCTCCACAAATGTAGGTATTGTATCTATTAGTATATAAATGTTTCAACACCAAGAAACCATTTAGATGCAACTAGATTGTATTTTGTTTACATACGCAATTATCCCGAAATGGGCAGGTCGATTTTAGCCAGTAACATCTGAATACTGATCAACAAGGATATGGTCAATTTAGGCAATATTTATCATCTAACGTCTCATATTTGTTTTTAAATTCACGCGAACCATATAGAGCAAAGGTCTTAATTTTAAGGTTTATTTTGACGTCACCAAACCGTGCTATTATCTGGATTAATGAAATTAGTCTGTGTTGTGATCAGGCGATGTCATCAGCCGCAACCTCTTACGAGAAACAATAGAGGAGCGTCAACCGAGCGTGATTCAAACAGTTTAGCTTCTTACTACTTAGTTGGAAACGTGAAGACTGTTGAGGATTATTGTTGAAATTAATTACTGGGGATGCTTGTCCTTAAATAATAGCTAACTGCTTTGTTTATAAAGTAAATGTTACCTTGAGTGCCTGTGTAGCGGAGTTGGTATAAGTCGACTGTAAAACAAGAAGCCGCGGGTTTCTATCTTCACGCCAACATATTTGTGCAGTGTACAAATATCTGATTAGTGTTTGGGTTTTGTGAGACCGAAAAGTCTTTCTAATTCCCACTTTTCAATACTTCAAAGTCTACACCACTAAATACGACATAAAAAATGGCAGAGTAACACGCACCTCATCTTTCTCTTTTTCTCGACCCATCTTTTCTATGTTGTCATTACAGCCTTGAAGACACGATCGAGTAAAATAATTCCGCGTATTTAAAAGATCCTTTCACGTAGAATTGAGTTCATTTACATTACTATTCCAATGTTTCAAACATTAAATATCTCCTCCAGGGTCTCCGAGTGACGACAATAATCGGCGCGTTCGGAACATGTGCGGGAGCGTGGTTGAAGGTGTTCTCCGTGCCCCAGGACATGTTCTGGCTGGGTTTCGTGGGCCAGACCGTGGTGGCTGTCTCCCAGGTCTTCATACTCAACGTGCCTCCAAGACTGGCTGCTGTGTGGTTCGGAGCTGATCAAGTGTCTTCGGCTTGCAGTATTGGTGTTTTTGGAAACCAGGTACTGATATGTTTATAGCTCATTTTCTTCCCTATATTTTGGTATCGTTGAAGGTCACATTAAAATGATAAAAATGTGGTAATACAGGATAGATATCATCGTCGTCATCAGTATCATCCACAGACGTAGGAAGTCTTTTGAAGTAAGGACGAAGGATTTCTAATTTCAAAATTAGATTTTTTCCTGCAATATAATTGAATTTCCTCATAAAATCATGAAGCAACAATTCATTAAACGTTTATTGCTTCTGCCTATCCCCTTATAATAGTAATTATTTTTATACAAGTCTGTAACATTATAATGGTACCTAAGAATACAAAATCACAACATGTAAGCTGAAAGTGATCGTAGAAGTGTAACGCAGCTGAGAGCTCAAGTCCTCCAACGAGTAGCTCTTAATGGGAGGCACTCCAGTTCCAATGTTCGATGCTAATCAAACGCTAATGGAATTTTTAATGGCGAAGTTAGCGGAGACAAAGGACCCGGCCACTTGGAAGGGCCTTGGCTGTTTGCACTTCCATCGATGAATGTTCGAAGTTGACTTAGAAAGTCAAATTGATATACATTATGTAATTAGGTGATCATATTATTGTACCTTGCGTTTGTCTTTAAAGATAGGAACTAAAGAGGGATCAAATATTGGAGAACCTAAGGATTATTGGGCTGACAATTGTTACCAATTCCAAATAATAATTACTGGAAGCAATGTCTCTCTACAAAAGATTACAAATTTAAATATTATCCATCAACACTCTTGGTAAATTGAAATCCTCTATATCAAACCCCTTGGGGGATACATGCTTTTATATAAGAAATCGTAAAGATCGTTATATTAAAATATAATAATTTAGTTACTTTCGAAAAATATTTATTTTTCTTCAAAGTAACATTAGTCAAAACGATACATTAAGGAACAACCTTTTTTTTGGTCTCACTTCCGGCCCGTATGCGAACTTTTGCTCATAGTAACTCGACTCACGTTTCCAACGAAAGAAAAAATGGTTTAATAATGGAGGTATTGGCAACATCGTTTTGATGAGCGTTTTGTTTGGAGTTGAAGTGAAACGGAAGGATAATAAGGATGTTTTTCTGATTTATGCTGATGGAACTGGTTCCAAAAGGATATATATTTTAAGTATCTCTTTGCGTGAAAATACCTGGGTAACATTTATAAATTGAATATTTATTCCAAGGAACATTGAATTAAAAAAAAATAACAGCATTGATATTAGATTCAGTGAAGAGACCGATTATTATATTAAGGGGAGTAGCTTCATATAGGCTATCCAGGCAGAAATTTTAACTTTACTTCCTAATATTTTCGTACTAAATTTCATTATCTGTACTACTGTAAAGGTCATTCCATTTTGTGGTTATGAGCTAGAAGTTCTTCCTGTGTTATCATTACAATTCGAGCATTCAATAGTAGCGAACTTGTGACAATAAAATCCATACAAATGATGCCCTTTCCGGACGAAATTAAAAGAAAAATCCTTCTTGCGAGTTCCATTCGAGCCGCGGAAAATTTTCTGCCCCATTTCCGTCTGGTTCTGATGTGATAAGGGAATAATATTTTTCATTTCGCCAAAAAAGTCCTTTGTGGTTAGTTATAATGAAAGTTGCAAATGAACGACGCCATTCACAGTGGCAAATTTTATTATAATTCCGGGAAAATGTGCGAAATGGTGTGATGGAACTGCAAGGCCATTGGCTTTGAAAATTACTTGTCGACATTGTGAAGAACAAGTTTTGCTAATTCCTTTCGGAAATTAATGATTTTGCTCGTAGAATAAACAAAGACGAAGATTTCTTAATAGTTAATGATTGACGCTAACCATGAGCTTCCGTGAGTCGAGTGGGAATCTTTGTGTCTTTTCCAATATAATGATCATGTTTATTTTTATACTGTAATAAAAACAATTGTGACCTACGTTTCATGTAAATTACAATAATATTGATGCAAAATATTTGCTTTAAAGTCATTTTACCATGGAACCTCCTATAGCTTGTTATAATTCTAATTAAATTATTAATTTAAATTGCCCCTTTAAAGCCTTGTACTCAATTTCATTTTTCCTGTAATACGACTTATAACTGTTGGACATATTATGGACATATTATACAGAAAGGCTTAACACTTGGAGACTACCCCGTCCTCACACCCGCCACTGCAACTCCTGTAAGCCGGGATCAACAGTGGCACGCAATGTAATGACAACGAGCATTGAAGCTCGGCGAGTCTCGGGAATGTCTAACTTGTTTTAACCCGCAACGAAATTAAACATGAAGTATATAACAGGAGGAGATGGAAATTTTTGTCCAGTTCCCTCCACAGCAAAGCGGGGGACAACGGCTTTCCAGTTGTCAATTCTAAAGCCATAAAACGGACTGGGTGAGATAGAATAGCTATACAATGAAATAAATCCCGACTAAGCGCAATGTGTTGGTTCGGCGACGTCGCACGATGCTGCAGCACCAGGAACCATTTATCCAATTTGCACTGACGACTGAGAGGGGTCCCGGATCGGTCCATGTGTAATTGTATTGAATTGAACCCGATACGATTGTTGGACGATGTTAGCTGTGATTTCTGTTGCGTGATTATGACTTGTTCTTTTCTACCTACATCTTGTAACTACCAGTACGTAGCCGAAATGTATATTTGAAAAGGATCATGATGTAATAATTATATTTTTTGGCTGGAATACTGGATAGCGTGCTGAAGTAAAAGTCTAGCGACACTGTCATACCTACAGGTCACCGGAAGGGAACTAAACAGCTTTTTTTTTCATTAAAAAAGACTTAATCATCAATTCACATAAAAAAGCTGTTGGTATCAACATACATTTTTATGATACCAAAATATATTTATCTAGAATAATTATATTATTTGGGACGATATAGCTTACGTTTCCAAATTTATACCTACCATCATACTTGTGTATTTGATATCACAAATGGGTTTTATCATCCAAATATTTATTGCCATTCAAATATTTGTAATTTATTAATATCCATTTCCATCCAACACTAAGTAAAGTATTACGTTTTAAAACAGTTATTGTAATAGCGAGTGTCATTACATATAATGATTCAGGTAGAAAACCGTCATTAGTCATGGGAAACTCATTAGTCCCGTCACTCGGCTTGTTTGTAATGGGGAGTGTTAGCCGGGGAATTGTGGAGTTTACCCTTAAAGGCAAGGTTAAGGCAAGAGGGCTCTTCTCTGTTACTTATTTTGTTAATAGAGGGTATAGTTAGGATAAACGTGATTTGTGGCGCTATTTCACAATTTAATTATTTTTTAATGAAGAAGATTTTTATTTTTTATTTTATCTAAATTTGCTTTGAATTATTTTTGAAATCCCGATTTTTTAAATAATTTTGTATTTGTAACCAAAGTAATATTTCCACGTTTCTTCTACGATTCCTAGATTATGTGGGTTTTGTGGTAAAAAATAACAGTAATTCAAGCTGCCAGGTAATGCTGAATAATGTCAACTGAAACATGTAAATAAAATAAAAATCTTATGGAAACTCTTTATCTGCATGCCAGTTAAGTCACGGTCGAGAGCACATGCACAAATGCACCGCGTGACCACTCGTTATTTTGTACATTAAACTCAGTGCGTCGACAAAAACTATTGGGACAGCGTAAATTTTATAAAGGGAAGCGTTTTCTGTACAAGTCAGCAAAAAATATTTCATGACAAAAATTTCATTCCGTTTTTTACACACGGCCATATATTCGGCTGTCTGTTTTTTTTTTGTTTCGGTCTACAGTTTCCATTTTACGCGGGAAATAAAATAATACCTTTTGAGCATTGCCGTGGCGGCTTCTTTTGATGCCGCGGTTTGATGTTTTGCTTTATGCCTTAATATTTTGACGAGAGTAAAAATATTGGTATATAGGTACTCGTATGTTGCGCACCGCCTGACGTCAGTATTGAACGGTGAAATATCTGATAAAGTTCTATTTCATTTAAAAAATCATTAATTTTCAATCAGCTGTGTGGAATAGTTTTACTTTCAAAACCAATTTAATCTGGGGGCGCGGCCGAGCCCCCTCCAAGTCGAGCTATAGGCCGTAACATCCTTTTCTCGAAGCAATTCAGACCATTTTCAACCCCCTATAACTTCGTTGTGGCTAAAGCATGAAGTCTGAATTTTCAGTTACTAAGCAGGCAGGTAAAAATTCTTTACGATTTAAATAAATAGATCGACTTGGCCAGCAGCATTATGTATAAATTGTACGATACATTATGTTTTCATGCGATGGCCAAGTCGATCCATTTATTTAAAACGCAAAGAATTTTTTTATATTGATATGGTAGTAACTAACGTAATAACTTTATATAGAAGGTCCCTTAAGGACTAAATAAATTAATCGACTTGGCATTACATGCATCTCACAACTTTTTGCGGTAGAAAACCTGAGCTGCGAGACTTGGAATTTTTTTACAGGATGTTTTTGATGGGATTCAATTTGTTTATCGATATTTTTAATTCTGAAAATTATTTGTGTTATTAAACAAAGATCTTTATCTCGTTATTGTCATATGAATGAACTAGCTTTTGCCCGCAACTTCGTCTGCGTGTATATTATAATAATACGGATGTAAAATTAATACATTATATCGCTTCAACAACATTACACTGTAATCTCTGCGAAAGATTTGCAAAAAAATGATTTTGATAACATACATAAATCAGCTTCAGTGGTTCTAGCTATCACATAATATAATATCATCCCTTATTTCACCGCCTTAGTGCTTGTTTTCGAATAGTAGTTCACGGCATTATTTTGCGTTTAAAATAAGTGGTGAAATACAAATGTTCATATGAATAACTTCAGCGGTTTCGATTTTGCATACAACATTTCAACCCCTATTTAAACCTTTTAGGGTTAATTTTGAGAAAAGAGAGTAGGCAATTATATTTGTTTGTAATAATTAAATAAAGTTCCAAGTTTTACCATAAAACACTATTTCACCCTTTTCATCCCTTTGGAGGTTGAATTTCCAAAAATACTTTCTTAGTGCTACCTTACGCCACAGTAGGAATCCCTGTGTAAAATTTCAAGTTCGTAGTTTCAGTAGTGTTGGCTGTGTGTTGATGCGACAGTTAGGTTTTACAACATTTCAACCCTTATTTTAACCTGTTTAGGGTTAATTTAAAAAAAACAAAGTATGCAGTTATTCTTGTTTCTAGATGAGTAACTAAAATGCAAAGTTTGACAATTTTAGCTTTAATGGTTTCGATTTTCCATACAACCGTTTTTTTCCTTTTCACCCTCTCAGGGGCTGAATTTCCAAAAATCCCTTCTTAGTGCTACCTTAAGTCACAATAGGAACCTCTGTGCAAAATTTCACGTTCCTAGCTCCAGTAGTTTCGGCTGTGCGTTGAGCCGATAGTTCGGTTCTGCAAAATTTCAACCCTTATTTTTACCCGTTCAGGGTTAATTTTAGAAAAATTAAGTATGCAGTTATATTGGGTTTTGATTGGCTAACTAAACTACAAAGTTTGAGAATTGTAGCTTTAACGGTTTCGATTTTCCATACAACCGTTTTTTACCCCTTTCATCCTCTTAGGGGTTGAATTTCCAAAAATCCCTTCTTAGTGCTACCCTACGTCATAATAGGAACTCTTGTGTAAAATTTCACATTTGTAGCTCCAGTAGTTTCAGCTGTGCGTTGATTAGATGGTCATAAAATCACCCTACTCTCGCAACACTTCAACCCTTATTTATACCCCTTTAAGGTGAATTTTAGAAGAATTAAGTATGCAGTTATATTTGTCTTTAATTGGCTAACGAAACTGCAAAGTTTGACAATTGTAACTCTAACGGTTTCGATTTTCCATACAACAGTTTTTAACCCTTACACCCCCTTAGGGGCTGAATTTCCAAAAATCCCTTCTTAGTGCTACCCTACGTCACAATAGGAACCCCTGTGTGAAATTTCAGGTTCCTAGCTCCAGTAGTTTCAGCTGTGCGTTGATACGTCAGTCAGTCAGTCAGTCAGTCAGGTTCCTCTTTTATATATATAGATTTCCCTATCGTAATTCACGGCTGGAGACTAATTTCAGCTTTTACATAGGTGTGGATGACAAATAGACGTGTAAATCATCTGTAATCACCTTTTGTGCGCGAAGTATCGGCGTCGAATGAGGAGATTAATGCGCGTATATTTATGCCATTAGAATTTTCCTAACAAACTAATCAAACATGTCTACAGAGCTTAGGTTGTTTTTTTATTTACATTTGACTACACTAAGATTACTTTTGTAATACAGGTGTGTTTCATCGTCATTATTATCACCACATTCTTCAGTTTTCAAAAGTTTCCATAGTTACATGCTGTAAGCTGCCTGCACCCAGAGACAGTCAAGGGTAACCTGTCCCGATTGATAGCGATTTTAGAAGTCAAAGAAATATTAGACTTAAAAATAAAGAATAGAAAGAATATACAGCCGTGTAAGACAAAAAATACTCTCCAAAGTATATGTACAAGGTCATGCAACAATTATTACTTTGTTAAGAACAATTTACAAGTGATTATATTATGTTCTTTTATATAAAAACGCTTCAGAATGCAATAATAAAGTGAGCACCTCTGAGTTTTCTATTGATGCAACTAATCCAATTTATAATGGATAGCAGCCTTGTCTCCTACATAAAAATAGCATTTTACAGACTGTTACATTTTAATTACATCACGATTAGAGTTGTTATAACAGGTTTTATTGATCGTGTACACTTGTAAATCTGATAAGACGAGGTAAGTAAAAAAGGTAAAAAATCTTGAGGAAACTCTTTCTCCCATCTAATTGTTTGAAAGTCATTTTTTTCAATTATTTGAAACAAAAACTTTGAATTAATGAACAGTAAAATACCCCAATATCCAGACACTGTATAGTATAATAAATTTACTTTAAAATTCTACTCTAATGTCCTATACTATTTTCGACTTGCAGATTAACTTTATAGATATTGTAAACAATTTAATCATTTACATCTACAATATAAATACCGTAGATAATGCAAGGAATCAGGTCAATAGTTGTTATAGTATTTTTGTTAATCTTATCGCATACAATTATACCTGAATGTTGTTTGCGATCTTGAATTCGGTGTTACTACGTTATCTCCATACAATAATGAGAGGCAATTAGATTGTATTGATTAAATTTGAGATCTTTAACTCTTATTTGATGAAAACACGCTTGCTAACATGCTATGTGACTAATTACTGAACATTTTTGCCTTCACTTTTTAAATCCTTATGATTTTAGCAGCCCATAAAATTCGACCAATAAATTAACTGATTATGATGCATGCAATATTAATCGATTAATTATTGTTTTTTAGATGAAATTTGCAACAGTTTTACCGGTTCGTGTCTGTGTCTGGACGGTTATATTAATTTTACTGACCAAATTAATAAATTGTTATGTATTTCCAATAGTTAAATGTGGTACATATATATAAAATTTCAACAATCTTTAAATAATAGTTATTATTTATTGTTATCGATATTAAAATAATATTTACTGTTTACAAAGCTGCAGTTTTTAGTTACTTTTAAATTCTACGTGATCACGAAGGCGATAAAGTATTTGAAACTATAGAAAGTTAAAACATTTAAAAACCGCAATAAAATCAGTAAAAAGAACCTAGTTTTACTTCAATGGGTAACATTCGCCTAAACATAAGAAATATACAAAGTAGTAAATGTTAGTTTCTGGAAGCTCACTCCAATAGTCTTATGAATCGTGGTCATACCTCAATAGTGTATTGGTGACGACAGTATGCCATGACGACAATAATTGACGAACCGGTAAATACGTGTTGAGTGGATACTGCCGACTCAGTTTATCTGATGGTTTTCCTTATTTTTGTTTTTTACGAACCATTTCAGTACTATCTCCACTGGCGTATTATCTCCATTCTAGCTACCACATCTCATTATCTTACACTGTCATGAAACTCCTTTGGAACAGTGGAATCATCGGGCAATTTTGTATTGGAGATGTTAGAGCAGTAATTTAATTTTATAATTATAGAATATAACTTCACATCCACCATCAAAAGCGGTCGTTTTAAGCATACATAATATGAGCCTTGAAAAAGTAATCGAATATCATAATTATTTCTAATTTCTCGAGTTTTGATTTACCATGACTTATCAGCTATTTTGCAGAATGACTTAACCTTAAAATTACAACTATTTTATTATCACTGAGTTCCTAATGCGATTATTGTTATTATTTTCGTTCAAAAAACAGAATACAGTCTTGAGATAAATTTTAAAAAATCCTTCAAAAGAATTATTTTATTACCTTTGAAAATTCCTCTGAAGAACTCTCAGTTACGCAGTTCATCTTACGATAATTTCCTTTACCGTTCCATCAAAATATACACTTGGAAGTTACTAATCTTCTTCTTTTGTCTCGCAGCTCGGCGTGGCGCTCGGGTTCGTGCTGCCGCCCATGCTGGTGAAAGCGACGGGCACCATCGAAGAGATAGCAGGCGACTTCCAGCTCATGTTCTACCTGGTAGCTGGGTTCACTAGCGTGCTGTTCGTCTTTATCGTGCTGTGTAAGTATCGTAACAAACTGTACTTATCCTAATTCCTACCTATATTATAAATGCTATAATTTCGTGTGTTTGTTACTCCTTCACGCTCAAACTGCTGGACCAATTTTGATGATTTTGGCATGGAGGTAGCTGACACCCTGGATTGACACATAAAGTAATTTTTATCGCGACAAAAGAAGTGTTCCCGTAAGATTTGCAAGGAATTTAAATATAATCGATATTCATTCAAACTCAACGGTTAAAACAGTTATCTAGCGAAATAGTCCCTATGTTGCTAAACTAGACTGGACCCAAATACTATCAGCGAAGCTATTGGGCGATCTCGGGCGAAGCCGGTCCGGACCGGTATTAGGTGCCTCTTGGGACGATATAGTGACTACTTGGACGTGATGGTAGGCTCAGTGCAGTTAATCTAGAGAATCCACCCATGCGAGACGGCTTTATCTTGTCCTTGGGTTCTTAATTTTATCCAGCACTAAAAAATAAGTTATTATGGCGCGTCCTTAACCGCCATGTACGGTGGGCGCTGTCCGAGTAGATAGGATCAATATCCTACTAACAGCATAAAGCCGTGGTTCCTAACCTGGAGGTAATTACCCCCGCGGGGGTAAAACCTGTATTTTGCGGGGGTAACAATGAGCTGGTTATCGTCTTAAGTGAAACAAAACCTAATATTACCAAACTTGTAAAATCTAAGCAGTACCTTGTGGTACTGTGGTGGTATAAAAATTTTAAACTAATAGAAATTTCAAAACCATAATTATTGATTATGTGCAATTGTTTTAAGTTTAATAAAGTCTATGTATAAGGTATTAACACGTGTTGTTTGAGATCATCCTTGGGAGGAGGGGTAAAATCAGTCACTCTAGAGGGGAGGGAGGGGTAAAATCAGTCACCCTTAGATCATAGGGGTAACGGACCTAAAAAGGTTAGGAACCAGCCATTGGTCTAATAACACAAATAATTTATAATGCATTAATGATCAAAGTATTTTTAGATGCTTGATCACTGTCCATAATACTTTCATTTAATTTTTTCTATGTCACTTAAAATTAAAACCAATCAGAGCATTGGATACTGTATACCAATAGAAATCGCTACAATTTTTTTTTTTCAAAACAATCAAGTCTTATGTATTTTTCAAACTATCTTTTACATTTAATCCGTTTAGGTGCCGTTACAGGAAACTAGCGACAAAAAGCTACTTTAATTGCACTGTTTTTTTCAATCAAATTTGAACCCTAATTTCAGTTTTCAAAGCGGCGCCTCCCACGCCCCCTTCAGCCGCAGCCGACCTCGGCTCCAGCCTGGACTCGAACTTCCTCAAGTCGATCAAGAAGCTGCTTACCAACCGCAACTACATCCTGCTGCTCATGTCGTACGGGCTCAACGTGGGCACCTTCTACGCCATCTCCACGCTGCTCAATGAAGTCATCTTGATGTATTACCCGGTACGTGACGTTTGAGATTTATATTGAGTGGAGAGTAAGAGAGGGATGATTTGGTTAGTGTGGTATCATTGTTTTCCAATCTGTCCATTTTGTTTTATGTGTAGCAATCGACTTATTTTTGTCTTGTAGTCTCATATCTAGACAGTCAACTCCTTGAGCATTGTATAAGTAAGTCTTTAACCAGAAACAAGGGGAGTACGTTCGGTCTCATTATACGCCATCTCCACGCTGCTCAATGAAGTCATCTTGATGTATTACCCGGTACGTGACGTTTGAGATTTATATTGGGTGGAGAGTAAGAGAGGGATGATTTGGTTATAGTGTGGTATCATTGTTTTTTAATCTATCCGTTTTGTTTTATGTGTAACAATCGACTTATTTTGCTGTCTTGTAGTCTTATACCTAGACAGTCAACTCCTTGAGCATTGTATAAGTAAGTCTTTAACCAGAAACAAGGGGAGTACGTTCGGTCTCATTACAACCAAATCCAAATAAATATTGGCAATGAAAAAATTTTTTTCGGTGCGGGAATCCAGATTCCAGCCTGTTGCTTCACTGCCAGCTCTCAGCCAACTGCACCACGTAGTCTGTCAAATGATAATGTAAATGGAGTCATTAACCAAGTTATGTTTCCAGGGCGCCCACGCAGACGCCGGTCGCATTGGACTCGTGATCGTGGTGGCAGGCATGGCGGGCTCTGTGCTCTGCGGCCTGGTGCTGGACAAGACGCACAAGTTCAAGGAGACAACCCTGGCGGTATACGCGGCATCCGTTGTGGGCATGGTCATTTTCACCTTCACGCTGGACTGCGGCATCATTGGAGTTGTTTATCTCAGCAGCATTTTGCTTGGGTGAGTACTGGTACTAAAGTAGGGGTTTTAGCGAGTGAAGGGAACGAACTTGATGTCTAAGACTTGCTTGTGGAAAATAATATTAATGTGTTTGTAAAATTTTGAATGCGCGTGGACAGTGCATCATGGTGTTTAGCATAAACTGAACAAAAGGAGATGAAAATGTTATCAATCGATGTCGAATCGAAATAAATGTTAGTGATGAGAAGATCCCGGTATCTAGATGAATTCCACGTCTAAGAATGGTTTTATATTTTATTCCATAGGTTAATGATCTATTTATTAATTTCCTACTATACACAGGTTCTTCATGACCGGATACCTCCCCGTCGGCTTCGAGTTCGCATCTGAAGTGACCTACCCAGAACCTGAAGGAACAACATCCGGAATACTCAACGCTGTTGTGCAGGTAATATTCATAGGATATTAACATCCGCCTGAATTGCAACTACTGTGAATTAGGTCATAAACCAGTTACAAACACAATTTGATAGTTCACAACAAAGCCACTTTGACAGTTAACTCTTGCACTTGCTTGTAGGTGCAATATAAATGCAATTTCCGAGCAGTTTTAATTTTACAAAAGGATTTAGACTACTTTATCATCAGTTCCTTTCTTGACAGTGTAACCTAATTTTGGTAACAATAGGGTTTTGTCCAAGATTTGATTTTGAGCAATATAATTTATGGTTATTAAAAAATATCGCTTTTAAAAAAAAAATATATTTGAAAACAGCATAAAAATTTAACGTAAAATGACCGAGATATTAATATTTTTAATAGTGCAGTGGGGTCTGGGGACATTCGTTTTCTCTTTCGCACTCGTGCACCTAATGCAAAATGACGTTACGCCGTGCATGTTGAATCCTTTTCTATTACTCCTATCGCTAATTTTTATATTTGTAACTTACTTATAACAGAACAGATTTTTAAAATTCTTTCTTATTATGATTATGCACAACATAACCTTTCGATATAAGCAACAACAAAAAATTATGACCCCTGCCTATTATTCCAGGTGTTTGGCATACTAACCACCCTAATGTACGAGAGGATGTTGAAGTTGTTTGGCGACCGTTGGTCCAACCTCACCCTCTGCGCTCTCCTGGCGCTCGGCACAGTCATCACCGCCGGCATCAAGTCCGACCTGCGACGACAAGCCGCGCAGAACAAGGCCTAGCTCAACTAAAGATACAGCTGGCGCACAGGAGTAGAGCATGGATTTAACTGTTAACGCGAATATACCTTCACACTTATTAAGACTAGTCTTGTGAACCAGGCATTGATTAAAATTAAGGTTAGACCCTTCAGTGTATTTGGAATTTCAAAAAGATGGCCGTGAAAATCGCGCTTAAATTAATATTAAAATAATTTAATAGATTTAGTCTAAACGGTGATAAACTTTCTCTCATAATACAAGCAAGCATTTTCAAAATTGTTGTGAGCGACGACTAATTTCAGTAAAGCTCCACTAGAGATGTACTGGGGCGCGCGCAGCACTTACGTCGGAAAACTTTAGGCGCTTTCCGACCTGTCCATATATTTATGTCAATGGAACTAGGGTTGATAATGCATTTTATTGATACCAAAGACACAAAAATTGGTCATGGATACCCGTATCTGCACGAATAGAGACCATCATACCCGATGGCTGGAAATCAATCATGAAGCCCACGTGTGTCACATTTAGGGATGGGCCTGTTACAACCAGGTTAGCAATGCAAGTTGTGTGTTACCAGTGATGACATACGGCACCGAGACGTGGCCTCTCACTGTGGGCCTCATTAAAAGGCTCAAAGTCACTCAACGAGCCATGGAGCGGGCTATGCTTGGTGTTTCCCTACGAGATCGAATCAGAAATGAGGAGATCCGTAGGAGAACCAAGGTTACCGACATAGCCCATAGGATTGGCAAGTTGAAGTGGCAGTGGGCCGGGCACATAGCTCGTAGAACCGATGGCCGTTGGGGCCGAAAGGTTCTCGAGTGGAGGCCACGTACAGGCAAGCGAAGTGTCGGACGCCCGCCTACAAGGTGGACGGCCGATCTGACTAAGGTCGCAGGAAGTCGCTGGATGCAGGCCGCTTCCAACAGGTCATTGTGGAGATCATTGGGGGAGGCCTATGTTCAGCAGTGGACTTCCTGTGGCTGATATGATGATGATGATAGCAATGGAATGTACTTGGATGGTATTGTACTGAAGATCGGTAGGTGCATCGTCATTTTGTCACGCCAACAAAAAATCATCGAGCATTGAAATTCTATGGGTCTAGAAAAATCGAAGTTATCTTCAACCAAAAAAATTGTGTAATAGAAATATTAATAAAGATACCTTAGGTTTATTTTGCGGTATCGATTGTGCAATAACTTGGTGATTTTCTTGTCATTTGTGAAATTGATGTCCATGCTCTATGACTGCTTTTGTGATAACACGAAAGTATTATTATGTATAGGTAGAAGTTTGAAGTAGTTACTAAACATATTTATTTCTTGGAACACATAATTAAGTTTACTGGAACCAGTTTTTAGCTTCGAGCAATGAAATTCTTCACATTTTATTGCATTACAGATGAGAATTAGATCTATACTTATGTAATTATTGATATAGCCATTTAGTAATCGGAAAATACTGGTTTCGAACAATTAGTTGATACATACTATGCCCAATTATATTTAATAAATTGTGCGTATGCGTAAAAATTGCGTTATCTTTTCACTATTCGTTTGTATTTAGTATCTAATAGATTTTGGGGGGAATTGTATGAAACATAGACCTGTTTATAATTTATGAAATTAAATGACGTTTTAAAATGTAATATTTGCTCTAAATAACAGAGGGCGTTGTTCACGTAAAAATATTTATCAACAGCATCAAGTTGAGAATAACAAATAATAGAAAAATTGACCAGTATAAATATGTACATATTTTATACAAAAATAACTCAATTTAAACAATTTGTGTAGGTCTTTCATGTATGAGAGATCGCCTGGGTAGGTACCACCGCATTGTCTATTTCTCCCGTCAAACAGCAGTGTATATGCACTGTTGTGTTTCGGATTGAAGGACATTGTAGCCAGAGTAACTACTGGACATATTGAGACTTAACATCTTATGTCTCAGGATGGCGAGCGCAGTGGAATGCCAAGCATTGCTTTGTAGTTCAAGGTGTTGTTTAGTTGAGCTAATGTTTATGAGCGGTCGTATCGCTTAACATCAGGCGAATGGCATCCTTGTCTCGCCATACATTGCTATAAAATAAAAATTGAACTATTTTGGATATTTTTCGTGAACAGATTGCTTCAATTGTAGATCGGTTTAGGAGTAATAAAATTACCTTTATGTACGGTAATCGTGACAATAAAACTTGTGACTGTAGGTAGACGTTTTATGAGAATATTTTGCGAAAATGTATCTAACTAAATGTTCAGAGTGATTTAAATGTAGATGGAAATATACATGTTGATATACATATTTTTGAATATATAACACCCAAATATGCCCTATTCAGTGAACCCAGTAGATAAATATAACGGCCTAGACGTTCATACTTTTGGATAATTCTTTAAACTGTAGAATTGAACTTTTACACTGAGTCCTGATAATTGAGATGTAAACTAGGCTCTATCTACTACTTGAACTTTTTTATTCACTGACGAATACATCTTGTTAAATGTAGATCATGGTGCCCCACAAGCACAAATCTTATAAATAACACTATGACACGGTACATCTTTTATTATGCTGATATTTAAACAAAATTATTTAATTAAATTATTGGCAATAAAAACTACACCGTGTCAGGTTATGTGTGCGATCAATTCATGCCTTTATTATCTGCAAAATTGTCCCACAAGATAGTTGGCGTTAAAAACAATTTTATAGTCATAGTAGACGTTCGCTTGCTATAATTGACTGCACACGGAAATTTGCTCGAAGTAAACCTTGTTGTGTAGACCTAGGTTTTAAAGAATAGCTTATACAACAGTGTCAGAAAACATCTAAAATGTTTATAAAATACGAATACCTACCAAGTTTGGTTTTACTATTCTTAAATAATACTTTGGCTAATGTTGATGCCACTTCCATGGCTGTTTCCTCGTGTTAAAAAATTAGAATAAGTAGAATAGTTCATATTTAGAGACGTAGAAGATATCCGAAAGTATTCGGCCTAAAAGGTCATATATACACTAAATTGGAGGTATTTGTTGTGATTTCGTGGTGTGTCTATTAATCTAAATATAATATACTTTAGCCGCTTACGGATGATGTTCGTCGATTCATAGTTGAAAAAAATATAAATTAGTTTTCCGGGCTTTGTAATTTAAACTCATGTCAAAGTAAATAGCCCAGTAAGTTATTATTATTATTTTAGGATTTTAAAACTTGTCATAATATTGTTATGACGTTAAAGTTTTTATGTAATCTCTTAATTCTAAGGTGTTGTTTTACTACTGCTGTTTTTTATATTTTCTTGTATAACCTCGTGTGCGTTTCTATTCTGAGTACGTGTTATCTTATTTGTAATTTGATTGCCTAAAATATGTACTACATAAAAAAATAAATGTACTTGCGATTTTAATAAAAGACATGTGAGAATGAAATTAAAATATGATATTACTAAAATGCTTTGAAGGTCATTGTGTTATCAATGAAGTTTAGAAATAATGAAATAAATGAGAATTCTGCGTTGCTTAAAATAATATTCGTTAAATCAGTGCCAATACTTCTATTCAATTTCACTTTACAAAGTACTACATTTTGTTTTTATTTATTTGCATGTGAAGGCAGGCTGTGTAATTTATATTTATTTAGAATCTAAGACTTTGTACAATATTATAGTATATTAAAGAGCGCTTGATGCAATTTGGTTACATAATATGAACGAAGTCGACGTAGGCACAGAATTATTTATTACAACCTTTTTTAATTCTGACTGAAGTATTTCAGAAATGACTTCAAGTCTATTCTATCGAATTGCTTTTTGCAATAAATTACCGAATGAACTATTTATTTGGCAACGCTAATAAAATATAGGATAATTAACGTTTTCTATAATAATAACTAAAACATGGAAAAGTAAAACCAATAGTCATCTTGTAGTTATAATATTGCCATGAGAAAAATCATTACTTCAACACATGCACGGTTAAAATGTAAAAAAAGCTGCATAACATGTGGCACGAAAACAACTATGGTAATCTAGCACTCTTCATAAGCTACGAGATATTATTAGCCAAAGTGAAAAGTGATCATTTCGAGAATTACGGGTAACCAAATACTTCTGTAATGACAATGACAATAATACAAATTGATTTATACTAAAATATCTAACGACACAAATACATATGTGTATTATATTGTTATATGTATGATAAACTGTAACTTAAAACCCAACTATTTTTTAGACTTTACAACAGCGGAGTATAATGAGTAATAATTATGTAACAAGACTTATTGTCAGTAGGCATTATGGAATAGAGAAACTCCAATTTTCTCTCATTTGTTAAAATGTTAATAACTCTATAAATATAATCTGAATAATATTAGTGTGATTGTGATAACAGTTTCGTAAACTATTTATGTTCATAGTTTTGTTGTATTTTTTTTCATACAAACGTGTTTTCAGTTATTTCAGTTGTAAAGGCTTTAATTAAAGCTTTGTGCATTTCCTCAACAATCATTCCAATCCTTGTTGTATGTAGTTGTAGTTAGTTAGTAAGTAATTGGTGTAATTAAATGTTAATATAAATGTTCAATAAAATATTGTTGGTTATTTTATTTAATATACGTAATAAGTAGTATTTTATTATTTCACACGCTAGTACCTATTTTTTTTACTATTAGCGCATCATGTAAAGTTTATACTCAGAATCGTTATATTTATTTTCTTATCAAACGCTGTGACTTTAAAAAACCTAAATAAGTATCAAAGGATTTGAACATTACAGGAGGATATAGCATTTCCTAAGAGATTGAATTAGGTAGCGGAGCTCGTACTTATTAACAATTAACGAAACACAATCACAGATGGCGGTAGCAACGTATATATTTTCTTTTCTTGTTATAGTCTGCTGTACATTGATGCAATATATTATTACAATCAAAAATGGACCTTATCTCTGCACTTTAACGTAGAATTTATATGGCGGCTGCTATGACAGTTCATTTGTTGATATTTTCTGCAGTTGCTACAGCGGCATTTTCATTTTTCGTAGGAAATGTGTTAGAGATTTCAAATGTGAAAAAGTAAGGAAATTCTTTCATTCTATTGTTTAAATTATGATGCGTAAGTACAAATCTTGGAGGATTGTTGATAGGTGGCAATCGGTAAGATGAGAAAGTCTATGAAATAAGTTATCACAAGAACAAATTCATGTTAATTGTTTTCGGTATTTGTTTGGTAAAACAGTTGTGTTAAACATGAATAACAATAAAGAGCTACATGGGCGTGATATCGTCTGCAGAACTCACTCGGCGAGATCGGAGAGAGGTTTGTTTATTTATTTTAATTGTTGTATTTACACATAGACTTATTCCATTACCCACAAAAAATATATTTTGGAAAGCATTTAAGAGCATATTTTCACCAATATATCTTGTACCATTCCCCACCTTAATGTTTGAGCTTACTAGAACATGTTATTGCAGAAACATTATCTACACTTAGCTCTAGCATATTAAATATTGGTTTATTGTTTATAAAATCAAATAGTTATAAAGAGCTTGAGTATTAAATCAAGCAATTAAAAGACAAACAAGTTGCAGTTTATGCAGTTTAATAGTGGGACCCTCTGTAGTTTGCAACATTAGACACATAAAGTGTTTTTCTTTGTTTTTAAATGAATGTAAGTTACATAATATATTTATTATCATCATCTTGATTTGAGTTGTGTCATGAGTTGGTCGAGAGTAGACGTATCGCAAATTTTTAATAATAAATATACTTCGGTGCTATTCAGTAATAGACTTAGTGACTCAGTGAATTAGATCTAATATCGGTTATCAACACATCTGTGAGCAATTAATGGTGACGTTTCCGTGATGCATGCACAGCCCCACCTCTGAGATTGAGCAAGACAGCTGTGATTTTTTGACTCACTCGCACTACGCCGCTGCAGAAATCGTCAACCATCGGTATGAATGTCATATGTAAAAAATGTAATGACAAAATACAAGACGGTGCAATCTGTTCGAAATGTCATCTAGTATACCATCTGCACTGTGTCACCTTGACTGAAGTGGGTTGGAGAAGACTTGGTGCGGAAAGGCAGGCAACATGGCTCTGCCCGGATTGTAAATCTACTACTCAACTGCACTCCCCGAAAAACGTAATCGCCAAATTGCCTCAGGACCTCACCTCGGATTTGATGTCCCTTCAAAAGATGGAGTCCATACTGAAATCACTATCAGACTTACCGGAGCTCGTGGAGAATCTGCGCACTGAGGTTAGTGTCTTAAGCGACAGATTTAGTAACCGAGTATTGGAAGAATTGAACAATAGACTACACGAAATAGAAGGAAAATTAACCGTTGTGGAAACACTAAAAGCAGAACAGGATAGGATTACATCTATATTAAAAGGGTATAAAGAACGTATTGATAAAACCGAGAACGACTTTAAACAACAAAATGAAATCGTAACAAAGTTAGTTACCAAGTCAAAATGGATGGAGAAGGAATATAATCGATCACAACAGCAAAGCCGCTTCTTAAACATTGAATTAGTCGGAATTCCTGAAAAGTCCGATGAAAAATTGACACATCTTTTGAGGAAGATAGCGACATGTATCGGTGCTAACATAGAAGAAAATGACATTGATTTTATAACAAGGGTGCAGCCACTCCATTCACATCCAGGACGGCCTCGAAGAATAATCTGCAAATTGACATCGAGAAGAGCCAAAGAAGACATCATAGCCAAATTTAGGAAACAAAGTAAAACCAAAGGCATAACATCAAGAGACCTTGGTTTTGATGAAAACTCCACAAAAGTGTTCATCAATGAACATCTGACACTTGCCAATAAAATCCTACTGAATAACTGCAGACAACGCGCACAGGAACTGAATATCAAGTTCGTATGGGTAAAAAACTGCTCAATTTTTATGAGAAGGAACGAAAGATCGCCACCTATACAAATACACACGGAAGAAGACATTATGAAATTCGCAACAACAAACTAATTTTAATTATTGACATACTAATTACTCCTTTAATTTTACACATGTTACAATCAATTTACACTTTACTTCACATTCTTATCACACTTCTAAAACACATTTTTCATTTATGTAATTTAAACTATTTTTTAAATTTTTACATCATAACACTTTTAAATGAATGGTTGGTGACACCTGACGCGCTAATAAATCAGGTAAACAAGTCTAACAGTTCCGTGCGTAACTTAACTTACTTATTACAAAATCTTTCATTTTTACCCACACTCTTATCGCTTGTTAAAAAACTTACATATTATAACTGTTCTTCGTTTCAATTTATTATCTTATTACTAATATGACTAGTATTAACTTAAAGATTTTCTATCAGAATACGCGCGGACTAAGGACTAAATTACCACAGTTCTATCAGAGTGTTGAGGCGAGTGATTTTGACATTATTTTGGTTACCGAAAGTTGGTTGTGCAAGGGAATATTGGACTCAGAGTTGTGTGATAATCGTTATGAGGTATTTAGATACGACCGTCCGAAGGATCGAATGGGCGGAGGAGTGCTGATGTGTATAAAACGTTGTTTCTCAGCTATAGTGCGAGCAGACATAAAGACCGGCTGCGCGGAGGTTATTTGGTTGACAATCAGTAGTCAGATTTCGAATCATACACCAAGCAGTAGCATTCACATAGCTGCAGTTTATATCCCACCGAGTGGTAATTCTCAATTACTAATGCTAAATGATTTCA
Source organism: Hyles euphorbiae (assembly GCA_023078785.2). Lineage (NCBI taxonomy): Eukaryota > Metazoa > Arthropoda > Insecta > Lepidoptera > Sphingidae > Hyles > Hyles euphorbiae. The sequence goes on from CM041033.1 coordinate 19,873,325, forward strand.
AACAATCACTCGTGAATATTTTCTCGGCTAACCCGACTGATACATTTTTAATTGTAGGTGATTTTAATTTACCGTTTATTAAATGGGAGCGGAATGGACATGGTATAATACACACTTCTAACTCGGCTATAAACGTAGCAGCAAGTGATTTTGTTAATTGTATAGCGTATATGGGTATGTCCCAATTTAATTTACAACCAAACTGCTGTGGTAATGTTTTTTTATTTTTTATTTTTATTTTATTTATTAAGAAACAAACAGTCTTATAAATAATAGTGTAATTACATTAAATTAAATATAATTTTAGACCTATAGTTTCCTATGTTTATTACACAAAATTGAAATAACAAAATCCTAATCGAAGTAGGTAGCAATTTTAGTCTTTAGGAAAGTAGTGAATTGCATATTCACAATACTGTTACTTTGCACAAGTACAATAAAAGATTACAACGAGTACAAAGAACAATGGAAAAAAAAAAGTATTGAAATAATAAACATTTAAAAACAAAAACAAAAGCACATAATTTATGTATGTAAAAAAGAAAAAAAAAATCAGCTAAAAAGAAATAAATGTATCATTCTGTATCAAGACCAGTAATAAAACTTAATGCTTTTTTCTTAAACTTACGTAACGTTTCATTAAAAACATCAACATTGAGAAGTTTGTTATTGTACAATCTGCAAGACCTTCTTAAAAAACTATTATTGGCATAACAAGTTCTACTGCGAGGAATATTAAATAAGTGTTTTTTACGACAATCTCGTTCACGTCTGCGAGGTATTCTAAAATTAAGAGCATGCAACAACCCAGGGGCATCCACACCGCTATTTATGATTTTAAAAAGGTATGTAGCATCGGTTAAATCTCGACGATGAGACAGACGGGACATGTTATATCTTTGTAAAGAGGATTCATAATCAGAAAAACTATAACCTAAGCGGTAGTCCAGAGCTTTAACAAACTTCTTTTGAACAGATTCGATTCTATCAATATGTTTCTTATAAAAAGGATGCCAGACAGAGTTAGCAAATTCTAAGTGACTACGAACGTAACTGTTGTATAATATTTTATAAGTGAGTATGTTCCGAAAAGGTTTGCTTACGCGTAATATAAAACCTAACTGTTTAAAAGCTTTATTCAACATTTTGTCAATATGGGGGGTAAAAGTGAGTTTAGTATCCATAACAACACCTAAATCTCGGATTTCTGTTACTCGAGCGAGTTCTTTATTACAGAGACTATACGTATAATTTATTAATGACCTCTTTCTACTGAAACTAATAACAAAGCATTTATCTGGATTTAAAAATAGATTATTTGTGTTACAATAATTCTCAAATCTATTAAGGTCATCTTGAAGCAACTGACAATCGCCTGAATTTTTGATAATTCGAAAGATTTTAGTATCATCAGCATACAATAATTGATTTGAATTAAACAAGTTTTTTGTTATGTCATTTACGTATAGGATAAATAAGAGGGGGCCTAAATGTGATCCCTGTGGAACCCCGGAACTAATAAATTTATATTGAGAAATATAACCCCCACACGCTACAGCTTGGGAACGATTTTCAACATAAGATTTTATCCAACGAAATAGATCACCATGTATACCTAACTGCCAGAGTTTGAAAAGCAATGTGTTATGACAAATTTTGTCAAATGCCTTAGAAAAATCTGTATACACAGCGTCTAATTGAAAATTACTATCTAAAGCATCATAAATAAATTCAGTGAATGTTAACAGATTTGTATCGACACTACGCTCCTTAAAAAAACCATGTTGAGCCGTTATTATGTGATGACGAAAAGCTCTGGATATAACCTCTGTAACTATCTTTTCAATTAATTTACTAAACTGACAAAGCTTAGAAATGGGACGGTATTTATCTATGTGTTGACTAAAATCACCTTTAGGTATTGGAGTTACTAATGCCTTTTTCCAAATGCTAGGTACACACCCTTCAACAAGCGATCTTTTATAAAGTATAGTTAGAGGAACTGTTAACGCAGAAGCACATTTTCTGATCATAATAGGATGAATACCATCGGGACCTGCCCCTTTACTAACGTCCACTGATTTCAAACATTTATGCACAAGTTCATTTGTAATATCAATACTATGTAAGTCGCAAACAGAGTCAACATTTGAGGGTAAATTTTGAAAATCAAAGGAAGATTTGGGTGTTTCAAAAACAGAATGAAAGTGATCATTGAAAAAGTTACAGATTTGTTTGCCGTCAGTGGTTGATACACCCTTGTAATACATAAGCTGTGGAAGATCACGTTTGGAAGATATTGATTTGAGATAAGTCCAGAAGAATTTCGGATTTGATTTAATTTTTGTCTCACAGAGTTTCATATATTTTTTATAGCATTCGTTTTCTAACTTAATTGCTCTTTTTCTCAAAAGCTTAAATGTGTCATAATCTAAAGGATTCCCATAATTTTTCCAGAGCTTATGAAATTTCATTTTTTCGTTTAGTAATCTTTTCAATGACCTAGTGAACCAAGGAGGTTTTGAATTAGTTGTGCGCTGAGGGCGTTGTGGTACAAACTTCTCAATAAGGTCATAAAGTAAGATATTAAATTTATCAACACATTGTTCTATCGAGAGATCGATGAAATAATCGTGCCAAACAATTTTAGACAGTTCGTTATTAATTTCATCATAATTTCCATTATGATAACAATAAGTAGAAATGGGAGCTCGTTTTAGCATAGGCAACGGGGATAATTTTAGTTCCATTTCCAAGGCTTTATGATGTGGATCCTCAGGGGTCAACGGGTGGTCACTAGCATGTACTACACAATTTATGTTAGAAAAAATTAAATCCAAAATACGATTATTCGTATTAAATATATAGTTATATTGTGCAAGGTTAGTAAAAGACATAAATTCACGTAAAACATTAGAAAAACAACAATGATTAACACCAAGGAATACTTTCGAAGACTCATCGACTGACCAATGAGCATCAGAAATATTAAAATCACCAGTCACAAGAAATATGTCACTAGGATTTTCAACTATAATTTGGCCACAAATATCAAAAAAACTCGCTAAGGCGTCTTTATACGATGGACCATGTGGAATATAAACACAACAGATATTTAAAAAATTATCACATTGATTATGGAAGGTATGTTGTGGTAGATGTAATAAAGGAATAGCGACCCAAACACACTCGGCAGCGGAAGGTGGGGGGGTCGGCCAGTCCCGGCGCACGGGCCGCAAGTCACGACGCACGGCTATAGCCACCCCTCCACCCCGCACCTCAGCCACACCACGTGCCGTGGAACATCTGTCATTGCGATAAACAAAATAATTATCATTAAACAATTCTCGATCATAAAAATTTGGTGTCAACCAGGTTTCCGTGATACAAATAAAATCAAAATTTGAATGCGAGACTTCTAAAAGAAAATTATGCGTTTTCGTGCGGAGGCCCCTGGCATTTTGGTAATAACCATTTAATGTGTTACAAGGCATTTATATAAAAGTCAAAAACATACCTATGTAAGTCACGTAAAAATGAAATAATAAAACACAGCATGCAAAATAAAAAAATCAATAAAAGGAGGTAATTAGTAACGTAGTAAAAAATAAGAAACATATGGCGCAGTAATAAGTGACGTAAACGAGACATTTGAATGATGCATAAAACAAAACTTAACAATAAAATGAGTACATATTTGAGAAAAAACATATTAACGGAGTATTGAGCATTATTACATTTTGTTTTTAAAGTTTCTACAATATTGAACATAATCTTTACACATGTTAACTTGTACTTCAAGCTTAAATTGGATAATACATAATAATATAAATATATGAAAATATTAATTACGATACTAGTCGATATCCAATATTTTTTTGGTAAGTAACAGTGATAAGAATATACAATACATTTTCTAGGGTACACAACAATAAAGTAATTTATCTTCATGATACATAACAAAATAGGCAATAGAAGTCACTTAATGCTATTGAAATCAAATTTATTGGTAATTAACATGACTTTAGAATTTGGTGATTTACGTGCTAAAATCTTACAATCTCGCACCCAAAGATAGGCAATTCTATTGTCTTTTTTGAGTTGTCGAGCCTGCTTGAGCAATATTTTATTAGCAGGAGTGAGGTGATCATTCAGGAACAAAACACTGGCCGGCCCAAGTAATCCAATGTCAGTAGTAGTAAGACCTCTCCGCGAACGGTAAGCAGACAATAACCGATCCTTATGGATACGACGAGTGAATTTCACAATAACTGCTGGTGCGCGGGTATCCGACGCCACGCCATGACCGTCACTATTCACAGAGTTGGCACCCTGGCCACCCAGAAATCGACGTACACGATGGATGCTATCAACACTATTCTCATCGAATGGTATACCAACTGCCATATAAATTCCGCGAAGAATGGAGATTAGATTTTCATCCTTTGAAAGAGGCAAGCCGGTAATTTCCACATTGTTCATCCTAGCGTACTGTTCCCGATTCTCATTCTCATGACGTAGGGTGTACATAACTGCAGATGCCGCGTCAAGATCCAATTGAAGCTTTTTACAACATTCGCCATTTTTCTCTGACAATATCATTCTGTCCTCTAAGCCGGAAATCCTAGTCTCCATTTCATTTACTTTTGCATTAGTTTCGTGCAAAACTTTGTTGATATTTGCATTATCCTCCTTGAGCGTCAAAATATTTTTATTGATATCGGAAAGAGTAGAATGCAATATAGACAGCTCGTTGGTTATGGCCGCTTTAACTGCGGCAGTTACGCTGGAAAGTATGCCATCGTTTAGATAATTATTATCATTCCGCATTGCATCCGATTCCGTTTCCTGATCCAAGCCAGTTTTTAATTTTGGCTGATTGCGCTTTCTACGATTTATATTACTATCACAAGCTTCACCATCCATATTAATTTATTATTATGACAAGACAAACGGGGGTGAAACGAGGATACCCCGCTGTCACGGTCAAGACAAGCGACGCGAGAACAAGACGCACTACGATTATTTTGCACAGTTTGTGTTTCACTCGGCAATTGATTATAAACACTAATTGAATTTGTTTAAGTTCGAAATTTGCACACAGGTTGGATAAACAGTCACGAAAACACGATTAACACTACCACCTTCGACAAGAATTCGCCGCTGACTGTGATGTGTTTGTTTTGGATCTTGCTATAAGTAACTCAACCATCGAATGCATACAAAGTGAGGTTGCTCTAGTAGAAATTGATAAATATCACATACCGTTTGAAATATATATGCAAATAGACCACAGCTTCAAGTCAATCCACCCTCCACCAAGAATATTAAAACGTTTCTTTAGAGCGGATTATGAAATAATCAATCGTGAACTACTTCAGACGGACTGGGATTATCTCCTCAGTTCAATTGATGTGGAAGAAGCGGTTGACAAGTTTTATACTTCGCTAAACTCTTTAATTGAATTATATGTTCCCTCCGTAAAAATATCGGGTGTTTATCGTTACCCGAAATGGTACCCACCGTGTTTAATTAACGCCATTAAAGAAAAATCGAAAATACATAAAAAATGGAAAAGATATAGAAATTATAGTGACTACGCGGAATTTTCATTATTAAGAAAAAGGATAAAAATGCTACAAGATGAGTTCTTTAAAAAGTATGTCGAAAGATCCCAGAATGAAATAAAAAAATCACCCCAAGAATTCTGGAAATATATAAAAGAAAGACGCAATTCACCAGGTTATCCATGCCACATGACCTACAATGGCACGTCTTTTTCAAAAGGTGAAGACATATGCAATGCATTTAACAGATTTTTTCACAGCGTTTTCCAATCCCCTGATCCCAAGGATAAATATCCTACCTATACGGAATCTCCATATGCAGATGTTACTCACTCGATAACGGTCTCACTAGATATCTTAAAAAATGTTTTCAAAAATCTTAATTTAAAGAAGGGTGCAGGACTTGACGGCATACCTGTTATATTTATTAAAAAGTGCGAATTAGGTTTGACAAAGCCACTACAAATTATATTTCAAAGGTCTTTAACTGAGGGTGTATTTCCTAAACAATGGAAAGATGCACAGATTGTCCCGATACATAAGAAAGGTATTAAATCAGATATCGGTAATTATAGGGCAGTGTCATTATTAAATAATTTCGGTAAAATGCTAGAAAAAGTAATTTTTGACAAAATCTCCGCCACAACGCAGCGGTGTATGCTTCAATCTCAGCACGGCTTTGTTAAGTCACGCTCAGTCGTTACCAACCTTATTTGTTTGACTGACTATGTAGTTACTAATATGGGAAATGCACAAATAGACGTTATATATACAGATTTCGAAAAAGCGTTTGATAAAGTTAATCACAGTATTCTAATTTCAAAATTATATGCAGTAGGCATCAAGGGCAATCTCTTGCGCTGGTTTGAATCTTACTTAAGAAACAGGCGTCAAGCTGTTATAATGGGTGGATATAGATCTAATTTCGTTGACGTCAAATCGGGAGTGCCCCAAGGGTCTTTATTATCCCCTCTTCTTTACAATATATATCTTTTTGACATATCGGAGTGCTTCCAACACTCAAAATATCTTCTTTATGCAGATGACAAAAAAGTCTTTCGTAAAATTGATAATATCACGGACTGTCATAAGCTTCAATCAGATCTAAATCGTCTTACAAATTACTATCTCAAAAATAAGATCAGTGTTAATACCCAAAAATGTCAAAAAATTAGTTTTACTAGGAAAAAACAGCCCATACATTACGATTACAACTTATGTAACGAATCCATACCTAGTACGTCGCAAGTCAGAGACTTAGGCGTAATACTCGATGACAAATTTACTTTTAGTGCACACCTTGATTGTATCGTCGGTAAAGCTTATAAGTCTTTAGGATTTGTGATACGTAACAGTAAACCCTTTAATGATATCCAATGTCTTAAAATGCTGTACTTTAGCTACGTAAGAAGCATATTAGAATTTTCAAATTTAGTCTGGAGCCCATTTTATAAAAGCTATATTGAAAATATCGAAAATATTCAACGAAAATTTATTAAACATCTTAATTTCAAGGCGAAAATCGTAGGTAAATCATATAAGGAATCTTGTGCATATCATAAAATAAACACCTTGCAAGATAGAAGACATCTAACTGATATGCTGTTTTTATTTGACATACTAAATAACAAATTTGACTGTCCGGAACTATTAGCAAAAATTCACTTTAACGTGCCTTCTAAACGTACTAGACATACTAGTTTACTATCTGTCCCTACAGCAAAAGCGAAATATTTAAAAATGTCCCCATGTCATCGTATACCCAAAAAATATAACACTGAGTTCTCCTCGGTGGATTTGTTTAATAGTACTCGACACGCTTTTAGAAAGAACGTTCTATTGTCCCTGTCTCAGACTAACTAATTCCTATTTTTATTATATTTATAAAGAACATAAATTGATGTAAATAGATATACCCGTTGATTCTTAGTTACAACACACTCACCCCCCCCCCCCGCGCACACACGCACACACACACACACACACACATACACACACACGCGCGCACCCCATCCCCCCCCCCCACACACACACATACGCTCTAATCGCTCACATACCACCACACGCATCTACCGTTCCTACATTGTAAACATAAGCCCATTCATTTACTAACCATTATTATAAAAGTATTGCTTCCCATTTATATTTTGTTTTTAGTCTACTCTTTGTTTATTAATTATTGTTATATGTGTACTTCGTAATTGGCGTATTGTTTCGTTTGAAATTATAATGTATTTTAAATTGTCAGCTGTGAAGGACCTAATAAATAAATAAAATAAATAAAATAAAAATAAATCTTCAGTCACAGGTCTTTCTCAAGGAATTCTCAAGATGTCTTCTAACTATTTATACCTATATTGCAACACAATGAATTTATAAAATTGAAACTTTCTAAGAACTACCATATTCTAGATTTATTTCGCGTCTGCCCATCAAAACTAAGCAAGAGTGAACTAGAGGATCTCTACTTTGCTTTACTAGAAAATAACTTAGAGTTGAAAAGAACTATAAATGGGCAACGGGACAAGATCAAAACATTATCTGCAAAGGTTCAAAGGATGTCCACCACTCAAAGGGGGAATTTCAGCAGAGAGTCGAGGGAATGCTGTTTGACCACTAAAGCTATTGTGAATGAGCAGAAAGATACGTAAGTTTAATATTATAATTTTTAGCTGTTATTAAATTATATAAATTATTAACATCAACCCGCACTTGACTGTTGTGATGTTATATTTCCTGATTGTCTGCTGTGGGGGATGTAACTCGTTGGTTATTATTACACAGAAATAAACTTACGCCTTTTTCCAGAAGGGGTGGGCAGAGATTCTCCTGGTAGCAATCATGACACCCTAAGATCCCAACTATAAAATCATACAATACTACAACTGCGCTACCAAGGCAGTTTATAAATTATACTAAATTAAAGCTTTTTTAATTTCTATTGATGTGATTTTATATTTATATTTTATATGCTGTACAAGTCGGTTTTGGAAAATGATGGTGATGATTCTAGCTAATGTCAATTATTAAGAGATATTGTTTTACAGAATAGCTGAGTTAAAGAAGGCAAATGATCGCATGTCCGAACGCATTCGCCTCTTGAACATGAGGTTGTGTTCAGCCAAACAGTTCGTGAAACGCAGTCCAGTCCAGTCTACTACTCGCTGTATCAAATGTTCTTCAAATCCTGCGGCAAATTCACTAAAGTATGTCAAAAACCATATAGTACATATTTGTATTATTGTAATTCAATAAATCCAGGTTATTTTTGGACAGCAAATATATTATTACACAAGTGCACATACAATCAACACCAGTACAGTGAAAAGGAAATAGGAAGTAAAAACTAATAGGTCAATGAAATGTATAAAATTATGTAATCTTGTTTAAATATTTTTCTTATTTACTATTCTTGTTCATTTCATTATTAATGATAACTTATTTCCAACATGTATCTGAGGATAAATACTTCCTATTAGCACAATTAGGTTCTAATATTCTTTGTTTTATTCATTGATTTAAAAACTAAGGATAGGCCCATCAGTACATTGGGCACGTCAAAAAGATGCCCGTAAAAATCGCGCCATCTGTTGGATTTTTACGTCAATGGCGGCCATGAAATCGTTTTTTCAATAATGCTAAAATAAATGTTATACTGACTTAAAGTAATATAATTCTTACTTAGCGATGATAAGAAAAGTTATCTTTTTTTTTGTGAACTTTCGGTCATTTTTATTGCAACCACGACGATACAATTAGGCATTTGTCGACGACTTACAGACCGGTGCGCTGTGACGTCACAACCGTTGCATTGGTCCGCGGACCACTTTCGTGACAACACTTTTCGTACTCTCCGCCCCGTCCATATATTTTACGTCAATGGTTTTATTATATTTAAAATAATTATCTCTTTGATATGATTAATTTCTTTCACGGGTTCTTAAAGTTAAGTGAATGAATAAGACAGACCTCTAGGACTGTCGTACCAATGTACTGTGTTGGTCCTGGTTTAATCCTCTACTGGACGTAGAGGACTAAAGGTTGATAACAATGGTGATGATGTTGATGAATTATGTTTTGTTACAGAAATTCTTCCACAGTTGGTTTAAACACAAATACAAGCGAAACTAACTTGAAGACTGCTGCTGTGTCCTGCCACGACCTTGCGGAAAGGTATGCAAAACATTTTATGTTATTCAATTTAATATTGAACCCTTCTGCCTGTTCTTATCGCAAAGCTACATAGGGTTGGTGCAAGATGACTTCGTAGCTATACCCAAAGCCGGTGTTAGGGTAGGGCGCGGTTGGGCGACGGCCCTAGGGCGCCAGTGCAAAATAGCGTTGAATGCCGGGATTCGGGAATTACAGTAACCTATCATTATAGGTTACAGTATTATCTATGATTTACTGTCTTTCGCTTGGATTTGGATAGTACTTATAGGGCGCCATAGAAGTCTCGTCCAGGGCGCCATTAATATTACATCCGCTACTGGCTTATGTCTATACCTATCTTAGTAGGATTTAGCTTAGGTATAATTTTGGGAAGACCTGTATGTTTGATATCAGTATATTCAAGCGTAGGTGTTTTAGTATAGCATGCTGGTCAAATTTGATTGTTATCTTCACATAATTTAAAGCAGGTAATAAGACCAATAACTAAAATAATTGTGATATTTATAAAATTGTATAATATTATAATTATTTTTCAGAGAAATGCCATCCACGAGGTCTGTGCACACTGAAATGGACGAAGAACAAGAGAAGTAAATACCTTATATTTTCATAAATACGTAAATACACTCACGAGTCAAACATAGTACTGATCCCACGCTATAAGAATACTCTTGTTGTAAGAAACTGCGACAGAATTTTGATCTCATAACTCTTAGACCCGAAACAAACGTTTGTGGGGTGTAAAGACTACCTAGGTGGCGCAGTTGTACTACGGTATGATTGCAAAGCTGTCTCGGGTTCGAGGCCCGGATCGGGCAGAGATAATAGATTTTTTTAGTAAAAAAATAAATAATTCTTTATGACTTGTATTATCTCAATATCATATATCTAGTTGGTGTAGTAAAACTCCTTGCTCCGTTTTTAGTGTTCCTATTAAATAAAATATCTTACTGGCCAATCTTGCTTTTAATTAAACTAACATAAGAAAACATCAGTATCAGCCCGGAGTCAGGAATTTGTGCTCGATGAGGCGATTGGTTCGCCCCCTATCACATCGTGGCACGGAAAATACACGGCGAAACAAGGGTGTCGTGGTTGCACCTCTGCCTACCCCTACTGGGAAAAGGGCGTGAGTTTATGTATGTATGTATGTTTGTGTAAAAAATTGCGACGGTGCGGTATCCGAACTTGTCCCATGTTTCGTACTATACAATACTGAAAACAATAAATTGTTTTTTCCCCAGAGATCTAGAGCAGCCGTGCAGCGAGAACAAATGTAGAACCCTTATGGAGGAGTTGAAACAAAAAATCGTCAATTTGCAAGAGGTGCGGAACTTGTTCGTTATATTTCCTTCGCAATTATTGACATACATTTATGGACAGGGCGGAAAATGCGTATGCGTATGATAGTGTTCCGACGTAAGTAGTGCGCGCGCTCTAATTGTATCTCTAGTGGAGCGTTACTGAAATTAGTTGTTGCACACACCTGGACCCGAAAAAATATTTGTGCGCCGTACAAACATATCTCAGCGAGGGGTCGTACCCGCGGCCTCTCGTTTCACAGGCGGCGTCTAACCGACTGCGCCACAGAGGCTATCATAACATATACAAATAAAAGTAATAATAATTGCAGGAGCTGTCTACCGCTCATTCTGAATACTCGTCGAGGATCGGTCGGCTGGAGACGGAAGTATCATCCTTACAGGCGCGAGACCTGGACAGCCAAGAGATAGCGTCCAGATTGACCCGTGCAGAAATAAGGAATGGTGAGTAATAAGTCTCTCAAACCATACAAAACATTGACCGAGAGATTTTACTGGTGGCATGTCTCATATGTGAGGCCGCCCGGGTAGGTACCACCGCAATGTCTTTCTTACGACAATCAGTAGTGTAAGTGCACGGTTGTTTTTCGGATTGAAAGACATTGTAGCCAAAGTAACTACTGGACATATTGAGACTTAACATCTTATGTCTCAGGGCGGCGAGCGCAGTAGAATGCCAAGCATTGCTTTGTGATTCTCAAGGTGTTGTTTGGTATTGCTACTGTTCATGAGCGGTCGTATCGCTTACCATCAGGCGCGTATCGCCATTCAATGCTATAAAAAAAAACTTACTGTCTTCAGGGGGTTGCTCTATACTACGATACGACGACGAATGTTCGAATGTCGTACGAAAAACTAAGAATATTATGCCTAAATACTTTACAAAATGTTCGAATCGTGTATCGTACTTTGTAGCCTTAAACGAAGTTCAGAGTGAATGATAATTTCATAGAGAATTGTGTTCATTTTTAGAAGTGAATAAGTTTTAACTTACACGTGGATTTCGAAATCCAAATATTCGAGTTCCATTTCGGATCACAAAGTAACCCAACGTATACGGCATTAGAAAATTACTTATTGGATAACTATTTAGCTCCTTGTCATATGATTTACAGGTGAATTGGCAATGGAGTTGTCCATAGAAAAGGGCAGGGTAGCAGAATTGGAGACGAGCGTGAAAGCGGCGCAGATGTCCAGCAAGGTGGCGGCCACTATCGAGGGACACTTGGCTAACATTAAAGTTAGTATAGAATATTACTGATCCAGTAGATTTGGCAATCCAAATTACGGTAGTGATTGAGGTGAGACAAAGTAATTTATAAGGTGACCATATAACTGAGTTACAAAGTTGTAAAATAATAAATTAATAACACCCAACAGGCGCACACATAGTCCTGACCCCACACTAAGATCGAGTCTTGTGTCGCGGGTATCAGAAGCTACGAGAGAATTTTCGGTCTCACAAACACCCAGACCCGAAAGAAATATTCGTGGGCCCCAAAAAATTATCTCGGTGCTGGGATCGAACCCGCGGCCTCTCGTTTTACAGCAGGCGTTTAACCAACTGCGCCATGGAGGCTGTCAGAAATGAAAAAGATGTTATTCTATATTTTTATGGTCGATATTTCATTTGAAGTGCGTGGTGGCCTGTTGGTATACGGACTAGACGCGGCTGCCAACACGTTCACGGTGGTCGCGGGTTCAAATCCCAGGGCACACCTCTGACTTTTCGGAGTCATGTGTGTATTGATAGTCAATCACCACGCACTAAAACGGTGAAGGAAAACATCGTGAGGAAACCTGCATACCATAGCGATTTATAAGAATTTCTATGGTGTGTAAGTCCGCCAACCCGCACTAGGCCAGCGTGGTGGACTATATGGCCTAACCAATCTCAATCGTACTCTCGATTGTAGAGTAGGCCCGTGCCCTGCAGTGGGACGTATATGGGCTGATACAGATACAGATACAGATATTTCATTTACCCTCAGTGCAAATTATACATTTTCTCTGGCGTGGTTATTACAGATGGCAAAACACGATTATGCCTGCCGAAATCATCCTCTATGTTCCCCGTGCTGTCCTGCTGTATGGGAGGATACATCCCCTAGGGTTAGTATTGTATCCAATCCTCCCTATGTAATATTGTGCTATATTTTGAAATTGGGTTATCTATCCTGGTTTCGAAGACATTTTGAAATGACACAGTCAAAATCTTCAAGTGATGAAAAGTCCTCTGTAGCAAGGTCTATAAATTGTGAAAGAATTTTAAATTACAACTTTAATATGTGGTTACTTATCAGAATGTGCTTTTACAAAGACCTGAGTAATAGTAGTGAAGAGGATCTACAATTATTTAAATATATTTTTCTTTCATCGTTCTCTTTATGCTGAGGATTGTAATCCCTGTCACTTGATCGAGTCTTGGACAGACGATTGCCAGGCTTGACGGTCTTCCGCTAGATGCAGTACCTCTGGGATAGTCATGGCTAGCGTGTTTCTTATTTGACCAGCCCAACTGATAACAGGAGCTGATCTGCTCCCCTTAACCTTTCCTAAGAATAGATCGCTCCAAGTTGTCAGGATTTTTCACGCCACATGATGAACTGGAGACATCTTCGCATAACGATGGTTGACAGTCGGTCCCTCATTTTCAGTTCCACCAGCATTGAGCTGTCGGACCGAAAGCTTGTCCAGCTTAAGTGCAGCATTTAAATCTAAGGTCTACCAAAAGTATATACTTATAATGATTATTCCAATTAGTTACAGATTCCACAATCAACACCTAGTAAAATAGTGAGCATCGTTGGCGTCAAATCTGATCTGTATGACACCAAACAGACAAAAAACGCCGACGACTCTGGCTACGCTGAAACTAGTAGGAGCATTGAAACAGCTGAAGATAAGGTAAGAGTTTTATTAAAGTGTAAAATTGATTTTATTACTTGGAAAAATAAAAGGGAGGTAATATGCTCCTTTCCTCTCCCTTTCCCCTCCCGCTAATTTATGTTGACGATTAATAATTATTGATTAATTTTAAAATTAGGGGGGTATTTGCCAATACTTGCCACGCTTGGCAGGCGGGTTAGCGAGCGCAGGAGGGGACTCGCGCTGATGACGCTGCTGCCCATCATCAACGGGGGAAAGGAAATAGGGTTTGTGAGTAGAGAATAACTAAAACGGTGAAGGAAAACATCGTGAGGAAACCTGCATACCATAGCGATTCATAAGAATTTATATGGTATGTAAGTCCGCCAACCCGCACTAGGCCAGCGTGGTGGACTATATGGCCTAACCACTCTCAATCGTACTCTCGATTGTAGAGTAGGCCCGTGCCCTGCAGTGGGACGTATATGGGCTGATCCAGAGAGTAGAGAATAGAGCGGGAAAAGAAAGTATGGCCTGTAGGAGTGGATACTGCAGTCATGGAAGGGAATGTTTGTAGTGACTGCAGTAGCTCGGGGGCCGAGGTCGCGTACTCGTAGCACCTATTCTAGGACAGGCCATGACCACTAGATAGTAGCATCTCACTGGGCCTCATTAAAAGGCTCAAAGCCACTCAACAAGCCATGGAGCGAGCTATGTTCGGTGTTCCCCTACGAGATCGAATCAGAAATGTGGAGATCCGTAGGAGAACCAAGGTTACCGACATAGCCCATAGGATTGGCAAGTTGAAGTCGCAGTGGGCCGGGCACATAGCTAGTAGAACCGATGGCCGTTGGGGCCGAAAAGTTCTTGAGTGGAGGCCACGTACAGGCAAGCGAAATGTCGGACGCCTGCCTGCAAGGTGGACGGACGATCTGGCTAAGGTTGCAGGAAGTCGCTGGATGCAGGCCGCTTCCAACAGGTCGTTGGGGGAGGGCTATGTTCAGCAGTGGACTTCCTGTGGCTGATATGCTGATGTGGATGATTATGATGAATTTTAAAATGCTATTCCATTTTTTCTGTATACCTACACATACATAAACTCATGCCTTTTCCTAGAAGGAGTAGGCAGAGGTGCCAGAACATCCACATTTTGCCTTATATGTTCCGTCACACTATATGATAGTAGCAATTTTCTGTAAGCAATCTAGTTTAAAGTAGACACTGGATTTTCTAGATAATTATATTTGGGACTTGCGTTTCGTTACAGGCTATGAAACAGTTAAACCAGGAATTGATGAGCAAAATAGTGGACATGCAATCACAACTGGATCGAATCAAGGTAACCGCTGTAAGTATCTATATCTTCTTGTTCCAATAATGGACGTAAGTCTATGAGAGATCCGTTGGTTTATGATTTCTTATAGCGCATAGTTACATCCTGTATTTATTTAATCAACATCGTATTCAATTAATAACTATACTTTTTATGGTTAGCTAAATCATTTTGTTGATTTACAGGTGAGCGACACAACAGTTAAGATTAAAGAGCCATCAATCGAAACTAAAGTGACGTATAAATTGGATGAACCTTTATCAATGTATGTGAAGGACAAAGGCTGCGTTATCATTGAAGCAGAAAAAGAAATCACTCCAGAGGTATTTCCCTTAATTATTGTATGCCAATGTGGCGGGTCGGAGTTGTGGGAAGCAGATACATTTGTAAAAGCTTTCTGTGTGTATGTAATTTTAAAAGGATCCTTACCTTTATTAACTTTACATAAATTTGAATTTACTTAATGTATATATCACATTTGTATACATGAAGCTAGGTGAAATTAAATGAAATCCTTATCAACCATGGATATTTAAAAAAATCAATGTAACTATGACGTGTGTGTGTGTCGTTAAGGGTTATGTCAATTGTCAAAAAAGTTTTGAAAATACTCAAATTATTGTTAGTTCGTGCGTGCGCACGTGCATTCTTGCGTGTCCATGTACTAACGTGTGTATGCGAGCGTCTGTGTTTTCAAGTTATCTCGTGGCAAACCACGAATTGACAATTTCAGCCCACGGTAGAGAACTCAGCAGTTGTGCAAGAAATAACGGTTGAATCTCAACCAAAACCAAATGCACCAGATTTAACAGCGCCAAGCTCGACTATCATGCCGGCAAAATACCCTCTCTTGTGGATTGGCGATGGACAGAAAAACACAGAGGATACTGATGAGTAAGTTGCTGTTATTTCATAATATTTGTCCTTATTCCTTTCGGAATTAAAATATTTTTTATTAAAGTTAAATTAACGTGCTGGCAAATGTTTTAACTGGCATTGACAATTGTTTTAAAAATAAAAATAATTAGTTACCACAGTTTCAAGAAAAGTCAGTTCTTTCGTTCATTGAAGTTACTTGGTAGTATTTTTCGCTGCCTCAACTTTCTCTAAGATCCACAAAGCGCATAAGATCTGCTAGTTGTAGTGCCACTTTCCATTTATTTTATTGAAATCTTCATTTCCGGAACCTATTTCTATCTTATTCCAGAGGCTCATACACAATTCAACCAATTGATAAACCTCCAGAAATTGAGTACAAACAAGAATTATCCGAATCAACAAAAGACAATCACAACAAAAACCAAATACCGGGACCAATAGCAGTTGAAAGTAAATCTAGAAGAAGTAGCATCGCTAGGTATTCCAAAAGCAAAGAATCGCATCAAAGCATTGATAGTTCAATCGCAAAAGCTAAAGTTAACGAGGATTTCGAAACAAAATGTACCACAACAAGGAAATTTAGTCTCCAAGAAGACAGAATAAGCCCAGGTCACAGAGATGACCACGATATGGAAAATCTTTTAGTCAAAATAGATGAATCTAAAATTCGAAAAGACTCAGTGGAAGTTTTAAAAGAACGGTTTGTAAGGCAAATTTCGAAAGCTGATGAAAAGAAGCTGTCGGCGGTGGCTGAGAAAGCTCCACAAGCGCACAACTCGTTGACGAATTATTATGTAGATCCGCTGAAGTCGAGTCGCTTGTTGAGCGTGGAGAAAATGACTGAAAAGAAGGATGACCACCTAGGTATGATTAAAATATTTCTATTTTTGTATGGTTAGTAGCTAGATCAATTTTATTCAGCTTACTGGTTAGCGACCACCGAACACGATGGAAAACGCTTAAATTGAAACAAACACGCACGTTTTTTTACACTAAATGATCGTCTCTTGCCTGATGGTATGATGTTGCGGCCCGCTTCACTAGCTGATTCGCGTTCCAGCTTCATCCTGTCTATCACCATCTCATATCTCAGGCACTGCACTGCACCTACCCCTAACCTTCTCCCTAGGTTCATCGACCCCGGAGCCGCTTGTAACAAGCAACGGAGTCCCGCGCTCGTGTTCATGCTTGCCCGCGCCGCGCGGCACCGTGGCCTTCGCGCCCGACTCCATCACCGACATCCAACGCTGCCAGTGCCAGCGAGCCCGCTGCGAGGACTTCGGCTGCTCCTCCATCGGTACGCACCTTGCTGTGTTCATCACCTTCTGGTATTGAGCTGCTTCGCGCCCGACTCCATCACCGACATCCAACGCTGCCAGTGCCAGCGAGCCCGCTGCGAGGACTTCGGCTGCTCCTCCATCGGTACGCACCTTGCTGTGTTCATCACCTTCTGGTATTGAGCTGCTTCGCGCCCGACTCCATCACCGACATCCAACGCTGCCAGTGCCAGCGAGCCCGCTGCGAGGACTTCGGCTGCTCCTCCATCGGTACGCACCTTGCTGTGTTCATCACCTTCTGGTATTGAGCTGCTTCGCGCCCGACTCCATCACCGACATCCAACGCTGCCAGTGCCAGCGAGCCCGCTGCGAGGACTTCGGCTGCTCCTCCATCGGTACGCACCTTGCTGTGTTCATCACCTTCTGGTATTGAGCTGCTTCGCGCCCGACTCCATCACCGACATCCAACGCTGCCAGTGCCAGCGAGCCCGCTGCGAGGACTTCGGCTGCTCCTCCATCGGTACGCACCTTGCTGTGTTCATCACCTTCTGGTATTGAGCTGCTTCGCGCCCGACTCCATCACCGACATCCAACGCTGCCAGTGCCAGCGAGCCCGCTGCGAGGACTTCGGCTGCTCCTCCATCGGTACGCACCTTGCTGTGTTCATCACCTTCTGGTATTGAGCTGCTTCGCGCCCGACTCCATCACCGACATCCAACGCTGCCAGTGCCAGCGAGCCCGCTGCGAGGACTTCGGCTGCTCCTCCATCGGTACGCACCTTGCTGTGTTCATCACCTTCTGGTATTGAGCTGCTTCGCGCCCGACTCCATCACCGACATCCAACGCTGCCAGTGCCAGCGAGCCCGCTGCGAGGACTTCGGCTGCTCCTCCATCGGTACGCACCTTGCTGTGTTCATCACCTTCTGGTATTGAGCTGCTTCGCGCCCGACTCCATCACCGACATCCAACGCTGCCAGTGCCAGCGAGCCCGCTGCGAGGACTTCGGCTGCTCCTCCATCGGTACGCACCTTGCTGTGTTCATCACCTTCTGGTATTGAGCTGCTTCGCGCCCGACTCCATCACCGACATCCAACGCTGCCAGTGCCAGCGAGCCCGCTGCGAGGACTTCGGCTGCTCCTCCATCGGTACGCACCTTGCTGTGTTCATCACCTTCTGGTATTGAGCTGCTTCGCGCCCGACTCCATCACCGACATCCAACGCTGCCAGTGCCAGCGAGCCCGCTGCGAGGACTTCGGCTGCTCCTCCATCGGTACGCACCTTGCTGTGTTCATCACCTTCTGGTATTGAGCTGCTTCGCGCCCGACTCCATCACCGACATCCAACGCTGCCAGTGCCAGCGAGCCCGCTGCGAGGACTTCGGCTGCTCCTCCATCGGTACGCACCTTGCTGTGTTCATCACCTTCTGGTATTGAGCTGCTTCGCGCCCGACTCCATCACCGACATCCAACGCTGCCAGTGCCAGCGAGCCCGCTGCGAGGACTTCGGCTGCTCCTCCATCGGTACGCACCTTGCTGTGTTCATCACCTTCTGGTATTGAGCTGCTTCGCGCCCGACTCCATCACCGACATCCAACGCTGCCAGTGCCAGCGAGCCCGCTGCGAGGACTTCGGCTGCTCCTCCATCGGTACGCACCTTGCTGTGTTCATCACCTTCTGGTATTGAGCTGCTTCGCGCCCGACTCCATCACCGACATCCAACGCTGCCAGTGCCAGCGAGCCCGCTGCGAGGACTTCGGCTGCTCCTCCATCGGTACGCACCTTGCTGTGTTCATCACCTTCTGGTATTGAGCTGCTTCGCGCCCGACTCCATCACCGACATCCAACGCTGCCAGTGCCAGCGAGCCCGCTGCGAGGACTTCGGCTGCTCCTCCATCGGTACGCACCTTGCTGTGTTCATCACCTTCTGGTATTGAGCTGCTTCGCGCCCGACTCCATCACCGACATCCAACGCTGCCAGTGCCAGCGAGCCCGCTGCGAGGACTTCGGCTGCTCCTCCATCGGTACGCACCTTGCTGTGTTCATCACCTTCTGGTATTGAGCTGCTTCGCGCCCGACTCCATCACCGACATCCAACGCTGCCAGTGCCAGCGAGCCCGCTGCGAGGACTTCGGCTGCTCCTCCATCGGTACGCACCTTGCTGTGTTCATCACCTTCTGGTATTGAGCTGCTTCGCGCCCGACTCCATCACCGACATCCAACGCTGCCAGTGCCAGCGAGCCCGCTGCGAGGACTTCGGCTGCTCCTCCATCGGTACGCACCTTGCTGTGTTCATCACCTTCTGGTATTGAGCTGCTTCGCGCCCGACTCCATCACCGACATCCAACGCTGCCAGTGCCAGCGAGCCCGCTGCGAGGACTTCGGCTGCTCCTCCATCGGTACGCACCTTGCTGTGTTCATCACCTTCTGGTATTGAGCTGCTTCGCGCCCGACTCCATCACCGACATCCAACGCTGCCAGTGCCAGCGAGCCCGCTGCGAGGACTTCGGCTGCTCCTCCATCGGTACGCACTTGCTGTGTTCATCACCTTCTGGTATTGAGCTGCTTCGCGCCCGACTCCATCACCGACATCCAACGCTGCCAGTGCCAGCGAGCCCGCTGCGAGGACTTCGGCTGCTCCTCCATCGGTACGCACCTTGCTGTGTTCATCACCTTCTGGTATTGAGCTGCTTCGCGCCCGACTCCATCACCGACATCCAACGCTGCCAGTGCCAGCGAGCCCGCTGCGAGGACTTCGGCTGCTCCTCCATCGGTACGCACCTTGCTGTGTTCATCACCTTCTGGTATTGAGCTGCTTCGCGCCCGACTCCATCACCGACATCCAACGCTGCCAGTGCCAGCGAGCCCGCTGCGAGGACTTCGGCTGCTCCTCCATCGGTACGCACCTTGCTGTGTTCATCACCTTCTGGTATTGAGCTGCTTCGCGCCCGACTCCATCACCGACATCCAACGCTGCCAGTGCCAGCGAGCCCGCTGCGAGGACTTCGGCTGCTCCTCCATCGGTACGCACCTTGCTGTGTTCATCACCTTCTGGTATTGAGCTGCTTCGCGCCCGACTCCATCACCGACATCCAACGCTGCCAGTGCCAGCGAGCCCGCTGCGAGGACTTCGGCTGCTCCTCCATCGGTACGCACCTTGCTGTGTTCATCACCTTCTGGTATTGAGCTGCTTCGCGCCCGACTCCATCACCGACATCCAACGCTGCCAGTGCCAGCGAGCCCGCTGCGAGGACTTCGGCTGCTCCTCCATCGGTACGCACCTTGCTGTGTTCATCACCTTCTGGTATTGAGCTGCTTCGCGCCCGACTCCATCACCGACATCCAACGCTGCCAGTGCCAGCGAGCCCGCTGCGAGGACTTCGGCTGCTCCTCCATCGGTACGCACCTTGCTGTGTTCATCACCTTCTGGTATTGAGCTGCTTCGCGCCCGACTCCATCACCGACATCCAACGCTGCCAGTGCCAGCGAGCCCGCTGCGAGGACTTCGGCTGCTCCTCCATCGGTACGCACCTTGCTGTGTTCATCACCTTCTGGTATTGAGCTGCTTCGCGCCCGACTCCATCACCGACATCCAACGCTGCCAGTGCCAGCGAGCCCGCTGCGAGGACTTCGGCTGCTCCTCCATCGGTACGCACCTTGCTGTGTTCATCACCTTCTGGTATTGAGCTGCTTCGCGCCCGACTCCATCACCGACATCCAACGCTGCCAGTGCCAGCGAGCCCGCTGCGAGGACTTCGGCTGCTCCTCCATCGGTACGCACCTTGCTGTGTTCATCACCTTCTGGTATTGAGCTGCTTCGCGCCCGACTCCATCACCGACATCCAACGCTGCCAGTGCCAGCGAGCCCGCTGCGAGGACTTCCCTCTATAGCTTCATCGTGTCCTCAATAGTTCCTAATCAGCACCGGCGTCCCATGCTCGTGCACGTGCACACACAGACATTTTTTTTCCTTATCCGAGACATAACCGTTTTTTTGCAGGGGCATTTTTTATCTCCCATGCACTGCACGTAGCATCAAATGCATTACGGTCGTATTGTAGTGTCAGTAAAAAAATAGAGTCACCAATACAAATATATTCTGAAAGGCTGTTTATTCTTTTGCGACATAAACCCGCTAGACTACGGGTGTACGGGTGGTGGTACGAGACTCAAAAGGATGAATACTTTTTTATCTTACTGGGTACTGAGTCTGAATATGTAAGACTGTTATTCATATCGTAATTTTCCAGGTACCCAGGTAGACTACCTAGCGGCGGTGGAGTCCTGCCCGCCATACGCGAAGGCCTCCGCGATGGAACAGCCTCGCACCTACACCATACAAATTGAAGGCCGAGATTCACGCTCCACTGATACAGACCACGAGATATCTGCCATGACTGACTTGCCTACTGAAAGAGATGGTGATTTATAACTCCCACTAGTTATATCCCCTAATGGGAGAGTAGCTGGCCCGCTAAATGAAACTAAAACTTAAGAACCGCATGAAGCGCAGGAATACTAGGCCGCTAGTATTCTTCGGATAATCGAAGTTTATATACGATACGAATGTACCTACATATATTTATGGTCCTTATTGACTTATGATCGTAACCATAGACTTATGTTTACGATGTACGTTATACAAATTCGAACTTTTACAGAGTAGATACATTCGTATCGTATAAAAAACTTCGATCGTCCGAAGTTTCGAACTTCGTTTCGGATGAATATAGTAGGGCCCCAGCTTCTTTCTATTCTCTTGAAAGCGATATTTTTTTATTGCGAAGTTGGTCAGACAGAACCAGGCGTGCTGGCTTGTAAAGCCATAGCTTGATGGTCCAAACCATCTCACCACGAACCAAAAGGTTCGCAAATTCTTTTAAGTGCCGCACCGTCAAGCTTTGGAATTATTTGCCGTCACGCGTGTTCCCTTCTTATTATGATCCCGGGTCCTACCGCCGTAGTGTGAAGAGGCATCTTAGCCTGCCGGCATAATTGTATCGAATGTCTTGGGACTGTCGTCTGATGTCATTCGATACTTTGTATGGATAGCAGTTGCCGCACAAAAAAAAAAACATTGCAGCTGACTCTTTGCCTTCACTTCAGATGGAAAATATTATTTCGCATTTACTCTATGTAGCTTAATAATACCCCATATTTATATGTAATTTTACCAGATAAAAGTGCAGCGGACACGTTGTCCCCTGGCGAGGACAAGGCGACGAGCACGCACTCGCGCTCGCAGTCGCCGCCCACCACCGACTACGGCACGCTCAGTGAAGGAGAACTGCCCACCGTTGGACCTGGTATCTTGCACTTATTACTATTATATTGAAGCTGTTGAGGGTTCCTACACTCACAACAGATCAAAGTAGTGATCATATTAAAAAAAGTATTTATCAGAAGATAGTTAATTTTATCTACTTTACTAGCTGTTAGATTGTAAAAAGGCTTTAATATTTTATTTATTGTTGTTACAGCGAGAAAATTATCAGCCGGTGAACGTCCAACAGCGCCGTAAGTATATAATATATCGGGTATATCAAGAGTGCTACCGAAAACTAAGCCAGGTGATAATTTAAGTAAACTACAAACATAATGTAACTAAAAATTTCGCAAAGAAATGCGACAATTTTCATTATTATTTTTGAAATATCGTCGAGTTTGGGTGGTAAATCCATAGTTTCTGCTAAAATAATAATTTAAAGCCTTGCGTACCATAGCATCTTTAAAAATAATAGAGTGTACACTATTATTTAAGAAAAAACTATGTATTTACCATCCTAATATGTGGATAGAAAAAAAAATAAAAAAAAATCGTAATAATTTTATGCACAAAATTTAGTTGCATTGTGTCTGAAGCCACTAAAACTACCAGCCAGCTTCGTTTTCTGTAGCAGTCTTGATATACCCGGTATATACACTTATTTATTTAATATGATTTTTCTTCTTTCCCTATGCATTCTAGATTTATCATCTAAATATTAACTCGAACTAACAGCTTCACTATGATAATCTTTTGATGAATCTAACTGTCTCGAACATAGCAGTACTGATTTAAAAACTACTCAGTAAACTAAGCATACAACTTTTAAATAAATACACCTTTAACCCCTGATTTATTTTAACTTGTGACAGCCTCCGTAGCGTAGTCGGTTCGACGCCGCCTATGAAACGAGAGGCCGCGGGTTCGATCCCCGAACCAAGAGAAATGTTTGTGCGGCCCACAAATATTTCTTTCGTGTCTGGGAGTTCGTGAGACCGATAAGTCTCTTTTACTTGATACCCATGACAAAAGACTCGATCTTAGTGTGGTGTCAGGACTATGAATATAACTGTTGGGTGTTATTTATGTATTTACTAGCGGCCCGGTCCAGCTTCGCCCGGGTACAAATAGATTTATGTACAATAATATGTACGTATTATACATATAAACCTTCCTATTGAATCACTCTATCTATAGGGACAGAGAAAGCGACTTTGTTTTATACTATGTAGTGATTTAACTTCCAGTGTACTCTCGCGTAAGTCATCCCAGCAGAAGATGGAAGAAGCTCTGTTCGCCATAACTGAAGAGCTGGCGCGATGTAAAGAGCTGCTTCTCAAACAGAGGCAACAGGAGGTCAAATACATCTCCAGATTCTCTTAGTAGACTGAGGGTAGTTAGACAAATTAATTGTAGCTATAGTAGTATAGTATTTGACAGCCTCCGTGGCGCAGTTGGTCAGAAGCTGTGAAACGAGAGGCCACGGGTTCCATCCCTGCACCGAAATAAAGAACCACAGGTATTTCTTTCGGGTCTGGTTTGTGAGAACGAAAATTCTCTCGTAGTTCCTGATACCCGCGATACAAGACTCGATCTTAGTGTGGGGTCAAGACTAATGTGACTGTCAGGTGTAATTATTTATTTATAGTGTATATGTAGTGTAATTGTATAGTAAATATATAAGAAAATGTAATTCTAGATAACTGTAAAAGTATGTTCCAACAATTATTTTACTATTTTGACTGCGGAGCACAAAGACGCACACATTGCGTTGTTTTTGTGCATAACGGCTTTTTGTGTTTTTTGGCAACAGAGTCAATTATGATTATTCAAATGATCGATTCCATACTTGTAACTAAAAGCATACCTAATTCTTCTTTCCAATAGTTTTAACTAATTATATTTATTGAATTTTCTAGTCTTTTGGTATGTAAAGTAGTAAGTATAAGTAAGTATTACATATAAGAAAATATTCTTGCAAAGTGATACATTGGTAATAAGTTCCTATTTGGTCTGTATAAAAATAGTAATTTCGTGTTTAAAAATGTATTGTGATTATTGTTGAACGTAATCTTGGGATTGTGTTCCCTTGGTTGTATGGGAGACATAATTACTAGGAGATCTAAAGTAGTGATTGACTACAATCAATTGGACCATGGAAGAAAAACACCCGATTTTTTCGTTTTGATAAAATTATTTTTCTGCCTTGTCTTCTATCTTGCTACCTCTAATTCAGCTTTAATTGAATTATTTGTTTACTTTAATATGACATATATTATTTTAAAAATATTAAGGGAAAGTGCAATATGAAAACGTACACCTTACGCTAATAGTACATTTCTTGAATTGATAATTGCTAATTAAATTCTAGAAAAATATTTATTACATAATATGTTATTCCTTAATTCTTGTCTTTTCCATTTTAATGTATAAACTAGAATATTTTAAAATTCATAATAGTGTAAAAAGATCAAATAAACAATTTAAATATATTTACATATTCCGTTGTTTTTGTATTCCCCACAAATTTCCCTTGTTTTTTTTTACCTCCAATTCGCTCGTATTTTAGCGTGATCGTTTGAAGTCGATAGAAGGCGACGCGTCAGTGGACATGTGTCCCGCCCCCATAGCTCTGAAGCACGCGCCCGCCAACCAACGCATCGCAGACACATTCACGCCCAAGTGTATCTTCACGCTGCATATAGGAACCGTCGTGCTTTCCGATGAGGTTTGAATGTATTTTTTTTGCATTGTATAGAGATTCTATCAAGATATTGTATCTGTATCTGTATCAGCCCATAAACGTCCCACTGCAGGGCACGGGCCTACTCTACAATCGAGAGTACGATTGAGAGTGGTTAGGCCATATATATAGTCCACCACGCTGGCCTAATGCGGGTTGGCGGACTTACATACCATAGAAATTCTTATAAATCGCTACGGTTTGCAGGTTTCCTCACGATGTTTTCCTTCACCGTTTTAGTGCGTGGTGATTGACTATCAATACACACATGACTCCGAAAAGTCAGAGGTGTGCCCTGGGATTCGAACCCGCGACCACCGTGAACATGTTGGCAGCCGCGTCTAGTCTGTTTGCCAACAGGCCACCACGCACTTTACACTTTGCGCGCATCAAGATATTACACAATAACAATAATAGCACAAGTGGCGACTTTATCACACTAGGTAATTTTACTGGCAACCATGGGATGGATCTCTAAAAAAAGATAGACATTAATAAAGATAATCAATTGATCAAAAAGCCATACATATTATTAGTTTAGTTACAAATTATTATGTTTTACACATTTATTAACACTTACTTTCTAATTTATATCATACGTAAACATTTCCACGATTTGCCACTAGATGTCGCTATCCTAAACTACCGTCCAGCAATCTGTGTAATAATAACACTACCCACTCATCAACCGTCGAAATCACCCTCCCACATTGGCTCGATAGCTGTAACATCTCGAATATTCTCGCATACAGGCAGTAGTGAATTCGTACGACATGTCGTTAGTCCTGACGTGGAAGTTCTACGACCAGAACCTGGCGATGACGCGCATGCACGCCGGCAGGGTCGTGCTCTTCGACTTCTCCACTGAGTATGACGTCAAGATCACCGATGACTTCCTCAATTATATGAAACACGTGGGTTTGGCAAGGGTTTATTTTTGTAACATAATTATAACATATTGATAATTAAATATTGTAGTGTTAACTTAGATATCGATTAGTGTGTCTGAAAACAGATTCTGTGAAATAAAAAATACATTGTTATTATGATTATATTACCTTATTGTTATTATGATTATATTACCTTATATAGTTTGTGTTGTAAACTGTTTTATTAGATTTTAAAGTGTTCCATACAATAAAATGTATTACTGGCCAATCTTGCTTTTACGTAACTTAATATAATGTCTTTCGCTAGTCTAGTGTTGATTAAAGGCCTTTCATAAAATTTCGTAGCTGTAGCTGTTGATTTTTTTTCTCAATATTTGGTTTTGTGTGTTCAGGAAGAGATGCCGATTGTAATCTGCGAGCTGGACAATCACGAGAAGCCGTTCGCGAGCTGCACGCTGCCGCTCCGAGATGCTCTGCTGCACACCAACAGGAGAGCAGACATGTCCTTGGCTTTGGTTTGTTACTATCACTCTTGAAGCAGCTAGCATTTTTTTTATTGCAATGAACGGCGATTCCAGACAGGGTCGAATTACCTTAGGCTGGAATGTTACGACGCCTTCTATCTGTCCTTTAAACGCATGCAAAAACAGCATTAAAATAACAAACTACTCACGGCGCCCTAGATGATGGTGCAATTGCACTCTACTCCAACGATGCTACTATCTTCTAATGTACTGTAAGTTACAGGTCGACATGGCAATTTTCTAATAGTTATGTAGTATCACGTTCCAAGTCGATTATAAAGATATTTTTGCAATGCAATGACAGAAGAGTAAAAATTGATCGCTGTTGCAGACATGGAAAATATAGTATATGAAAAATCTATTATGTTGGAGACTGTATTAACGCTACAGAACCGTTAGAATGAGACTGAATTATTGATTTTTTCTGTAGCGTTAAAAACTACCGAAGTCAATTCAATATACAAAAACATAATACGCAAAGAATATACCGGGTATCTCAAGACTGCTACCGAAAACGAAGCCGGGTGGTAGTTTTAACGCGACAATCATTTTTTATGATTTTTTTAAAATCTCCATTTTTGGGTGGTAAATCCATAGTTTTTGCTAAATTGATAATTTAAACTCTTTTATACTTTAGATTATTTATAAACAAAAGGGTATATACTATTATTTTAGAAAAAAATGTATTTACCACTGAAATATGCCAATAGGAAAAATATTGCAAAAAAAAATTTGTCGCTTTTTTTTCCAACTTTTTCTGTTGCATTGTGTCTGAAGTCGCTTAAACTACCACCCGGCTTCGTTTTCGGTAGCAGTCTTGATATACCCTGTATATATATATATATATATATATATATATTTTTATTGCATTGAATGGCGAGACGAGCAAGTCGTTCGCCTGATGGTAAGCGATACGAACGCTCATGAACAGTAGCAACATTCCACTGCGCTCGCCATCCTGAGACACAAGATGTTAAGTCTCAATATGTCCAGTAGTTGCCCTGGCTACAATGTCCTTCAATCCGAAACACAACAGTGCATTTAAGCAGTGTTGTTTCACGGGAAAAATAGACATTGCGGTGGTACCCACCCAGACGGCCCCTCACATATGAGAGACCTACCACCATAATGTGAGCGAAATCGAAATCGATAAACGCGTTCGATGCGGACTTGTGCAGCACTAAGACTAGGACGGTGCGGGCGATGAGCGGGTGTCCGGGGCGTCCCCTCCCGTAACCTCACACCTCGATTGCCATTTCGACCTGTCGCATACATTATTAATACGCAGAAGAACGTTTTGAGCGGTGAGAAGTAATTCTATTGGTTCAATGAAAATATGCATGTTGTGCAGGTGGCAGGTCCTCAACTCCGCGCAGCCCGCGGCGCCACGGACGCGCTGGACGGCGGCGACGAGGTGGGTGTGCTGGACCTCTGGTGCATGCTGCGAGCCGAACCCAGGCTGCTGCCAGCCATCAACAGAGCTATTGCCAAGGTCAGGACTAAGATGGTATGGTACAGAGAGAAATATTGTTTCATTATGGCGAGAATATGGTGAGAGGAGACAACTTAAAGAATGAAAAAAATGATCAAAGCGAAATTTTAAAGCCATCTATCTCGGTTTGAAAATAAGCCCTTATATTCTTTCGCCAGAAGATAGATCTTAATAAAGAACATGGAAAGGACTAAGGAGGAAATGGGTAGGTACTGGTCTTCATACAATTTCATTCATAAGATGAAATACGACAGCAAAGCATTTCTTTACATTATTGACCTGTCATTTAGCAAAGTATCAGGGCCCATTCTGGCAATTGTCAAAGGAAAAGTCTACCATTCCAGCCAGCCCTGGTAAAGGCTAAGAGCGGCAGCACGCACAACATGCAGCCGCTCCGCAGCAGCGCGTCGCGCATCATGGAGCAGATCCTCGAGGACGACCCCTCCGTCGACAGACTGTCGCAGGAACTAGACCTCAATGTCGGCCGCAGGCACAGGCAGAACAATAACAGTGTGAGTTAATTGAACGGGGAATACTCGATACTCAGAATCTTTATTGCATATCATTATACTGGGTGGAAGTGTTATACAAGGAAGCCGGTGGTAGTTACAACACAACTACATTTTTTGGAAAAAAACGGTGACTTTTTTGATATTTTTTTCTTATCGTCATATTCGGGTGGTAAATACAGAGGTTTTTCTAAAATAATGTTGTACATCCATTATTTTTAAACACGCTATGATACGCTAGGGCTAAAATTACTATTTTAGTAAAACCTATGTATTTGGCACCTAAACACGTAGGTATTTAAAAATATCATCGCGTTTCTTTTTTTTTATTGCAATGAATGACGAAACGAGCAAGCCGTTTGCCTGATGGTAAGCGATACGACCTCTCATAAACAATAGCAATATTCCACTGCGCTCGCCATCCTGAGACATAAGATGTTAGGACTCAATATGTCCAGTAGTCACTCTAGCTACAATGTCCTTCAATCCGAAACACAACAGTGCATATACGCAGAGTTGTTTCACGGGAGAAATAGACATTGCGGTGGTACCTACCCAGATGGCCTCTCACATATGAGAGACCTACCACCAGTAGTTCTTTGCGACATTTTTAATTGCACTGTGTCTGTAACTTAAACTACCACCCAAAAACAGAGACATAACTAATAATAATATTGAATGTATGCATGTGTATGAAAACATCATATCATATCATTTATGGTTGTGATCATCTAGATTCTAGGCGATGGGCCATGCCATCTAAATACAAATAAAGACAGCCGGACTATATAACGGTATGGTTTACCTTCAGGCTTTGAGTTCGAGTCGTTGGGACGTGCCGGGGCGTCGGATGAGTGTTCCGTCGCGCACCTCCGCCAAGGACGTTGATGATGACCAACCCGCCACGCCGGCGTATGACTATTATGACGTGAGTACTAAAAGTATAGGGTGGAGGGGCGCTTAATAATGGTTTCTGAAAGTCGTTGAGGGAAAATCTTTGCGAACGTAAGGTCAATGAAAAAAGTTCATTGGCTGAAGATAAAGATGTTCTTATGTAATGATGAGAGTTAGGTTTACTGTTTTAATATTTCATTTTACGTCATTAGTGTAATGAGGTCCTGGATTTGGTGAGCAGACTGGGCTGTCTTTGTGATTGCTTTTCGATCAGAAAAATTGAATAGGTAGTTGCTCGGTATTTCTAACCTGTGCCCAGCACGGAGTTAAGGAGTTAGACTCAAGTCCTGTCCCATGTGATGGAAATAAATTTAGCCAATTGTGGATATAACCAATGGCACCTCTACCTACCTCTTTGGGTATAAGCTGAGCTTAATAGTGTACCGTGTACCTATATAGTATGATGGTTTCTCAGATTTACGAGAATGTTACAGATTGAAATAATAATTAATTTAAAAAATTTAAAAATTAAACCAAATCCGCGATAAAATCCGTCAATAATAGTTTTATTTCAATCTATATAGCATGGTTTGATTACTTAACATATGAAATTGTGCCAGGTTAACAAGTATCCGGTGGTGCGCAGAAGAAGTTCGCAAAATCCAAACAGTAACGAACGGAGGGATTCCTTTAACACGGTATATTCATTCATAGATTGACTGTGTCCTATTAAATCAGCTGATCCATGTCAAATGTTACAGGCTACTTTGATGATGATGATTATCATCATCATCAGCCACAGGAAGTCTACTGCTGAAAATAGACCCCTCTCCCAAGGATTTCCACAACGACCTGTTGGAAGCGGCCTGCATCCATTGACTTTCTGCAACCTTAGCCAGATCGTCCGTCCACCTTGTAGGCGGGCGTCCGACTATGGGCTATGTCGGTAACCTTTGTTCTTCTACGGATCTTCTCATTTCTGATTCGACCTCGTAAGATTTTGATGATGATAAAATGCAGTTAATTATTAATTGACACTTGTATATTTTTTTATCTAATTTTGATTTATGCAAAATTAATTTGATAATTTATAATATCTTACATGTAATGTTTGGACTTACAATATAGGGAGGAGAATCCAGGATAAAATTCCTCTTTATTCCAGATATCTGTTTAATATAATTTTATGGCATGGAATATTTTTTTGGAAAATGTTTTCAACCTCTTAATTTAATTATACGTTACAGTTTAACTGCTTTGTTTTCAGGATTTCGGGCCAAAACCCCCTGAAGATTTGGCGTCGCAGCCACGAAGGATAACTACAATAGACATTAATAAAGACACGAGCTTCAAATGTCAGTCGCCGGTCAGTTGTTATATTCTTCTTAATAATAAATAAATAATGAAATAAATACCACCCAACAGTCATTGACCCCACACTGAGATCGAGTATTGTGTCGTGGGTATCAGGAAATACGAGACACTTTTCGCTCTCACAAAAATCCAGATACGATAGAAATATTAGTGGGCCGTATAAACGTTTCGCTCGTTGTGGGGATCAAACCCGCAGCTTCATGTTTCATAGACGGCGTCTTTTCGACTGCGCCAAGGAGGTTGCCAAATAATATGTTAAGTTACTTGACATAAATGATAGAGCCACGTTGTTGTCAGTCGTGACGTCATGACTCAGCCGGAGTAACTAGGCTCCTTAACGGCTTGCAGCTAGTATTCTATAATTAGGTCTCCCCTTATTAAAAAATGGCGGTACAACTACCTCACAGAAGATCGACGTGAAGTGACAACTCAGCTGTCGCATTTCATTCGGTGAATGTGACTTTTCTTCTTCCCATCTTATTCCTTCCTGCTCTTCTCCCGACTTAACAACGTTTAAGCCAGATTAGCATTTTATTTCTTCATTTCCTATAACCTCAGTATTGGATAAGTATTCCGATAGTTGGAGATGTTGTATTGACGTTATTTATGATTGAATATATTGTCTAGATGCAGAATATGTCCGGAGTGATCATCAATGAAGTGGTAAGGATTTAATACATATTTTAAAATACAAAGTATTAACTAAAATTTAATAATATGCTCCATAATATTATGGTTTATTATCACCCTGCAGCCCGCAAATATACGATCTACGGATGAAATGAAACAAGCATTGGAAGTGAGTATTACAATAAATAAGATGCATGTTCCAAAATCCCCTTATTTTTATCTATTTTAATCAGAGTGCTAAGCTTATAGTGCACCCAAACTTAAATGTAAGCATTTTTTTTTATTGCATTGAATGGCAAGACGAGCGTGCCGTTCGCCTGACGGTAAGCGATATGACTGCTCATGAATAGTAGCAAAACCAAACACCTTGAGCTACTAAGCAATGCTTGGCATTCCACTGCTCTTGCCATCCTGAGACATTAGATGTTAAGTCTAAATATAACCAGTAGTTACTCTGACTAGTGTCCTTCAAACTGAAACACATCAGTGCATTTACACTTTTGTTTTGTGGGAGAAATATAAATGTATGCATAAAAATGAATTCCAAGTTGTCATAAAATAATATTAAGCCTCTTCTTCTTCTCAACCGTACTCTCGATTGTATAGGAAGCCCGTGTCCTGCAGTAGTCCACATTTGTTTGTAACCTTAATACGTCAATTTATTATTTATTTATCCAGCTAACTGATTTGTTATATAAATGTAATATGTTTACAGAGAAACGCCCATATGAATAGTTTGCACCCCTCGCCGAGGACGCCCAAAGGAGAGGTGAGTCAATATTAAACTGTAAGGTTATAACTTCTGAAGGGTATTCAATAATTGAATCTCTATCTCGATCTATAGAAAAAATAAACGTATTTTTTAAAAGTTAACTAATAACAATTAAGACCAGTTGTTTAAATTAACTTTGACGATAACTTTAACTTTGACAATGTCATCGCCATACATTGAGACGTATTTTCCTTGGCTCATAAACATTTCTCGGTGCGGGAATCGAACCCGCAGGCTCTCGATTCATAGCCCGCGTCTAACCAACTGCGCCATGCAGGCTTTCAAAAAGTATTTGTGGTAATTTGTATTATTTCCCTGCAGACTTCTATACCAACTCAAAGCAGCGTCGGATCGTTGGTAAGTTAATTTTATTCATACATTCGAAAGTTTTACAAAATTATTTATTGTTGAAAGTTTAATTTCAGTAATATATTGATTAAATCAATTGTTAAAGCTTTTTGTACTTAACCAAAACGTTTGTAATGAGTTCACAGTAATTCTAAATTGAAAGAAAAGAAAGAAAAATAGTTTTATTTGCCACGAGCATTAAAAACGACGTACAAAAACAGATATACAGAGGTCTATATATATAAAAAAAAAATAAGAAATAAAGAAGAAATTAATATTTTATTTATCGTTTGCCATAGAAATCCAAGGTTTCGTGGCAAAGGCATAAGATGAGGTTTTCCACCACTTCCTCGGTAAATATATTTTTTTACAATAATATTCAATAAATTAATCTGATATAACAACACTCATTAAATTTTCTACTGCTAAAATGTTGGCCAAGATTTTTAGATTTTATTTACGTTTCGAATAATTCAATAAGAATGGTGTAATCCATTAACTTTAAATTGGATGATATTTTTGTATGGAAATTTCGAATTTCAAATATGCACACAAAGCTTAAAAATTCTTAATGCTACATCGACAACAAAACTATCATCTACAGCTTGTTTAATATTTAATTTTATGTCATATGAACCTATAAGTGCGTGGTGGCCTGTTGGTAAACCGACCTGACGCGGCTGCCAACATGTTCAAAGTGGTCGCGGGTTCGAATCCCAGGGCACACCTCTGACTTTTCGGAGTAATGTGTGTATTGATAGTCAATCACTACGCACTAAAACGGTAAAGGAAAACATCGTGAGAAAACTTGCATACCATAGCGATTTATAAGAATTTCTATGATATGTACCACCAACCCGCATTAGGCCAGCGTGGTGGACTATATGGCCTAATCACTCTCAATCGTACTCTCGATTGTAGAGTAGGCCCGTGCCCTGCAGTGGGACGTATATGGGCTGATACTGACTGACTGAGCTATAATGAAAAGCCCCTTTAAACACGTGGCTGCAGAGTTTCTATGAGGCGTTTTATTATGAATTAACTTTCAGTGGCTGAAAATAATGATACTAAAATATAAATGATTATTACTTATTAATGTATAATATCTTGGTCCAGAAAGTGGATAAACTTGAACAGGACTCGGACGCCACAAAGAAAGATAAAATTAGAAGACCAAGCCGACTTTCATTTGGTATTTCTTTTACTTTTTTTTTCTTACTGTATTGGTGAGCAAACTTTTCATCTGATGGTAATGATTACACTGCGCTCGCCATCGTTAGACATAAGATGTTAAGTCTTCAAACTGAAACACAACTGTACATTTACACAGCTGTTTGGTGGGAGAAATAGACATTGCGGATCACATATAAGAGACCTACCACCTGTAATTTTATTTGCAATATCACCTCAGTATATTATTTTAATGGTTAACGACGTATGTGAAGTCGGCCCATTCCAAATGTAGCCCTAGAAAAGTGTAGCTCTACCACATGCAATGTTGCAGGAAGTTGTTAGATGCAGGCCGCTTTTACTAGTACTTTGAAAATATTATGTGGTGTTTAAAGATGATGATTTTCTATTGTACCATATATTATGAACAAAACGATGCAACAAAGACATTGACAATATTTGTATTAAGTTACCTCCCCTATAATATTACAATTAAAGCCGGTATTCAATTCACATAATAGCTAAAGAAAAGAGACTTCCGGAAGAAATCTTAGCGAGAAAATATTTAGAAGAGGAGAGCGACCAAGAGATTGCCAGGAGATACGATAACATCAGCAGGATTATTGGTAAGGTTATTCATGCAAAAGTTCGTAATGGCAAATGCCTCATATACATTCTAAACTATTTTGTCTAACATCATGTTTCATCATCATCATCTCCGCCACAGGAAGTCCACTGCTGAACATAGGCCTCCCCCAAGGATCTCCACAATGACCTGTTGGAAGCGGCCTGCATCCAATGCATGGCTAAGGTTGCAGGAAGTCGCTGGATGCAGGCCGCTTCCAAGATCATGTTTATTAGGCTATTATTGGATATTGATTAAAACCTAATTGCTATGGAACAACATAAATTTTAAAAAGTAATAATTGCAATTTTTTTTATCAAGTTCAAATTTCAGTTAAACCTCTATTGTGCGACAAAGGCAGTATTATTAGGAGAGGCCGCAAGTTTGATTCCCGCACCGAAATAAATATTTATGTGAACCACAAGTATTTGTTTCGGGTCTGGGTGTTTGTGAGACAGAAAAGTGTCTCGTAGTTTCTGATACCCACGACATAAGACTCGATCTTAGTGTGGGGTCAGGACTATGTATGTGACTAGTGTTGCCAGGCGTCCGGATAAAGCCGGACATAGTTAGGCTTTTTGATTGCATGTCCGGCTAAAATAAACGGTGTCCGTCTTGTCCGGCTTTTGTTAGGCTTTTTACATTTCGCAAACAAGCGAGCACTGCCGCCGCGCCGCGCCGCCGAGCGTGGCCGAGCGTAGGCGAGTACTAGAATAATCAAAAAGAAGTACTAGAATAATCAAAAAGACTTGATTATACAAATAAATAAATAAATAAATAACACCCAACAGTCACATACATAGTCCTGACCCCACACTAAGATCGAGTCTTGTGTCGTGGGTATCAGGAACTACGAGAGACTTTTCGGTCTCACAAACACCCAGACCCGGAAGAAATATTTGTGGGCCACACAAACATTTCTCTTGGTGCATATACATAAAAAAAATTGTCGTACCTATTAATACTAAGACAAAATCCTCAATAATATAGGGTGTCCGGCTTTATTAACCAAATGTCCGGCCAAACTGGCTGGTCTGTCCGGCTATTAGGTTTGGCGACCTGGCAACGCTATATATGTGACTGTTGGGTGTATTTATTTATTTATATTATTTAACCTAATATTATAAAAAGGAAAGATTTCATTGTTTGTTTGCATTGAATAGCCTCTAAAGCTGAAGGACTAATATGGAAGATTATTTCACCATTAGTCCATTAAATAGGGTTAAAAGAGTTGAATGACAGGTTTGGTTTTATTTACTTTGCAAAATCCTAGACTCAAATCTATTGTTATCAGGTTCAAGTAAACAGGACAACTCGAAGAAAGTCACAATCGATCATAAGTACTGTGAAACGTCTGACAATGAGGCGCAAAAGGTGAGTTGCGTAGTAATTTACCATTATAAATAATGCATGTGTATCTTATTAATTTTCAATGTATTCATGTATTTTAGCGTATTATATATTTATGCATAAATAGTGTTATTATTTATGTCAGCTTTTATCCTCATTATACACTGCCCATTCTTTCTTTCATTTCTTTCTCATAAATCCATCCAATGTTCGTCTGGTAGAGATTAGAATTTAGAATTATCTTAGCCCGACATTTGCACTTTGTTGTTTCATTGTCTCTATTAACTGTTATATTTATTGTGTACAATAAAGAATAATTAAGTTAATAAAAAAATATCAGGAAAGCACAGATAGTTACACCTTTAAATCATATGAAAAAGAATGCAATTTTTGTCGCAGGACAAATACAGTTTCATGAAGGCGCCGCGGCGCCGCTATTATTGTTTTATCTCTCTCACACTTTTGTATAAGTACATAAATAATGTATTCCGCACAGTAATTGTTCCTGCTGTTGCACTCATAGCAAAAGCTAATATACCGAGCTTTGCTGAAAATGATACGTACTGAAATGCACAGGCAGTTTTCTTAAATTATGATGTAGTATTACCTATTATATGCATAGACAATTAAAGGCGTCATTTTATCGTGAATTTGGTTATTTTTTACATTTTGAATTTCCCGACGCGATGTTTCAAGTACTATGCAACAGATATTGAATATCCTAGTCTTAATTCTTTTATAACATAGCATTACACAGAACAAAAAAAACATACAGTCGAATTGAACCTCCTCCTTTTTTTGAAGTCGGTTAATAAAAGTCAAACTAACCAGGAAGCAGCTGTAGAAGACACGACGCACAACCAATGCATAGAGATCACGGTGCTCTGGCTGGCGCTGAATGAAGAGTGCGAGGCCATGATGGACCCGAAGGTGCAGCGCCTGTACGTAGCCTACAGCTTCCTGGGCAGGAGCGGCGCCGAGCTGGAGACGCCCGTCAGTCTGCCCAAGCCCAAGCACTATGTCGACAAGTGCTACTTCAATTTTAAGAAAAGTTTGTTGGACTCTTTCTGTCTTTTCCGTTACATACTTTTCTTCTAACCGCCTTGGTTATATGTAATTTAAGCGAAGTTTTAAAATGATCGAACTTTTATTTTCGTTTGGCTATCGGCACTCTACTTTTGCTTTTTGTAACACATTGTTTTGTAATTTCTATAGATGTGATAAGTATTGTTACTTCTGCTTACTCTCTGCTTATCTCAGTTCTAGGTGGCCTACATCGAAAACAGGATCAAGGGGCCGCAAATGAAGACATTTATCTAAAACAACCCATGATATTATATTCCTTTTTTTGCTTCTCCATAATTAAACACGTGAAAAAATGCGAGATAAAACAACCCTATGTTAATTGGAAATTAAGTAAAAGTGCCTTTTTCTCTAGCATTCCAATTGCACGACTACGATCTCCCGCTGCTGGGCCACATGGCGCGCTGCAGGGCGTCCAACAAGTCCGAGATGAACTCCAAGGACTGCATCATATTCAGCGTCGTCAGTGAGCCGCCCGAGGATCCTCTAGGCTTGGATAACTGCGAAGATATTGGGTATGAACTTTTGGTTTGCTTTTAGATTACTTTTTTTTTCTATGAATGGTGAGACGAGCATGCTATAATGGCTTTACCATTCGCCTGATGGTAAGTGTAAGCCATACGAGCGCTCAAGGACAGTACCAAGACCGAAGAAAATAATTCCATTGTAGATGTAAAATCTCAATTTGTTCCGTAGTTACTCTAGTTACAATTTCCTTCAATCCGAAATACGCTAGTGCATTAAAACTGCGGTTGGCAAGAGAAATAGACATTGCGGTGGTACCTACCCAGACGGCCTCTCACATATGAAAGACCTATCAACAGTAAAAATGCGCAGCATTAGGAATTGCTAGATAGTAGCCGTGTTATACCAGTTTCACAACAGTAATTCATCGAGATAATGAATATCTAGTTGGGCTTGAACGGACAAATAATAAATAATATCTAATAGTCACATACATAGTCCTTACCCTCACTAAGATTGAGTCTTGTATCGTGGGTATCAGGAACTACGAGAAACTTTTTGATCTCATTAAAAAATGGATGAACCTTCCGTGCTATAGCGTTTGAGCAGTAGTTTCTCGTCTTCCAATATTTACACTGGGCATTCAGGCTTAAACGGGCAAATGGATGAACCTTCCGTGCTATAGCGCTTGACCAGTGGTTTCTCGTCTTCCAATGGTTTATACTAGGCGCTTTAGCCCTAGAGCAGTGGTTTCTCGTCTCCCAATGGTTTCCTCCCGGCCTGGTGCTCGGTGTTTCTCATCTCCCAATGGTTCTCCCCTGCCTGTTCCTCCAGCCAAGCGTGCGTGTACCTGGGCGACATGTTGTCGTACAGCGGCGGCGGCGCGGAGTACACGGAGGTGGTCCCGGTGATGTCCCGCGGCGGCGTGTGCGGCGTGCTGGCGGTGCGGCTCGGCGGCCTGCACGTGGTGCGCCGCTGCCTCGCGCTCAGCCACTCGCAGCGGGACCTATCCAGAAGCAACTGGTAGTGTATCACTTACTAGCGATCTGCGGTCCGGTCCGGGTACGCCCGGGTGCAAATACACTTTTCAGAATGGCGGCCGAAATGTTCAATTTGGACTATGAATTTAGAATATTGGAGCAAAAGATTCCCCAAATATCGAAAAATTTCCTCGTATTTGCTACATTTTTTACTATTGCTTCCCTCCAGTAGGTCATAGCATGCTAATATACCAGGTATATCAAGAGTGCTATCGAAAATGAAGCCGGGTGGTAGTTTTAGTGACTACAAACACAATGTCACTAAAAATTTCGCGAAAACAAACAATTTTATAATTTTTTTTTTTTTAAATATCGTCTAGTTTGGGTGATAAATCCATAGTAATTCCTTAAATAACAATTTGAAGCCTTGCGTACCGCAATGCCTTTAAATATAAATGAGTGCACACTATTATTTTAGAAAAAAAATATGTATTTACCACCTTAATGCGACGATAGAAAAAAAATAACAAAAAAAATCGTCGCAATTTTTACACAAAATTTAGTTGCATTGTGTCTGAAACCACTAAAACTACCACTCAGCTTCGTTTTCGATAGCAGTGTTGAAGTGTGTTTTTCCTTGCGGTAGAGTAACTTCCTTAATAAAATAGCTATAAGAGCTATGGCTATGTTGCTGCACTGGTGACTGTCTTAAGGGCTGTGTTGCCTTGCTGTCTTGTAAGCATGTTTATGTTAGTACAAATAGGTTTTTATTTAATGTACGATGTTTAGGGCAGCTTTGTTGCATTCGATACAATATTTTCAACCTGATACTGAATGTTACTGCTGAAGCGCAGTAACATTCAGAATTAGGTGCACTGTTAACTTACTGTCAGGTACCTACGATATAGTTTTTTATCGGTCCTTTTTCATATTCCAGATCTCGTTTACATCTACGGCTCCAATATATACATATATTTAAAAGTTGGCAAACAAGTAAATTAAGAGTAGGTACGGATAAGAATGGGCTGTTTAAATACTTATTAAATAAAAACATTGTGTTACAAATCTGATGTTATTGTATTGTAGTGTTGCAAAATTAACGTAGAATATTTGTAATTAATCGATAGATGTTTTGTTTTCTTTTTTTTTTATCTGCGAAAGGAATAGCATAAATAAGCATCAATTTTTCCTGTCCATTTTTGACACTGTTTATCCTGGCTTACAGGAGTAACAGTGGTGGGTGTGAGTGCGGGATTAATCTCCTGTCCATTTCTGGCAAAACCAAGTCACCAACCAACCCAAACAACATGCCTTACCTAATTTCTCATGCATATATGTACTACAATAATTGACCAATATTTGAAACCGTAGCGCTCATTCTAAGCTACGATCTCCTGAAATACTAGTATAAAACATCCATACATCATAGCACCGTAGCAACGTCACAACTCAGACCGGTGCACGTTCAGTACACAGAGTACATTTTATACACTGAAAGTTCAGTAGTAGTGCAGTGTCGACGAGCGGCGCACGCGCCCGTCCCCGCGCGCGTACAACCGTTTCGTAATACATTGACGTTTCGCAACCGACCCCGTTGGACCGCCGCCCCACCGACCCACCGAGCCACGTGTAAATAACGCATTCACACGCGCACGCAAACATTGTGGTGTCCCCACCGTGATAGTGCCCGTACTAAGTACATTGTACATACACTGTAATACAAATTATGTGATCATTGTACACACGAAGGTAATGTACATGTCAATACATTGTTCCAGCACAAAACACAAATTTAAAAGTAGTAAAAATATAAAAGAAAATAAATAAAATAATACGGTAAAAGTTTACACAAATATTTAAGTAAATTATTAGGATTATATGCAAACTAACTTTGGATAAATTAAATTAATTTAAATCAAATTGAAACGTAAAATATCCGCTTTAAATAAAAGTATTTATGATACTGTATCAGCCTAATAAGTCCCACTGCACGGGCTTATACGTACTTCATAATCAAGAGTACGGCTAAGATATAAAATTACGCGTGTGGACAAAAGCTAATCAATTAAAAATTATCTTCAAAAAGACCAAATAATAAATCCATACGCGATAAAGACCAACTTTATAAACCTTTACATAAATGATATA
Source organism: Hyles euphorbiae (assembly GCA_023078785.2). NCBI lineage: Eukaryota > Metazoa > Arthropoda > Insecta > Lepidoptera > Sphingidae > Hyles > Hyles euphorbiae. The sequence continues at coordinate 19,914,003 of CM041033.1, forward strand.
AAACAACCTTCGAAAACTCGGTTTTTCAATAGATTGGGCATTAATAATGTGGAAGCAGATAGTAAATCACGGTTCGCGTCGTTAATCCTCTGATGTTTTCCATCCAAATGACATTCATTGCCATCATAAAGCTTTGAGAAGATTTGTAAACCCATTAAACGTTATATTAAACTTTCTTCCCAATAGATTTCAATAAAACAATACCTTAATTATCCAATCGAAATTCGTTCAGTTAATATGATTCTAAAAAATGCCATGGAACTTAAACACGATTTGATTATATCCGCAGTGGGATAAAAAATAAATAATTGTTTTATTAATAAAATCGTTGTTTCGCAATTAAAATTACAAACTAAAAGGTTGAATTAATATAAAACTTATGTCTTCTAAGAAAATGCCTGCATACATCTATGAAGTTTAGAAAAACGTATGAAATGACCACGAAAATTATTTTGTTTGATAACCAATTTTGGCATGATTTTGGCAACAACATTGACGTAAGCCCTGCTGAGAAATTATAAATGGCTACCATATAATATTTGATGGTGAAGTAATAATACGCGTCACAGGAAAGAAAAGAAAATTTATTACATCGTAATTGTATTATTTTTGAGAAGTTATGTTTCAAGTTGAATGTATTCAATCCAAACATTAGAATGGATTTAATTTATTGTAATGAAGGTATGATATTAATTACTCAATCTGATAATCATATCAATATTATCATTAATCTGATGATATTTATTTTTCTAATGTACCGCAGTAAATCTAGTAGCTATTACAGCTACGTCAGACATGGGGAGTCTTCAGCGTGATAGTGGGCATAATATTTGCAAAGTAGACCCAGGAGAATCAGAAGACTCCTGATAAGAAGCTTATATTTCAAATCATTTTAAATATTCGTACCTTATGTGAAAAGCAAACCTATGAAACAGCCCTGGACAGAGTGAAACTTTAAAAAGATCGTGCAAATTGAACTAAAGACAGGTAGCAAGAAGACGCTGGCCACGAGCTGCTTCTAACAGGTCGAATTAGAAACCCTCGGTAGAGACTTATGTTCAGTAATGGTCTTCCCGTGGGAGCAGATGATGACGCAAAGCATAATCGGGGCATCGAAAATGGGATTATCGCGCTTAATAACAATAATCATTATAAACAAGTTCTATACTTCAAAAGACGGCCGGATTCCGCGAAGTTCATTGATGAAAATTAGTAAACAAACAGTTGTAAGATTCTTCGATGTTTAATTTTTTGTTTGCTCTATTAGCGGTTAATCTATTTCCGCGCAGCTTTCGTTCATAAACCACTCAATTTGTTATTCATAACTCAGAGTATAGTTGTGAGTTCACGATCATCTTGATTTAACTTCGTTAAAAGCGAGGTTAGAATATTTTTGATAAATTTCGAATGCATTACAAAACTTCGATTTTAGATTACTTCTGTATCACATCAATATTTTCATCGATTCATTCAAACAAACGAATTCCTGAAGTCATCGACATCACTATTAGTGAAAAGCGGATAATACAGTTAAAAGTTTGTCTGCACTTACACAGAGATGAAAATACTACTTTATGATCGTTTTCCGTGGCATTATTGCGGTCGTTTGATATTATGAACGCATGTTTTTGAGATGTTATAATCGATTTTGTTACTCTAGTTACAGGTTATAAATAAAGATGACGCGAACTCGTCAATTACGGAAGTTTTGGAGCAAAACCATTCAGTGTTCGGAAGCATCGGCCAAATGCTTCACGTAATAGCTTATTATAGGCCTTTCTCGCTCCCTTTTCATATATTTTAGTCGAGTATCTTAGTCGAGTTTAATCGGTCAATCAATTTGACGAATGCACGGGCGCTAGACGTCCTTGCCCCAGTGTTGTGCCAAGATTCGGACGCATTTAGATCGGCCCACCAGAAGCCGAACTATCGCGCACTTTCTTCATTCAACAATCAATCAATTACCCACCTTATTAACACAACATTAAAGACGAAATTAACGGCAAATATAAATTTGCCATCGGTTACATCGAAAAACTTTTCTCGTGTTTCGTCCAAGGGATTTTGAACCTTAACATAAGGGTGTAAAGTTGGTATATGTGTTATTTTTTTAAGCATGGTAAACGCTAAGGAACGCGGACCTGATTGGTGGGCTGTCGTGCAGTGACATTTCAAATCTGTCACTCTCAATCTAGGTATCGGTATTGGTCGAATTGAAGAGTACATCTTTAGAACCCAGTAAACTTTTTTTTTGTCAGTAGCTTTTGGCCTGAGACGACCTTTACAGCGTCACTGGCGACCGGTTGAGCGGTGGAACGCGTTAAAAGTGTCGTAGGCGAAATTAAAAACGAGAAATAGTTCAAGTACACCAGTAGGTATGTACAGCTCCGCTAGAGATCGCGGAAAATTAAAAAGAGACTGAGTTTTGTTTGTCATTTGAGCCACAAGGTTTGTGACCCCTCGACTCAAAATTCTGGTGTAATTTAATGTCACGAAACAATCCATTATCGTGTCTAACAACAAAACAAAATGCTACCCACTGTATTGTATAATTCAAACTACGATAATTCGATCTTTAACAAGCGTAAATAGATATACAAATCATGTAATGGTACCAACGACCTGAAGCAATGAGGCTGCATACTGAAACCCGCCCACCCGCCACACTTGTTCCCCTTCATACAAACACACGCACACACGTCATCAAACTTCGAGCTCTGAAGTATGCTCGCATTCCATTCTCAATCCATTCAGTCAGAGCAACCGTCAATTTAAGATTAAAACCCGATAAGAGTATATATATCCTATTTGTAAAAGTTATAATTTATTAGAGAACGGCATCTTCTGCCGTAATATTTTTTAGAAGGTTAAGTTTCTACATTATTGTGCCATATATGTAAATTAGCTGTTAGATTGAGGAGATTAGTAATAAATAGTGGTTGTTATACTGTTGCTGCTCGTGTGAACAGTTGTAATATAATAGTTTATTAATTTTGTAACCAGTATCTATACGTGAAGACTTGTAATTGGCTTTCAAATTGCTACACAACTGTTAAATTATCATTTTTAAAGCTGTTAGTCTTCCATGAAAATAAATTAAATAAATAAATAAATAAAACATTTCTATCGTAGGTCTGCGCTTCAATATGATGTGTTGTCAGATCACATTGGTCTCTACCTACCTGAATATATCAAAATTAAGACATATATTATTAAGTTGGTTATATGACAAAAAAAACCCTTTCAAAATGAAAAGGTCAAGGGATAGGTACTTCGATTAGCACGAAAATTATCATTATCTTTCCTGTATCCCTCTTGAAACTTTCCTGAATTGCTCATTATATTAAGTATTCGCAAAAGACAGCAGAAATATTCAAACCTTGATATTAATTACGCATATCTGCTACATTCCTTGAAGAAATGTGTTGACATTTCAGCATTCCAAGTGTATTTTACAGAATGAGTATCAGTTGTCGTTCAAACGCGTCACACGACGCACGTGCAGCTAAAACTTCCGCTCTTATTTCAATTTTAATAGTTATTTGAAAAACTGCACAGGAATACTTTACAGACATTACATATCCGTTTCTAATTATAGGCTTTCAAAAATAGTTATCATATTTTTCTCATAATCTTCATCTATTTGCTAAAATTCGTCCACTCCATAATAAGTAACATGGTATAATTGTGCACCTAATGGAACTCGTATTAAGCATTTAATGAGACTACAGTCATGTCACTTTAAAAAAACATATTTTCTTTCTCATGAATGTTGGTCGTGTCCAAGACAAAATCGCTGCCTGTGCGTTATGACTTTGTTTACATCTCTTACGAAACGAAACAATAAAGAATTGGCAAAAGAAAGCTCGGTAATTAAATCGAATTATCCTTTTCAATACAACCATCAAAACAAGCATAATTAGCGGAACTAAAGTGAAAAGTTCAAAATAATTTTCCCTTTGGAACACTTCCGATAAAGCTCTAGGTTTTTATAATTTTAGAATTTTGATTATCGTTTCATACGTCTTTGTAATTGTAGCAATGCTACTTTTTTTTGGAAATTTCGGTCGTCATTATTATCATCCATTTGTCTTTGTACAATTTGAGACATAGCTATATAAGCAACATATTATGTACTTATATATGTATGTAGTGGAGTCAGCCGCCTGATTTGATCCAGTGAATAACTGTTCAACATCACGGACATTTGACATTTCCGACTGTAACACTATACAGAACTTTTATTTATACCTTTCAAGTAGAAAAACATTCTGCGTTTCTAGACAATTGATCTTGTACCCTATTTTCTTATATCCGTTTATATTACATTTTGAAGAAATTCGTCAGCTGAATATTAAGTCCTAATTTTCCGATATAGTATAAAGTTCGTACATTTGGAAAAAACAATTTGAGATAATATAACCATCGTTACTCACATACACCGTCACTAAACTAAGCCCTTTCCCAAAATTCATCTCGCGAACAAAGGCTTTGCCTGAAAGACTTTAATACATACAGCAAGTACCGTCACTTCAATCAAGTGATAAAGTTTCCAATCCCAGCAAAAGAGTGGGTGATCATTAGTTTTTCCTGGTTCTTTTATTCTACTTGGTTTTGTCTTGGTCGGTAGCAATGGTCGCCTTCTTGCTTAGTCACCATTTCAGTTGATCTTCAGCATTCTCAATTTTAAGACCATTTGCTCTCATATCTTCTACTTTTTTAGATTCTAAATAAAAGCTGTTTTGCAATCAACTAGGGAAGTCAAAAGGTTTCAACTCTCGTATAAAATCGAGTGGCTGTATCTCTATCTTAATAAAAACCGAGGAATTAATTAGTATCATGCTCATAGTTATTTATTTAAGCCTAAAATTGTTTATTCCACCTAATCATCAGACCCAACAGACTATCAGTACAGGCTAATCATGTCAGACCGCAACATTAATAATCAGCGTTATCACATTATAAATCTACTCATCGCGTCATGCATCACACGTATTCATTTGGCACTAAACATATTTCGTCTATTGACCACACCTGAATTAGATCGAAAATATAATTCAATAATAGGGATCCCAAAATGATTTTCCTTAAAAGTAAGGCATATTCCAAATCTTTTACTTTTTTTAACGTGGGAATGTATTAGATATTTGGTTAAAATTTATTGTAGGATTAATTTTATCTTTATGTTCGAGAGGAAGACGTTCTTTTATTGTGCTCTTTAGATGTTTCAAGTTCATAGCTGATAAATTAATTTAGTTATCACTGTCATATTAAAATATTTATATCTATTTAAACAAAAGTGATTAGACCAAACATAATATAACACGGCCAAATGTTGTCTAAACATTCTAGACGTTAGAATTTAGATATCTAAATACTTATAATACACATTTAATCAGCTGTTGTAGATTGCAGTCTGAATGAGATACAACGTCTAGAATGTTTAGACAACATTTGGCCATTTCCGTTGCGATTTATTTTAATACCATCCCAAGCTATTTATAATCATTTATCCATTTGTTTCAATTCGGACGCACGAGAGTGAATGTACTAGATCGGACTATATTTTAATGAAAAAACCAAAAGGCTAGATTATACCGGGTATCTCAAGACTGCTACCGAAAACGAAGCCGGGTGGTAGTTTGAGTGACTACAAACACAATGCAACTAAAAATTTCGCAAAGAAACACGACAATAATTTTTTAAATATCGTCATTTTTAGGTGATAAATCCATAGTTTTTGCTAGAAGAATAATTGAAACTCTTTTATACCTTAGAGTATTTATAAACAAAAGGGTATACACTATTATTTTGGGAAAAAAAATGTATTTACCACCCAAATATAGCCATAGGAAAGAAATAACAAAAAAAAAGTTGTCGCTTTTTTTGCAACTTTTTCTGTTTCATTGTGTCTGAAGTCGCTTAAACTACCACCCGGCTTCGTTTCCGGTAGCAGTCTTGATGTACCCTGTATATTTTAATCTCATGAAGTTTCAAAATTGATATTCTTGACTAACTTAGAGTTACTTAGTTTGAATTTATTATGTAGCGCTATATTTTTGAAAATAAGTAGAACCTAATTTCTATTGAAAACGTTGCATAAGGGTATTCTTATATTCACATATTTAATCTGGGACTTCTGTTTTAAATTCCTCTTTAATCTTTCATTATTGTTCTTTTGGGTTCAGTAAAATATATTTTATAGTTCTTTACCAAACCATATTCCTAGAATATTGTCAAATTATTGCACTTACCTAAAATCATTAAGCTACTCTTCTTCTACATTATTAATTACTAATTTACTACCCATATTTTCTTTCAAAACCTATAAAACATCGCTATGTCCCGTCCATCAATTGTTTTGAATAGGATCATTAACAATTCGATAGATTTCATTCGCATCTCGCCCGTTTACTACATCGTACGCGCAAATTATTACATGTTGTAAATCATGAACCTAATTGTATGGAGGTGTGAGTTTGATATTTTTGTCTCGTGTTGCTTTACCGTGAGTCAGTAAGCAATGGATCAGAGGTGTGACTGAAGCGCGTCGCTCATCTAATTATAAGCATTGTGTAATGTATGAGTATAAAAATGTCTAAAAATGTCTATGAATAAAGCCGTTCATATTTAGTTCTATATGAAAATGTTTAATGAAATGTAAAATATAACGGTGAAGGAAAACATCGTGAGGAAACCTGCATACCATAGCGATTCATAAGAATTTATATGGTATGTAAGTCCGCCAACACGCACTAGGCCAGCGTGGTGGACTATATGGCCTAACCACTCTCAATCGTCAATCAAATCGATTGTAGAGTAGGCCCGTGCCCTGCAGTGGGACGTATATGGGCTGATCCAGAATGTATGAGTATGTATGATAAGTAACAGCTAGGAGAAACTCGGCTTGCAAAATTCAGTAGAGATTTGTATGATCCTTATATTGAGTTGTGGATTATGTACATATCCCATTATCTTCCAAATATTGAAGATAGAATTGAAATGAAACAAATATAATTTGACAGGGTTGATTTATCACATCTGTTTCCTAAAAATATGCTGATTATAATTATGTATCTCGTAATATAACAATAAAGTTTGAACAATATTTAAAGTGGCGTACTTAACTGCCAGAACAATCACTGAAAACTGTCGCTTGAAAATCTTTCATGGGCAATGAAATACTCATGACAATCAAGCGTTATGACTTATAAGTACTTTTAGCTTATCATTTTTCTCTCTCTCTTTCTCTCTCTGGTCCGTTCCTCATGTCTGAAGATCATGTTCAGGATCAGGGTTGCGTCCGGAGCGGATGATCTGTCTACATCGGTTTCTGTCCACCGCCTCTCTCATGGCTTTACGGACGAAGAGGTTTAAATTTGGTCAGTCCATCTTTTTGGTTTAGTTCTAACTTTAACCTTGATATAAATGATTTAAAGGTAATTTTGCATCTTATTATTAGAAGCACAAACAGTAAAAGTAATATTAAAAACAATTTTAATGCCACCCAAACATTCAATATTTTCTAAACAAGCGACATTTTCAAGACAAACAAACTCCAGAGTGTTCTTTCTAATGGGCTGCATTAGCGTAAACACAAACATGTATTCAGAAATAAGTCAAAATAAATAAATCAGATTATTTGCAGATGTGCCGCTTGATGCCAAATAGCGCACCTTACAAATATTTATAGTAATTTACTCACCACGCAGTAATGCGTCGGTAGTAGAGGATGAATGGACAGGAATATCCACGCGATATACGTGTGTATTATTTTCATGCACAATTTTAGTAATAATTTTAAGGGTATTACTTTTAGATGCATTTATAGAATACATTTTCTTTTTTCATTGTGCTTCATTGTTCTTTGTAAAGATGTACCTTGTATCAGAGACTGCATTTCCACTTTACATTATCTTGAGATATTCCTTATGTTTATGCATTTAGATCAGGCTGGAGTATTCTCTTCTCCTATCTCATTTACGATTACTGAAATTTAGTTCCGAAGGGCCCTGAATGGTCGATCCCTAGTAATTTTTAAATTCATGCTAGCTTAGCGTATCAGTTAAGTTAGCATTCCTTTATCCATCTTCTCTATAAGTCCAACTGAACTTTTCTATTGTCGTCACTAAAACCTCTTTCTACTTCTTCTCAATTGTACTCTCGATTGTAGAGGAGGCCTCCTGGCAGTACGACGTGTATGGGCTGATAAAGATAAAGAAAGAACTTCGGTCGCAGCATAAAATTGCACCGTAAATTATTTTAATTATTAAAATACAAAAACTGTGGACAGTTCATGAGCAAAATAACAAACACCTCTACAGATTGGATATATTGTTATCTGTGCGATAACCGATCTCCGCGCAAAATAATCTGCTATAGTGACCCAGCCAAATATGTTGCTTTTCTGGTTTAAACACGAACTATCTTTCAATCAAGTTATCATATCGACCAGAGAGATGTGACCATATTATTATCTTGTCTAATCTATTAGGAATGCAATGCATCTATTATTGTATTAATGCAACGTTTATAAATTCACAAATTTTGCATTTCAACGACAGTCGTTAATCGGAATTTTTAACGACACAAGCACTTGGCCCAGGTCGCCTTTTGGTTAAGCCCCCTACGTAATTTATTAGGATGCGAGTGCTTTGTACAATATTAATAGATACAGAATTAGGGAAGACTGATCTTTTTATTTAGATTCTCGGAGCATTATGTTGTACCAAGGAATTTTATATAAATAAACTTTGATTCAAGGTAATGGTGGAAGTAGTTTAAGTTCCTCGAGTAAATTTTTTTGTACATCTAAGAGACTTACTACTCTGGTAAGTCCAAAAGAAACATTGTTGGCGTGTATTTTGTTGAGGACGCCTTCACGGTTGAGTTTTGAGTTTGTAATTATTGATGGGATAGTGTATAAATTTAAAAATTCTTCCAACAAATTAAGTTCCTATTAACGTGAATTTCATCCATCGAATCCGTCACGCAACAAGTTCAAGTATAGCTACTTGGCAAGTACATTTGGCAGTGCGCTGACAGCCGACGCTGCTCCACATAACTAGTAGCCACTAGCCACTATCCACTGTAACCACCGTGGAATAACTCATCGGAATTAACTACAACGAACTGCCAATCTTATCGAGTGCGCGGAAATCGAGATAAAACCTACGGGCCTTATTAATAATTTCGGAGCGAAGGATTAACTTTAGGCCAAGGCTTTTGAATTGACTCGATTATTTTGAATAGCAAGGTATTTATGACATTATTAATAAATACGGATGTATTTACTTCGGCTTATCATGATAATCTTGTTTTGGCATTCAACCCACTGATTATAAAGTAAAAAGAGTGAACAAAATAAACTTACTAAAATTAATTCCTCGCTCATCCGAGTTTACTAATAAGGCCCTTAGAATATATGATGGCTAGAGGGATCGCCCAAACTTAAAGAACAGAGGGAAAATGGTAGTGCCGTGACCACCTTTTTCTTCTCGCCAATTGGCTAATATCGGCCTAATCTAGTTATTGCATACTCTAAGGTTACAACATATTCAAATTTCAATAATGAGGAAACTAGCAATACTTGGACATCGGCCAACACTTCTTTAAGCGGGATGATACGGTATCGCACACGAGAGCTATCTTCGACCCAAATAATAAATTACGCTTGTTAGAGATTGAATTTGCCAACAATGAAATCTTATTCTGTAAGACTTCGGAGATATTGCCACGGAATTAATGCAACATTGCTTAGGATTACTAGGGGTAACATCTGGATTCATAGGTTCCACAGTTTCATAAAACGTTGCCTATAGCAGCAATAATCGTATTCAAGTTATTCGCAATCTAATCTTATAATCAAGATCAATATTACGTGACCAAACAAAACAACATTTTTATTTGGACGCTGGAATCTTCGCTCATGTAGTTCCTATGAATTTGAACTCAACAGTCATATACATACATAGTCCTGACCCCACACTAAGATCAAGTCTTGTGTCGTGGGTATCAGAAACTATGAGGCTGTTACCCTGAACTTAATCTATGAAGAAAACAGCTCCTCTTTAGTATAAATATATAAATCAGCTCTATAATATACAATATTATAAATAACCTGGCGATACTATACCGCGGCAATGAGTGAGTTACATTAATAACATGTCAAAATATTGGGATGTTTGTGCGCGAGATCTGAATGTTGATTGGTAGAGGCCAACGATACACATCTGTATTAGCGTTGTAACGATTTTATTGACAACGATTGTGGCACTATGAATTATGATAATTCCATTGGAGTATCCAAAAACTAAATGTTTATAATTGAGTATTTTTAAGGTTAAAGGCATAAATAATGATATTGCCGATGCTTCGAAAATGGGTGCCGTTATTTTTGAAATCTTATAATCTAAACACAAATTCGCACAGTATTTATCCACATTAAAATATTATTAAGAAGCGACAGCTATCATTTCTGTCACAAAACCAGAGCAGGTTCAAAATACTCATATGTTTTTAGATTTTATTTCCTGCGATTACAGCAAACTTTCACGATTTGACGTCAACGGAAAGAATTTATGTAATCGCGATTCTGGTTCGGGATTTGTGCTGAATTGTCGATGATTTAATGTGCGAGAAAAATCAGATACTGTTAACGAACATAAAACTTATTGTATACGCAGCTAATCAGCTTAAGATAGTTTTAGTACCAAAAAACCTCCACAATAAAATTGTTATGTAGGTGCTGATTTATCCTCCTACTCTTCACAAAGTTTCTTAATTGAGTCGGTAAAAGTTATTAATCATCAATTATGCTTTTAGCTTAAAAGATAAATATTATATTTGTTTGTTCTTCATACTCATACTAAGATACAACGATTTTGACCAGATGTTTTTAGACAGACAGTGTTTTTACCGTGGAGTTTGGAGAATTTAAAAAAATGAGTTTTAGTAAATATACAAATAGCATCCTAAACTAAAAAAACTTCGTAAAGGTAGGTATCAAAGATACCTTATACGAACTATTTTTGAAAACGTTGACCGCCTCGCCAATACATTCGAAAGCTGATGGGAGACTACCGTCACCAGCCTCACGGTCAGGGCGCCGCGCCAGGATTCAGCCGCGTTGATGTAGATTATATTATACTAGTCAACCTAAAAAAGGTGGCTCAAAAGTGGTAATATCAGTCAAAAGACAATTTTACAGAAGAAAACAAAACATTCATCCAAAAATAAATAAAAACCAAATGTAATCATCACTGACAATAAAGACGAAACGATGTTTATAAATAAATGACTAAAATAAAAAAATATTTTTGTTAAAACAGCGGAAATAACTCAAAACGTTGCAGCAAAATTAAAACGACTAAAATTCGATCGACACAGAACGAAAACAGTGAGAGTGTATAGTGATTGTAAATAGTGTTTGTGAACTAAACTGTTAGAGCTAGTGGCACACAGACATGGAACACTGCACACAAGATATCATGACGAGGGAAGCTATAGGTCAGTGTTACATTACATTCATAAATACACAGCAAGTATTTCAACTAGACATGGACTGATTTACTCCTTCTATTGTTTTCAAATTTGAGTACACTCTAAATTACTGCATGTGAAATCTCTAAGAATGTCTTGTAAGGTCGCCCTAGTAGAATTTCTCTTTTTTTAATATAATGATTATAGTTAATAAATCATCGAGTTGTTTAAGCGCTCACTTCTATTAATATTCGAATCTTAATTTTGTGAGGTTTTTTCCTAAACTCTGTCTTTTAACATTGGGAGTAATTTGGTTTAAAAATACTATTCAAGTTCTATTAAATTTGGATAATTAAATGTTGAAAGTAATCTAGTTGAAACAGCTGTGTATTTATTTACAGGGCGATTGTAAAGGAAACATTGAACAACATTCTAACTAAATTTTCATGTTTACAATTGCCCATATATTTAGATGTTGTAGCACTCATTGGGTATACTTCGTAGCAAAATTTCTGTAGACGCTGACCGTCCTTAGGAAACACTCAAACACTTTCTATGACAGTCGCTTACACAGAATTACAAAAACAACCACTTGAATTAACTAAATAAAGCCAATTCTAAAAGTAATAAAGCGGAAGAAGTAGGAACAATATCAAAACCGTAGTCAGTAAAGTTAGAAGAAGAAAGAACTAGTTCAGAAGAATACTAATCTATTGGCGATCATAAGTGGATATTCCGGTTTTATAATCTACACCAGTGAATAGTATGGTAATTGGCACTTATATCAGATTCAATGGTAAAGTTTTTATTTTGTTGGTTCGAGTGGTAAAAATACGCTTTACATTTCTGTATTATAGTACTATTATATCCTACATAAGTATATTGTTGTTAGTTTGTAAAATTTGCGGTAAACAAAGTAACACAACAATTGGTACTTCTCTTATTTTGTTAAATAGTAAAATTTTGCAACTAATACACATTGCTCATTGGCTTCTGTTTGTAGCTTATAATTTGTTAATTTATACCACTTATTACATGTTCATTTATGTCCAGTGGATTTATTGAAACTGGCTCTTTCCATGGTTATTTAGCAATAGTAAATTGATAAAAAATGAGTTTTAATGTTGCTTTCTCAAAATTGGTTGATTACAATAAATCCACTATCTTTGTTATCATTTTGTGTTAATACGAGTATGTCATCCATTCCAATACTTACTTTATGTGTATTTGCTTAGTACACGAGCTTTGGTTTACTGTTCCTAAATCCCTTTCACTTGTTCCATTTTTAATTATCTCGTACTAAGAATTTAATTAAAATCAATTGTCCAGATCTGCTTCTTTCAGTGCATTTAGTGTCAACACTGACTCCTATTTATCCATGATTACTGCTACTTCAACATTTTTTGTAAATTCTGCTGTGTCACTAACATTTATACCCTCTATAGTAGGTATAAACCAAAGCTCGTTAGTATCAGCCGGTGCAGTAGGAGTGCGTGTAGTGTGTATTGTGTAGTGCGTGTAGTGAGTGCGTGTGCGCAGAGTTCGGCGAGTGGCTGAGCCGGGTGGCAGTGCCGGCCCTGCTGCGCCGGCGCACGCGACTCAGCGAGCGGCGCGCCAGGGCGCTCACCCTGCAACTAATCATGGATGTGAGTATCTATTATACATACGAGTATTTATACAGTTAAAACAATCAGGCTGTCATAGGTGTTTTTTATTGCCTTTGTAGGCAGACGAGCTAGCGGCCCGCCTGATGGTAAGCGGCTACCTCTGCTCTTGGGCCTCTACAGTGCCAGGGGACCAGCACAACAAAGGCACAGCCTACCTTAAAGACAGTACTCTCTTTAAACTTCGTTTGAAGAAGGACAGGTCATAGCGCTCAGGAAACACCGATGCAGGGAGTTCATTCCAGAGCTTACACGTGCATGGTACGAAAGAACGCTGGAAACGGACCGTTCGGGAACGGTACGCTTCCAGGTGGTGGGAATGAACTTTACTGCGGTGACGGGTGGTCAGGTAGTAGTAATGTAAATATTTGAAAGTCTAAATGCGGTCCTGTGATTCCATAGAATGTTACGTTACAACTTATCAATATAGGAGCTGTGTTTTGATTCAAGATAAAATGATATTGTCTTTCTCCGGTCTGTGAACTATTACTGTGCGAAAGTTTGTTGTACGGATTTATAAAGCAAGAAAAAATTGATGCGACAGTCCGTCCACACTGTTTTGGCGAATAGAACATAGTACCTACCTATCACACGAGCATAACGGAAAAGCTGAGCGTTCCTTGTGTTAAGTACGAAATACCAAGGATATTTTAAACGATGTGCCACTTGAGAAATTTATCAATCTAAACCACGGAGAGCAGAGAAGGTAGCTTCTCACGTTGTAAACTTGCTGTCCATCATTATCCTATAATTTGGCTGTTCTATCTATATGATGGTTGTCCTATATATCAACCGCCAAAATCTCGTTCATTACCCATCTCAGTACCTATATTAAATCCTGTGAGAGTTCATTTGCGGTAATGATCTCGACTCATTTGGCGCGCGTACGTAATACCATAAAATTAAATCCCCGAAGCGTAACAAAAGCATATTCCTTTTACATTACAGCAGTTTTTTGCAAGTGTTATTAGAGTTGTTTAAAGACGAGACAGCTTTATTACAGCTATAACACAATGCGGATTGTTGTACGCTTTTATGCGGTGACGTGCCGTCTTAATGATGTTCACCACTCTTTAAGATGTTTACTTTATGTCAAAACAGAAAAAATCATAATTTCGTGGTTATTTTTAAAGTTTGTTTTATTTCTTGATTCAGTCTGTGATATAATAGTTAGAGTCGTGTAGACATCGCGCTTGATTCAAAAACTTTGAAGTAATATCTTAATTCAGATTTATAATTGTGCATTTTTAATGAGTTTCATTACAAACCAATATACATTTTCAACCTTACCGAAACAATACATTTTCCGGCGTATGGGTTTGACATGACTAAAAAGGAAAGCGCCATCTATTGCTTAGTCTTATAACTATAAAACAAGTTTCGATGGTAACTATTATTTGAGAATTATTCCACCTGCAATAAACACACCGTTCTAAAGTCTATTAGAATCTGCGTCGTAATGTCGCGTAAATATTATCTGGGCGTTATTTGTTATTTCAATAGTCTGGTATGCAAAACTGTCCTCCTCAATGACCATTGTTAATCTTTTAAATGAATCAGCGCATGATATACAACGTGTAAATGTATTGTCTTATTTGCTTTATTTATAGCCCGAGATAGAAACATTTGCCAAATCACAACAATGTCTTATTAATAGATTTGGAATTCCGTAATATTCTTGTACAGCGACATCTGTTAAAACTGGCAAGAATCAGACGGTCGTTGACTTTGCAAGTTCATTCAATTCATCATGATTCATGACATTGCCAAGAGAGGGCGCCACGGTATGATTTAGCACATTCCTAATGAAAACTTTTACTTTATTGTATCCTTCATTTTTGGTTTAACCAAGGTCAAACTAAACTGCTATCCATTAACATAATGTAATAGTATTTTGATCCCATAGTCCTTGATAGTTTTTCCGCAAGGTCGACGGAGGACCTAAAAGTTGCAAAAATTTATAGATTTAGACCGATCCAAGGTCGCTGTAATAATTACCGGGGAAGGCTTAAGTTAAGTAATGGGTTTCACGTAGATATCGGTAAGTACATCTCAATCCGGAGATAGCAAATCTTTTCAGTTTTGGGGAAAATAGATGAATTACTTTATTCTTAACCTTAATTGATCTTATATTTCCAATATGGTAATTTGATCTATAGAACAAAAACATATTTAACAAATACATTTTTACAGCCTCTATGGCGCAATTTGTTTGATGACAGCTGTGAAACGAGAGGCCGCGAGTTCGATCCACCCAACGAGACAAATATTTATGTGTTCCACAGGTATTTGTTTAGGGTCTCCGTGTTTGTGAGAATGAAGTCTATCGTAGTTCCTGATACCCACGGCACAAGACCCAATCTTAGTGTGTATTCAGGACTATGTTTGTAACTGTTGGGTGTATAATACCAAATTTGCATTATGTAGCAAAGCTTTAATAAGATTTAATTTAGCGCCATCTGTTGTTGTGTTGCGCAACGAAAATATAATTGTAGCAGACGTAGACACTACATTTGCGCGCTACGAACGGTAGAGGGATTCGTAGCGCTTAGGTAAAACATACATATTTTCATGAACCAACACCGAGATTTTCTATGAATTCGACTCAAGAAAGATTACATGTGGTGACTAAAATATAGAATGATAAAAATAATAATTGGAGGACAATAGCCATATTGTCGGAGATAGAACTTTACAAAAATACGCAAAATAGCGTAAAGATTTTCCCATAGCTTCGTTAAGTAGGCGGGTTGATCAGCGCTGTACTGAAGTTTTCTTATTAGTGGCTGTCTCGCCTTCCCTACATTAGGCTATAGGTATTTACCAGCCTGATATTTTCAATGAATATACTACTATCAGATCAGTTGCTTTGATATTCTGTCTGGTTCAGCCGCATAATAATGAAATAACATAAAAACCACTGCAATTAACGAGTGCTACCGATTTCCTGCCGTAGGTGACGGGTCTATTTGCGTTGGTCTATTTCGGTGGCGCTACTGTACAATGTTTTGACGGGCTTCTTGACAGATGGCCGGTAATTTGCCACTGAGGTGCAGCGCAGACACTGCCCACGTACAGACGAAAATGCAGTGAAATTGTCTCTGATTATAATTTGTGTTTTTATTTATGCGCCTTGGTGATTACTGGTACCACTTTATAATAATAAAGGCGGTTTTTTTTTTTCAATAAAATTTGATTGCCTTGGTGGCGTAGTTGTACTAAGGTACGGTTACAAAGCTGAGGTCTCGGGTTCGAATCCCGGGTTGGGCAAAGTGATATTGGATTTTTCTATTCAATATCAGCCCAGTGTCAGGAATTTGTGCCCGATATGGCGATAGGCTCGCCACCTATCACATTGTGGGACGGAACATACAAGGCGAAATGTGGGTGTACTGGCACCTCTGCCTACCCCTTCTGGGATATAGGTAGGCGTGAGTTTATGTATAATAAAATTTCCTATGACTCAGAAGATTCTATATTCCAGATCAAAACAAAAAGTGAATCACACCACATTATTTGTTGTTTTTGGGGGATGAATTTCGCGTCCCCGATTCCAAACTGTCGTTGCCAACAAAACCACTTAGACGATGATCTAAATAAATCTTTATTCATTTAGCCTGCATTGTTTGCGTTTTTATGAATAAACTCGACAGGCACTTAGTCCTGACCCCATACTAAGATCGAGTCTTGTGTCGTGTATCAGAAACTAAGAATTTTTCGGTCGCACAAACCACCCAGACCCGTAATAAAATCTGTGGATTGTTCACACTAATATTTGTCTTGGTGCGGGGATCGAACCTGTGATTTAACGTGTAAAGTTACAAATTGCTCATCCTACTTTAAATTGATCGCACAACGCTCACTACAAGTATTCAGTTTGTCGCACTATCAAGAAAGAGTACAATATCCTCTACTGCCTCCAATCTATACAACTGTAGTGTGTTTGTTTTTTGTTACCTCTAATCTCAGGAACTACTGGTTCGGATTGAAACATAATTTTTGTTTTGGATAGGTCAGTTATTGAGTAGTGCTATAAGTTATATATTTTCAGGCTATGACCCATAGAAAGGGAAGCAGTAGTGAAAAATCTAGCAAACACGAGGAAATGGTATTCGTTTTCATGGTCCGGTTGGTCGATATTCAAAATTGATAGTCGGAATAGAACATTTTGGCCGCCATTATGAAAAGTGTATCCGCACCCGGGCTGAGCCAGGTCGGACCGCTCGTATCCAATATTTTTTTGTCTCCAGCCCCCTGAAACATTATCCTAATTCCGTCCCCGCCGCACACCTGAACAATAAGACAGTTCGCGGATATTTACAAGCACGTAGGTGGTTTATCTATATACACAGTCAGGTCATAAGTATTGTCACACAGTAAAAACTTTTCTTTTAGAATGCTGGCCACAAAAAAGTTTATTGAATTCGAATTTCGAATTGTTCATTCAAGTCAAAAATGTATACTTTTTAGAATTTTACTCATTTTTAAATATGGAGTGGACGCTTAAAGAAGACCGTGTTGCAGTTATTGCGTTGCATCGTTGCGGTTACGCGCCAATTAAATTTTTGACATACTGAAAAATTTAAATATAACCAAAAGATTCGTTTATCGTACGATCAAACGATACAATGAAGACTCTAGTGTAGATGACAGGTCAAGAAGTGGTCGCCCTCGGTCTGTTAGGACTCCAGCAGTGATAAAAGCTGTGAAGGCGCGAATTCAAAGAAATCCCAAACGTAAGCAGAAACTGTTGGCCCTTCAGATGGGGTTAAGCAGAACCACGGTGAAAAGGGTATTAAATGAAGTCTTAGGGCTTCGGGCATATCGAAGAAAAACAGGATATCGTTTGAATGCTCTTCTAATGGACCTGAGACTGAAGAGATGCCGCGCTTTGTTGAAGCGGTACGCAGGAAAAAAATATCGGGAAATTCTTTTTTCAGATGAAATTTTTTTTACCGTAGAAGAGAGATACAACAAACAAAATGATAAGGTGTACGCACACAGTAGTGAAGAAGCGAGCAACCGTATTCCGCGTGTCCAACGAGGTCATTTTCCATCCTCGCTCATGGTATGATTGGGAGTTTCTTATTGGGGCTTAACAGAGGTACATTTTTGTGAGGAAGGTGTAAAAACGAATGCAGTTGTGTATCAAAATACAGTCCTGACGAACCTTGTGGAACCTGTTTCTCATACCATGTTCAATAACAGGCACTGGGTATTCCAACAAGATTCGGCGCCAGCTCATAGAGCGAAGAGCACACAAGACTGGCTGGCGGCGCGTGAAATCGACTTCATCCGGCACGAAGACTGGCCCTCCTCCAGTCCAGATTTGAATCCGTTAGATTACAAGATATGGCAACACTTGGAGGAAAAGGCGTGCTCAAAGCCTCATCCCAATTTGGAGTTACTCAAGACATCCTTGATTAAGGCAGCCGCCGATACTGACATGGACCTCGTTCGTGTTGAGATAGACAACTGGCCGCGCAGATTGAAGGCCTGTATTCAAAATCACGGAGGTCATTTTGAATAAATTTTAGTGTCATAAGAATCTATGTTTTGTTAAGTTCATTTTGGTATATAAATGGTTACATAATGAATAAACTTGTTTAAATTATTTTATATTAAACATGTAACAGAATTTATGACCTGACTAGGTACAAGTGCGGGTTTTATTTTCAGAATGCCGCATTCCACACGAATACCACTAGATCCGGAGATTGCTTTTAAACACACTTGTACTGGTGGTTGGTCTTTCATATGAAATGCCGCTTGGTTAGGTACTACCGCAATGTCTATTTCTCCCGCCAAACAGCAGTGTAAATGCACTGTTGTGTTTCGATTCGAAGGATTTTGTAGCCAGATTAATTACTGGACACATTGAGACTTAACATCTTTTTTTTTATTGCTGTGAATGGCGAGACGAGCATGCCGGTCGCCTGATGGTAAGCGATGCGACGGCTCATGAACAGTAGCAAAACCAAACAACACCTTGAATTACAAAGCAATGCTTGGCATTCCACTGCGCTCGCCATCCTGAGACATAAGATGTGAATTCTCAATATGTCCAGTAGTTACTCTGGCTACAATATCCTTCAATCCGAAACACAACATTGCATTTAAACTGCTGTTTGACGGGAGAAATAGACATTGCGGTGGTACCCACCCAGGCACCCTCTCACATATGAGAGACCTACCACCAGTATAATATATAATCTTATGTCCCAGAATAGCGAAATGGAAAGTCAAGTATTGCTTTGTAATTCGTGATGTTTTGGTTTTGCTACTGTCCATGAGCTGACATATCGCTTACCATGAGGCGAATGGCATGAGCATGCCATCATCGTCTAGCCATTCATTGAATAAAAAAGCGATCAGCTGTCATGTATCACCCATCGGTCTTTTACTATGGAGAGAAACATTATGAGGTTGATTCCCTGATGGTTACCGTTTAAATATGAGGCCAATGTAACTGGCAGTATATTATGTCACTTCTAATTGTTTTCCAATTTAGTTTTTATCTACAATACATTTTAATTTTCTTTTGTGAAAAACACAATACGAAAGATTTAATGATGTAGCAAAGGATTTGTCGTTACAGTTCTGTAATGCTGCAAACTTCCTGTAACCTTCGAAATATTCTTTATTTAAATAGTCTTTCATAAGATCTTTTGAATCATTAATTTCTGCTACCACCATTTCGAAACGTGTTGTATCTGTGAAGAAGAAACGGCGCAAGAAACTTCCTTAGCAAAACGAACTGACTTCATTTCTTTGTTTCTTTTTTTAAAGTTATATAAAATTATTATGGTTTATTTCTTATGTGGCAACGCCTATGTATGTACTATTTACATAATATGATTACGCCTTGTTTCACCAACAAGGGTTTAACCAGGTTGGTACATTTCAAGCGCAGGATTCCTCATATTAATTTCCTCGTGTTTACTGCGACCGATAATACAAACGTCACTTCAAAAAGCTTGGATTATGAGCCCTGGGATTACACATACAGTCTCTGCAGACGATGGTCTGCCGAAGTCTGTCGCATCCAATTAGGCTACCGAAGATTTCCACGAAAATTTATTAAAATCTTTGTAAACATGTCTCTTAAAAACAACAGTCGTAAAAATACACAATGTTATTAAGCTAACGTGTGGGAGCGTGCTCTCGCGAAAACCTAATATTATAATGAAATAGAAAACGTTGCACGGCCCTGAACCAGTTAACTAATAATAAATAAGCAGTCGCAACTGACCACCACTACACGCTCGGGGAACGGTTTATCGGGCGGGCTATATCCGACGCCGTTTCCTCTGGCTCGTTTGGTGTTGTATTCATTCATTGACTTGCGGACTCTGGATACAAACTTTTGGACTTTGGCATGGGATAGTATTGATATTCTTAGGAGCTCTTGAAATACGTCAACGGCAGCTGTCTTTTTATCTGATGAGATTGGGCATTTTAGATTTAGAATTCATGATGCTTTGGGAGTTGATTATATTTTCTTTTTATGAGACTGATACGTCTTGCATTACTGTTTTCGTAATGTGATCAACTATAGAACCACATACAAATTGATGGTTGTTTCTTATTACATTTATACAAACACAATCTCCAAATAGAAGTCCACCAGACGGTGGAGACATGACGAAATGTATTTAATCCACATAATTCGCTTTCGTCAGATGTTCGGACACCTAATTCCATTCGGTTATACTCAACTGTTACAAACACGCACACACACACAATATATTTAGCTTAGGTATTTAAAAGTTTTAATTTCTGTATTTGGACGTGACACCTAATTTTTATTGTCTCGTAGCACTCGCGTAGCAATTTAATGTCTACATACCTTCGACAGTCTCTATATCACGGTATGCTTACATCCCGATCACGTATAAAAGAAAATACACTCACAGTTACATATATACACAGTCTTGATAACGCATTAAGATCAAGTCTTTTGGGTATCAGAAACTATAAGAGACATTTCGGTCTTACAAATCGACACAAAGATGCGGTTTACACAAATATTTGTTACTGTGCGAATATCGAAGCCGCGGCCTCTCGTATCGCAGCCCACGTCTAACCAGCTGCGCCACGGAGGCTGTCAATAATCAACCGTGTATTACCTCTTTTAAAATTCGAATCAGATAAACTGAGCTTCTATAGGCATTAGACACCTACAATTCCAGAAGAGACACCACAAGTTGCAAAAGACATTATGCAGAAAGTACCAACCCTAGAGCAGGGATATTAGTTATCGTAAACGAGCATTTCACAACGGTCGCCTTGACTGAACCCGCTCGCGTCCGGCTCGTGCCAAACCGTTTGCCGATAACCATTAATCACTGGGAAAATCGCGACCACCGCGTTTCGTAACCCTTACTTTGTTAGAGGAAACGCAAACGAAGACGATTTTAACAATCGCTGTGAGGCCGCGGGACTTGCCAATGAAGGCCAATAACCTTTGAAGAGATTTTTATATTGGCTAAACCGATAGTAAATTATTTAACATCACCGTCGCCGATTAAGTAGTATTTAGTTTTCATTGTAATACGATGAGAAAGCTCTTGACGGTCTTACATAAACACTTAAACTTACGCCTTTTTCCCAAGAGGGATAGGCAGAGGTTCGCCTGGTAGCAACCACGACACCCACGATCCGCCTTGTCATGATGCTAATACAAGTGATGCAATTTATTTATACTGGTAACAATACTTATGTATTCGTATTTTCACCATTTATCTGAGTTGTAACATAGAGGGAAAAATTGGAAAATGATAATCTCACTGACCAAATGCACCGAGAGCAAAGTATTACTTCACGTAGATTTTCTATGAGGCAGTGGCACTATCACAGCTTAACTGGCCCATTCATGGTGCAGTTAATATTTATTACAGAGTGGCTCTACCACTATTGATTATTCTAAGATATGCGACGTCGATAATAATTTGGGGTAAGGTCTGCTTTGCTTTGCCTTATCATACCCTAGAGCAGTGATTCTCAACCACTGTGCCGCGGCACTTTTGTGTGCCGCCAAATTTCAAAAGTGTGCCGCCAAAGGACAATGGCGAAATCGTATTTGCATGAATAACGCGTTTAGAAATGTCATACTTGATAATAATAATATTATTATTTTTCATGAGTTTTCAGCATACTAACTATAGTTGTGTAACGATGTTTAAGTTTCACAATAAAATAAAAAGCTTTATTGACTATTATGTATGGCCGTCAGGTATTTTTCAGCAACGGCGTAAGGTCTTTTAAGCCGACCAAAAATATTTTTCATCGAATCTCGCAAAATCTGTTACAAAAAATAGCTTTATTTGGTAAAACAAGTGTGGTAAATATTTATTTCAAAGCCCTACTTCACCAAATAACATTTTTAAGAAAACAATAATATTTCAATTGGAAATGTCAAATAGAACATAACCTCAAAATCTATAAATTGAAAACGTTTAGTAAGTAATGTAGACTTTTTCAGCAGTATTTCTCAACACATTATTGTTTAGGAACGGCAGCGGAATTCATTTATATTTTTTTCACCAATAAACGCTCTAAATTTACATCAACTAAAATCATGTATGGAAATCTGCCATTGTCCTTTGCAAATATATAATAATGTTAATATTATTAAATTATATAATTTAAAAAGAAAAATATTTTTAACATGAATATATATTTAAATCCACAAAAAAGTTATTATTTTATTATTTGCTTTGCAACGCGTTTTTTCTTAGTGCCAAATTATGATGAAGCGGCGTGCATAGCAATAGCAATATGTCTCAAGTCGGCGCACACTTGCCACTTCTGCGTACAAAACGTGTTGTTTTAGTGATAGTTGAGATTCACAAGGTGTTGCATAGTAGTTACTGCACCTTTTCTTTACGATATGAGAGTAGCATTGTCATTTTTACGACCAAATATAAATGAAATTATCAAAAACCATCAAGCTCAAATTTCGCATTAAAAATATTTTTATTATTAGCTTGTAATTAATCCCTTAATAAACGTTTAGTTATTATTGTAGTATATATTAGTTTATTTCGTATATTTACATTTTTTGTCATAAACTATTTATGCAGTGTGTTGTAGTAAGTAAATAATTTTTATCTTTTTCTTTGTGTGCCGCCAAATTTTGAAATCGTTAAATATGTGCCGCAACAAAAAAAAGGTTGAGAATCACTGCCCTAGAGGGTATAAAAGTTCTAACTTTTAGTAGCACAGTAACAGAAGTCGAAATAAGAAAAAAAATATCCCAACTTCCAGAAAACAGATGAATATGGTTAGAAGGGAAATACAAGCGTTTGACGCGTCGCAAGGTGGTGCATAAAAAACAGCACTGCCGCGGAACGGATGATTTGTCAAATCAGTCAAAGATAGTTTAAAACACTACGTTATCGTTGTCGAAATGTCTTGGAGCGTGGAGGTCCTGCGAAATAAAGTAAAAATGCAGATTTGTGCTATTTTATCTTGCAGTTCCAATACTAAAACATCGAATATTACTAGAGGAAGAATTTTATACCACTATTCAACACGATTTTATTGATTTTCACCTTTATTTCCAAAAATTGCGGTTCATAATTACGATATTTTGAAGAATTCGATAATATGATAGACGACATATCAAAAATATACATTGCTGATTACGCGTACATACAATCCACGCGAATCCCAAGTTCCTACACAATGCATACGATTCATTTTTATTATGTCAATTCCAAAATTTGTCACATGTCACACAATGCTGTAGTCATGTACATAGTAACTATATCGATATAGTTATAAATTTCGTATTCTCGTAAATCAGTTTTCATAGGCATTAAATAAAGAAAATTAAATCAAATATTTTAGTAATTTTAAATTGTAGTACTCGTAACGTTAAATAACGTTTAAGACCTATCCTTAAGTTCTAATGTCATAACTCCGCCAACTCGACAGCAACATATATTTGTGTCTTAATATACTTTATAATATTAATTCATTCGTTTGTAGGTTTCCGAGAGTGAGATGATAAAGACAACGGGTAGAGACAACTAGATGCCTACAAAATCCAGTACGATTTGTTCTAAGTATTAATAAAAATAAAAATAAAAAATAAAAAATCCGCGATAAAACAGTAAATAATAGTTTTATTTCAATGAGTAACATTCGCGTAAACCTAAGAAATCACTAAGTATTCATTTTCGTGAAACAGAAGACGATAAACAAAATCTGTATCATAAGTAATATACAAACCAAAAATAATTACGGGCAACGCTTATGGAAAAACTGTATCATGGGGGTGAAATAATGAATTATTGTATGAAAAATCAAAACTACTGAAGCTATTGACGTAAAAAAAACATAATTTTATTGTAATAATTTCATATATGTGCTTTTCCAATAATAAAAATGTTAATATCTCACACACAGCTGAAAATCTTGAAAATCCTGTACATATAGATTTGTTAAATAGTAAACAAACTAAAATTTACTTTCAATATTAGATATTGTAGTCTCATTTATTATCCGTGTATGCACAAAATACTAATCAAATAACTGTATCAGGAAAAACCATTAAGCATATCGATAAAATAAATTCTGGTCGTATAACAAAAACATATTTCCATAATTTTATCGATACTTTAAATCGACTATTGCAAGCTTTTTATATTGGATTTGTAGAGGTTTTGTGTTTCGAAAACGACGACATTGGTTTTGATACAATTTGACGGCTATTGCCTTTCTAACCATATTCAACTGTTCTGTGCCAACTTCCTTGAATAATACTTTATCGTCTTTCACAAAATAAGATCACAGCCTTTTCCCAGAAGGGTTAGACAGAGGTGCTACCAGGAAACCTACGTTTTGCTTTGTGTATTCCGCCTCACGATGGCCCAGGATTCGAACCTTCAGCTTGGTATTCGTACCGTAATACAACTACGCCACCGAGGCAGTCATTTTTCCCAAAATGACGGCGCAATAATTTCAAATTTACACGGTTACTTTTTATGACGTAAAATTAGAGCAATAAACATGAGAGATGCGTGCAAAATCTTATAATTCATGCTAATAACCGTACATTTGGTTAATTTGCGGCGATATTTCAGTGTCGTCGATAAACGTTGACTAATTTATACGAGCTCGTTAATATTCGAGAATTGCCATGGCGGTACCGGGTGCCGACTCCTGGATCAAATTCATATTTTACACGTTGAAATAAACCAGACGAGGTAAATGTCTTCATATTTATTGATTTTCTTATTGTCTTGACTCTTGAAGGGCTCACATATAGTTTAAAAGAAAGTACCTATCGAAAGCTGTCTCGGGTCGGGCAAAGTTATATTGGATTTTTATATTCATTATCAGCCCGTAGTCGGGAATTTGTGCCCGATATGGCGATAGGCTCGCCCTCTATCATATTGCGGGGCGGAACATACAATGCGAAATGTGCGTGTCCTGGCACCTGTGCCTACCCCTTCTGGAAAAACGCGTGAATTTATGTATGTATGAATATATCGAAAGCTACAAATTGGAGTTTCTGCACACCAATCAGTATAAGAGATACGCTTTAGAAAATGTTGAATCAATATTTCCCGATAAGCACATTGATTTTGATATTATCAAAAGCGTATTTTTTTAACATTTTGAGAATAACAGTACTATTGTCAATCTCATTTTATTTAATACTAGCGGCCCGGCCCAGCTTCGCCCGGGTACAAATAGATTTCTGTACAATAATATGTACGTATTATACATATAAACCTTCCTCTTGAATCACTCTATCTATTAAAAAAACTGCATCAAAATCCGTTGCGTAGTTTTAAAGATTTAAGCATACAAAGGGACATAGGGACAGAGAAAACGACTTTGTTTTATACTATGTAGTGATTATTACAAATTCTTACAATTCGCCGCATACAAGAGATGTTTTCAAAAGAACTGGGTTCGATCTTAAACAGCACTCGTTTAACGTGTGATGGTTTATCCCATGGCGATTGCTTCACTCTATTCACTTTAATCAAATAATCCCTCATTTCCTTCTATTTATAGACATAAACATTCAAATATAAAAGAGTGATTTTTTGGTAACTTACAGTGTTAAATATCCGAGTAATGTTTCATTATTCACTGTGCTCATTTTACTTGTTTCACTCATGATGTGAAATTATATGACTCATGACTTTCCGAATTAGTCATCTCTATTTTTTCAGAAAAATTTCATGATATTTACAAGCTCCACGAGATTTTTACGTGATGTCCAATTTTTTCACATCTTGTTTTATGCCAAATACATTAGTTTGTCATTGCTTCGTGATTCATTTTTTGGATTATTTAATTTCTGTCTGTTTAAGTCTGGTTATAATGCATGGATGTTCTTAATGATACCTCGTGAAATATTTGAAAAAACATTGCAACACTTAAATATTTTAGCGTCAATTTCTTAATTAATTTTAGCCGATTATTGCCGATGTTTTTCTTAGAATAGGTACGACCCTATGTATCGAGGCTGATAATAATATCAGTAAAAAATCTTATATCTTTAAACAAGTAATTTTTGTATATATATGACCTGCATCTTGGAAATGGCTTCAACGGTTTTCATGAAATTTAGTATGCAGGAATTTTCGGGGGCGATAAATCAATCTAGCTAGGGTTCATCTTTCGAAAATGTTGTTTAATTCGTTTTTTCAGCAATCAACTTTATAGAATCCAAGTCGTTTATTTCTAAGCTGCCTAGTAGAGCAAAACTAAGAGTTAAGTCTCTTGTCGATCGGCTTGTCAGATTACCTTGAACTTATACTTACATCTGTAATAGTCTGTACATTGTTTATCTTAATACTCCAGCGAAGTAAACACGCCTCGGATCATGATGCCTTCTATGCCATAACGCGTGTTGCTGACACCAGCCATATTATCAACGATATGTCTTGCATGTCGCCCGGTTGCCTTGTCGCGTCGCGCCACGATATATGGCTTACATTTGTGAAGGGCCTTTAATATATGACGACGTGTTGGATTTACGAGTGCATAATTTGTTTGGATGCGACCCAATTCGATGCAATGGTTTCCTGCATGCGATTTTATGTTGTAGAGAAAGAATATAATGTGGAATTAATATCATTTGTTTGTAATATATTTTTGTATTAATAGGCTTAATTTTTTTAATGTTTTAACTTTATAGCCATAACTACAACTCGAATAGGTGAATTCTAATGGAGCCCAGACGCTGCCTCTAAGAAAATCTGCTTATCATTTTCTCACGAATATATCTTTAGTCCCAACGATATTTACAATATTTGTAAATTGGCTATACTCCTAATGTGAAACCCTTACGTAGGCAACAAATTGTAATGGTATTTAATGGATTTTATGTTTTTAGCATAATGTTATCTGCATAATTTTAGTTCAAAATTAAGATACTATCATTGTTAAAATCTACATTAATATCAAGCGTCTTCACCCACTGCCAAAGGTTTAGCCTCTAGCCAAACACTAAACAATACAACACAACACTTTTGGCATCTGTACCCCAAGCAGGAACATTTTGAAGTATCGTATAGTAATAGTATCGTGACAACGATTACTATACTATTACTACTCCATATCGGTAGCATGAATCGATTAACCATACTCTCGTGAACTCGATACTATTACGTTACGATAGTGACAGATAACCTAGGGTAATGAACGAATGTTATTGAATGATTCGTGCGGAATTATCGTTCACTACGTGGGTAAATTAATTTATTATTAT
This sequence comes from Hyles euphorbiae, assembly GCA_023078785.2. Lineage (NCBI taxonomy): Eukaryota > Metazoa > Arthropoda > Insecta > Lepidoptera > Sphingidae > Hyles > Hyles euphorbiae. The sequence continues at coordinate 19,941,888 of CM041033.1, forward strand.
TATAAAATAACAAAAAAATATAAAACATGCATTAATGTCGCGTAGAAAGGTTATTGGAAATAAATTAATAAGCAAATACATATTTCTTGCTTTTATTCCGCAATATACAAAAATGACTCCAATTAATTATGCGTTTAGATTTCCGAACGTAGCATTTTTTTATTTTATTACTTGTCAAACAATTAATGCAAATTAATAACTCTCATATTATATAAGTTATAGATAAAGATTTGTACATATGTTTTATAAAATCCCTCTGTATTTTTAAGGAGGAGAGCTTTATGAAAGTATTCTCTATATTTTTGCTCATTAAGTTCCTCGGCAATTATTTTCACATATATTATGCTCACACTTCTCTGCCCTAAGAGCTTGCTCGACTATACATTGACTTATAAGCTTATAAGTATAACATAAAATGATTAAGTAGGTACGCAAAACGAAAATCAAAGTTCCATGTAAATATTTTATTTATAAGTTTTTTTACAGTTTTAGGTTAGGTATGTTTTTAACTACAATAAATTCCAGACTTTCTATATCCTCATACTTGTTCGCAAGATTCCCAAGTTCGTTGCTCCGATTCCAAACAGTCCATAGTCTAAGAAATAACCTTCATATTTGAGTTAGGTATCACAATAATTATAACTTCATATCACAGCATTGAATTTCATATAACTAGCGAAATACGGAGTAGATAATTACACACAATAACACTAAGGCATCGGGAAACACTAAGCATGACCGTAATTAACACATTTTTCCTTAATTCGATGTGTAAAAATACAAAAATATACTCTCGATAATGTTCTCACGGTAAAAATGTCGGTGACAAAACAATCGTATTTCTCGATAGTAAATCGGCGATACTATACGTCAAAAATTATTCCTGCTACCACTTTTCATACATTTGTAAAGTAAAACTATCGTTATTACCATACTATAGTATCGTAAACGTTTCCTGCTGCCATAATTTAGTTCCAAATACGCTCACAATGGCGCTGTTCAAATTCCCATACAAAAATTTACTATTACGATTACTATACTATAGAGCCAAATGTTCCTGCTTGGGGCACTGTATAGGAGATAAAATACGCAGCGATTACTCTTTCTAAAAAATATTTGAACATATATTTAGGTCTTCAATCTTTACTATTGTAAATATTTCCAATGCGATCTTTGAATAGAGGGTTATATTTTTGTTACATTTTCTATTTACAAAGTTGTGGATTAAAGAAAATTACTACCGTCCAATGGTTGTATGCCTTTGCTATATTGGTTACTTGGATAATGGATGTTCTGATAGTTTTATGTCGACTCTTTTTCTATGTTATTCTGCAAGTGTAATCAGCTCTTCTACGCGGCATTGCCAAACTAATACAAAAACTTGGATCCTCTTGAAAAAACGCAATCTAATTTTAGAGTAGCAATGCTCGTCTTAGTTTTTTGTAGTTTCTTGATGATAATAACTAAGCACTTAGTTAAAATATTATGTTTCTCATTTTTTGCACTACCAGAAATAATCTTAGACTAAAACGTAGCATATTTTTTGCTGTTTGGCACTGTCCATCTGTTTTTATTGTTCCATCTAGTTCTTCAAACAATGACATTTGCGTAGTATTTATGTCAAGATTTTACGAGATCTACAATAAAATAGACGAATTTGAGGTTTTAAGTGCATACGTATAAACCAACATCTTGGAAACGCAAATTTTCCATTTCAAAAATAGGAATATCGTCTATCGTAAAGCATTGTTTCCAATGCTTTCTATTGATAGAAATTGGAATAGATTTATTGGAAAAAAAGATATTTTTGTGTATGTTTGTAAAGCAACCCAATGGTGTTCTAAAAACGAACAGTTAAAATAATAAACCTGTTAGGTGTTTCAATGTTATTCTAGCATATATAACTCGTAACATTTATAAAGAACACTCTACAGTAACACATTTGAATAATGTGTCGAACCCGAAAAGATACTTGCTGTTTGTACCAGAACCTGCAAAATGTGAGCTTAACGACATCTAAATACACAACAAACATTATTATATTACATGTATGGTGCAAATTTATTATCACTTTCCTATTTTCCCGTGATGTTTACTATTTGTTTTTCCATTTGTTGTTGTCAAAATATGACTTTTCTTCAGAAACTCATAATCTCAACCCACGCGGCTTCCTCACGACTTTCCCCGAATGACAATATTCTTGTTTATGCATGATTCAAGTTTATGAAGGTAACGTCCCCAAAACAATGGCACGCGGCACTCTCGTTCACAAACGAAGCGACATTACGCGATGGTTATTTACGACTTCTTGGATAAACATTGAGGTGATTGGGACATTTACAGCAAAAAAAAAGTAATAGGTTCTTTTATATATTTCCTCTATTTATCCATATAAAATACAGCCAAGATACTTTCAACGACACCCAATAAGCAGAATTTGACTGTGCCTTATACTGCAAATGTTACCGGCAATCTTGCTCATTGAAAGCAATGGTAAAGTTGTTACTTAAATTTTCTATGAGACAATAGGTACCTATTAACTATTAACCAAGTTGAAAAGGCTCATTGGTAGCTACTAGTTCAACTGTAGCAGATTAACAAATGATAGCAAGTAGGTTTCAGTTCCTAGAAACATAGAAATGCGTCTTTTTATTATTTGCAGAGGCAAACGAAATGGCTGCCTGCCTTGAGACAAGCGGTCACCACCGCTCGTGGGGTTTTACAATGCCAGGGGCAGTCAGTTGGTCCCACTGTCTCCTGTGTACCAAATATTCTGAGCGTCTGTCTCATTAGTTGGGGAATTTTAACGTCTACACTATTACCCATTCTTATGGCTGTTACGTTATTATTTCCGTATTTAACTTCAAAATTTACGGCTTTCTTTATTGTTCAGCTATAAGTACACGATGAGGAATAGGCAATTTACTTACCTAAATGACGCGCAATGGACGTACTTGAAGAATGTTTTACGTAAAGCCGCAGTTATGTGAGTACCATTCGATCTTACGCGTACGGTTATGATTGACGTTTATTGTTGCTGTGGCCCCTGGAGAATTCTGATTCGGTATTATTTCTACGTCATATGAGACTCGTAAGTGTGAAACTCATAAAAGACGAATAGGTGTTATAGCCGAAACAAAGACATCAAGTTCTTTCCGAATTAATTTTTCCCGCTATTTTTGTATGACCATGAAAAAGCATTTATTAAAAAATGCCTGAATTGGTACTGATGTATTTATAACCCCTACCAAAATACAGCTTTCATAACATTCCCGCAAAAATATCGAACGCTAAAACCGAAATCGATTTCTTTGATCTCAATCATTCGTGTATTTTACATTCCGTTTACATTAATTACAAACAGTTTTCTGCACAACATGTGCAATAAATCTGAGCGAGGAAAGTTTGCAAACAAATAGAAGCGGGGATACTAATGCCGGAGGTGGAAGATATATTCCAAGAAACCTTTAAATAGGCGCACTAGATTTGTGTCTAGATCTGTCCTCGCAGTGACGGCGTGAACATGGTTTTGACGCGGACAAATTTAATTTTACGAGGCCCCGTTCCTTTAGATTTGTAAAAGTGATTAAACAACAATGTACTAGCAGAGACAATTAGTAGTGGGTACAGGACTTCTATATAATCGAGACTTTGATTTGAAGGCTTAGACCACTGTATACCACACTCGTCTAGTGCGGGTTGGTGGATTTATCATAGGAATTCTTACACGAAGCTTCATCATATACAGAATTCCTAGTGATTATGTCGTAACAAGTTGATTTTCTAGAGTTAATAATGACTTTAATATAGTTGACATTTTGTATGATCTATTTTTGTCTACAGTTTGAGTTTAAGGATACTCCTTTAGCATCTGAATCAATTGGCCCATATGGTATAAAAAAACAATGGACGTTATCCCACCTCGTCTACGCCTCGCTTCGCTCCTGCCCTCTCTGTGATCACTATTCCGTGCTCTTTGAATCTCATCCAATGATAGATGTACACTTCTGTTCCGTCTTAATTTATTGTAATGAAAACAAATGGCTTTTGTCGAGCTTTAATCTTTTTGTTTCATCGAGATTTTTCAATGCCGGCAGTTCAGTGGCCGAGGTTGTCGTATCTCCTCAATTTATGTAAAGTTCCTTTTGTCATTTCGGATACAGAAAGACAATATGATACCTCAGATATTCTTATACATGTCAAACGTGTTTGTAAGGCGAACCTCGTTGGCAAATATGAATAATCTAAATACAAATATTCATTCAAATAATTCAGCTGTACTAACATTACTGTATTTTTATGACGTGCGTTTTCTTGTTTCGTCATGTAAAACGTATGTATATGTTATGGGCCAAGTGATTAATCCGGCATTATTCATAGTGCCCGGGCAATATGAATAATGCCCAATAAGAGCGGGCAATGTGATTATAACCAATCAATTTATCACATTGCCCGGGCACTATGAATAATGCTAAGTGCCTAATGGGCAGAGTGATAAAAAGCGAATCAAAATCAAAACAATGAGCCGAAGTGGTAGAATTTAGAATAAGGCAGCACGATAGGGTGGGTTGGGAGGAGTGGAGGGGAAGGGGGAGTGTCGCTCCTCCCCTGGTACCACTCCCATGAAAAGGTAACGCACTATTCTTGAGAAATATCTATTATAGCAACCTAGCCTTCAAACTTTTTCACTTGTTGTCAATACAAATTAGCTTCTGCATCGTCTCCGGCGCTACGGGAAGTTCAGCCCCTTCGCCCTTGCGTAACAAAAGATAGACACCCATGCTCACCTCCGCAGCTTCGGCTTGCTGGTCGCCTCCGGCGACCAGCCTCAGCCGCTACGGCTGGCACGGATGCCTATCCTTCGTTACAGCGGGCGGGGGCTGCTCTTCCTCCGCGCCTCCGGCTTTTTATATACACTCTAGGGTCAGTACCCAAAAGACTACGTGAAGTCGGGGTGTTCCAAGTCGGTTTTGGGGCACAGTCGACCTAACTGATCCATAAAGTGCGTACACTAATTTTCTTCTGAAGATAATGTTTCGGTCGTTAAAACATAATTAAACATAAGCAGATCAATTCAACCTTTCTAATTTATGGGTCTATCGGAGATGCGACAATGCGGCAGCACACCACGTAAAAAATCACCTATGAATCCCATTGCCCGATCATCATGTAGCCATATTCATAATGCCCGGGCAATGTGATAAATAGGTGAGTTTAGATTATAATTAATCACTTGGCCCAATATGGCTCGGCAATATTCATACTGCCCTGGCATTATGAATACTGCTCGCATTAATCACTTGGCCCATAACATATATATGAGGTGATTCTTTGATGGCCAGATATTTATTTTCAATGAGCTTTTGAAACTCTCAACAGACAATTTGTCAGACATTGTAGCTTTGCTTTACCCTGGTGCATAGTAAGTACTTACTTAAAATTTATGATAAATCATTAACATGGCCAAATATTTAATATAGCTTGTAACTCCGTTCTTGTTGAGACATTTTTTAATTTAAATGAGTCAACATTTTACGCTTTGTTTAAAAACAATGACACATTGTCGATTTCCTACTAAATTCGGTAATGAAACTCATTTTGAGAGCAAATTGTCAGCGTAATTGACAGCTGTCATGTTGTCATCCCGCGTCCGCCATCTTTATTTCCCGCCAAGAGCGGCGAGTCGGGCCGCAAAGGTCTTTATTCGCGATCACTCACCGGTTTTTTGCGACGCTCATAATTTTTTAGTGCCAACGTAAATTGCCGCGGCGATATTTTTCTCTGAAATCTCGAGGAAAAATGTCGTGATCTGCTTCATGGAAAACGTAATTGACATTATAATATCTGTAACACTGCCCGAAGTAGGTTTTAATAATTTGTTTTATAAATTATTGCTCGACTTTCATAGTCGGTTTATTAAGTCATAATTTTTTTAAGATGACATATTTTCATAAAATTGGGACATGATTGTTAAATGCTTTTGTTTTCTATTTATTATCAACTCTATGTAGTACAAGATATTAAACTGTTATGCTTTTACATCTATCATTTTTGTAAATAAAAATAACTTTAAACATTTTGAATATTTTTAATGGTTCTAATTACATTAAAAGATAACAATATGATTTTGTTCAATCTTATTTTATTGCACCTTTCAAACAATCGAACCATTTACTCAACAGTCGTAATCGGGTTCAAATATCCCATTAACTAAATATTCTTCAGGACTATAACTCACTAAACGAAAGGCATTTGTAAGGCTGTCACTATCTCTTGTTTTTCTATAGTAAGAAAGTAGTACCACCCTGGTATATTGGTTGGGTAATGCCTCTCCAACTATGCCACCTTTTTATTGGATGCGCTAATTGTGTCAAATGATAGATATTTCCAAACTCGAAATTTGTACTGGAAATAGAACTGAGAGCAATGTCACCGCGTCTATAATAAGCTCCTACACACCTGTCACACATCCGGCGGAAGTGGCAGTGAGACGTGCAGCCAGGTATCGATAAACGTAACTGTTTACACTTCGTGGTACTAAAAACTAAAAGCTGATGCCTATACGATTTATTAATAAATGTAAAAGAGAATAACAGTTTCAGTTAAAATAATAAAAGAAGTTTTATAAAAATGTACATTACTAATCGGTTTGTAATGGAATCGAAAAATTATAAGCATCGGTATAGTTTGTAAAGCAAAAAACGGACTGACATCAAAAATCATAATCATTAGTTCGAATATTATGCGCTCCCGAAGTCCAACAAGATTATTAAGATACCAACATATCACTTACAAAGTCGGTGGTTATATAGAGCTAGGATTATCTACATATCAGACGTACATACGTATATGTTCCATTCCATTCAATTCGCAGCTACTTTTTGTTGAGCTTCATTATGCAACAATACTGGGCAACATTTCTTAACATACAAAATTGTATTATCAGATGTTGTTGAGTAACATTTGGAAAGGCTGTTATAAAAGACAGCGGTTTGGATGCATATAGATTAATTACGGCGGCGTCTTATATTGTAGCCAGCATCGAACAGACTGCACTAGAGACTGTTCAAAATATCACATGAGAGGTAGATTGTTAGCCGTAGCTAAAATATAAAATTTAAAACCACTTTGTTTCTCTTGTATAAAATACGAATTCAAAGTATTGCGTGAATACCAAATTCTTTTCAAGATTCCTTTTAATTTCTCTCGGTAAATTACAAATTAAATAAACAAGCCTTAGAAATAATTCAGCGGTTGGTCCGTGCGCATATTTCCGTGAACACGCACAGACAGCGGATCTGCCAATAATGACTGCGAGATCAATATAGAAATGTTATCATACACTTTTTCCTCAAGAACAAGGTTGAATCATTCGAACAGTTAAACCTTTACTGATATTTTTCATATTAATGCCGCATAGTGACTAAGCTCTATTTTTATATATTGACACTACGAAAGAACTTGGATGAGACTGATTCACATAATTAATATCCTTAATAAAGTGATGGTTATCATTCGCAATTTAACACAAATATTCCGGCTCAGTCAAAAGCGCATATCTATGGGTAGAATTAGAAATGCATGTGGTGTTTTACGACGGACATATCACGCTTTGACAGCTTTGGTACTGTAGTCGATAACTAGGCAGACACCAATACATTATCACCAGCTTTCGAATCTCAGTCAATTTCGTTCTTAAAAATGCAAAGTTGTTTTCCTCTGTCGGTTCGACGTGGAACAATGATACCATCCCGGTCAAGCCAATCCATGTGTAAGGTTTAACCATGTCCAGTAAAGCTCTACAACTTAGTAATTGCTGTTGATAGAGTATCGTGAGGTGGGACGTTTATCCTCTGACGGATGCCAAAACTTTGCTTAAAGTAAAATAAAACAAACTAGTGTCAATTATTTTGTTTGGCTTCATTGGTGTCAGTGGTCGCCTATCAGTTCGTCTGTAGTTCGGTATCTATTTTTTATCAGACGTAACCGTAAGAATTCCCAAAACATTTAGCAAACCATTTGGTTTTCGTGTGCGTGCTATATTATTCGACCTAACTCGACAACCTACTTTTTTTGTAAAGTCAGTACTAACAGTTTAGCAGCTCATAAATATCTCCCGATCAAAGGGAACCTTTGATACGGTGTTCTTTCTGTTCTTTCCCCTCGAGATAATAGATTATCAGCGTGTAATTTGTGTGATGTTTAATGGGTTTACAAACAACTTAAATCATTCGTTAGGTTAGGTTAGTGTCCAGCTTTTCCGATGGGCGGCAGAACGTGTGGCCTCGTGTCTGTCGCGGACGCCCATCTCACCATGGGCGTCCGAAGTAGGGAAAGAGGGGGCATCTGCGCCCTCCCAACATGTGAGGAGCCATATTTGGCAGTGCGCCGGGTGACACGGCGAGTTAAATGGGCGCCATTCGCCTGTCCACATCGCCTGTCACCCATAACGCGCGTGATGGCCACCGAGAGGTTTTAGTCGGTATGCCGGCAAAAGATCTTTTTAGATCTCGGTAGGGACCCAGCCTGATAACAGGCTGGAAGGCCGGAGACCCCGACACGCCCCTTCCGATCTCCCCCGAGTGTCGGAAGGAAGGCTAAAGGAGCTTTAGTCCAGCTTTTCAAGGTTATTGTGTCTTTCAATGCCATTGACAAGTTCTTTTCTGTTTTCTATTTCTGTTTTATATTAATCCAACGTCCTGGAGTCGTTACCAAAAAAGTTCCATAGAGAAGTTTGCTCTATAGTCAATAGTACGATTCAGAGTGGTACCACGCTGGCCTATTGCGGTTTGGCGGACTTTACATACCAAAAAAATACTTATAAATGGCTATAGTAGGTATGCAGGTTTTCTCACAATGATTTCTTCACCATAATAGTGCGTGGCGATTGACTATCAATATACACATGACTCTATGTGAATCGAATGTGCCCTGGTATTTGAACCCGCCGTGAACCGTGATCATGTTGGCAACCGCGTCTGGTCTGCTTACTACGGCTTTACTTACTACGTACAAATTAGCAAGTCCAATCAATTACAGTCTTAAATATATATTATCCTACTCAATACCCACATACCTGAAATGAATCTTGTAAGCCGAAAGGTACGTAAAATAGGTCTTCAATGATTTTGGTATATTTTTCATACGAGAGCTTAGCTCTACTTGGATTGAAAATCATCGCCTGCATCAAAAATAGGGTTTTTTTTGTTGTTCTTTTGTCTTTAGTTTGGATCAAAACACCTCCCTTCTATTATTATCGAGGATCGAGTCAAATTATGTAATTCATCTATTTTGACCACTGCCAAAAATTGTGTAGAAACAAAAAAAAAACTTCGCCCTATCATTTTCTGTATCTGCACGATGTTGATGGGTCTTTGAAATCTGATGTGTATTTTATCGAGTTTATTTGTGAATATGAAACGAAAATAAATTGCTGTTGCGCAATAACCCTTTGATGCCCTCCATTACCCGGTGTTCGATATCGCACCTAAACAAATGGATTTGTTGCGCAAGGACATCGAAAATAGCTTTCCAAAAATAAGAATCGTAAAGAATATTCGGAAATTATTGAATTGTGATATATTTTGATAGCCTACTGAAGAATAGAGCGGAATGCTGTGGCCGAGGTCTTATTTTGCCACAGCATACATCTTCTTTTTAAAGGTCAATATTATGTCATTAACATCAACCATATTAACAACCATTAGTTAGAAATCAAAGTCAGTGTACAATGTAAGTACAATCTCGCTCTGTGTAATAGTAATAGAAAACATCATCCCTACATCCTTGTACTTCATTCTCATAAGAAATTCGTAAATATCATAGAAAATTGTAACAAATCAATTTTCCAATAAAATAGAAGCATAGAATAACTTAAGATTTTGATCACAATACGTTGTGAATTCCGGGTCTCCGTTTTAAACCCATATCATTTCAACACGGAAGAGCCAGTGTTTCCAACCATGGACCACGTCATCCAGATAGTATTAGAAAAATCCGCACCACCTGGAGCTACTCCAGCTATTTAAATCACCTAAAAAAATAGTTGCGAAATAATTCGCACCCAACGTCAACAATCAGAAGCGGTTTTCAACACTCAATTTGTTTCATTTTATACATAAATTCCCGTAAATATTTACTTACGTACAATCTCGGGAGAGTTTACCTTTGCACGTCACTCGCCATACAATTTTATCAGAGCGAAAATAACCGGTGTTACTGCAACCGCGAAGGTCCGCGCATACAAATTAAAACTGGGGCGAAAATAAACCACGTTTTGTTTACGAGGTCGTTGGCTGACAACTAGACATGTCTTTAATACGCTTTTATTTATAGATTTTAATTATGAACGCGCGGATTTGATCTATTAGCAATTTATCTAATGGTACATTATCTTGCGTGTGCGGCATCCCCCGAAAATTCATTGTTTTGTTTTTTATAAACTATGTATACATTGTTTGTTTTTTTTTTAATCATGATTCTTTAAATCAGCTCATACTAATGTAACGATGAGACCAATATAGCGTGAAAGAAGACTAGTAGTGTTTGTAGATTATTATCACTTAAGGGTGTCTGAGAGACCCACCACTGCAACTTGTCAGGATCAACTGTGGCACACAAAGAATTGACACCGAGCTTCGGAACTTGGCGAGTCTCTTAGGGACATTAGCTTGTCTTTAACCCGCATCGAAATTAATCAGAAAGAAAAACAAGTAGGTAGGGGGCTTAAAAACATATAATTGCCGAGTTCCCTCCGCAGAAAAGCGGGTGACAAAATATTGAGTTGAAAGGTATTATCCTCCGATATAAAGATATACAATAGGAGAAACCAAGTGATGGGGGTTTCACAACAGTAAAATCTTAATACCAAACTTCGTTGCACTCGCCACTAAGTCTGTACTCGTGTCTTAGTCACTAAGTACAGTCATCTTTTATCTAGAATTACAGTGCATTAAAACGGAGAGTAAGGAACTCCCAAGAGATGTAATGTCTTGAGCGTTTTAAATATCCATATAATTGAGTTTGCCTACAAATATGGTCATTATAAATATTTGAGAACTTTAGAACCTAGGCTTTACTGTACTCAAATATTGCTTGATAGAGTTTATCACAGTCTAATTTCAAAAATATCATTAGCATATAATCAGTTTCTTTCAATATAATGTTAGTTTTTTACTTTACTTGAGCGTGTGGTGTGAATGAACTTCATTCAATTGGAATAAAGAAACCGATACTTACAGAATTTTATTGAACTTATTCCGTAATAAAAGAGGTAACACGATGTTCAGGAATTTTATTCGTTTCTTTGATAAAAAATTTATATCCCGAACTGCTGACACTAAATTGGCCCAAACGTTTTCAGGAGGTTTTCTTTGTCGCATCGTAATTTATTATTCAGACAGGATTCAACTGTTACTCACACGGCGCTGTAAAGTTATGGACCTTAAATGGGGTCACCGCAGTCTCTGTAAAACATTAATATGATTTACGCTAAGATTTATTTCATTTGCACAATATATAGGCGTGTTCACTGATGTTTGACACTTTACATAACTGCACCACCAACATTTTTCAAACTATACGTATATACTAGCTACGTACGAAAAACATATTTATTTCACTAAATCCGCAGAATAATGTTTGCTAATAAATAAAACCACACCAATTTATTTTCCTTCCCGTTGTTTTTCCACAATGGAATTGTGTCATACATTTCGGCTTTAAGTAAATTCATCTTTTGTTTATAAATAACCTGTAACCGGAACAAATATACGGCACACCGTCTGACTCGAAGGTGCAAAAGCGAGCGCGGGCGCCTAAAGCTCCGGCATCGCGCGTAGCACCGCCAGTCGCACTCCACACGCTGCCACGAACACACGCGCTCTCAGCCCGCGATACCACTTACGATCGGGATTACCAAACATAATATAAACTCACTTCCAAACTCGGTGTAAACAAATATGATAGCGTGAACACACAACCATGTCGTTCTGTAGAATCACAGGCCGCAGTAGAGGGCTGCCGAAGCCCAACTACTTCCCGCTCCTCGCGCCTATATCTCCAGCGGACGCGAAACGCTGCTGCAGGATCACCGGCAAGTCTTATGGACTACCTTCGCATCACTACATTCCAGTACTACTCACGGCCCGCTCACCGAAGGCGAAATGCAAGATTACAAATGTATCAGGTGAACTTGGACCTCATCATTATTCGCCAGAAATAAACTATGGAAACAGAAAACATGAATTGCTACCAGACTACAGATATATTTTCCCGGTACTCGATGGCTCTACGGAAGCTCAAAAGAACTTAATAGAATTGCTTTTGGGAAAACAAGTGACAGAAGACAAACGCTATGTTTATACGGTTCAAGAAAGAAGATGCAGCTTGGTGTTTTCTGCTCAAATGGAGATGGCAGTGCGTGACGGAGATGTTAGAGATGTTATGTTGGCTAAGGACTCGGATACAGTGTTAATCAAAACAAAACAAGGACGCAGCGTTTCAATGGACTTTAAAGATTTTACTGAAGATGTGGAAATGTTCGAAGGCGAGGGACCGAATGCAGAAGTGCTTAGACAACGAGAAATGGAAGAGTTAGAAGAAAGGAAGAAGAAAAGAAAACGTGCAGGTGGCTTATCTTCTATGAAGAAAATATTTGAAAACAAAGAAAAGTTGGCTGAAGTACAAGAATTAGAGGAAGAAAAACAACGCTTAGAGCGTAAAGCTAAGAAAGCAAAGCTAGAAGAAACAAAATACGAGAAACACGATGTCAAAACTTACTCATACAATAACTTTGATGCACAACACATGCGTTCCAAGACTAGTATTATTATGAGCAGTGGCGAATGGAGAGAGCATATGCATCCCTTACTTGAATCTTGGGACTGGGAAGCTTTCGAAAAAGAAATTACTGACGAAAACATCGAACCTAAAATCACCGCATTACCAACTCCTGTGAAATTAGTGCCATATCATTGTGAAGCCGAAATCTATGATGTAGACCGCAATATTAGCGACGTGTCGGTTGCCTTGGAAAATGTCCCGTGTGTTAACCCTTTGAAACCAATCAAAGCAAGGCCGACTGAAGCCGTCCTTAGTGCCGTTAAAGAAATTCCAAAAGAGCGTCTTATTGAAACAGCCGATGTGATGGAAAAATTAATGCAAAGCGATAAACTTGATATGCTTCCAACAGTGGACAACTTGCCTGAAGTAGTTAAAAATATTAAGAAGGGTAAGAGAGAGAAAATTGCCAAGATTTCCGGACTGACACTTGACATAAATAAAGCCAAGAAATTCGTTCCCGGTCAATTGGTAAATACACCGCAGGGACCTATTTTTGTGCCAGGCCAAACGGTCGAGACGCCGAACGGGCCAATATTTGTGCCTGGGTTAAGCGTCAATACACCAGCAGGTCCAGGTTTGATTCCCGGACACATTGTGACTAATGAAAACACTAATGAACCATTTTTCCTCGCCGGACAAGTATTACAAACAACCAACGGCGAAGACTTTGTTTGTGGGCAGACATTTAAAAACAAAGATGACACTTACAAGTTTACTGAAGGTCAAACTGTGATGTCTGAAGAAGGCTTAAAATTTGTACCTGGCAAAGTTGTTACTACTGGGACCGAAGACGTTTTCGTGCCCGGACAATCTATCGTAACACCAGACGGCGTGCAGTTTGTTCCTGGACAAACAATCACAGAAGCTGGCGGAATAACCTTCACGCCTGGACAAAATGCGAAGATAAACAATGAATGGCAGTTCGTTCCCGGACAAGTCTTACATCAAGATGACGAATTACACTTCGTTCCTGGTGCTACTATAGCCACACCTAATGGACTTAAATTTGTAGCAGGTCAAACTGTGACCCTAAATGGAGAATCGCTCTTTATACCTGGAATCTCCAAGACGAATAGCGACAATTCATTAGAATTTGTCCCCGGAACCACGGTCGATACAATTGACGGCCCCAAATTCATTGAAGGTCAAGTCGTACGCACCGATTGCGGTGAGAAGTTTGTTCCCGGCAAAACCATTGTTCAAGCTGATGGACACGTTGAGTTTTCAGTAGCTAAATCGGTGGAAGATATAACATTCACGGAAGGTACTCCTATGGGCTTACCAATTGATATCAAAACTTGCTCCTTATCTGAAGATTCTTTATATGTCTTTGGACATATGGTGCAAACAGGCAAAGGTATTGAATTTTACCCCGGACCAAGAATTCCTAAATTTGAGGGCAAAGTTGTGCCTGGAAGACTGGTTAAGAATGAAGCTAATGAATCACGGTTCGTGCCCGGGATGATGGTGGAAGGTATGTTCGTACCTGGGCAAATAGTATTCACTGAAAACGGCGAACAATTTGTTCCCGGCCAAGTTGTTGATACGGCAGATGGTCCCAAATTCGTACCTGGCCAAGTAGTGAATACTAAGTCTGGACCAAAATTCGTACCTGGACAAACAATACACACTATTGATGGTCCTCGATTCGTACCTGGTCAAATTATTGAAACCAAAGCCGGCCCTACTTTTATACCCGGCCAAGTTATATCTACAGAGGATGAGGGATCAAGGTTTGTCCCGGGTCAAGTAGTGGATACTGAAGAGGGACCAAGATTCGTGCCTGGCCGTGTAATAGAAACAGATGACAATGGTGTCACCTTCGTGCCTGGACAGATTGTACAAACTCCCGAAGGATTAAAATTCGTCGCTCCTGACCTCACTGAGGGCGAAGAAGGTCTTGAATTTTCCGTTCAAAGTTTTGTTGTAACTCCCGAAGAATTAAAACTATTGAAAGTAAAAACAAATCCAAATGACACTACTTCGACCAAGGGGGAACTTACCATCGATACTAAAATGTTAAGACAATTATCTGAAGCTGGAATGTCAATCGGAAGACAAGTTCCTGCTGATTTGCCAGCGATCAGTGTAGTCCTCAACCAAACCAAAAATGCAGAAGCTTTGAAAGCATTCGTTACTGATTTTGGTTTGAAAGATGAGGTTGCTAATCAGTTAATGGATGTCATTACGTCAATTATAGAAATGAGTGCACATCTTAAGTCCGAAATACACGAAAATCATAAGAGTGAAACTTCAAGCAACGAAGCGAAGAAGGGAAGAGTTAATAAGAAGAAAATGGATATCCATCATCAAAATGGATACACTGGTGGTAATGGTCAAACTGCTCACCAAGAGCATGTCAAAAATTCTATTGCCGCCGCTGTCCTGGCCGCTCTAGTCACTGCTGAACAATTTGAAGAGGTGAATAATAATAACAGCAAAGAAAAGTATCAAATGATTCTGAAATCCATTGATACCATATTAGGAAAAACAATAGATGCCGATTTTGTATCGGCCATGTTCAGTATTCTTCAAAAAGAAGAAGATAAAGAAACACTCTGCGAAGAAATCCTGGAAAACACAACAGAACCAAAAGTAGAATTAATAAAAATCGCCATCAACAACGCCTTAAACAAACATTCCTTTACTGAAGAAGATATAATAGAAAAGTTCGGTGACTTTTTGAGCACCGAAAACGAAGTTTTGGGACCAGCATTCAAAAATATTTCAAAGAACGATACAAAGCTTCTGCATCACGTGTTAGGCCGCATCTCGGAATCGATCTCATTTATCAAAACTGATCATGAAGCCACAGAGACGCTGCAAAAAGCCATAGTAGCAGCTGTTCAAGAAGCAAGCAACAAAGAGGTAGAAGTTATGTTGCAAGAAAATGACAAGCAACACTTAAAAGAACTTATCGTTCAATCAATTGGCCTCGCAAAGATTCTTGGAATGAGGGACATCGCTTTGAAGTTGATGAAAGTGGTTAACGAGGAAGATAGCTTAACCAAGATAGCGGCAGACCCCACTAGCTTGAATATATTAAAACGTTTAACAGTTATGAGAAAATTAGCCGACAAAACGCCAAGCTTGCACTCAGCATTGCGCAAATTGGAATCTGACCCAGAGCTCGCTCGCACAGACCCCAAGCTCAGAGATCTGGTGCGAGAAAGCGCTGCGCTTATGATTATTCCCGAAGATCCACCCCTGATGACATCTGAAGACGTACCGTTGAGTTTGCTTCAGCCTGAAAATAGTCTTGCTATGGAAGACTTTTTATTCCAGCGAAAGAAGCATGTTTCCGGAGCACTTTTGATTATGAAGAAAGGATTACAGGCAGTCGTGCCTCGTGAAGCTAGTCGAGCGGTGTTAACTGGACAAATCGCGTACACAGTACTCGATGAAAATGGAATCAGACATTTCGAGCCTATGCACGTTTTCTCCGCATTAAATCTTAGTCAGCCAACCGCACACCGCTTCTCTATGTACAGCTGTCCAGTCGTCGATGATCACGACGAAGATCTCCAAACATTCACCGGCTACTGCAATATAAGTAACAATCAAAGAATCACAAAGTTCGGCGGTTGGGGACGGAAATACAACGGCGTGTTGTTAGACAGAGAAAACACTAGAAGTAGAATGAGCAGTTTAGACACCACACCCAGTTACAAACGCTATTCCTCGAGGTCTTTATCGAGATCTCGTTCTAGTTGTAGCCGGAGTCCCCCTAAGGTAACCTAGGCAAGCTTTTAGAAATATCGAGATTTTTCTTTTCGATTCTAAAAAATATATTTCATTTGTTTCAGGTAGAGGATGTGGTGGTAGCAGCGACGGATTACACCGCGACTGCTGATGACGAAGTGTCGCTCAAATCGGGTGACATCGTCGAGGTTCTCGACAGCAAATCCGCTCTCGGATCCAAGTAAGTGCCGCCTTTACATTTGGCATGCCTTCCGCACCACTTTGGCTCTATTATCACGCGCTCTTTGTGAAACTTGACTCGTTACACCAAACTAAAACACGCAATTATACAAATTTCACAATATCTCATCATTGATCACATGTTCTAACACTGCTATAATATTTAACCTACATACGTCACAGGCGACCAGGAAACCAGTTTGCATAGGTGATATATTAAGAATGCATCTTTATAGCATTTGATGGGTCACACATTCCGCTGTGGGTTCTAATACGTATAATTTTAGCTGGAGTTCGTTGCACCGTGGCTTGCCACACGGTGCGATCTAATTTCGCCTATTAATGCACTTGTTTTTTTACCCGCCTCGATAGCAGTAATGTAGTTTATATGGCTCTATAAACACGAATATTTCCACCAAACGCCGATGTTGTTTTGACATATCTAGCACAATCATCAAAACAAAGTATTTAGGAATTGAGTATCAACATGGCGGATACGAGACGCAATATTTTAGAAAGCATTTAAGATTGATCAAAGCATGGTATTTAGGATGAATCATTGACTAACCTCCCCTCATGTCATTTGGTGTCTAACACTGATCACCGAAGTCTATCAGACTGATGTCATAATGTGAATTATTGGTACAGGTACAGAGGGCGTGTGTATTGTTACGAGAATCATTTCTTCCAAACCAGAGGTCCGTCTCTGGACTATGTGTTTAGTGTGCCCACATACAAAATGTACTATTACTGATGCAAGACGGAAGACGCGAAGATCATCATTGTATCTCATTGTATATATCTCGCTTGCCAAGATTATGTGTCATTTATATGTTGTGATCAATTATATGTAATGTGATAACAGTATTCGACGTCAAATAGTTTTAAGAATATTGATGTGAAAAATAATTTTAAAGGTATGTAATAAACTGATAAAAGTTGTGGAGCATCCTATTAGAGTGTAAAGAAGGAGATAATATGTATATCTACAAAAATATTATTGTCATTCGCAATAATGGATTAATTTAGCTGTGTCTATGATTATATTACAAACAGTAGTTAGATTTAGCAGCATTTACAGTTTCTGCAAATGAAATTGTAGTACTTAATTAGATTATAAGACATGTCTGATATTTAATCTTAGGGTTTTAAATAAATACATGAATTACATTTTAAAACCTTGACATAACTGTTTCATTTAACTATAATTCATTGTAACTATACTATAGAGTTATTCCACAGTATAGAATTATAAAAAGTAGCATTAAAATAAATCGGTTCTGTTCGCTAAGACGATTAGTTGCCACATCAGAAATATAATTACATGTAATACAGTATCTACTGGGGTTTTGTATTTGCTTTATTTTCTGTAAATATGAAAGTGAACCAGTTGGCACCCTGCCAGACTGTTGAACTATAGAGACTCAGTACGGGACAATACTGACAACTAAATTAGGACATACGCAGGTGGAATATTAAATTTATTTTTGAATGGATGTAGACTTGTTTTAAAATAGATTACAAAAAATATTTTAGCTTAAAACTTGACGATCAAGTCCTAGCCCTGAAAAAGTAGTGAGTAATAAATTAGTAACATCGAAGTTATAAAATGAATCCAGAAATTATTTCTTGATTTAAGAATCGAATATAAGGTTTAATACACTGTATAACATAAAGGTATATGCTGCCAAAAAACTAAAAAATAAGAAGGAAAAATGTAGAAAAAAATTTAGTTACAGAATTGTATCACTATTAAAAGATCAAGCATCAATGAGTTATTATTTTCTGTAATCCTATCTATTATTTACATAACTTATATAATAATTTTATAGCTAGCTTACGTAAACGGAAAAATAAACTATACTTTATATAAAATGTAAGATTCAAAATCACAAATGATTCATCCAATTGTACAGTGATATTCTGCGTTCAATCGATGACTCCGTTATCTGGAATTACACTGATTCACAGCATTTATTGCTATCATAAACAAAATTTACTACTAAACCGAAGAAAGTAGCGACAAATCTGTTTGTATGTATTATACTTAATATTTATATATTTTTTCTTTGACGGTGTATGTAGGGTTTAGTGATAAAGAAAATTCTTTTGCGTGCTCTCCTTATTTTACTTTCGCTAAGTCATAAGAATTTGTATATAAATATGAGTATTATTTTACCACAAAATAAATAAATGAATGGTTTATTTTATAAGAACCGTTCGTGTAAGCCACTTTTATGGATCAACATGTTAAGGTAATATTTACATTTCAGGCAGTACAACAAAATATAAATATCTGGAAATTTATTATAAATCAATAAATGCAATTATTATCAACAAACGTAGATATATAATCTCGGATTGAATTAAAAAATAAACAATTCTCGTTTTAAGCCACTATAAACCTAAAATTCAAAAGCAGCCAATCCAAAAATACTGAAGTGCTTAGGTAAGTCCAGACAAAACCACACGCAGTGCTAGGTGTAGATCTAGGCGTTTCCGCTGGCGCCTCGCCAACATCCCATACAGGTGGAGATACGAACCACTCACAATTATAGCTAGTAGCTACTGTTAGATCAGGATAACGAGACCGCCACTTGAGACTTAGAACATTGTGAAGAGCAAAATTTATAAACATTGATTTATGCTCGGGAAAACTTCAATCTGTGTTAAGGCTTTAATTGGCATTCATATCAGTGATTTTATATGCTTTATCTAATACTAGCTGTCGGGCCCGGCTTCGCCCGGGTGCAGATAGTTTTTGAGTCCAATCCACATCAAGAACATATTATTTCGCGTGTCTACTAACTATATTTCCCGCGTGCCGTCGACTATATTTCCCGTCCGTATTGAATGCTGTTCAATCCTGTCCTCTCCTATCCCGTGCCAACTATTCGAATTTGAAAGAGTAGAAAATATGTATATTTGGTTTCCTGACTCATCCCACGGGAACACTATATTTTTCGGGATAAAAAGTAGTCTATGTGTTAATCCAGGGTGTCAGCTGTCACTATACCAAATTTCATCAAAATCTGTTGAGCCATTTTTTCATGAAAGAGTAACAAACATCCATACATACAAACTTTCACCTTTATAATATTAGTAAGGATATCTACGGCCCTATACTGGAAATCTGAAACGAAGTTTGAATCTTCGGACGATCGAAGTTTATGACGATACGAATGTACATACATAGACTTATGGTCGTAACAATAGACATAATTACGATGTACGTTATACGAATCCGAACATTTACAGTACCTCTTTTAAGTAAAAAAATAGAAAATAAATCTGTGAGGAATGAAACAAAATAGCCACTGCATAGTTCTAAACCTTTTACGTCGTCACGAGGTACCATTGTACAAAACTTTTGTTTAGCCATTGACCATCCGGTTGTAGGTTAATACAGTAACAAAATGTTAATAAATAAAGGGTTTTTCTATCTAAAATTCATGTTAAAATTATTTTAAGGATGGCCTTAAGATGGCTCCGCTTACCACTCGAGATTCTTCCAGGGACTACCAATGGTCCGCGGACCACCGGTCAAGAACCACTGCAGAAATGCATTAATTTTTACTCACTTAAATATAAATTAAGCTTTTATTTATGTTTGCGGAACGCCTCAAACACCTTAATACCTTTCCAACTGTATGAACAAATCAGAAACTAGATACTAAACTAATTTAGGAAAATTATGCGTAGCAATCAAGTTCTTCTTGACTATGTAACCTAAATATTTAAAACATTCTCTATTCCCTAAATTAGCATAATAATATATATTTAAATAAGTAATAATATAAATAAAAATCTCCACATAAAAGTTACAAGGCGGTTACAGGAAGCCCCATACAAACGGTGCCATTGACGTCACAAAGTTTCTGGGCCAGCCTGAAATAGCCTCGGCCGCAAGTTGCAGCGAGTATCCCGCTAATTATTACTCGTAATACTGGGCTATGACGTGCTTCATATTGTGTAACCATTACACCATGAGTATCGACAGTTATTAGTTACCAACCATGCGAGTTGGCAGACGTAAACTTGCATTTTGACTAATGAGGCTGGGAATAAATAAGGGGCTTGGTATTTGTAGGTTGATACAATGCCCTTTTTAACTTAATGGTTTTAGAAGTGTAAACTTTGTTAAGCATGTCTCCAAGAGAAATACATACTTTCGGGGCAAGCCTATTGCCATATCGAACAAATTCCTAACTTGAGGCTGATAATGACTATAAAAATCCAACATCATTTTGCCCGACCCGGGATTCGAACCTGAAACCTCGTCTTTTTTTTACTTCTTAAATAATGAATATATAAATTTTACAATTTTACCGCGTTTAAATTACTATAATCTTATCCACTTACCTTGGGCTACAAAACGCAAATCCTGAAAGTTGAAAGTGGTTAAATTGTAAACCTTGCTTACTGATTGACAGTTTCTCTCATGCCAAGTTCCTAAGAAAACTCTAAAATAGCCACTCGCAAATAACCAAGCGATGGAACCGCTGCAACCCTGACAATGAGATGACAACGCCAAACGGTTGATGGATGGCAACATTACCGCAACCCACACTGAAACTGATTCTAATTATACCGATATATGCTTGCATTATAAATAAATACTTTCACAGACAGTAGATACTTATTTCAGCTATAAGTAGTTCTAAAAACATGAAAAGTATAAAGTATATGTAAATAATCTATATATACACCCAACAGTCACATACATAATCCTAGCCCTAGAAGGGTAAATAAAGTTTTGTGTCGTGGGTATCACTAACTACGACATACTTTTCGGGCTCACAAACACCCACACGTGAGACTAATATTTGGGGGCCACACAAAAAAATGTCTCGATGCGGAGATCGAATGCGTGGCCTCTCCCATCACAGGCAGCGTCTATCCAACCGCGCCACAGAATTATTTATAAACAAAAAAAAGAAAATTTATATTGATATATTTTCTTTGCAAGAGAAAAACAATAATTCATGAATTGCACAGCCGAATCGAGAACTCGAGCCTCCTGGGTGAGAGCCAGGTATCCTAGCCACTAGACCACATCGGATTTGAAAGTACATATTAAAATTAGCTTTCTAAACATCAGTGTAACTGTCTAATTTATAAACGTATAACTTATAAGCGTTAACAAAAACTATTGTAGTTTTTTTTTATGAGTGATCACTTAAGCAAAGAAATTTCTATAAATGGCGACATTAAACTTCATATCAACGTCATTCGATTTATACGAGTGAGCCTAAATATCAAACTCGCAACAGAAACATGTAAACGAAGTTGAGCTTTTTGGTCTGCATAAAAAGGTTATTACATACATTTTATGGTTTTTGGATTTCACATCGTCGAATCGGCTGCTAAACAAAATACTGTGTTATCGAATGGTATTCTTCATAAGCATGTGTATAGCTATGTACAGTTCAAGAATTGCATTTAATAAGATTAATAATAAACTTTAATAGGAAGAGAAGACTACAGAACTGTAAGAAATGGCGTACCTTATCTCGAAAACATCCTGGGTCTGATCTTTTACTAGTTGTAGGTACCTTATATGTGAGAGACCACCTGCTTGGGTACCACCGCAATGCCAGTTTGTCCCGTCAAATAGTAGTAAATGCACTGTTGTGTTTCGGATTGAACGACATTGTAGCCAGAGTAACTACTGGACATATTGAGACTTAACATCTTGTGTCTCAGGATGGCGAGTGTAGTGGAATATCAAGCATTGCTTTGTAATTCAAGGAGTTATTTAGTTTTGCTACTTTAAATGAGCGGTCGTATCGTTTACCATCAGGCGAACGGCATGCCCCTCTTGCCATTCAATGCAATAAAAAAAAGTTCTACGGTGATGTAATAACGCAGAATATATTAAACGCACTACATACCAAAGCCGCCGATCCCGCCGACACAGCCCACCGACAAGCCGGCGGCCTATAAGGAAGGAATCAAGCAACTCGGGTTACCCGCTGGGTTGTAAAAAACACTCAAGAAATTCACACTAAGGTTGCGTTTCATACCAGGAGTATTAGATATAACTAACGGCAATTTAATACTTCTGTACACAATAAATCATAAGGGAATCAGATATGACACATACTCCTTAAACTATACATCCTTGCACAGTTTCCTACTTTTAACTGCATCACGATCATATTATAAAATATGTAAATACCAGTCTTCATAAGCACGAGCATCGTTCTCGCCTTAACTTCATTACGGAGTTCCCCATTAGTTTGTAACTAACAGTCTGAGCCCTCTCTCATGGTCCCTCCCTCTCCCAGGAGCACGCGGTTGGCGAGCCTCGACGTCACCGCCCAGGTCCTGGACAACCCGGCTGCCAAGCACAAGATCGCAGTCAGACCAAAGAAGAAACACCCCAAGAGTAAATCTGCTTCTAGGATATGCGAAGGCAACGAAAGGTAATGTGCTGCTGATCGTGATTTAATATATTCCTTACTTCATCTGATTTAGATGTGGAGCCTGCATGGGATTTAAAATGTTTCATTTTGTAGATTTTTTTTTAGTTCTTTATTAATTTATGTAGAGCTAAGGACAGCTTATTTATATACACTCTTTACATTACACAATCCACAGTAATACAATTGTTTTTTCGTTTCGATCTGCAATTTTCAAGATATTTTTTTACATATTACCACAATCTAGGTTGTTAGCCTAATCTAGGTCTAGGTTAATCTTAGTTGGGGACAGGTGGTTTTAAGAAAATAAAATGGTAATGACTCCCTCTTTTTTAATTCTTATAATTACTGAAAGTATTCCTGAATAAGTCGCCCCTTCATAGTGTCTCAGTCTCTCACAAGAGCTTAACCACATCATGCTACTATTTTGTCACCACTGTATTAATTTTGTCAGTTCTTGGTAGAAATAAAATGTTCAAAAATAACAGGAAAAACTGGGAGAAAACTATATACCCGTGACCCCATTCAGAAAATTTCCCACACTATTTCGACCCAATTACAATCTGTTAAGTCGCTATTGCTCCATACCAATGACACTTCAATGATATAACACAATTTTGTTAAAAGCTGCCTGACCCGATTTCTTATTAGCGTAATTTGCAAATTTCAACTGTTCCCGCACACACGCTGACATCCGATCTAACATGAAAGTAAAAACGGAATTTACAAAACATAATTTAAGTGCTTTTTTGTGTTTGCCCTTGAAAGTGAAAGCTGTTCAAAAAAATGCAAGCTTATATCAATTAGAAGCAAGACCAGAAACTTTAGCGCCCGAATACTGGAACGCAACTTAGACATAAGTTATGCTTAACTACGTTAATCCCGCTTAAATGTACTGGCTAAGTGGGCCGTGTGCTGTTAACAGCAACTTAATATTTGAATGATGTTCCAGTATTCGGGCGTAGATCTCTCAATATTGAACTGAAAAAAAATCATGCATACAAGATATGAAGACGAAACCGCAAAACTGTTTTGTTCGTTTTAATTGCTCATGTGTACTGTTGAATTTGGATAAAAAAACATCTTCAATCACGTAAAGTCTACTAAACATGACCTTCCCCAACGATTTGACACTGATCTATTGAATCCTTAAACAAAATAAATAAAAAAATCTGCATCTGCCTGTGATATCATCTTGCTGTTGCTCGTATGAACTAATGAGTAGTTGTAGATTCGAATATCGAATAGGTTATTGTAGCAGTATTATTATATCGACAGTAAAGTTTAATAAACATCGGACCGGGTAACAGTGGATGCAACAAAGATATTGTAGCCGAGCGTGAGAGAATGCTATTTCTGATAATTTAGTACTCAGACTCGCAGCTGCAACGGTAGCCGATGTGGCGTCGGGTATACAACAGAATACAACCTTATAATATATTTGGTTGTGAAATTCAATTTAGTTTTATTGAACCTATTTTCAAATGAGCCATATTGTAGAGATTAATTGAAAGATAATATCAAAGCGAACTATCGTTTTGAAATGTCGATGATTTTATATCTGCCAGACAGGAATAACGATCGTTTTTACTAATTTAGGGAAAAACCACCGGTGAACATTTTTCGATCTGGAAATTCGTGGTGGAATAAGATTCAAAGAGACTATAGTTAGAAAACACTTGAACTCACATTATAGTTGAAACATAATTATATGACTCACATAAAAGTTTGTAGAGATATTAAGATTTTTCTTTTTTCCACCATCGTCAGTTACTGCGGTCTTATAGAAATACTTTTCGCTTGATAAAAAAATATTTAAATAAACACTATCCACTAGTTTTACTGCGTAATTATTGAGCTGGAACGCTATAAAATATTCCACAACAAATGCTTTCATAATTTCTTTATGACAGTACGTCCGGAGATTCGGACTCTCACAGACAACGATACTAAGATGATTTATTATGGTTTCCTGCGCTATACGTCAACATTAAAAAAATATTACAAGAAATGCGAATTAAAGGAACTGGGTCATGTGTGTACCACGTCCGTTAATAATGTGTGGCGATCCTCCACATAACACACAAAACACACATCAGACATACATACCACATTCACTCACTTCACAGTCATACACCGACACATCACATAATAAATATACATTTACAAACAGACATACACTCGACACACAAAATTATATTAGATAAGTAACGGCACACCAGCTGGCCGCCGCGCCGGTGCTCAGGTAGCTGTGACGTCACCGGACCCGCGCCGGCGCAGCCATTTGCCGCATCGCAGCCCCAGTCGGCTTTTGCTCGATGCGCGCTTCACACGGTCCTTATCGCTTTTGCTTCCGCCTTGCGTACTGTGCGCCTTTGCATATTTTAGTATTTAATTAGCTGTTTATAGACTGTCGCTTTCCTCTCCTTCTTAGTTTTTAGTGGACTGATTTAGTGTGTAGTGTTAAGACTTCTTTTAGTATTAGTGTAGTGTGTAAGACTCTAAGATAGTGACTTTGTACTTTTCATTTCGTGTGACTTTGTGTACCGCATTAAACCTTTGTACGCATTGTGTGGAACGTTTTATTTTCGCCACGTTCCTGCATAGGCTCTGCCTACCTCACACGCCGGCATCGACACGTAGTGGTGTCGATATCACACTACCCGCGTATCCGACACCATCGTGATACGCTCGCCACTACACTTCAACTACATCTCACCCACAAATGTAAATTGCATATCTTTCATTATTCTCAATGTGGGTCGCTGGACTGATTATTTGGATAGACTATGATGAAAGAGTTACGAAGACAGACTACCAATGACAACTATCATGGATGTTACTGCTTTGAACATCCAGAAATACAATGTTAATCTTACTCGTTATGATATTAAAGTTGTTCCTAAATAAAATTACAAAAGCTTTATACTAGAAAAGTAGAAATGATGAGTCTATGGAGTGAACCATTAGTAGCTGCATAAAGAAATGCAACTATGATATCTGTCGATTCTCAAAGCTATCTTTTGCATTAAGTGATGCATTTAAGAAACATTATACAAAGTGTCGGTGTTTTAATTTCTTTAAATTACAACGTCATTAAATAACGTCAATTAAAACAAATTAAAATTATTAGATTTTAAATCACATTAAAATTGAAAAAATGATATTTTCAAACAAACTAAATAATAAAATAAATTGGTTTAAATACAACACGCTTTATAAGTTACCTACTGCCCTCAGTTGACCCAGACATAAGAGCGGCAACGCCGCATTTTTCGTCGCCGCGTCGCAAATGGCTTTAAATTGATTTGGCGCGATGAATCCTTTGTAGTTTTTAGGCATCAAGTCACCTTTTACACAAATTATGTGAGTCAAAATTGCTTCATTGGGTTGGGAGCGACGATGCCACTTACAATTAGTACACAAATTCAGTCTTATTTTTGCGAAGGGGGATGAAAATAGCACGTCGCGTAAAATATTACTGCCACTAAATAGACCTTCAAACAAATCATATCAGTGTATTCCACAGCTGTAAATCGCGACATCATGAACATAAAATGCTATCGTAATTCGTAATGTGTTGTGAGCAACGCACGCGCATTCGCAAAGAACAAGTACGGCTCACTGACGAGGTGGCGCGGGTGCCGACTCCCGAGTTTACACCCCCGCCCCCGCCCCCGCCCCCGCCCGTGACACCAGACCTTCGACCGTCGATCGCCGATCGCAGTGTTGCTAGGTTAGATTTCAAAAAATACAGAAAAAGTTTCGTAAAAATATCGTAGATGGATATAAAATAGAGGAGATTATTATACTGTTTATTACAGGGCTTTTTTCATAGAAAGCGAAAATAAACACATTCTTAAAAGTTACAAGTATTCCGTAAAAAGACTAAAGAAGTTAATCGCTGTATGTGTCACTTTTCTAAAATTCATCTTAAAGTAGTGGAGATACATAGTCGTGACCCCACACTAAGATCGAATCTATGGTTTGGTTGAAAATTTAAGGATGGCTCGGTGAAATAAAAGACCCTATATCATTATTTTGTAGTGATAAACAGTTAGTAAGTGTCAGAAATAGCTTTACTATTTGTCTTGTTAGTCATATTCCAGTATGTTTTATTCTTACTGTATACTTTGTTTTGGTATTTTACATTAAATGAAGCACAAATAGTTTTAGTGTAATTACGTTGCAACACTGCCCAGGAGTCGCGGGTAATCCCAGGAGCAGGCGCGGTGGGGAAGGATGCACGATTAGAGATGCATAAAATAATTCATCGATATTTTTATCGAGAGTAAATAAATGTCGTCAATTGAAATATGAAATCCGCATAATTCATATTTAAATACTTTTAGGACAGTAAATGTCAAAGAATATCATATTTATTAACACAGTTATCAGAACATATTCTAAGCGTGCCAAAAAGACCTCAGTACAAATAAATACACAAAAACAAAGACTTAGTAAAAATTATTTTCCAAGTTTCATTCTAATCAGCGGGTTTCTACATTGTCACCATAGCGCCTGCTTTTGAAAAAATGCGTCTCAACAGTACCCATACAGAATGATACCGAATAATGTCTCGGATGTTGCCACATGACCCATAGCAATTTTAAGTAGGTATAAAATGTAGATGTGAGTTGTGTATCTCATTTTATGTATCACATTTGTTTTTAATATTGTCGATAAATAAAGGTTTTTATTAATAAAGTTTGAATTCTTTAATTTTCAATAATAAAGTTTGAATTATATCGATAATATTGATATTGTATGATCGATGAAGTCGTTGCCACCCTAGCCTCATTTTGATCAACGACGCGACGTTGCCTATTCGACATCACGACGTCGCGAAGTTATGAGTCTTACTATCATGGATATTAGGTCTAAATTCAATTATTGATATTATTTCTATGCAACTAATAATAAGACCTTGTATTTTATTGCACTTGACCTTTATTATTCGTTTGTGTCAATGACCTAGCCAAATCGCTACAGCAGGTGGTTAAATATTGAAAACTAAAAAACTATCCTGTGGCTAAACGGGTGGTGATAAATTAATAAAATTTGGTGTATGGGCTGCTGATGCGGTACCCTATATGTGGTCCAAAAAAAATACTTATGTCACCGCCATTTTGTATATCTTTGAAAATAATCGAAGTTGTATTGAATTTTTTCTATTCTCGCTAAAGCTTTCTGCGAGCAAAGGTTTTATACAATAGAATCCTCGTCTTAACTGCGTGGTAGCTATTTTATTTACATAAACATATTCTCCAATATGTGTTTACTACTCAAACACATGCCAACAACGAATTGACTGAAATGAAACGTCACGATAAATTTAACCCAAGGATACGTTAACAGTCGAAAACAAAACATGTAGCTGATACCTATACTTAAATGATAAAATAAATATATGTTGAACTTTGGCGAATGATTATGTTAACAAAACAATATTGACTAAACCTATAAAAAGGAGTTACGTCGTATACTTGAACTTAGTGAAGAAGTCAATAATATTCAATGTTAATATTATGAAAAGAAAATTGTGACTTAAACTAATTATAAAAGCATAAAATAAATTCAAAGACGAAGATTATTTATTAATAGGAATTCGTGTAAATTATTTTCGCAGGAATCAGAGAAAACTGCGAGGAAGTATCACTCAAAATAATCAATTTAGAATCAAAACATTTAGTTATGCAGTGAAACTATTAAGCGATGATTTAGCGTCGGAATAAATCTTGTATAAATGCGTTTATATTTGGATACTTGGGCTTAGTGCGTGTCTGACCAGGGCACCTGCTACTCGTTCAATTTATAATAACGTATTTTCTAATGACATTTCTTTGATAATCAGTCTGCCAAGTTCGTGGAAAACACGTGACAGATGAAATTGAAGAAATTTCCAAGGTCAGATCTGTGGAGTTACATTGAACTTGGACAGTTGAAGACAGAGATCCGCGGTTTATAGATTTCAGACAGTAACTAATTCTAACTAAAACAACAATATTATTACAAATACAATAATACAAATTGCAATGGGAGCGATATAAACTTACACTCCAATAAAAACAGTACTAAAACATTGCCGTCCAATCCTTGTCCAAATAAAGCAGTACCTATAGAGTAAAATATTTTTTCGAACTGATATTGCCTACCGTTATGCAATTTCAAGCTGTGTCTCAATCCTCGGAATGCTATAATAACTAATAATTATGATTTTCCTTTTACGAATCCAAAAATCAGTTGCGATAACCTCGGGAATGCTGAGAATCTTAATGAGTGATACTGGGTCAACGTCCTCGATTTGCATAATGAAAAGAACTTCGAAGCCGCACAATCGTATGCGCGGTGTGTTCTCATCCAGTATCCGTTGACCCCACGTCGAAGAAAAACTATATTTCGTGTAAAGAAATTACGCAGACATTCGGGCTCCGCGTAAATTGGGCTGAAAAATTGGCCTGAACGCAGTTCCCAAAATAAACACGTGGATTATTAGCGTTATTAAGATGGCTCGGAGTCGTAGCGGGGACAAAACGATATAGTATTTCACTAGTTTTTCCCTTTCACATTGTATGCCCCAGTTCAGCCTCAGTCACCTATATAAGCGTTTTGTGGGCAGTTCTAATTGCGGAGCGCTGGTTACCGACCCAGTTTCGTTTTGGGTGGC
This sequence comes from Hyles euphorbiae, assembly GCA_023078785.2. Taxonomy (NCBI): domain Eukaryota; kingdom Metazoa; phylum Arthropoda; class Insecta; order Lepidoptera; family Sphingidae; genus Hyles; species Hyles euphorbiae. Next base: position 19,971,744 of record CM041033.1, read on the forward strand.
TTTAACATGTTGTCTGGCAAGCCCGACACAACTTACCAGTTCATTAGCTATTTTTTATCGATAGACGACTAATTCCAAGGTTTTAAGAAAGTTTTAAATGCAAGTATATGTAGGAAGCTTTAGTATTTACCAGTAGGAGTATCTTATGTATTTATTCCTATTATAAGTATGATCAGCACAATTTCCTCTCATGTCACAGTCAACGTAAATATTTTAACACATTTCTACGTAATACCAGGAAAGCTTCTATAGCTTCGTTACTTTTCAAACTTGATATACACCAACCATCTCGCACTATAAAATGAAGATAAACATCGTAAGGAAACAATGATTTATAAGGATTTATATGGTATGTAAAGTCTGCCAACCCGCACTAAACCAGGTTGGTGGATATGGCTTAACACTCTCAATCGTACTCTTGATTGTAGAGAAGGCTGGTGTCCTGCAGTGGAACTATTATCGGCTGATACAGCTTCAACGTGCCAAACAAAAAACCAGGCGACAAATTAATCATTATAATTGACGTCTTCGTCATTTGTATTTTCTGCTATGGCTGTTTTGTTATACGATCATTACTGAGTTAGTGTTTTGCATTACAAGCAAGCTTAAGCTGTTACCACATTCGAGAGTTTAAAATTACGCAAGTGATAAACCCATGCAGTAACCGCTTCATTTCTATTCTGTTTAAGGACAGCTATTAAGAAAGACGTATATAAATAAAAATATCGATATAATTCACACAGAAAAAGCTGTCTACCTGTCGGCCAACATAGATTATAGCCACTAAATAACGCATAACGTTTTTATGAGGTTACAAAATGGCGCGTTAAAATAATGGCTCGCGTTTTATTGTGGACTCGCTGGCGCTTGAGAGGTGATCTTATCGGTGTTATTGTGTTTATGGGGTTCACGCCTTCGCCTTTTTGAATAAGATCGGGTTAGGCAGAAAATTGATAATAACTCATTTGCCGAGGTCAACCTGCGGAAAACTATTTCTATCGAGTCGTGTTCAGTTCTCGCACCCTTATTGCTGTATAGTGACCAAGCAGTCGGCCTATGGAAAGCTGGTCGATATAATATGAAGATTGTGTTGCCACATCTAGGAATCTAAAATAGTAACGCAGAATCCGAAGCCTATACACACTCCTACATCGTAAATGAGGCGTTTTTATTTAATGATTTTGTTAAATTATCAAAGTATAAGTGTACTCCGTAGTGAAGTATTTAAAACTCGTTGGTTTTTAAATTTCACACATTTCAGGTGATTAATTCACAGTTGCATAACTTAACATCATAATATATAAAGAAATTATATAATATTTGATAACAGAAATTCCAGGAGTTATGTTCACATCAATTAATATACATATACTTTGCAGAAATTTTGTGCATTCATATGTTTCGTGAATATGAGTATATAAAACATGCGTTAGTAACTGGTTCATAAAGTTATTATTCTCTATCTTTTGAAATAAGGTATTTTACGTGCAAAATTTATGTACGTTCTAGAATGCACTTTTTATTGCATTTCATTACCCATCTTCAAAACATTTTGAAAATTCAAAATACTAGGCAACCCAAAACAACGTTTTTGAAAATCAAAAATGCAGCTAAATTCCGGACTATGAAACAAAACACACTATTAACCCATATTTCAGTAATATAACATTAATGTTGCTATGCGCGGTTGCCATAATTCCCATATATTTTGTATTGGCAACCCAGAAAGCGAGTTGGTAACACATCGACAGTGTCAAAAGTTTACGAGACGTACCTATTTCCTTTGATGATAATTGCGTTAGATTGGGGCTATTTTTTAACCCTGTGCCATGAACTCTAATGGGAGTGATGGATCGGGGACAGCTTTCCGTCTCGTACGCATCATGGCATATTTTTAGTCGTTAATGGCAGGGAGATTATTTGTGTTTTTGGGTTTTTGATTTACTAACTTTAGCTTGTGATTTTTATCGCTAAAGTCGCGCAGATGTCGATCATTTTTCATTCTCCTGCTTTGAGAACTATTCAATCTTTCATTTGTTTAAATAATAATTACTATTAACCTCAGAATGTATTATTCCTTCATATTAGTATCACAGAAATGGAATGTTGAAAATAAAGTGATATAAAATTTTTATTTAACGTGATTTGTTAACACCAACATTACATTTAACAGATGTCCAAATTACAACCAATACGTACGCTTTGACTGGTGAAGTTATTCTAGTTATTTCAAATTTTTATTGTCTCCAATTTTGTAATCTTTTGTAACCAAACTTCAACTTTCATATAACTATGTATTTTCATATTTTGGTGTTTTTCATTTAGCTTAAGAAAAAACCCCGTGTTACAGCATACAAGGAAACTAAGCATGACTGATTCTCATAATTTTCACGGAAACATGCGGAAATCTTCCAAATTTTGATTGACAAATGGGAGCATTTCTTAGTGATTCATTGAGGAACAAGTTTCCACCTCATTCATCAAGAGAAACATGTTGAAAGCCAGTGAATATGTCGTCAATGTGACTAAATGTCAGTCGAATTAAGAGACAGTTCTGACATTTCCTGAATCTTGAAACTTTTTGATCTACAGCTGCATTGGTATTTTAATTCTAGACTTTCTCACGTGTGTATTTTAAATAAAGTTAATAATTTGGTATGATAGTCTAAAGTAAGAATGTAAAAAGTTGTTATATAGATTTTATATAAAACATATTGTAAATACAAGTCTATAATAATATCATTCTCGGTCAGGTATTCTTTATCATTCTAATTTTTGTTTTAAACTTTTACCTATATATCACTTTAGTCATTCTAAAAAAAAAGCATCGATTTCATTCCGATACCGGGAATCGAACCCGAGCCTCCTGGGTGAGAGCCAGGTATCCTAGCCACTAGACCATATCGGACGTGCCGATTCTCAATGAAAATACTATTTACAAGTACCCATCGTTTTCTGACCATACTTATTAACAATAGCTTGATGCGACGAATATATTTCCAACATCTAAGGTACCGCACCCGCCCAGGGCAACGACTTCGCAACACTAAACATACAATTTAAAACCTACTAAACATAAATAAGCAAGTTCACGTGTTAACATAGTAAAAATAAACTATAGCAACATATTGCAGCAGTTTACGAGCGCCCGATATACACTAGCAGACTTGTTACGAAACGGTTCGAACGCGAGCGGAGCCGGATGATGTCTGCTAGTTCACAACTTTAAAACTTACTTTTGTTTGGCTGCTTTTACATAGCTTACTTTTCGATATATCTCGATCGGCTACAGAGGGATGTGAATAAGTTATTGATCTGATCTAGATTTCTACCAAAAACATTTTCGTATTTATACAATATGCTAGGGTAGGCGAACCTTTATGCATCAACGTGCCATTTTTTCTAAAAAAAAAGTTTTATGGGGTCATTCGCGTGCCATCAAATAATTTTGACTTTCTGATTATTTGGAAAATAATAATTATAAATACTATCAAAACTCTTTATTAAATAAAGTAAGCAAAAGAGGTACATTTTGGTATGTTTATATTAAATTTCAGTAAAATTAGTGTGGCTTCTGTTGCTGCAGGTTAGATGACAAATAATTTATGTTAGGGTTGTAAGATGTTACTTTTAGCAAAATGCATGCTGAACTAGATTCATCTGTCAAACGGTTTCTAACCGAGTTTTTAATGTTATTCATCTCTGAAAATAATGACTCGCAGGCATATGTAGATGAAAACATGGTTAAAATAGCATGAGCCAGCTTCTTCAAACAGTTAAATGTGTCTGGTAACGCATTCCATGTTTCCAGAATTTTATTATTAGCATTTTTACTTAAATTACTTGTCGATCTTTCAGTTTCAATTAATTCCAACTCTTTCCTTGTTTCAATAAATTTTTGAATCCATATTGAACTAGATTGGAAATCAATCAGCTGCATTTCAAATTCTTCAATTTCCAACCAATCAAATTGAGAGAAGTTCAGTTTATGAAATGACGTCACATCTGGGTACATAATGGACTTGAGTATTTCCGACAATTCTTTGAACTGAGAAAATCTCCCTAAAAATTCCTTGATTAAAGAATCGATCACAGAAATAAATTCTTCAGTAATTTTTTCTTTGTCTGCTGTCTCGTGAATATCTAAATCATTCATATATTTTTTCAAGTTTGGAAAATACTTGTAGTGTAGTTTCTTATGATAATATCGTTTCTAAAAACTTGCAGTTTTGCCTCAAAAGCGCGAACGAGATCTATCATGGCAATAATTGTTTTATTTGTCGTACTTTACGTTTAATGTGCTTTACGTTTAATGTGTTTAAATGTTGGCATATATAAAAAACATCAATTTTGAAAGCCACATAACGTACAATAACTGTGGGTATTGTTCAATTTTTCCCTCATTTTGCAAAAACAGTCTGATTTCTTCCAAGCAATCAACAAATCTTTCAAGTACATTCCCGGGACTCAACCAGCGAACACTATTATACATCAGTAAGCCATTATATAACGAGTTGACTTCGTCCAACAAAGCATCGAGTTTTCGCTTGTTTAAAGCCTGTGACGAGATGAGGTTGACTATTTTTGTAACTACCGCCATTACATTATCAAGGGATATTAAATCACTCTTAGCACACAAGACATGTTGGTGAATGATGCAGTGGAATTCAAGAATCGAATGTCCTACGTCAGCTTGAAATAATTTTATGAAACTGTTTTTTTTACCCACCATACTTGGAGCACCATCAGTTGTTACAGAAACAATTTTTGACGTGACAACGTCTTATATTAGGTTGCGGCTGGGAGTCACTTATGAAAAAGTGTAACGCCCGGTAACGTTACGATGAGTCACCGAACGAGAGAGAGGCCCGCCGAATGCCTTGCGTCTCTCTCCCACTCAATTTAATTATATTTTTCAGTTTCACCCACTTTTTCCAAAATTGTCCCATAGCCCCCCCCCCCTGCCTTCCCCCACCCTTATTCCGAAATAGTGCCTATTAGCCTCCCCACGAATCCTACCCCCCCCCCCCTCCCCTACCCCCACCCCGAAAATTTACCTCACCCCCCCAATCCTATCTCGGCCAACATAGGTCGTAGACCCACCGAGTTTGGTATCCTCGGAACCGTCTTGGTGAGGGCTACAAATTGACCCCGCCAGAAATCCCAAATTACGCAAAAAATTACCCCCCCAAAAAAAATATTTTACCTCCAAAACAATTAATTTAAGTTAGCCTCCCCACGAAACCTTCCTCCCCCCCCCTCCCTTACCCCCACCCCGAAAATTTACCTCACCCCCCCAATCCTATCTCGGCCAATATAGATCGTAGACCCACCGAGTTTGGTATCCTCGGAACCGTCTTGGTGAGGGCTACAAATTGACCCCGCCAGAAATCCCAAATTACGCAAAAAATTACCCCCCCAAAAAAAAATATTTTACCTCCAAAAAATTTATTGACGTGACAACGTCTTAAATTAGGTTGCGGCTGGGAGTCACTTATGAAAAAGTGTAACGCCCGGTAACGTTACGATGAGTCACCGAACGAGAGAGAGGCCCGCCGAATGCCTTGCGTCTCTCTCCCACTCAACTATGATCGGTCTGCCGCGCGCGCAGCACTAGAGAATTAGGCGCATTGAATCGGCGCATGCTTGTGTCTCTGTCTTTGTCTTTCTCGAACGTTCTTGGCGTTGGAAAAACAAGAAAGCGTCACAATACAAGTTCACACGTGTGGTTAAAGTATCGTCAGCTGTGTCTGTAGTGAAAATATGGAGTGCTTAGATTCGTCATTACATGTACAATGTTTTAGTAAACAAAATATATTTCTATAGTTAAAATTTGTGCAATTCTTATTTTCATTCAATTCCTTGTTCCTATTGTGCAATTTAATTATATTCATATCAATAAATATTCTACCGAGAAAAAGACGTTGTCACGTAAAATCTTCGCCCGTAAAACCGACTTTACAGGCAACCATTTTTTTTTTATATCAATTTCTTTTTCAGCAAGCGAAGTTTTAACTGCCGTACTTAAATCTGTTCCCTTTATAGTTGTTAGCAACGATTTTATTGCAATTAATTCTTCCTTAATGACGTTTTCTACGCAATACCGAGCAAGAACAGCTAAACGTGCAGATTTAGTGTTAAAATACCTAATTCTGCGACGTGCCCAAAATATTGTGTCGCGTGCCATCAATGGCACGCGTGCCATTGGTTCGCCTACCCTGCAATATGCTACATTTTCGTACACCCGTAGGGCTATATTTAACATGCTGTAATAATATAGTACTATAAATTCCCTTTAACAAAAAACAAACCAGGAATAACCTTAAATCTTAATCAATATTATTGTACCACATCTTTTTCTCCACGGAATAGGATTTCTCCCACATAAAATTATACCCAAATCTCGGCACATTAACTGCACAATTTTAAAAAGTGTTTTATAAACTGTCTCCAATTATATTTCGTTTTGTTTGTTATAATAAATCGTATGTTTCATCACACGAGTCCAAGCCGGGTGTAATCTGGGCCGACGGCAATTAATTACGAGCGTGTACGGCTCGCGTCAAATTTGGTGGAACATTTACGCAGTTATGGAGTGTGTGGGACATTTCCGCGTTTTGTTTAATCCTAATTTGTATTTCATTATTTTGGAAATGTGATATAATTTTAAGTTATTTTGTTTATTAAATTCCTGATGTGCTATATTTACGTTGTGTGTATTACAGATAAATACAAGTTACTTTTTTTGCAAATCACATAGTCTCAACTCTCATCTAATACATTTGCAATTAATCTGTGAACTTTGGGCTGTAATAAATTTTACGTGTTGCAATTTAAACTGCAATGGGTGAAGCCAGGCAGAGGCTCACAACTTATAATTAGCTATGCTTTTCAGCGGAAACTATATACAAAGTTACATGTTTAAGCAACTATAAAATAATATTTACCTTGTTTTGAGAATACATTACAACGGCAATATCGCTGAAAAAAACGACTAATTTCGACACAGATACACATATCCGATATGGTCTAGTGGCTAGGATACCTGGCTCTCACCCAGGAGGCTCGGGTTCGATTCCCGGTATCGGAATATCTCTTTTGCAACTAATAATCTAAAATTGTATATCTAATTTTAAATAAATTTACTAAATCTTAGTTTTCTAATGAAAGATAGAACAATAAAACTAGCTCGCTCTACGCGCTCTACGGCTACTTTAAAAATATTTATAATATTTTTGACCGACTTCAAAAGCATAGGTAATCAATTCAACTGATTTATTTTTAAAGTTCTTTCAAAAATACCATATCATTTATAACCATATTCATGGACATTTTTAAAACGAGTTTTGAATTTAGATTGAGCAAAGCAGACAAAACATTCGAGAGCTAAAATAGGTTTTAAAATTGTCTATGAATAAAGCCTTTATTATTAAGCTGTCCGCTCTTTTGCTCTTTTTAGTGTTTATCCAATATGTGTGTTATTTGTATATTTGAGATAACTTTAACTTCGAAATTGTATATTTCAGTGTTGATAAAGATTTTATTTTATTTAATTTGCTGGAGTTATGCAATGAAGAACCATAACATATGTAGGTCGATATAACGATACATTAACAAACATGATTCCATAATAAAGCGATTATCCAACAAATCGAGGGAGAAATGAACTGTCTCCGTGTATTTATAAAATTGTATCAGTTGGCTTCCGTCCACGCGCCTGTACATCGACACCAAACACTCCGTATAATTGGTCAATTCATGAAAATATTCTCGACATAATAGATTCCCGCTTTTTATCTTTTCGTTGTACAAACGCGGTGTGTCTTGAAATATGTGTTAGAATGAAGAATGGCATTTATTTTTGTATGGAAAAATTTATGCCTTATGGCGGGTCTTTGCCATTTTTAAATTATATTATCATTAATACGACATCATTGTCGGCAGGGTTTGATGTTTTCTAAATGAGCGTATTCAGTATTATAATATGTACTATTACAGATGATTACAAAAATACTCTTGGAGTGCTATTAATCAGGACAGCCGGTATCAGTCAGAATAAAGCCAGGTATATGCTTGATTCCTTCAACGAATTTTCCAGAAGAATTGACTTGTATTTTATATGTGAAAGAGTACATAGCAACTAATTCCGAAACTTCGAGCTGAACATAAAAAGAAGATAAACTGCTTAACTTCGCACATTACACAAGTTGACTTTAATAAATTAAAATGCATGGAAAGAGAAACGTTATCTCAAAATAAAGTTACGATCAAAAGCACTGAAGTAATAAAAATTTAGGACAACGCATTACTTGGAAATATTCGTAATTTTTGGCGTAACAACACACAAAATACAAAAGGTAACAGATACAAATGAGGCACATATATTTCGTGATATATTTTTTGTGTAAATTTTCCAGTTTGGAAATTATCTTACCTATTACTTTGAGTTAATGATATTAAGCACAACATTTCGATCTACAGCAAAGAAAAAAATATCACTGCGTTCTGGTCCAAAAATATTTTTAGAGATTAACTTAGGTTATTTATAATATAGATACTGTAAGATACTCTAAAAGGCGATTCATTATTGAGAGATAATTATAATTAAATCAGATATTCAATCACAATACCGTTCCGTTTCACGTACTTAGTGGATATAGGAATAAAAAAAGATATTTTAACCTCTTACTTTTACCCGGGTTAACCTTGCATAAGCTTGAATTTATACTTTGTGTTTTGAAAATTTCATTGTGCGTTCCGTATTAAAATACGGCCACCGGGTTTTTTTTATCCAATCGTTTATCTTGAAAACAAGAACGGGTGTTCGCGACACGTATAATGGGCTCAAGTAGGATTAAAATGACATAAAAATATTATTAACGACTGGAATTAATATAGTCTTTTGTAAAGAACATTTTATAGCTTTTTTCTAAATGGAAATGCCCCAATAAAATTGGGATACAATTATTTTAACGTAAAGTTTTTTAGTCTTGTTTCGATTTGTTTGATATAATAAGAAGTGACCCAGCAACTAGTTTTAGTTGTGGATGTGCTAATCCGCTATAATTAATTTGGCATCACCAACTAAACCCAATTTTCGATGATTTACAATTATAGCTAAACTAATAAAGCAACTACAAATTTTACAACATCCAAACACAAGCCGTATTTCACTCGAAACGTTGATTGTTCTATAAAAATCTAGGAACAGATTCAGGACGAAGTCTAGGCGTTTGACCGGTCGTTGTTCCTTATAAAATGCGTCATTCCACCATTAACAGATTGACAGTGTGAAAACTTCCGACATGTTATGTTGTCATTTACTAATTCGCTTTTTGTCTTCCTGCCCAGAATATATCAAAGCCTCGATAATTGTATACCGTTTGTATACAATACCACGCAAACTTTCTATCTGTCATAGTTTTTAGGATTAAAAATGACAGGTAATTAATATATTTGTCGGTTTCGCGCCAAACAGTAGTTGTAGTCTAAAATTTTAGAAGTGGATTATACCACGTGAGTTACAAAAAAGTTATAAATATCACCAAATAATGGATACATTTATGAAATCATTTAAATGATGATTCTCATACAATAAAAATACTTACAACTAGCTTACACGATTTAAAGCTGTTTAAATTCAGTGTAAATTTGTACGAGACTGTATTTATAATAAACATTGCTGATGAATGGTTCGTACAAACATTAATTAATTAGGAAAATGCCCCATCTGATTATTTAGGTCATCGTGTTTATATTATCGCTCAAATAGATTTCTCTAAAAAGGTTATTGCAACATTTAAAATTATTTTAGTGCTGTTAGGAATACAAGGCTGTATAGTTTTGGTTCCTTCGCCAGACCTTTATTTTTAAATCATCAGAGTCTAAGCGGGAAAATATTTATCCACGTCAATTTAAATTAAAATATTTGAAAATTATGAGTACCTGCAATTTTATGATGTGTTCTTGAATTCGAATTTTAAATCGATACTACGAGTTAACTTCGGACATTCGACCAGTCGTAAAATCAAAAATCCTATCGCTACACACAAGTTATACTGTGCTTACCTACTATGTCAAGATAGGCAATATACATTGTTACTACACTTGAAGACTAACAAAAGGTTTCTTCAGCAGGTGGTTGGTACGCGTGATAGAGGATGTGCAGGGTGGCGAGCTGCGAACCCGCCAGGGCTACGTGCCGGCCAAGGTGCTGCAGGAGAAGCACAGCCTCGAGAGAGACCAGACCTCCATGGCAGCCAGGAGGCAGTGAGTATATATTTAATATTTATGTTATTTTTGTTGTAATAGTATGAGCAAACTGATTACAACGCGCAGTCACGTGATGTTTTACGTCGTCTTTGAATGTCCAGTTCATTTAATGAATCGTATGGGATGATTTTTTCTTTAATGGATGAAGAAAAATGGGTGGAGTTGGTGATCTCTTTGAATGGCCAAAGAACTCTAGAGACCGCTAGTTATGAAGCGGTTTATCTTCGTGTTTGTTTTTCGTTTAGGCAGAGATGTTATGAAAATTTGAAATCTCCGAAGGTTTCCCAAATAACATTTTGCGCAACTAAAATTATTAAAATTGAAATTTCTTCTAGTTATCCAACTACATACCTTTTTTTTTACGACGAATATGCCATTCGCCTGATGGTAAACATACGAACACTCATGAATATCAGCTAAAATAAACAAAAGCATTAATTGCAAAGCAATACTTGGCATTCCACTGCGCTCGCCACCCTGAGACATAAGATGTTAAGTTTCAATATGTTCAGTAGTTACTCTGGCTACAATATCCTTCAAACTGAAACACATCAGTGTATTTGCACTGCTGTTTGGCGGGAGAAATTGACATTGCGGTAAGTACCTCTGCTCAATTGTCTGTATTTATTAAGTACTTATGTACGTAATGTTTTCACAGTCCTTCTTAAATGAATCTTATAAAACATGAGTGGCGCTCCAAAAGTCATAAGACAAGAGAAAATGCTCTGTCTGAATGAAAAAACAACAGTGATCCACAATTTGGCATCTAGTACAGTTTGGCAAATCATCTTCTTGGTGAGTCACGAACAATGAGCTTGAGAAATACAACACTACTTGATAGTGATTGAACGGCGTAAAATTAAGGCGTCATTTGTGGCTAGTTCAAGATGGTTTGGAAGCTTTATTGCTCTACACTTCAGATGATTCATAGTGAGTAACAAACATCGAACAAATGTCTATTGCCGACGATACTATAGTCAGAGAAGGGACCAAGCTGGTGGAACAAAATTTGGTGAACAATGGGTTGTTTGGGCATCTAAGATTGGCATTGTTAAGTATTTTTAGGGCTTACAGAAACAATTCCGAAGTTAGTTTATCTATGTATAATTTGCGTATGCCACATAAGAAAAAGTTGAACTGTTCTGCAGATGTATCCATAGGACAAAAGAAAATCTACTACGAGAATAAGTGATGTCTCTCCCTCGGTGGGAACCACCGCAATGTCTATTTCTCCCGCCAAACAGAAGTTTAAATGCACTGTTGTGTTTCGCATTGAAGCATATTGTAACCAGAGCAACTACTGGACATATTGAGACTTTACAACTTATGTCTCAGGGTGGCGAGTGCAATGAAATGCTAAGCATTGCTTTGTAATTGAAGGTGTTTGGTATTGCTACTGTACATGAGCGGTCGTATCGCTTACCGTCAGGCAAACGGCATGCTCGTCTCGTCATTCAATGCAATAAAAGAAAGTGAATCTAAAAAAATATTAACAGTATGTTTGAATGCCCTTCCAAAAACAATGATACAAAAGCCTACTAATCCTAATAACTACAACATTTATTACAACACAAAGGCAGTTACATGGGTTGCAGTGGTGGATGAATTTAGCTCAGCGTAATGTTTATCTTATGCTTACGCATCGGGAACCACCGCGCAATCCCGTCTGCGAGACGTTTCAAGTGCTTGTGTTCAATTTGACGGACAGTATTGCGAACATTGCCAGGGATTTTCTTAGCTATTTTCCTTGTATATATGCAAAAATGTTTCGTGAATTCGTGGTAGTTAGGTTATGATTGATATTTATCGGATTTTTTAATTTTGCTGGGCTGTTCTATGAGTGTCATGTTTTTGTAAGGTTTAAAGTACAGTAATACCCCGGACTTACGCGATAGGTGGGACCGAGCGCTATCCGCGTAAGTCGAATTCGCGTAAGTCGGGGTACAATTTTGCATATACCTATAAACTCATACAAAGTATGTTTAATTGGGACCGGAGACTATAATTTAGGAAATATAAAACAATAATTTAGGAAATAAATTTTAATTTAATTCTAGATAATATGACAAACTATATTAATAAAATGTATAAACACAATCTGAAGTTATTTTGATGTAGAAGGTTTAAAAACGTTAAAATAGACGAGAAAATTAAATCGCGTAACTCCGAATTCGCGTAAGTCGAGGTAGCGTAAGTCGGGGTATTACTGTACGACATTTGATGTATAGAGAAAGGTTAAAAATTATAGCTAGATTAGAATCGAATCTATTGGCGCAATTCGCAAGAAGAGTGCTTGCGATAATTCAGCCAATTCCCCCACAGCTCTATTTACCCCACATTCAAAAATAATTCCATTGATCAATACTTATTACTACTCTCGGTGTTTTAAGACCTAAATATCAGGTATATTTCGAATGTAGTAAAACTACGAAATAAGACCAGGTATTTTTTTTTTTTTTGTTATTTGGACTGCCTATGTATCTGAAAGGTGTATTCATGATTCTATAGGGAGTGACACTAGACGCATCGACTAGATGTATTCTTAAGCCAATCTAGGCAGTAAATTGGGTTTTCTAATAATATCTATAATGTAATGAGCGGAAAATTGCAAGTGGGTGCAATTTGCCGAAGTGCCGAATGAGCCAATAAAATCTTTACACCCGTGAAGTTTTACGCCGCGGTTTTATTTCCGTCGTATGCTACAGTAAAACATAAAAAATAATTGCTAAGGTAATCAATTTGTTTATAACATTAAAACATACTTTTCATAAAACAAAAAAGAAATGTAACGAATTCGTCACAAAGGAAAATTAAAAAGAAAACAATAAATAAAAGTATCTCAAGTATTATTGTGTTATTATCTATCATTCTTTTTTGAAAAATTGGGAAGAGCCTTTTCGGTGTAACTATTTGAATCCATTACTGGTGGTAGGTCTCTCATATGTGAGAGGCCATCTGGGTAGGTACCACCGCAATGTCTATTTCTCCCGTGAAACAACACTGCTTAAATGCGCTGTTGTGTTTCGGATTGAAGGACATTGTAGCCAGAGCAACTACTGGACATATTGAGACTTAACATCTTATGTCTCAGGATGGCGAGCGCAGTGGAATGTTGCTACTGTTTATGAGCCGTCGTATCGCTTACCATCAGGCGAACGGCATGCTCGTCTCGCCATTCACTGCAATAAAAAAAAAAAAAAAAATTCCAAGTGGTTGAACTAACTCGTAGTTCAATTCGTAGAATCGATTTTTATGATGCGACGGCATCAAAGGTAAATTGCGTCGTTAATCTTGTGTCTAAATTTGCAGCTGAAACTATCAGATCTAAGACTAGGTATGCTTTAATTAATGCCGCAATAGGTGTGCTTTTGGTGTAAGCTTTCCAATTCAACATGGCTCCTTACAAAATGATTCATAAATAAATGGATATTTGAAGTCATAGTTACTCCATCTCACGCATGCACCGAAAGGTGACCGGCGTGAACTTCAAGTAGCTGGCTAGAATGTGCGCAGAGCAAAAATATAGTATGTAGGACTCTCGTCTCACGGCCAAAACCCATGTTAGGTCGCTGAGCCAACGAAATTAGTTAGAATTAGGTACATCATGAAAGGATAATATTCAGTATTACAAGATATAATAATATCAAGAGGATCAGCTGTAACAATCTTACTCGTGCTGAACAACAAAACCTCTACATTGTATTATGAATCCGCATAATATTCACGAACTCATGAACCCTTCGTCAGTGCATCTGTTGCCAAAGCCACGAGATATCCAGGTCGGCAATAAAGCGGTCGCCACAATACTCACATTTGGCATTTCATTTCTTCCTGTTATGACATGGTGGGTTCTCTCCAGTTTTACTCAAAACAATGTTTATTTTATGTTAATAAAATATAATTTGTTATTTATTTTATTCGCAGCGTTGTGATGGAGTGAGAGTGTGACTTTATTTAATGTTTCTGTACGTAATAACTTCGACTTTATTTACAAATGGAACAACGGTTGTAAATTGTAATAAATTATGTATTTATGTACTAATTATACAATAGAATTACTCTATTTAAATGTTCTCTGCGACGTTTGAGGAGGAATGGGGTCCACCGCACTGAATCTTTCCTGGTGCAGCATGTATCTCTCGCAATCCAACGAGGCAATGTTGGTCTATGGACGGAGGACACTGCGGTCTCTTAAATAAATTTTAAGATCTTATACATTTCGAAGCGGTGTGTATTGTAGTTTATACTAGTGTTATGTCAATTCATCTAATAAACACAAACATTTATGTATAGTGGGTAAGTGTATCAAGATACAAGTCGTCCGTCGTTGCTATTGAAATATGGTACTATCAACTTCCAAATAATTATTGATTAGTGCTTCAACGGTTGCCCCGGTCCATTCATGTAGATAGTCAAAGATAGCTTACTATCATTGTACGTACTTTGAACTACTGTCACTGAGAATATTTGCACATAATAATGTGATAATTAGCAGTAAATTACTCTTAATTTTGGCAAAGACCCATCGACGACATTGTCACTCGCTAACACGGGATACGCGATCTCAATAAATCATAACATACGTTAATTAAACATTGACGTGCGACAACAAATAAACTATAATTTGTCATAACCTATATTTATTGTAATTGATGATAATGAAGCGGGTACCAGACACTAAAATACACTCCTAATAATAAATAAGAAATAATTTGTCTCATTACAATCATCGTTGCCAAGTTTGTCGACATGTGATGTCTTGGATTATTGTTTACTAACTATTGTACTGGGTTTGTCTGCTTTACCAGCCTGATGACGTTGCGTTGCATTTGACTATTAATGGTAAAGCCGAAGTGCCACACACTAAATTCATGATTAGAACTAAATGAACAATTTAAACAAAAGCAATAATGACGTCTTTCTATTAAAAACATATTTTCAGTAAGATTACAAAGAAGCACGAAGTCAAAAGATACTTGATTCTTTTTTGGTAGCTCAATAAGATACGTTTAAATGAACACATTTCTTCCATACGACGCTGTGTTTTGTTCACTATGGAATATTACCTCTGGAACCGTGATTATTTGGTAATAGAGGCGATCACTTAACGCCAAGTAATCTGTTTAGGCTTTCTCTATACAACAGCATAATTTGCGGATGAGTTTAAAAGTATTTTCGTTTCATCCAAATAAGACACGCTTAAAGCAAAACCTTACTCTTGGTTTCCTGTGGCAACAAACATAAACACAATCATACCAATGACGCCAATATAAGATCGTTACCGGATTCAGGAATCCAAAAACACATCGTAAACAACCGCTCCAGGTGTGCCGTTTGCCAATACAACATCTGACGTGTTGTCCGAAATATTCTCCAAATGGATCTACAAATGACGTGTCCAATGTATCATAAAGTCACCAATTACTCTCATGCTTGTCTCGTTATCACAAACCTTGGCTAAAACACCGCAGTTTCCTCTCCTTACATATAAATTCATATCTGTCTGCTCTGGCAGTTTGCAATTGTTCTTCTAAATAAAGTAATTTCATAAGTGTATGTCAGTTTTCATACCAATTTAACTTCGGTTGGCAGAACTAATATTGTGAATGAAATACATATTACCGAATCATTTGTGCCCGATGTTACAACATTAAAATTTGTGAGTAATATTATCACAGTTGTATATTGTGAATATGTCGCGCAAAATTAAATTTGGTAAATGTATATTTAGAACACTATAGTTGATTTATTTCCAATTTTAGCTGCAAAGTTAATCATTATTGAAGTAGTTTTTTCCCAGGCATTATCCATCATAATCATGATGTCTCTCTTGTGAAAAATATCAAATCAATTTTCTGAAGTATATTAAATACTTCCTAATTTAATTAATTTAAATTATTATTTGCAAAACGTGACGTCACTGTACGTATGGTGAATAGTTATGTGTGTGTGATTAGATAATCACGTCCAAGATGAATTCCGTCCAAATAACGCATGCGTTAGCCTCAGGTTTTGAATTCAGTGGATGTTTATGATTTACCCCGAAGTGTGCTTTTTCTTGATAAATCGAATCTCATTAGCACAAAATCGGCAAGCTCATTAGCCCAAAGAATTGGTCAGAGAGCGATTTCATTTAATTTTCTTTACTACATGCCAACATCAATCATTGTATTAGATGTATCATATTTACCTGCGATTTTAGTATTGCCCTTGCTGAGCTGTCCTTGCGAGTCTAGTAATATTCTAATTCATTCACACTGCCACTCGCCCACTCCTCTACCTCTTGGCTATCATTCGGATGCCCTCTCACTGACTCATCTACGCGAAACGTTCACCTAATTTATTATAATGTTTATCATTCCGCCGTGCCACTCACCGTCACCGTGCGGTGCAAAGCGTTTTGCTGCTCTGATGATGGAAATATTCACTATGATTTTGTTGGCCTTTTTGTGTTGCGTCTGGCGCCAATTTATACTGGATTTTTGTGTAAATTATTCGAGGTCATTTTTATTTTCAGCCTATGTTTAATAAAATTATTTTTACTGGTGACAAATATTACCAAAATATAAAATTGTAACAATGAAGTAGTCCACCTTCATTGTTACAATTTATTATTTACTTATTTCGTGTCGTTTGGATGTTTCGCTCGAAACAAATTTCTTAAAGCCATATTTACTATCTACCGAAACTGATTTAAGAAACCTTCCGAAGGCATTTATATTTATTGCGATGCAGCTTACAAGTATTCTTATGCTTTAAACCAGGTATTGAAAGCAAATTTGCCCCTTTGCTGCTTGATTTCGCTAAGCATTAGTTCAGTATAGGATAGTACTCAATTTTCAAAAAGTATTTTGACTCACCAGAATTTTAAAAGGTTTCTTAAGTACCAAAAGGTTTAAGTTCAGTAAGGTCGAAAATTACGATGATCAGAGCAAAATGTGCAAATCTAAATTTATCGCCTTAAAGCGGTCTGCGTGTAGAGACAGTACTTCTTTGCATAGTATGCATAGACTATATTGAAACCCAGGGGTTTGGTGGTATATTTTAAACACATTATCATTCGAAAAATTTCAACTAATTATAATTTCCTTCTGATCATTTCATTCTCACTCTTACCCCCTTCGCACACGGAGCTACTCAAACATGATGGAACTAATCAGCAACTTCAAATTACAAATCAGTTAGAAACTGTACTTCGCACACGACGCTACTCAAATTGCAAGGTTTCAGTCACTCCCTTTATTTATATTTACAAAAACACGGGGTATCTAGATGTAAACATTATGGAATTTTCGAAGGCTTAAGGCTCACACCTATTTATATATGAAAGAATATGAACTGCAGAATTTCATTTGCAGCACAATCGCTGTGTGAAACAGTTAAAAAAATTATAGAAGTCTAAAATGTCCAAGGAAAGCTATTTAGATTTGGTATAGTTATATCTCCTGTAGTAATTAATACAAATTGAATACTTAAGTCTCGATCTTCATTTTTCCCAACAAAACACTCGGTAAACTCGGATATCCAGTAGCGCGGTGACCAGCACGACGCATCACACGAAATTAGTTGTCAACGCGTTACCAACGTGTTGGTGGATAATCGCGTTGTGTGCGAACCTCATAATATTATGATAATGTATGGGCGGTGACGCTCAAGTTACCCGTTACTTATTAGAGTTAGTAACCAATTCTTTTTGAGTAGCTCCGTGTGCGACGGGCCTTAATTTCAAATATCACGGTCGTAACTGTTATATAATTAAAAATAATATTTTCTGTAGAGCGGTGGTCCGCGAGCTGGTAGAGACCGAGGAGGAGTTCGGGCGGGACATGCAGCAGGTGGTGTCCAGATACATGAGGCCTATCGACAAGGCGACCACGCCCAAGCCCGTGTTCGACAACCGGGAGCTGCTGTTCTCCAACTTCAGGCAGATTTGCGAGTTCCATAACACGTAAGTTAAAATATTGGTGCGTTTGTACCACATACAGCTAAACGCTGTTCAAAGACCTATTTTCTAGATTGTCATAGGTATTTTCGTTTTAGCCGTTTTTATGAAGTATTTACATGCTAATTTAATAAAGAGGCGATGAATGAACATTTCTTGAGTGAAGACCATGTTCTAGTCGGATATCCACTTATTTTACAATGTAGGTAGCTTTCGATAAGTCGCTGTGAAAATCACTTGGGGTGGATAGACGACCTGACATTGAAGATGGTCGATAGAAATATTGACGTAGGCTCTAGAGGCGTATCTTTAATATTCGACATTCCTTCATTTACCTTATTAGAAATAGAGTAATCTTGGTTAGGTGATCCAGGTGCAAATCTTTTATACAAAAGTCTTTAGCAAATCTCGCATACTAATCTAATATTCTAGTTGATTATGTTCAACAAACATGCTATAAATCTTACTCTGCTTCAAAAGCATTCTCAATACTAACAATAAGGATAACGATCAAACCAAAAATCCCTAAACATCCCCACTTCCAGGGTGCTCCTGGAAGGTATAAAGTACTACGCGGGCGAGCCGAAGATGCTGGGCCGCGCGCTGCTGCGCATGGAGCGCGAGTTCGACAAGCACGTCGCCTACTGCCGCGACGAGCCGCGCGCGCAACACCTGCTCGCTACCAATCCTGTCGTGCAGAAGTACTTTCAGGTACGATTTTTCAGAATCGAATTTCATCAAGGGAAAATAATAAAAATATGTACCACTTAAAAAGAATGCTGGAAGGAAAGACGGCATCGAAATTCCAATAAACGTAATTTTTTTCCATGAATTTCAAATTAAAATGTAATATGAAGATTCATTTTGATATATTAAAAGATTAGATTAAAGTATATTTGAAACAAACAACCAGAGCGTTATTGTGTTATTTGTATTCTCAGTGACAAGTTTCAATGATTTCAAGAAAAAAATACTAGCGACATCTCCATTTCATATCCAGTATTAAAATACGCGGTGAAAGTGTACGCGAATATAAATTTGAATAAGCGCCATCTCTGTTTCTTTCTTAGAACTTACACAAAATACTACAAAAAGTTTAAGGAAAAACTAAGAGATGGCATTATAGGTCTTCATTTTATACGTTACGTTCAAAAATATTTAATTACAAATAGCTTTTAGTACTTATTTATTTATTGTGACTCAAGATTGTTTCACGCCTTGTATTCAAAGGGTTATTTTCAATCATATCCAGTCTCCCTATTAAATAAATGTATCGGAATACGTTAGTTGTGAACACAAAGCTTCACGATGTTTCGGGCGCCGCGACTCGTCCGGGCACTTGGCCAGAATCTATAATAGTTTGCGTGCCACACAGTGCCGTATGATCGCTGTCAATTCGCCCCGTCATATCGGGGGCAATCGCCTGAATATTCGAGCATAAACATTTTATTCGAGATATTGAATTTGGCTCGGGGATTAGGGAATATTTTGATAAATAGCGCATGTGATGGGGACGTGTAAATTGTTTGGTGTTTGTTTAATTTATTAATAAAACGGGCTCTCTTAGTCAGCCCCTGTCGTAAATAAACGTAATGCTTTCTTCTCACCTGGTGATAATTGGGATCCTAAAAGCGGATGCTCTATTTCGATATAAAATAAACAATGTAGTCTTTGAGTGTGCAAAAGATTCCCACTACATCTCAGTGGGTTATTTTCATGGTCTGTAAAGCTTAACAGCTGTTTTCGATGTATTTGCTGTGTCGATTTGAACATATGCTTAGGTTTATATCCGGATTTGTTGTACTGATTCTGGAAGCATAGGCATTTAAATATAGAATTTAGCAAGCCACTGCAGGCATTTACTTCAAATCTAATAAAACAGAAGGATTAGACTTACACTCATTTGCATCATCGCTAGATTACCTTTTAATATGTAAATTTTCCGACATGTCTGGGATACCCTGTTCTTTCAGTAACAACCGCAGAGTAACATGGGAAATATTGCTACGCAAAGTGCTTACTTAATGCCAACAGAAAATAAAGCACATCACTGCATCAAGGTGGCAAGCATGAAGCATTTCTAATGGAGTGGAGTTGAGTTGACAGCCTTCATGGCGCAGTTGGTTAGACTCCGGCTGTAAAACAGAGGCCGCAGGTTAGATCCCCACACCGAGAATTTTTTTGTTAGACCCGCAAATATTTGTGTCGGGTCTGTCACGTATCGGGTTACTTAATTTATCTTAATGTGGGGTCAGGACTAAGTATGTGACGGTTGAGTGCATTTATTTTAGTTTAAAAGTGCAGAGCCACGCTGCAGTCACTGATTACAGTATTGGACTAGTGGTAACGTTCTCAGATAATCGCTATGACGTAACTGTTTTGATGTGTCATTGTATCAGTACCCCTCCTTAGTTATGTAAAGCAAGTCCCCTTTTTGGTTTCTGCGGGGAAAACGAAAGGTGTACGTCAAGATCCCCGCCCTTCCAGCCCAAGTCAATTCACCTCTCTGAGTATTTCACTTTCTGCATGATCTTATTCCATATTTACGTAATGTGGCATTCAATCCATATTGCACAATGATTTGGCTTCAGTTTAAAAATGAAGTATCTTCCTGGCATTAAACTTAGGTACAATGAACTCATGATTAAGAAAACGAAATACATACTCTATGTTCGAATTCTACGCTTCAACTATGTAAATCTGGTACCCATTCAAATGTGCTGTTATATCTTTCGTATAATCTCGACTGTCTTTTTACTTTTACGTAAACAACGAACAAAGTGATTCGTCTCAGAATTGTTTTAGTGTATCCTTCCAAGTATTTCAGTTTTTCATCTCTTATGAAATACTATCAATTACCTTACGCAGCCTTGGGCACATAAATATGTTTATATAACATACTGTGGCTATATCATTTAACATATGTACCCAGTTTGAGTCACATTTGACTCTATTTACTCAGTATCAGTGGAGGAATGCCAACTGTAATGCCCGATTTTTGCACATGCATCGTTCGCTTTGACTCCTCAAGAATGCCAAATGGGCAAAGGCAAAAATAAATGAGATTTTAAACGTGATCGACACCAGTAAATCTTTGTTCATAACTGGGTTGTAGCATCGTTTATGCTAGTCGCCAGCGATGCCAGTATTTTCTCGATAAACTGTTTTATTTAACATTTTGCTTGATGCAGCCAAAAATAAATTAGCTTGTTGATAAACATGTGTTACAGTTAGCTCAGGAGTTGATAAGATGAAGTAGCATTAGGCTTAAAGCAATCTGTTCCCGAACAACCAATAACTTTTGAATAAGACGTAGACAACTTAAGCGTGGCCAATAACAAATTGTCTGACCACTGCGAAGCTTTGACTCGTTAAACAAAAAAATGTAACACTCCTGTCGCTGCAAGGATATTTTTGATGGACCGATTCAGAAAATTCCAATTTAGGTACGTATTATTTACTTGTTATTTTCTATGCTGTATTTTTTTTCCTTTATAAACTCTATTAGTTGTTGTCTTGTTGTAATTTACTTTCAAGATCATCACACTGACTGCACTGAGCTTTTTTTTTTTTTATACTGGCCCCGCATTGTGGCGGCATTGCACCTGAGGGTAAGTGCCGCCCAGGCAGAGTATCCATTGGCATCGGACGGCGGTCCCATGCCAATGGAAACAATTATGCCGGCCTACTAAGGTGCCTCTTCACGCTACGGCGGAAGGACCCAGGATTGTAGGAAGCAGGGAACACGTGAGACGGCAAACAATTCCACAGCCTGACGGTCCGGCACAGAAACGAATTTGAGAACCGATTGGTTCGCGCCGGGATGGTGTGGACCGTCAAGCTATGGCTTCGCAAGCCAGCACGCGTGGTTCTGGTTAGGAATGGAGAGGAGAGAAGCAAGTTGAACAATTTCTCAGAGCACTCACCGTGATACAGGCGGTAGAACACGCTTAGAGAGGCGACATCTCTCCGGAGTTGTAGCGACTCCAAGTTGCTCGTAACGTCTGCATCATTCACAATGCGGATGGCCCGCCGCTGCAATCCATCCAAAGCATCGAGCAGGTACTGGGCGGATCCATCCCAAAGGTGCGAGCAGTACTCCATACCCAGCCGGACCTGCGCTTTATATAAGTGGCAAAGCTGACCGGGTGTGAAAAACCGACGCACCCTGTTCAGGACTCCAACCCTGTGTGATGTGGCAGATATTACGCCCTCGATGTGATTCCTTGGATTGAGATCACAGCGGATATCCACACCAAGGATACACAGGTCATTCCGCACTGAGAGGGGAATACCCTGAAGAATGGGGAGGGGAGAGAACGGGGATTTTTTGCACGTGAATGCACACACCTGGGTTTTCTTGGCATTGAACTCAACCATATTCCTGGAACCCCATGTAGAAATGAGATCCAAGGTCCGGTTGAGCTCAATGACAAGATCTTCACGTCCCTTCACAGTTTCGACACGGCAACCTGGAGGCCCGCAGTGGTATCGCCCATGAACCGTGCTGTCATCTGCATAGCAATGAATGTTGCCAAGCGACAACATGTCATTGATATGCAGAATAAACAAGGTGGGCGACAGCACCGAGCCCTGAGGAACTCCGGCATTTACCGACATGAGCGCCGAAGCGTGTCCGTCTACGACTACACGTATTCTACGCCCATGCAGAAAACCGGAAATCCACGAACACAGATTGCCGGGTAGACCGTATGCCGAAAGCTTGGACAGAAGACCACGGTGCCAGACCCTATCAAACGCCTTGGCAATGTCGAGGCTCACAGCAAGAGCCTCGCCACGCCGGTCTATCGCCTCACCCCAGCGATGCAGGACAAACGCTAGAAGATCACCCGTCGATCGATTATGGCGGAATCCGTATTGTCGGTCACTGATCAACGAGTGATCCTCCAGGTAGCGGACCAATTGAGCTTATACATAAATAAGCACCTACCTTCGACTGGTGATAGGTCTCTCATATGTGAGTAGCCGCCTGAGTAGGTATCTCCGCAATGTTTTTTTCTCCAGCGAAACAGTAGTTTGAAACACCTTGTTAAGTTACCATCTGATATGTCAGGTTGGCGAGTGCAGTGAAATTCCAAACATTACTTTGTAATTCGTGGTGTTGTTTGGTTTAGCTGCTATCCACCACTCTCACTACTTTGTATCACTAACCATCAGGTGAAAAGCACACTCGTCCCGCCATTCATTGCATAATTAAATTGCAAAAAAAACATAAAAATATAATCTACACAACTGTCTAGATGGAGAAATCATCCACTGTCCACAAAGCCAATATGGGCCAAATTTGAATGCTGGTCTCTCCATTAACTATTCATGCATACTATAAGGAATCAGGGTTATAGAAAGGAGAAAACACGTAACCAACTATCTGTTCCACATCTTTCTAAATGCA
The DNA here is from genome assembly GCA_023078785.2 of Hyles euphorbiae. NCBI lineage: Eukaryota > Metazoa > Arthropoda > Insecta > Lepidoptera > Sphingidae > Hyles > Hyles euphorbiae. Next base: position 19,995,371 of record CM041033.1, read on the forward strand.
CTGTAAATACAAAATCATTCATTTCAGAACAAGCATTCAAATAGTTCATTTGGACGACCTGGCTAAGGTTGCAGGAAGTCGCTGGATGTAGGTCGCTTTCAACAGGTCGTTGTGAAGATCCTTGGTAAGGCCAGCAGTGGACTTCCTGTGGCTGAGACGATAATAATGATTATGATGATTCAAATAGTTGATGATTGAAATAAAATCTATTTTTAACGATCATATAAAAAACACTAATAAATAACTTCAACTTTTCACGTTAATCAGTGGGTTTGAAATTTTTAATGCTTTTACCAGCCTATTTTAGTTAACAATCTCCTAAACTTTTTAATTAAAACAGATAATTTAAAACATAACAGCTACGTACAAAATTCGTATCTTACTTTTTCCTATACTTTCGAGGAGTAGAAACGATGTGGTGCAGAAGTTATTGGCTAATGATTTTACAGTCCAATTTTTACCTGGATTATACTTTCAGGATAATGATTTAGTGTTGTAAAACAAGACAATAAATAGTTTAAATAAGGCTTCACAAATTAATGTAATAGTTTACGTAGAACGCAATTACCTATTTTTCATTTTCTCTATGGTCTGTCGCGTCTTCGACTTGTGCATCGGATTGGCGTAGTGCAGGAACATTTACCTACGCGCCTCTGAATCGCCATCATTGACTCAATTCCAGAAATAAGCTTACGATAATACACCAGGAGAGCGCCTACACATCTTGCTTCCTGACGCTATTAAAACTAATTCGTCATATTTTGGAATTTTCATTAGCTCTTTAAATAAATTAGTTGCTGATTTCGATACCACATTCCATTCAGACCGGAAATTTGGTAAAAGTCAGAAATAACCCCTGGATCTGATTAAACAACTATAATACCAAGATAAATTTCTTAAAACTACGATTATGCCTTACGATGGTAAACTCAATTCTGAACTGTTCTAATTAATCTAGTAGCCACAAAGATCAAATTGAATTATTTTATTTATTAAATACATCAAAACACTATTTCACCATAAACACGTGTGTATTTTTGTAATATAAGAATTCAGGCTACTGAAATCACAGCTTGCTTTTAAAACGAATGACACGTTTATTTTAATTTCAGAAATATTTAATACGAGTAAATCAGCGATATAACTGATGTTTTCACATAATAAATATTAGCCATCAAGGGCTCAGTTGGCAACACTTGTACATTAAAACAACAATTTGGGTTGAATGCTTAAAATTGTCTTCTTAATTATTATCATCTGACTACAGGCTTATGCAAGTACAGTTACTTTCTAGAAAAAAAAGTGTTGGAAATAATATGATTCCTTTACCAAAACATACCCGCCATTACGATAGTTTTGTGTTTTGTATCCATGATTTCAATAAAACGTGACCAAATTTATATCCATCTGTAAAACGAGTCTACAACTTTCAGAAACCAATTAATTATTATATCTGAATTTGTATCAGCCCTTATTTGTCCCACTGCCTGTGGGCACTGTGAGCCTCCTTTACAATTCAGAGTGGTTAGGCCAAATAGTCCATCACGTTGGCTTAGTACGACTAGTAGTTGATGGCAGATTTTACATACCATATAAATTCTTATAAATCCCTGTGGTATGCAAATTTCCTTTACTTTGCGTAGTCCCTATCAGCATCAACGTGGGTCACAATTTCTAATACACTCAACTCTACGCCTTTCATAGAAGTATGGGTCTAAAAACATGCTGCTACCATATTATCTAATGAACACTGCCTGTGTACACTTAAAAACTGATCGGTTAAGTTTGTGTTGGTCTTTAAAAATTGATGGGGATGGACATGAGCGAGATATGTTGGATTGCTGAGCGATTAAATTAATTTACCAACTTATTGACAAGTGAAGGCAAAACCAATCCTTTTCGAACTATTTGATTTTTTCTGAAATATTGATATCACTGCATTTATATTGTGGCTTTACAAAAGCGCTTCTGTTCAAAAAGTTCTTCTTTAATAATGAGTATATTGACTCCTAGCAAAAGTTGTTCTTAGTTTAGACAAATTAATCCTATTGTGAATTATTACATTCTGCCTCTTTTTAATTGTAATAAAATCATTGATTGTGTTTGCTTTTGTAAATTAATAATTTTAGACTGAATTGGTTGATTTTTTGTAACTTTACAGCCAGATTTTCTAAACCATACCTTGGGTTCTTCTTTTCCTAATTAGTTTTATTTTTGGTTATGACCAATACCGTTATGTAGTCTGTCATCAATTAACTAAACCGTAACTCTTCTCGTTTTCTTCCAAGCTATAAATTTCGTAGTTACCACTCAGTAGAACTACTTGTGTTGTCACTGTCTTTTTTTATATAGCCTAGAGAACATCAGAGTTTAAATCTGAATTCAAACATATGATTAATTTTGTCAGTGCAAATTTCGACGACATTGAATATTTAAGATTATTATTATTATTATTATTTAAAGCTTTATTGTACACCAGTAAATAAAAGGAAATAACATTAACACAATTTAACAAGCAAGAAAAGAGTACAATGGCGGTCTTATCGCTCGAGGCGATCTCTTCCAGACAACCAACAGATTCTCCATTGGATTTGATTCGGGCTGGTGCTGTTACATCTTTTAAACGAAGCGTAAGCGTATGGACACCCAACTAGACCAAATCCAAGATGATGCCTGCTGATCGAGAACATCCCCAAGGATAGGAAGTTTTGTTTTTTGACCTTGTCTAGCTGACCCTGGGCAGTTCCGATAGACAAGCACGTCACAGAAGAAATGTATCCATTAAAAATTGTTCGGCAACGTTCTAAGTATAGCATGAGTTGAGCGATGCGAGGAGATGGGCAGTCGCTTCTCAGCCGCGGTCGCGACAGGCAAGCTCCAGCATCGACCTCCGACCACTCGCAGTGAAGTGAAGTGATTGTGTTTCTTTGTGATATCGTGACATCAGGTACGAGCCACGACCAACAGCCTATGTAAAATTAGCAACGGCGCGCCTTGGGTGTGTGCTTCCCAGGCCAATTTCAATGTTACTGGTGTTATATTACGTACATCGTCTGGTTTATTTCTGTTTTTGCGTGGGTGCTGGTACGGAGTTTTTCGTTCACTGCGCGCTCGGCGGCGGCGCGGGACGCCCTGCTCAGCTCATGGATGACCTTGACCTATATACCGTTATTTTTATGTAGAAATTTGACGATCACTGTATGCATGACGTTTATCGTAAAAATAGCATATTAAAAGATATAAGTTTCGTCATTATGTATAATGTACTCAGGAGCAAAATGCGTGTTACTTGTCATATACTCAGTTTTAGTGTTTTGCACGTGAAATATTATAAAAAAATCTGTTTTGTTAGTATGTATAATATTTGTCCGTAAATATGGCGGACCTAGGTTAAAATCTTAATGTAATGATGATCTTTTCATACGTTGAATTCTCGTTGCAAATAGTCTCTAAACAATTTGATCGTCAACCAAAACTAGCTATAATAACTATAACCTCGTACCTACATCTGTACTATTCATAGTACGTAAGAAAACAAAAATTCTGCCGCTTTACTTTTGAAAGAAAATACTAATTTTACTTAACAGTGACATCGATTGGATATTTGGGTATATGAAAACAAATTGAAAAGACACTTCACATTAGTAATTTTATTTAAAAATACCGTCGGGGTGTGTAAACGTAGCCGTGCGTTCACACATGTGTAAGGTAAGCCGTTAAAATTTTATCAAACTCTTAATAATTTCTATATTTTTAGTTATTTGTGACTAATTAATACCTTGTGAGGTAGATATACAGTGTTATTTTTGCGTAAAAATAAATAATGTTCGAGTAACTTCGCATTGTTTATCTATGTCCTATACAAAGAACAAATGTAGGTAGTTATAGTTTGATACTTTCATTACTAATGTACTTTATGTAGTACATTGGAAGATATTTTCAATTATTTTTATATTTTCCAGTTATAACAGATGATAGCAAAGTTGAAACGTTAAATGATTCTGAATTAGACTGTTTGGGGGATTACTGCCACGATGATTTAGAGTTTCTGCCTCCAGAATTGACCCAAAAAGCGAGTTACCACGAGACTAGTGATTCCAGTAGTTCAGACGAAGATTATTTATTTATTATTATCTACCTGCTTCTTTAGCGCTGTTTGACAGTTCTACATTGCGATCTCGTTTGAGAGCACGGAACAGAAGAAGACGAGGACGTGGACTTGGTCGTATACGTGGCTCAAATATTGGCAAAGAATGCAATCCACCCAACCGTCATCTTTATCTATTCGACTGAGTGCGATCAGAAATCACAAAACATATGATTGCATGCAAGACTCATGGACAAAATATACCTTAGAACCCAAAATCAATGATTTTATGCTTACGTATGTAAGCATAAAATGATAATTTCGTTATGTATATAAAGAAACTCAATATTGGGAGTGGAATAAGTTCTAGGATCAATATATCAGCGAAGAGACTTTGGTATTTTTAGTTGACTGTTCGAATAGAAGATATATTTTAGACACAGGCAGATCAATGGGTCTAACTTTGAGACAACTAAATAATATATTATACATATTAAGTATTACAATGTCCGCATTAAATTGATATGTACTGGTCTTAAAAATGGAAGGTTCCTATTATTGCTATGGCTATAATGAGAACCAGATTTTATTTTATAAGATCGCGCCTAAAGGGTGTTTATAATAGTGAAGTAAATACAGAACAAAAAAGACAAAAAAGGATTACGTAACAACGGTTTGATAGAGTTCAGCACAGTTTTTTTTTTTAAAAATAGTGTTATTTACCTTTTTTTACGCAAAATCGAAATTTTTATTCCCATTTTTAGTATATAAATTTTATTTATATTTGTTAAATCTCTATTTATGTTCTTAATTTACGACTTATTAGTGAATAATGTTGACTACAAATTATTTTCTGTTTGTTTTTGGAGAATTGTGCTTAATTTTGTTCTACAACACGTTGAATTACTTTAATTTTAAATATTTTCGATTAAAATACCATAATATATAAGATTGTTGCTTTTTTAGATTATAATCCTATTCTTATTACAATTTTTCTTCCAATTCTTTTTTATGTCCTATGTTAATGACATAGTAGTATCGTCACTTTGTCCTTTATAAAGGACATAGTGAAAAACTATTTTCCGAACGGTGAGATTTTTTTTGTTATTTTTCTGATCCATTTTAAACGGTTAGGAATACAATGATAAAGTTTCATAAACATACTAAACAAAAAGTACCTCTGGTAGGCAGGAGGATAAAATAAATTTCGTAATCCACATCAAGATATTTACAGATGCTATCGAAACTAAAAAGTCCCAAACACCAGTTAGAAATTCACAACAGTTAATGTTAGATACTGGCAATAACAACATCAGATTCATGTTTATTAAAACGAGCCGAGCTTTCGAATGTAACACATGCCAGAAATTAGCTAGAGCATGTTCACACAGCCCTCATATATCTTCTATTAGCTTCAGCATACAATTATTGAGGCGGGAACACATTCTACCGGTTTATGTGTTAGTGACGCCTCCCTAAGCCTTTGCCAACTGTTTTGTTTGTTATTGCATCTAAACACACAATTTTGTTCTATGAGGTACATATGAACTTTTAATTCGGTGTTCAAATAAAAGATGGCGCTTTAAATCGGTGGAATCTTTGCATCATCGTTTGAAAATACGAAATGATCAAACAGAGAAAACACTGCCATTGGTTTACGCTGAATAACAAGTACAATTGGAAATAATGACACATCAGTTTGTAGAAAATAAACACGTTTTATACAAGATACTAGGATTTACAAGATACTAGAGGATTAACCGGGCATTCCTTAAGGGTACGTACCGGTTTAACCGAATTCGTTTTTTCCACCACTCTGCTGCCCTACACTCTACTCCACTAATATGTACACTCACTAACCCTAAATCGCAAAAAGTCTGACCTCATGTACTTTTTATCACCTTTCACTTCCAATAATGGAAGTTTTCTTCTTCAGGTCCCAAGTTACCCTTCATTACGAGCTAACCATTCGTTCGCTAAAGCTCCGTTTACTCAAAATGCAATATAAACTGAAAAAGTGACATAGATATAGGCAGTTGCTTGCGCATTTGATATATATAATAATAAAGAAACATTGGGTACCAAGGACCTCATGGTCAATTGCTTTGTAATGTAACCAAAAATTTAAAATATAATCAATATAGAAGTGAACCTTGTACAGTTCTATTTCTTACCATTCAAATTATTGCTTTCTTTACAAGAATAGTAATTCGAAGAAATTCTTGATTTTTGAATAACTTCTGGAACCTCTGCCAAAACCAAATCAAATTATTTAAATACCTTAGGCCATAATTGGTGAGGCTTCTAAGTTGTATAAAAATAATATCGAATGAGATATTTCAAGTTGGTTTCAAGTTAGATAAACACATGTACTTTAGATGATTTAAGAAAGGCAAAAGAAAGTACAATTAAATAATAACATGTGTGAAGATTCTTTTCTCCTGACGTTTCTTTATAATTTAGTAGCAAAACCAGAAGAACTACTTGCTGAAGAACTACAGGCCCATCTCGCTCCTGAGCCATGTCTATAAGTTGTTTTCGAGGGTCATCACAAATCGTCTCGAACGCAGGTTTGATGACTTCCAGCCTCCCGAAGAAGCCGGTTTCCGAAAAGACTTTAGTACCATAGACCATATTCATACGCTACGGCAGGTTATACAAAAAACCGAGGAGTATAACTTGCCGCTTTGTTTAGCGTTTGTGGACTATGAGAAAGCCTTTGATTCGATCGAGACCTGGGCTGTGCTACAGTCTCTTCAGCGGTGCCATATAGACTATCGGTACATCGAAGTGTTGAGGTGTATATACAACAACGCCACCATGTCGGTCCGAGTACAAGATCAGAGCACGAAGGCTATTCCGCTACAGAGAGGCTTGAGACAGGGAGATGTCATATCTCCGAGACTGTTCACTGCCGCGCTGGAAAACGCCTTCAAGCTCTTGCAGTGGAAAGGATTCGGCATCAACATCAACGGCGAGTATATTACTCACCTTCGATTTGCCGACGATATTGTAGTCTTGGCAGAATCGCTGGAAGACCTTAGCACTATGCTCGAAGACCTTAATCGACAACTCCCAACAGGTGGGTCTTCAAATAAACATGGATAAAACGAAGATCATGTCGAATATCCATGTTAGGCAGGTCCAACTTCGAGAGAGAGGTCAATCGTCGAATCCAACTCGGTTGGGCAGCATTCGGGAAACTTCGCGACGTCTTCTCGTCCAAAATACCTCAGTGCCTAAAATCGAAACTCTTCGATAGTTGTGTGTTACCAGTGATGACATACGGCACCGAGACGTGGCCTCTCACTGTGAGCCTCATTAAAAGGCTCAAAGTCACTCAACGAGCCATGGAGCGGACTATGCTCGGTGTTTCCCTACGAGATCGAATCAGAAATGAGGAGATCCGTAGGAGAACCAAGGTTACCGACATAGCCCATAGGATTGGCAAGTTGAAGTGGCAGTGGGCCGGGCACATAGCTCGTAGAACCGATGGCCGTTGGGGCCGAAAGGTTCTTGAGTGGAGGCCACGTACAGGCAAGCAAAATGTCGGACGCCCGCCTACAAGGTGGACAGACGATCTGGCTATGGTTGCAGGAAGTCGCTGGATGCAGGCCGCTTCCAACAGGTCATTGTGGAGATCCTTGGGGGAGGCTTATGTTCAGCAGTGGACTTTCTGAGGCTGATATGATGATGATGATGATGAAAACCAGAAGATTTAATATCAAAAGAAATCGGGAATTAAAACTCAGTTTCGATCTGTTACTTTCTGGAAAACTGGATGTAATTCAAATGGAAGCTCAAGAAGCTCTCCTTTTGTATGCGTTATCGGTTATATCATTGACTAGCGGTCGGGTCCGGCTCCGCCCGGGTGCATACACGTTTTAAAATGGCGGTCAAAATGTTTAATTCTGACTATCAGTTTAGAATATCGACCAATCGGACCACGAAAAACGAACAAAATTTCCTCGTATTTGCTAGAAATATCACTACTCCTTTCCTCCTATAGGTCATAGCGTGATGATATATAACCTATAGCCTTCCTCGATAAATGGACTACCCAACACTGAAAGAATCAATCAAATCGGACCAGTAGTTCCAGAGATTAGCGCGTTCAAACAAACAAACAAACTCTGCAGCTTTATAATATTAATATAGATGTTTAACTTTCTATCGGAAGTATTGTCGGTAATTGAAAGGTCTTTGGATTGAGTTTATGAGTGGTCACGCAACTTAAACTGATTAAATGATGTTTGTTTTGAGAAAATTTACTAGTGCGTGATTGACGATTGTTATTATAAATTGGTATAAAAACCATAACATATCAAGTTATCAACGTTACCGGAAAATTGCTTTTTTGTTCTCTTTACTCTTATATTGATGTGATATATGCTTCTCTCTTCCACACTTGAATACCCGATTCAAGATATTTTGAATTAAACAAACAAACACATCCTCAGTTTCGTTTATAGCAGCACAGTAGCGCAAATCAGCGCAGCGCTAACTCATTGTGTCAAGGTGAAACTGAATTTATTTGCGGATGTTTTAACGACATTTCACGTGTTTTACGATGATATGCATTGATTTTACTGTTTTCGAATATTTATCTGCCATAGGAAGTTGTACTAAGGAAGGAACGGTTTATTTATTATTTGAAATTAAATTCAGAGAGAACTACGTAATTCGTGGTCTTGAGTGATACACGATCTAGGTTTGGTTCTATTTTATTGAAAAGTTTTAAATTAACGACGATAAATTGCAACAACATGTTCGATAAGGGCAATTATTTATTTGTAAAATAATATTATTGCCATAATTCGAATTTCATTTTGATCCCTTAAATGCTGTGGAATTCAGGTAGTGTGTTATGTTTTTACTAACGTGCGATAGAAATTTTTCTAAGACTGTAGAAGTCGTAGATTGTCTGTCTGCAAAGAGATCTCCAAAGTAAATGATCGTATTAAATTTTTTGTAATCAGTATATTATTGAAAAAAAAAATACGCTAAATCTCGTATTACCTTAATTTTCTTCCTCTACATTTGATTTTCCCAACGCAAAGCTTTAACTCTATAGACTGATCAAAGAACATTTTAATTTCGACTTCCGGTCCACGTGTATCTCTACTACTACACATAATAACAGATAAGAATTTGCGTAGTGATGATGTCTGAGAAAAAATGTTCGTTCGGCTTCGAGAAATACGCAACAGATACATACTTTAACTATTAACAGTTCTCGAAAGTAACTTAACCCAAAATAATATACCAAATTTGTCTTCTTCCTACCACCTTTATGCAGACGATTTACAAATTTACAGACAGGCTTCCTTGAAATCTTTAAATGACGCAATTGGTTCCATCAACTCAGACATGATGAAAATATCAGAATGGGGAAATCGCTTTGGCCTTAAACTGAACCCAACCAAAACACATTCATGATCGTCGGAAGTTCGTGCTTAATACCCAAAATAGATTGGTCGTTTCTGCGCCCAGTCATTTTTGATGGTGTCATAATACCCTATAGTGATTCTGTCAATAACCTGGGGGTAATCTTGGATCAGAGTTTGTCATGGGGTCCCCAACTTGCAGCTACGAGTCGTAAGCTGTTTGCATCAGCTGCAACTTTAAAGAGGCTTCGTAATTTCCTGCCCATGGCCACTAGAATTGCGCTCGCACAATCTCTTCTTCTGCCCGTGTTAGACTATGCCGACGTCTGCTATCTTGACTTTACCCAAGTTCAACTTGATAAACTTGAGCGGCTTCAAAATTTTTGCATACGATTTATATTTGATTTGTGCAAATATGATCACATTTATGAATATCGCTTTAAGCTCAAGTGGCTCCCTATTCGCCTTCGCCGGAATACTCATATTCTCTGTATGCTTTACAATGTTTTATCCAGCCCCAAATCTCCAATCTATCTAAAAGAATGTTTTCAATACCTCAATTGTTCTAACTCCCACACGTTGAGATCCTCTAGGTATCTGCAACTTAAAACTCCTTGCCATGACACTACTTTTTATGGTAGTTCTTTTACTGTTAATGCTGTTCGCCTTTGGAACGCTTTACCGTCAACAATCCGACAAGTGCCATCGCTTAATGTTTTTAAAGACAAAGTTAAAAAATTCTATCTTTCTACCCTATCGTGATAGTCAATGTTAATTTAATTGTAGTTTGGTTAAATTATATTATATTTTATTATTATTATTTTCTTTTTTTTCTTCTGTTCATTAAAATTTTATTGAATAGGATTAGATATATATATATAATATTTGTTATCCTTGTATTTATAATGTATATATATTCTTATCTCTTAGGTTTTCAAACTCCCCCACATTACATATAATCTTATTTATCGGATGATCCATCGTACGTTTGCTTGTCTGGAAGAGATCGCTAATAGCGATAAGACCGCCAGTTGTTACACTATTTCAAAAGATGTGAACTTTTTACTTATACCTATGTAATATGTGATGAACAATAAAGCGTTATCTATCTATCTATCTAACCCCGGCAGTATCCATTTTGCAGATATTCGCTTACTCCTTTGCAAAATATCATAAATCTACTAAATATTCCTATTACTACGGATATAAGGTTAACATAAATTTATGCGCGCCCAGAATCTATTTCTAGGCCAGAGTTTAACCAGCTGCGCTACAAAATAATTCTCTGTACTGATATTTTGGCCACTATATCATTGCACTAATTATTTTGATTTAAACCGTCTTTAAATATACAAATATGGAACGCAACCAGCCTTTTACATGCATGATGCGAGTTGTTATAACAGTACATCAAAATGTAGTCTTATCTGGATATTTCTGCATCTCCTTAGAGTCTGGGCCTTCTACTTGAGCACTTCTCACACCGCCCTAGTTTTGACATTAGACATAATCAACATAAGAGTTGATCATTTTTCGTTAACTATTATTAATGCCAAGCATATACTCTTTGTTGTAGATTGTAGTAATATTTCTGAGTTAAGTCCACACAACACAAACCAATTTTCCACACTTTAACACAAAGACCGTCTGTACAGAACATAATACTTAATTATAGACATATGTGAGTCATAAATGTACCCTTATAATAGGTATTATAATAATGACTAATACAATTCATTAATACAGTAACAAAATGTTGCAAAATGCTGAGGCAATACCACATAATGCGTTTTGATCGTTTGCCAGTACCTACTCGTTAATTTACTTGTGAATTACCTTTGTGATTATACAACCCAAATTGACTATTATTAAAAACCCCGGGAAAGAAATACGATTGTATTCATGATAATATCGTTTCTTACGTAGGCAGGTCTTATGTGCAATAAACCGCCTGGATAGGTACTAACCAACGGTGTAAATGCACTATTGTGTTCCAGTTTAAAGGGCATTGTAGCCAGATTAACTACTGGACATTTTGATTCTTAACATTGTTAATCTCAGGATGGTGAGCGCATTGCTTTGGTATTCATGTATGTGACTGTTGGGTGTTATTTATTCATGGTCTTGTTTGGTTTTGCTGCTATGTATGAGCGGTCGTATAGCTTACAATCAGGTGAATGGCATGCTGGACTCGCCATTCATTGCATTAAAAAAATATATGCAATCGTAAAACTAGTGGAAGTGACATACGTTTTACCACAGTTTTGTAGACTGTATATATAAATCATCTCTTAGTTTCTCTCTTATCTCATGTTATAAATTAATGTGTGCTCCCCACAGAATTAATAAATACTTCAATGATTCATTTTTGTATATATAAAGTCAATTATTAAGTTTTAAATCTATGAATATATACTTTCAAAAACAAATATATGGTCAGCTTTATGGTTTTTCATAATTGCGAGTCAAGATAAGGATCTACTTGGCAAAAAGCTAAGAAAGTTATGGTATAAAACAAACGATTTATGTAAATAACAACTGTATCAGTCACGAGTAACACTATCCTTGTTGTTATCCTTGTTATCCATAGCCAGTGTTAGGGTATGCCGCGATTGGGCGACGGCCCTAAGGCGCCAGTGCAAAAGGGCGTCGAAAGCTGGGAATTACCGTATCATATAGTGTATTATCAATAATTACTGGCATTCGCTTCGATTTGAATAATACTTAAAGGCGCCATAGAAGTCTCGCCCAGGGAGTTGTTAATCCTACATCCGCTACTAAACTTACCACTAGTTCAGTTCTCGCCCTGTAGCATGAGGGCGTTTCGAAAATCCCGCCACAATACCCCTGCCTATCGTAAGTGGCGACTAATTCGTAATTGGGAAGTGGAAGCCGCAGGCGCGCAGTGGGGGACTGTAGTAGCACTCTTTGTATTTGGATACAATGCGACCCCAAGATGCTCAGCAACAGAGGTGGAAGCAACTGCTTGTCGCCGTGAACGCCTAAGGCGTCACTGAAAATGAGGGAGCTTCGTAGCTCTCAGCAGGGTATGGGCTGAAAAAAAGGCCGTAGACGGATGAACCCAACAATGTCGCTTCACTTTCCTCCAAGGTGGGGCATTAGCAGTAACTCGGTTTCCCCGCGTCAACAAAGTAAAAGATTGTTGAGTTTTCAAAGCTCCCAGTCTCGCTCTGTTTACACTCGCGTATTGGCGTACTTTCAGATGCCTCACGTCAGTATGTTAATTATGAGGTACGTGTTTATTACTAAAGGCATTATATTCATTTAATATTTTTACATAGTTGTATAAAGGTGGAGCTTACTGCTAAAGGCATTTTCTAAAAGCAAACCTTATTTTGAATATTCATTACTTCATACGTTGCGTTAATATTTTAATTTTCCAAAAGCCTGATTTATGTACTCAACATGTGTAATCGGCAATATGTAGATTATTTAATCAGAGAAAAGATGTTATTACTACTATTTTTCACGTTCAATAGCATTTTAGCACTTTAATTTGTTTCCTTAATATTATTATACTTCTCTAGTCATTTTGAACTTATCACATTCTGATGCAATATCATACATACAAATTCATAATTTTAGTGTCACGTTCATGAATTTATGCAAATTATTAGTATATATATTTAATATTTATCCTACGCAACACAGTTATTTTTCAGTTTAACGATTTAATGAAGAAGGTAGACGGACTCTGTCAAGGCTATCAAACAGTTAAATATAGATGTGAAATTATTTTTAACATCATGTCTCTCACATAGTCTGCTCTATTTGTTATCGGCATATGCTTTGCGCAAATACCGCAAATACCAACGCCAAGCATGTTTACAAATCCTCATTTAACTATAACAAATTCAGATATGGGTTACTTCGAGGAAATTGTCTATTTTTCGATCAAATTTTACGATCCTATAATATGAATTATACACAAGACGGGATAAATATATCGAAAGTTTGAGAATGTTTACGAATTTCTATTTAAATTTAGCGCAGATTAAATGTTGTCTGGTTTACACAAAAATAATTGAATTAAAGAGAACATTACTTCCGATAAACTGTCGAAAACATAAAACTGGTACAGTTTTTCACACATTCTGTAGCAAACATGATAGAGTATAGTAGCATGGTATAAATTAATATTTAAAATATAATTAATTTTCTTCTTTGTTTCCAGGACTTAGCAGACAAGCTCGGAGACGACAAAGGCATAACTGAACATCTCAAACTACCCATACAAAGAATCAACGACTACCAACTGCTTCTTAAAGTAAGAAATAATTAAAACCAATAAAATATCTACTAACTATAATTTATATAATTAAATCCATATTATATTAAATTTCCTAATTGATTATTAATACAAGGCTCTTATCCATTACTTTATTATTCTTCCAACAACGATTTTAGTGTTGTTTGTAGTATGCTTTTGTACCATAAAAACAAACTAAATGTTATCTTTTCAGGAACTAGTAAAATACTCCCAACGCCTCGGCGAAGATTGCACCGACCTCCAGAAAGCTCTAGAGCTCTTCCTCGGAGTCCCGAACCGCGCCACAGACAACAAATTCCTCGCCAGCATCGAAGGATACCGCGGGAATATCTACAAACTCGGCAGACTACTCACCCACGACTGGTTCACTGTTACCGACAAGGACGGAAAAGCCAGCGAGAGATATCTCTTCTTGTTCAAAGCCAGGATCTTGGTTTGCAAAGTCAAGAGAGTGTCTGAAGACAGATCTGTTTTTGTTTTGAAAGATATTATCAGGGTGAGTGTTCTATTTTAAAATCTTCACTGACCTATGTACTTCCTTTGTTATTTGGCTACCATCTATCTTGTAAGTAGTTATACCTTCTAACCTTAAGTAATCCCTTCTAGAAATATTATTAATCACGATTGGTTTCTTGTTTATCGTATTTGCAACAGCTACTTTGAGTTCAGTCATAACCTTTTGTACTTTAACTCTTGTTTTATAGACTCTTTCTTTTATGTCTCATGTCGACGCCTCATAAAGGCTTTTCAAATAGCCTATAAATTTTCCAAATTGCTCATTAATATGGCGTAATGAAAATCTGTACTATAACCAGACCTAACTACTCACTTGCGCCAAAAGGTTAGACATGCATTATGATATTAATAGCTTGAATTAATATTGCCGCTAACGACAAACTAAATTTAATTGTAATATAACAGATTGAATTATCATTTCATAATAACTCATTTTAATTATATTAAACATCTGAATATAGAGTAACATCAGGCGATTAAAAGACAAGATATATGTCAAATTGCATTAGATCCACAGATCACTTCCAATAGATACCGCATTACGATAGTTTTGTTTTGAACCGAAAACGCCAACGAAGGGAACTGCGCGGGTGGTGGGCGGGTTGCAGCGCGGTCACGTGGACTTCACTGGAGAGATGAGGCATAAGTCGATAAATAAAAAAATGTATCGATAGTTCGATTTGCCAGTTAGTTCATGTGTTGATGATCGCTTCTATAACTTAATTGCCAACTTGTTAAATGTTTGATAATATTTTTTCACCGGACTGATCTGATAAATTATACTAACCGGCAACCGCTAACTACGAATAAAATAGGATTAAGATTTATACTTTAGTATGTAACGGTTTTATTTCTATTATTCACCGTGTATTTTTGTTTACCATAATGGCGAAATACCCAAATTAAGTGTTGATATAAAAGATCAGATAAAAATATGAAATAGTAAATAACTAAACCTCACGCCAATAACTACAATAACTTATTCCGTTTCTTGAATTCTGACGGCGGCTGTAGTAAATGTAATATCGACAAGAGATGATGAAACCCACTTGACGAACTATGAATGTTTTTGAGGCGATATATACAACGTATGTTAAAATTAGTGCAATAGCTCGTGCTACTGATCCTCAATAAACTTATTATACTAAAACTTATGATAAATAGCCTCCCATTACATTTGAAAACGTATACAACTAGAGGGAAAAAAGGAAATTTAATTACGCCAAAGATAAAAATAAGTAAAAAAATATTGTAAAAGTAACTTGTTAAAAAAATTAACTATTTCAAATTACATAAAATAACGTAATTATGGTAATTTGCAATTTTTATTTAAATCAATATATATTTTGTGACATTGTCATTTAATAAAATTAATTTACATCATTGTTTTAAAATATCGATATTTCTGGGAATTATATTATAAACACGCGTCAAACACTAGAAGAACGCGTGATTTCGCCAAAAAAAGATGGCTTATTACGGTTATTGCTGTGTGAAAAAGAGACGGCTGATTCTCCATCCGAACTCGTCTGTTTGACATTGATTTTTGATATTATGTTCCCAAAATGTAATTTTCGCTAACGTGCGACGACAAGTGCGGGTCTACTACTTGGACGACACTGATGACGCGAAATTTGGCATCAGTTTATATCTATCTGATATCTTATATGTGTTGGGCGCAACGCTGCCTTGCATTAGGTATCTATTGGGAGTGATCTGTGATTAGATCAAAAAAGTTCGAACAAGAAAAAAATTACACTCGTGGAACGTATTATGGTGAATTCTGGCGCCGAATGTTTTAAATAATCTCGACGTCAAAGTTGCCTGCATTACATCAGCCTACACTAGTCTAAAAATTCACTTGCCCATTCATCAACAACATGCGCCACGACGAATTCGATTTCACATTGTATCTAACGCCTAAAATAGAGTCATTTGAAAAACCATCCATTTAGCCACTTGGATCCTTTCCAAATGTGTCTCAATTTACCGAATACGACATCTGACAACGCGATGTACGCCATTGATCTTGATGTCAATAGCGAAGGTGCGGCTTGTAATGACATCAATCCATTGCAACTTCATACCCCATTCAACGCTGTGCATGAATGAATATAGTTTATGGTGCGTGTTATTATGTGTATTATGATGCTGGAAGTATACAATTGAGTTAAACAGTCTTTTGTTGTTAGGAAACAGAAGTCACACTATTTTTCACGGATAAAGTTTATTAAAATACCTACATGGTCTGTATTTATTCATCTTTACGTGATTAGTAAATATGTGTCTAACTTTTACAGCTTCCTGAAGTCGAAGTAAACGACCTCCCCAGTGAACCACTGAAGTTCGAGCTTCACCACAACAATTCTGTGACTACCCTTGCTGCTCACAAGGAGCACGTCAAAACAGCTTGGTTATCTGAAATCAGACAGTACTCCAGTGACGTTGGTTAGTTGTCATATATTTATTCTGTAAAAATATAATTTATACAAATCCGAAGTTGAACGCATGTTTTTTTTTTATTCCAATGAATGGCGAGACGTGCATGCCGTTCGCCTGATGGTAAGCGATACGACAGCTCATAAACAGTAGCAGAACCAAACAACACCTCAAATCAGAAAGCAATGCTTGGCATTCCACTGCGCTCGCCATCCTGAGACATAAGATGTTAAGTCTCAATATGCCCAGTAGTTACTCTGGCTACAATGTCCTTCAATCCGAAACACAACAGTTCTACACTGCTTTTTGACGGGAGAAATAGATAATGCGGTGGTACCCACCCAGGCGGCCTCTCACATATAAGAGACCTACCACCAGTTAAAAGTTGTCGGCTTAGCTGCATTTCGATAGACACAAGCTACAATAACACATTGATTGAATGTACCCTATTTGTTCATTTTCCAGTTGCCCTTGCGGAACACGCAGCTGATGATCTGCAAGTTTTACCACCTCCAGAATTAATTGAAGCTCCAGAGGAGAAGAAGAAAAAGAGAGAGTATACTGAAGAAACACAAGTTGAAGTAGTACATGAGATCAAAGAGAAACGATCACGGGCTGATGAAATAGAAGTTGCACAAGTTGCAACCAGAGAGGAATCTTTACAACAATTAAAAGCTAAAAGAAAAGCATCTCTTGAAGCTGCCGTAGCAAAAAAGATTTTAAAATCTGAACTCGTTGAAGTTTCATCAATAAGTGAAGCCCATGAAACTACCAGCACTGAAGTAAGAAGCGAAGTCACATCTGATTTAGAAACTAAATCGTCCGTGACTGTAGGTTCTTACGTCACCGAGACTGGGTCTGTTACGTCACAGTCGGAAAGTCAGCAAACTGTTAAAGCGGCTACAACATCTGAAGTAAAAGTAGAACAACAATCTGTACAATTATCTCAACAAACATCTGTAGAAGTAAAAGAGTCGGTTCAAGTTTCATCTGTTGAAACATCAGCCGAATACAAAACTCAAGAATCTGTTCAAGCAGTTTCTGCAAGTGAACAACAAACTGAAAAATTTGTCCAAGAAACAACAAGACAAGAGTCACGTACAGAAGAAACAGTCCAGCAGACCGGAACTGTTGAACAAAAAACTGAAGAGTTTTCGGAAGTTACTACATTTGCACAATCTCAACAAGTAAAACAACAATCTGAAGCCGAAGAACTACAGCAAAAATCAACATCACCAGAACAAGTCGCACAGCAAGTTGTAAAAACAACAACTGCTGAAGCGATCGAAGAGAGTGTACAGTCATTACAACAAAAAGTAGAACAATCTGTAGAAGCAACAGCATCGGCTGAAGCTAAGCAAACCTCTACAGTTGAATCTAGTTCAGTTAGCCAAGTAACTGAAACAAAATCAACTGCTGTTGCTCAAAGTACTGAACAAACAACACAAGAAGTCAAAGTAGCAGGAAGTGTTGTTACAGAGAAAGTAGCTAGCTCCACTGGAGAGGCAGTTACCGCAGAGGTTCAATCAAACGATCAAACTGTAACCACAGAGGAAACTGGTGACGGCGAGATGACGTCGAGGTATAGCCGCACTTCGCGGGCAAGCGGAGGTTAGTCTTGAAAATCATACAACAAAATTACATTCAAAGTATTTAAATAAATTTCATATATTTTTATTTGTTTTGTAGAGTACTCCAGTAGCAGTAGAAAATTATCCAGTGGTGGTCGCTATGAATCATCATCAACTTATGATAGCACCGGATTAAGTTCTACTTATTCCCGTCGTGAAAGTGGATCGCGCTTGGAAAGCTCCAGATATGAATCTGGCGGATCTATTGAAGGCGGCGCAGCCTCTCGCTACGAGTCTAAATATTCTAGCTCTTCTAGAGTAGAAGGAGGATCTAAATACGGCATTGAATCTAGCTATGAGAGCAGCAAGGTTGAAGGATCTAAGTACGGCATTGAATATGATAATGGTAGCAAGCTTGATAGCATTGCATCCAAGTACGGAATCGAATCAGATTCTACTAGCAAAATTGACAGCATTGCAACTAAATATGGTATTGAGACCGAAACTACCAGCAAGATAGATAGCATCGCTTCAAAATACGGTAGAGACTCAAAATACGAGGCTGAAGGACGTGCTTCTAAATATAGCATTGAAGCCAGCTCCGACGGCAACACTGTTGAAGGTGTTACTTCTAAAGTAGAATCTAGCTACCAGACTAAGAATGGATCTACGACATCAGAATCTAAATACTCCAAGTCGGCCATTTCTAATGGTTCCGTGAGCACAGGAGAGTATCAGCGAACGTTCTCCCGCACCGAGTCGCAGGATGGCAGGCCGGTGTTCTCCAAGACGCTGGAAGGGCAGAACATCGAGCGTAAGTACACGGAGGTAGTGGTAGACACGTACAGTAGACACAACTATAGTGCTTGTACATACGCTTGTAGACTACTAACTGACACACACATTAACGTAACGCTTCAGACCCTTACACTGTTACATTAGTTTTGAGTCCGTACGGTATTATGTGGGAAATATAAATTTTGATATCACGTTTATTAAAACAAATGTTGATTATTGTCGATGGCAGACGTTTTTTTCTGTCAGTACATGTCGGGACACGATACAAGAGTTGAAATTCGATAACCGTACGGGCTCCCATAAGCAACATCTGAATCCTCAGCTGGTGAGAACGCGGTGTTCGAGTGCACTCTGTTAGAGTCGTCGGAGAGTGTGAAGATCACGTGGTTGAAGGACAACAAGCCGCTGACGGACCGGCTGATGGACCGCTGCTCGATCTCGGCGGAGGCGGGCGGGCTGCACCGCCTCGAGCTGAAGCACTGCCGCGAGGACGACTCGGGCCTGTACTCGGCGCGCGCAGAGAACCTGCGCGGCAACACGCATTGCACCGCACAGTTAGTCGTACACGAGTGTGAGTCCATCGGTTCCTTCATTCTTTTGGGTTTCAGGAATACTGATTAATCTTTATGTCTAAGGCGTTATTTTCGGATATTATTTCGTCCTCGTGCTTGCTATTCCAAATCTTGTGATACTGGATCAAAAATTATATTTTTATGAAACTTAGCAAGACTTTGAGAATGTCAAGTGATGGTTCAGTTAATTAAATAAAGTCAAATAAGTAACTATAAAAGAAAAGTAATTCGTATTCCTCAAACCTTATAATATATTAATATTTCAGAAATTAGAATAATAATTATATCATGGATACTGTCCGTCCGTATGCATGTGTCATCGCGATCATGGATTAAGACATCGTAAAGCGGATAACACTTAGTTTAATACTTGTCAACTGGCTGTTAATTTTCCTGTATTTTGCACCTAAGTCTCGTGCATGACACTTAAACCAAACGCTACAAGCAACATCTATAGCATCAGCAACCTGCTTGCTGCAGAATGTGCTTACCCTTCTAGAATGTTTCTGAAGAAAATGTAATTATTTCCTCATGTATTACAGGTGTTTCGGATACAGGAATCATTTAGAGCAGGCGGAATTGGTACTACACACAAATTTTTAGATATAATTATTTTTATTTGTTTCAGATATCAATTGATAAACAAACTTCTATTGTTCTTTAGCTAACATAATTTAATTTATATTTTTAGTGACTCCTGAGGAAAGGAAAGAGAGGAACGCTCTAAATGCGCCTTATTTCTTGGTCGCACTCAAAGATACTGAGATTATGGAGAACACGTACTTACGTTTCATGGTGAAAGTGAAGGGAACTCCCAACCCTGATGTCAAATTGTAAGTATTGTTTCATAGATTTTTATTGATTTCAAAACAGCCATATATTTATTTACAGGCTGTACATTTAAGTATTTTCAATTTAGTATTAATCTACCTAACTTGCTAAAAGTTGCCCATTCAAAGGTACAAAAATACGAATTCATTGTTTTATTCTTCTTGTTCTTCTTACGCAGATACTACAAACACGTAGGCTCGGTTACAATGATTTTTCAGCCGCCTTACTGATTTATTTAACCAACTTCTACATAATATCAATCCTTGGTATCCTTGTTGCCTCTTAGCGCTATTATTTTACTGAGTTTAACCGGCTTTCTCTATAATGTCAATCCTTGCTTCTTCTCTTTTTCTTCTTACTACTATACTTCTTATCTTTCGACCATATTTTTCCACCCAGCTACCGCAACGGCACGGAGATCGTGAGCACGTCAGACTCGGAACGCATCTCCATCGTCCGCACGCGCGCCGACAAGGGCTGCTACGAGCTCGTCATCGCCGACGTCATCCCCGCCGACGCCGGCAAGTACTCCTGCAAGGCCACCAACACCTACGGCGAGGTCGTCTCCGAAGCCACCGTTACTGTTGTTGGTGAGCATGACTTATGACTCCTAAATACACCCAATAAAACCCATAAACTCGGTTAATGTTTATAGGAATAGCGGTAGTGATGTTAAGGTAATTTAGAACGTTGATGAAAGAATCGCAAAAATAATGTTTATTGTGTTAAAAAACGGTACGAATGTTTATGATATTTTTTAAGTCAATTAAGCTGAAGTCCATGCTGTGAAGAGATAACTTGGAGATGAAATAGACATGATTGATGATAGGATCATTCTTGATGTAGAAAATATTATTTTATTTACTATATTCATCCTTGAAGAAAAATAAAAATATAGTCTAGTCGGAAATAATTAAAATGTGCATTAAGTTTAAAATAAGAGGTTTATTGAGGTAGAACCAATTGCCATAACATAAAAGAAATTTAAAATATCTATGCAAAACCACTCTCAATCGTACTGTCGATTGTAGAGGAGGCCCGTGCCCTGCAGTGGGACGTATATGGGCTGATACAGTTTACAGTACAGTATGCAAACGCCACTAACTTCATCTTCTGTAAAAAGATCACCACATCACGAAATATATTAAACTTCAGAATATATGCGACCAATGTCAAGTTCTAAATTATTTTTAACCACAACCCATATAATCGTATAGGATAACAATAACTGACTAGTCCTATAATGAATGGCAAAGGAGAGTTCTATAAATACGATGGTAGCACATTTTTACGGCGCTTGGACAGACTCCAGAGTTTGTTTATAGCGCTGTATATAAACGCCGAGTCGGAATTAGACACATGTTGACTGTCGTGACACTAATGTGAGAAATACTCTTACTATTACGTAAACCTGCTGATTTTTTTCTGACTATATTTGGTTCAAGTTCAGTAAATGGTGAGGGAACATCGTATGATAACCGACCGATTTGATAATTCAGACTTCAGATTATTATGTCTTATGTAAAAATCGACGATGTGTTAATACTACCTCAAATAGGTGGCCCTATATGGGTTAGTATAATAGACGTTGTAGACTTAAGTTGAACTTCGTAATTTGAGAGACTGATCATTGATTGTTATTATGCTAAAATAATGTACTAGGGTAAAGAAAAAAACAGAAAGAAGAATATCATATGGTAGAATCATTATTCTGCGATCTTAATTTGATAAAATTAATGTCTGATTTCTATGAATACTTGAGAATATAGGAAGCCAACAAATATTATTGTTTCAGATGACAAGAACATTTTCGGAGAGTTACTTCCTGGAGGCGAAGGCCTGTTGGCTAAAGGAGAGAAACCTTCTTTCACCTGGAAGCGCGATGGAGAACCGTTCGACCCTGAAGACAGGTTTAAAGTAAGAATCAACAATAATTGTTATGAGCATGTTCCAAGAAATTTGTTAGGTAATAAAACAAATAAATGCAGCACAACTATAATCCTTAATAATATTATAGTTGCGATCTGGGTGAATACTTACTAAAATCTCACCATAAATGTTTACTAGTATCAAGAAAACAAACATTAACTGACAACACACTAACTGACTAAACATGTATTTGTTATAAATATTAATAAAAGTATATTGACAGGTCCTGCTGGGTGATGACGAAGACTCCCTGGCTCTGGTGTTCCAACACGTGAAGCCGGAAGACGCCGGGTTGTATACTTGCGTCGCCAAAACCAGTACCGGCAACATCTCCTGCTCCGCTGAACTTACTGTGCAAGGTACAAATCTCTTAGATTTCTGTAAAGATCGTTGTCTTTTAGTTAGTAACATTATACCTGAATAATATAACTTTTAATCCTAAGACTAGTGAAGAATTGAGGTTATCTGTCTTGAAAGGAAAGTTAAAATATTGATAAAATTACGGAATATAATTAAAATTGGATGTTGAATTGGTAATAAACATTGTCATCATGATTTAATGTGTCTTTTGATGGAAGCCTATTTTTAGGAAAACGTTAATTAAAGATTTGACAGGTTATTTTGTATTTATAGAAGATACATCTAGAAGATTTATACATCTTTCTGCCTTTCATGCTTCAATAAGTCTTTCTTAAATAACGGGTCGATAGGTCAATTTGATCGAAAAAATATCATTAAAAGCCAATGTTTTTTTGTATTATGTCGTTCTAATTCTAAAGGATGTGAATAAGTAAATAACCTTACAATGACGATGTGATGATTCACAGGCGCGGTCCACGAGCTGCACCGCGAGCCGGAGAAGCCGACGCTGGTGATCGAGCACCGCGAGGCCATCGTGTCGGCGGGCGGGTCCGCCATGCTGGAGCTGCAGTGCAAGGGCTTCCCCAAGCCCAGCATCGTGTTCAAACACGACGGCAAGCTCGTCGAACCTGACACCAGGCATAAGTCAGTCGACATTTTTCTTCAACCGTTTTAAAAAAATACTTTTCACGCCCTAAAATTGCTTCTGTATCGTGCTCAACGTCTAAATGCCCAAATATAGTTTGAATTCGAACTCTAGCTGAGGCTGAGTTAAGTGAGGTCGCCTAGACCGCGGAATCGGTATACCTACACTGTTCCGCATAAAAAGTGAAAGGCAAAAAAAAAACAAAGTAACTGATTGTATATTGTTATTATAAGCAAATTGAGTAGTCCAGTCTACACAAGCAGCACACATTCAATCCCAGTTGAGGTGATACAGCATGCGTTTTTAAATTATGAATCAAGGATTAACGATAGACTTTTTAATGTCAGCGATGACTACCTAGGTTCCATACGTATTATAATTATGAATCCTAAATAAGGATAATTTTTAATTTCAACGATGACTACGTAGGTTCCTGTACGAGGACGAGGAGACGATGTCGCTGGTGATAAAGAGCGTGACTGCGGCGGACGCTGGCGAGTACCACGTGACCGCCAGCAACGACCTCGGCGAGGACACCTCCACGCTGCATCTAGTCGTCAAGCAGCCGCCCAAGATCAAGAAGAAGATAGAGAACCAGACTTGCATGGTTAGTACTTGATTTTCTGTTAATCTTTTTGGGGGTATCCTAAAGTTTTGCAAGCTCAATATCTAAAGTACACATAATTAAATAGTTTCATAATATAATATAAATTAGAAGGAACAGCAAAGATGGCTAAGAAGTTAGGAGGTGAAGCTTACACAAGCTATTGTTGAAAACCATTCTTGATATCTTGAATTCCGACCAAAAATCACCTTTCCCTCGTCCATTGAACGTAATCACACATTTAGGCAAAATAAAAAGTATATCCAGACTGCGACCGAATACGAAACCAGGTTGGAGTATTAGTGTCTTCAAAGACAATCCAACTAAAATATTCGCAAAGAAATGGGACGATTTTTTTTACCATCTGCCTTTTTATTTGGTAACTAAATGCGAGCTTTTCCTAAAATAGTAATTAACAACTGTATATTAAAAAAAAACGCGAGGGTTTAATAATTAATTATTTTAGCAAAAACTATGATACTTTTGCAGGAACATGTTATTTAAAAAATAAAAAATATTTTCATAGTGTCTGTAGTCACTGAAACTACAACCTGGCTTTGTTTTCGATAGCAGTCTGGATATTGTCTGTATATACCAGGGACCGAAACCGGTATCGAAAATACCGGTATTTTTTGGTATCAACCGAAAAAAATAATACCGGTATTTTTAATGGTAACCGGTATCCGCCAATTTTATTCGATTCCTAGAATTTAACCGGTATCATACCGGTAACCGAAATAAGGGTTACCTTTATGTTTCATGCGAAGTTCCTTATAAGTCAAAGCGGGGGCAGTGCCTGTGTGTGGTTATACCGCCGTTTGTCTTTACTAAACATTATGGCACTATACTACACAATTATCTTTACTCATTTCATGATTTTTTCAACAGAATTACCCACCAAAATTGAAATGAACCGTATCCAGCGATACTGTGTAAACAACACGACCAGTATGATTTTTATTTGTTATGCAACAACAACGCATTTTCTTTTGCATTCAAGGTCTTTTTAGGTTACCGGTATTAAAACGGTTCCCGTATATAAGGGTAACCTTTATATTGCGTCATAGCGGTTACCGAAATCTTAAAGGTAACCGAAATTCGTCGATACCGGTACCGTTATGTCGTATGGGTTTCGGTCCCTGGTATATACATGGAATCATTTATAAGTAACCTTCAACCGTCCCTTCCAATAAATAGAGCTGCCTTTACAATACTTTTGTATAACCGCCTGCAGGTAAGCTCCACTCACACAGTGACCATCGAGGTGGAAGGCACTCCATCACCAGACGTGTCGTTCTACAAGGACGGCGTGGAGATCAAGAGTTCGGAGCGGATCGTCATCACCAAGGAATCCGAGGAGATATACAAGATCACCATCAAGGACGCCAAGCTCACTGACTCGGGGTCTTACTCCGTGGTTGCTAAGTATGTTACTCGTTAAATAAGCATGCTTTAACTGTAGTTTGACTCGTAATTCTTTATTTGAGGCATATAATAAGTTTTTGTTTTTAATTGCATTTTATGTAAATGGAGTAGGATTTCACACTATTTTTTATTATAGCAATAGTTTTGATTCCTTCAAATGGTAAGAGATCAGAATTTAAAATTATTTGAGAAACGTCCTTAATATTTAATTTCGATTAGGAGTAGACATAATAAGTAATAAAATTATTACCAACAAGCAATAATCGCTTAAACCAGCTTTGATTAAATCGTTTTGAAACCCTAAATCGATTCCTTTTCCAAAATATTTTCTGTAAATATAGCTATTCTAATTTATATTTCCATCCATTACAGGAACGAAGTGAACCAATGCTCCGACTTCTGGCAATGGCACGTGACTTCTCCGCCCAAGGTGACCAAGAAGTTGGGCTCCACCAAAGTCTGCGAGGAGAAGGAGACTGTCACCTTCAACATTGAGACTGAATCGGAACCAGCACCTGAAGTTAAATGGTAAGGGATCAATTTAAAATTGCCTGTCTGCTTTTTGTCCAAATACTTGTTCTATTTACTTCTCAGGTAATATAATCGTCTAAGACTTACGGAAATAGTTTATACAGGGTGGACAACAAAACGGCGCACCTGCCAATATACATTATAGTATATGGTGAAGGAATCTTAATTAAGACGGATTTGTATGGCGCTAGCGAATATTAAGAAAGATGCCGAGAAAAAAAAACTAACGTTACACATGCTACCCCTTAACATGTTAAGCTAAAGTGATTGAACCTTACAACTGAACGGTAGACATTCAACAATAAATAAGCAGAGCTCATTATTTACTTATAAGTCGTGCGATTGTGTACATCACGCTCAGGGTACATAAAAAAGATATTAAATTAATACTGCCAACAGTCACATACATGGGTACTAACCCCACACTAAGATACAAATCTTGTGTCG
Organism: Hyles euphorbiae; assembly: GCA_023078785.2. Classification (NCBI taxonomy): domain Eukaryota; kingdom Metazoa; phylum Arthropoda; class Insecta; order Lepidoptera; family Sphingidae; genus Hyles; species Hyles euphorbiae. Next base: position 20,021,805 of record CM041033.1, read on the forward strand.
CGGGTATTAGAAAAATAATTATGGTTCACGGAAATTATTTGTCTCGGGGCGGGAACCGAACCCGCGGTCTCTCATTTCACAGGCGGTTCTTACCAACTACGCCACGGAGGCCGTCGGTGACTCATATGGGCTGGTTAGTTGTCATTAATGACCACCAAAATAGTTAACTGACCTTGTAATGTAAACCGTAATGACCTTGATAGGCAAAGCTGGAAGCACAGGATCCGCCAAAACCCGCACGAAAACACTGTCACAGTTTGGTAGCACAAATCACTTTTTCTTTTACATTTCACATAACACAAGTTACATCAAAAGCTATCAAATTGGGTAATGTTCAAAGCATAGTTAAATTAATAAAATTTACTCAAAATAACTGAAAACGAATTTACAATAATATGCACACGACTAATACATGCACACGCGATCGCAATCCGAATTCAACTAATAAAAAATAAATTATTATTTTGATTCTTGAAAGATAAAGGCCTGTTCACATTAGATACAAAGCTTTCCTATTTGAGTTCATAATAATTCATCTGAACAATTAGTATTACTACTGTATCAGCCCATATACGTGCCACTGCAGGGCACGGGGTCTCCAGTGCAGTAAATTAGTAGTTAGTGTTTATTGATTTCACTAATTTTATCTCAAATAAGTCTCATATGCAAATTCTATGCTATAATGGTAGACGACATTTCTCTAGGTATAAGAATTTATCACTTTAAAGTAACATTATTTTCAAAATACATTAAAATAATGTTAAATACAATAATAAGCAAAGTAAATAGGCAATTTGTAATTGACTGGATCGGCTGATGACATATTTAAATAACATTATAAGCTCTTGAGCAAGTATCAGTATCATTCCAATAAGATCTTTTTTTTAACGTAACTTTTATATCGGAGTACTTAATCCAATTAAGTTATATCAAGTGTGTAGTGTGAACACACCTCAAGATGTCGGTCTTCTTTTGCAAAATGCTACAAGTTACCGACAAAGAAATTGCCGCCTTTCGGCACGCACTCACAAACGGCGGCGGCGACCTCAAAGGAAGAATAATCGAGCCGCGTTGGATCCGACAAAGTACACTATGACCGGCGGCTTCCTTTGACTAATAGGGCCGAATTGGGCCATCATTTTAAAAATATTATTTTTTATTAATCAGTGTCATCAGATTATTTTTTCAATGAATCTAAATTATTTAGAAAATTTAAATGTTATGTAGGTATTACCAAAACTTTTCTAATTATAATTAAATTCGCAATCTTACATGATTTAAGCGATGACCAGTGTGATTTCTTGGTATCTTTCAGTTTGGATTTGTGACACTAAGGAAAATAATGACAAACAAAATAGTCAATCCATTCACGATGCAACTGCACCTAAAGTTATTATGTTGTTAATTTATTGACGCTTAAATCTAAGTACGTCCCTGTTTAACTGATTGATTTATTTGAAATGAAACAAAAAATATCCTTTTTTGAAGTTAGAGAAGGATAAATTATACAGCTAAGAGTTCATGACCTTACTCATGTGTAAACAGCTGTTAAAGCGAAGTTTAAGAAAGTTTTGATGCTGTTAACAATGGTTTTCGTGGTATATTTCGTTAACCGTTCAATTAACGACGAAACGAAAAAATACGTATGTGTTTAAATCTTATTCTTCATCCATTCCAACTGATTTTATGCGAAAAAGTGGTGATTAAACTTAAAACTTTAAACGGTCATAACTTCAAAACGGATAGGTATTTTCCAAATATTATTTTTTTATTACGATATTAATATTATGCCCTTGTACCCAACTGAGCAAGTGCGCCATTTATTTGCGCTCCCTGTATAAGTTTTTAAATAAATTTTATTTTTTTTTTATTTTTTTGTTTATATAAGTATTATTAATAATAGACCCATAAACTCTATCAACCTCTACGATCAAGGCCTCAATTGAAAAGACTTAAACCATAGTCCAGCACACTAGGTTATCAAAAAAGCCCGACTTCATATACCATAGAAATTTCATTAGAATTGCTATGATACGAGTTGCAGGTTCCCATGCAATGCATGTTCATATCAAAATACGCAGGTTCAAGAACAAAACAGAGCTGACCGAGTCATCAGCCATCAAGATCACGTCATCAGGCTCCGCCCACTCGCTCGTCATCACCTCGGCGGCGCGCGCTGATGCCGGGGAATACTCCTGCGAGGTAAATACAACACTAAATTCAATCATTATATTTATATTGTTGCTTTTGGTGATGTCGAAAAGGGTGTTTACAGTCGACTAAATTGTTCACCAGTTGCTGTAGAGTATTTTCACTCTGTCCGTTCGATGCTTGAGTTTATAGTCCCTATAGTTTGAATTGGGTTAAGAATAAAAACTGTATGTCCTAATAATTGTAGCTTTGCCTTTGAATTTGTTTAGAAAAGTTAAGTTGGCTCAAAATGTACACCGATACAGATGATTTTTGAATAAAACAAAACTATTATAATCGGATTTTACCGCCGACTTGGTTTATTTTTAACATTTTAGAATTTTCCGTCGTTGTAAAGTTATCGAAACGACGGGTAGTTAATAAGTGTAAACTGTAAACATTCAACCAAACCTGTGATAAAATTCGTAAATAATAGTATTATTTCAATGAGTTACCACAGATCATGGACATTTGCAATTTAATTGTTAATTGCATTAACATTGGCGTAATCTAAGAAACCAGTATTTAAATGACTTGTATATAACAAGTACTCGACTGTAACAAGGTACGCAACGTGCACGGCTCGGCGTCGGACTCGTGCGTACTGAACGTACGTACCGCGCCGCAGTTCACGCAGAAACTCAAAGACACCGTCGCCAGCAGCGGAGATGTGAATGTCGAGTTCACTGTCGCCGTCGACGCATACCCTGAACCCAGCGTCAAATGGTATGTTGCTCATTTTGTTCAGTGGAATGCCAAGCATTGCTTTGTAATTCAAGGTGTTTTTTGGTTTTGCTACTGTTCATGAGCGGTCGTATCGCTTACCATCAGGTGAACGGCATGCTCGTATCGCCATTCATTGCAATAAAAAATTAAAATATATTATTTTCCACCTGGCCCTATGTTATTGTAAATAACCATCAGTAATCAGTAAGTAACCATCTATCTTGATATGGATCCTATCAAAAATATACATATGCCGTAAATCCCATATCTTTGCCTTAAAACACATAAGCGACATATTGCAATTGATTACAAATAAAAAATATATCCAGAAATACAATGTGTCAAACTCTATCACTGAGCTGAATAATACAATATTATTTTAAACACGCTTGATGATTCTTCCTCCAATCGTTTTAAATACTTAATGTCGCTTACCTCAGGTACCTCGGCGACGTCGAAGTCACGGAGAAGAAGTCCGTATTCACGCGCGTGGACAGTGGTAACACCCACAAACTGATCCTCAAGGAGGTCTCCGCTGAATACTCCGGCCAGTACACCTGCAAGGTTTCCAACGAGCTTGGAGCTGATAGCTGCTCTGCTACATTCACTGTCAATAGTAAGTACTCTGACCAGAGATTGGAATCTTCAAACGACACAAGTATTTCGACATAACAGGTATGATTATGCCCATAGACGGCAGACATTCATCTCTAGCCAGCGGATATTCTATTAGTATGTTTATGAAGTAATGTGTATGAAGTTTGATAAATAAAAAAAGATTAATTTGATTATTATGGTCAGGGCTAAGAAATTAACAGTTGCAAATAAGTCCCTATCGTCTATATCTGCTTATTAAAATAACTACTAAACATATTCTGCGACCTTGTCAGATACTTTTGTCTTCTAAGTTAAAATCTTCTACAACAGGGAAACCGCGTTTCACCAAGAGCTTAGTGGACATGACGGTGGATGCCGGTCAGACCCTCAAACTGGACGTGGAGGTGGAAGGCTGCCCCGAGCCCAAGGTCAAGTGGTACAAGGACGGCAAGGAGGTCACCACCGACGCTAGGATACGGATAGAACGAGATACCCAGAGGTATGGCTGATTCTTGAAATTTAATGACTTCAATAATATAAGGTTTAGAAATATTTATAAGTAAATTTAACACAGATGTACATATTTTTTTATTTATGTACTATTTGTCTGTAAATCTAGATAAAGTTACAAAGGATTCTACTTAAAGTATCGTATTAATATTTCTTTGGCCAAAGGCATTACAAATACTCCTATAGTAAGCAACGCGATTGGTGTTATAAACAGATTGGAGAACTATCATCTAACCGTGACTCTCGTCAAGGAAGAGGACGGCGGCGAGTACGAAGTGAGGGCCGAGAATGAGATGGGTAGCGTCTCCTCTAAGAGTACTGTCACCGTTCACAGTAAGTATCGGCCTATGAGATACAACATTCTAAAGAAATAGGCTAGCAGGTATAAGAGACAAAGAAAAGTTCAAATTTAAAGAATATTATGTCATCAAAATAGATTTTGTCCAACTACACACACACACACATGACACACACAGCACACGCACACATACACAAATACAAATGGTAAGACATTCGGCAGTCTCCTGCAAGAGATTCACACGACCGTCAAACAGCCGGATGATATGACGGTAACGGGTGATGTAGTAGTTTGATTAACATAGTATTTGAATCTTAGATTACTACTAAGCACGAATTAGTTTTTTTTTCTTGTGGTGTCCATAGATGCCAATATTGAAAATTTGGTAGACTCACAGTGTTATAAAGCATTCAAAAGACTGAGTGCTGTATTTGTCCACTTACGTGCATCACACCTACGAATCCCGCCCATTTCCATTCCATTGTGACGTTATTTAATACATAAACCCATTTACAATAACCTTTTTTATTGTTACCACTTTGTTATTGTTTGATAGCGAAAGAAGTACATTCACGAATTACCAGGGAAGAAATTGAAAATGAAATTGATACTAAAGCTAAAAAACCCTTAGAGGATGAAGTGGATGTTGGGCAAAAACAAACGGCAAAGAAAGATAAAATCAAAGCTGAAGCAATTGAAGAAAAGTCTATATGGGATGACGACGAAGACGCTAAGGCAAAGAAAAAGACCATCGAAGAAGTTGAGAAGCCAACATCTGATAAAGCTAAAAAATCAATAACTGAACCAGAACAAGCAGAGGAGAAGTCATTCTGGGATGACGTGCATGACGATGAAAAACCAAAGAAATCTAAAGTTGAAGAAGTGGAGAAACCGAAAGATAAAAAGGCACAAAAATCCATTTCTGAACCTGAGGTAATTGAGGAGAAATCAATTTGGGATGATAACAACAAAGATGAGAAGTCGAAAAAACCTATTGTAGAAGAAATAGAACCTCCAGAAAGTGACAAGGCAAAAAAATCTGCTACAAAGCCTGAAGTTGTTGAAGAAAAATCGTTCTGGGATGATGACGACAGTAAAAAATCCGAAAAGCCTAAAGATGAAAAAGTAGGAAGTCCCAAGAGTGACCGAGGTCAGAAATCTGTGACTAAACCCGAGGAGGCCGAAGAAAAATCATTCTGGGATGATGATGATAACAAAAAGCCCCAAAAGCCCAAAGTGGAAGAAACTGATAGTCCCAAGAGTGACAAAGGGAAAAAATCTGTAACCAAACCTGAGGAGGCTGAAGAAAAATCATTTTGGGATGAAAATCACAACGAGAAAAATAAAAAACCTGTTGTTGAAGAAGTGATGACTGAAAAGAAAGTAGCCGACAAAGGCGCTACTAAGCCAGAGGTAATTGAAGAGGTTCCAATCGCTGAAGACTTGAAGTCGCCTAAACGTAAATCAGTCAAACAAGAATCTGTTACAGAAGAACCAAAAAGTGCAGATATTGAAGGTATAAAAATGCTTCGCGCTTCATATCAACTTAGCAACAGCTTAGTATGCGAGAATCTCACATTTTCGCGCTCATTTGTTGCATGCTTTTAACCCGTGTTCTTAACAGGCCCGTGTGATTTGTTATGTTTAGGCCGAGTGTTCGAAACAGTGACAACGTTCAAGACAGGCGACGACGGGTCTATTATTATGTCCAAAGTAAGCAGTTCTCGGTCTCATGGTGCTATAATAACAGGTCAGTATTACGCTTCCTTCCACCTATTCCCAGTTCTAATCTCATTTAGTCTCATGCTAATTCTTCAGTCGACCACATTGCTTAATATCTTCTCATTTTTATAACGCAGTACCCCACAATGCACGATTAACTGGATCTTAAATAATTGTTATTTTAAAAAAATCAATATAATACTATTTTAACTGTTAGGTCCGGCCGAAACGCGCACTTTACACAAAATGACATCAACTTCCGTCTATTACGATGATGATGACCTTAATGATGGCAGAAAAGTAATTAAACCCAATAAGCCGCATACAACTTCCTTAGAAGTTGAAGAAATTGCTACACATAGCTATATTTTATCTGAATTGGGCCACTTTACTATACCTGATTATATTAGGCGAGGCACATACGGTATTATTGAAGAGCCACAAACTGATTCCGATGCTGAAAGCACCAAAGGTACTAGACCTTTAGCCAACAGAGCAGTTTCAATTATGTCTCTGTCCGAAGATGAAATGAGCTGGCACAATGAATCTCTTTCACGGGAGATTTCTATAGAAGATCTTTCTAAATCTATCTTTGAAATCGATGAAACAAGGAAAGTATTCAGCAAAGATTCCTACGTGCGTTCATCTTCATTCAAAGAGGATTATTTCACTGACGAAGGCGACGAAGAATCTTTAATACTTAAAGAAAAATCTGAAAAATTATTTGAAAACGATATCACAGAGAAACTCATTCACATCTCAAAAGAATTTGACGAGAATGAATACAACATCAAAAGCAAAGTAGATGATGTCAAGAACAGAATCATGGAGGAATTTGTTCTTGGCCCAGAGAAAAAGTTTGAGAGCGTAACAAAAGATATTACTGAGACTTTTGTAGAAAGAAAGAAAAAGAACGAAACAAAACTATTTATTGTCGAAGAAGAGGCAGAAGACGTAGTGGAAGCATTGTTGAGACGAAGCCAGAGGCAAAGGAGCATATTAGACGATATACTCAATCAAGAAGACGATAAAGGTAATTGTCTAAACAACGTAAAGTATTTGAGACGGGGGCCGTGACGCGGTGAAGGAGGCTGGCATTTGATGATGTAACGCTACGCAATGTCAAGGGACAATAACATATTTGTTCGCTTAAAGTCCGGAATTGAGATTGCTAATACCACCATAACGATCTGTCGTTTTAATATTTACTTACATGTGTATCAGTATAATTTGAACTAAAATATAAAAGACTTCGATATAAAATGACAGGTCATTAGAATCACCAGTTAATGCCGTTAATCTCTATTCCATGTACTCGACTAATGGCTATCGTATGTTTGTTTTAGAACGCATGCGTAATAACATTCCCTTCTGGCATACTAATATATGGAGCTCATTGAGGAACAAGTGTTAAATGGTTGCCGACATCTGTGACATCTTCAAGGTAATCTTCCACAATATTCAATGCAACGCTTGCATGCACACGCTTGTAGCATAGGTCTTAAAAACACTACAAGGGTACGTATACCATACATATTTACATAAACATCACAGATTTCCGCGGAACTGGCGCGACACTCCGTGAGTATTTACACTCGTCTACATTTCTTACTCTGGTAACAAACGCTGTATATACTGCGATCTATATCATTTTGATATGTACATATATTATTTATTTTTAGGAGCTTCAATTTTAGCTTTGATTGGTTGGTGGTGGAAATTGTAGATTTGTTTTTGATGTACATAGTATTATGTGCAGTAAATTGGATGTTTTGTTGTGAATCAAAATTTTCGTATGGGATTTTATAAGTAGTAGTAATTAGAAACCTTATAAATATCATTGAGCATAGTTTTTATTCCTACCAACTTTCTTCTATATATCACAAAATTATTTTGCAAGAAAACTTATGTTGACTTTTGTAAATTTCTATTTTTCTGATTTTGGTGTATTTTCTTCTTTTCCTGGATAAATAGCAATAGATGTTAATTATGTTTTTATATTTCCAGCACCTCCCACCCTGAAGGACAGTACTCTGAAGGACAGCCATGTGTACGAGTCTCTTCCATTGGTGTACACGGTAGAAGCTTCTGGACTGCCCCAGCCCACAGTCCGCTGGATGCATGACGGCAAGGAAGTGAAGTCCAACGCACGTGTCCATCTGACCAATGAAGGTGACGTGTATAAGCTGGAGATCGACAAGGTCGAGATGAAGGACGCCGGCAAGTGGGAAGTCGAGATCGGCAATGACCTTGGCAAGAATGTACTGAAAGCTGAACTTTCTGTTTCACGTGAGTTTAAAAAACATTTCTTTATTTGTATCGCTTCAATCATAACATATCGTGGTATTATATTTACTTTAAGTGATATGATTATTTTGAAATAATTTTGAATGCGTTCTCTTTCACCTCACGACATAATATGTATAGGTAAAGGAATTTGAACTCTCACTAGTATTACTGATTCGATATTTTTAATCATAAAGGCGCCACTACAGAAACATCGTACATCAATTAATACATGTTTTGAAGTATAATTTACATCCCCCCCACCCCCCAGCCGAGAGCGAGCTACGTAAGCCGAAGTTCACGCAGCCCCTAGAGGCTCAACGCGTGATGCAGCGAGAGCCAGTCACCCTGAAGGCAGTGTGCACCGCCGACCCGCAGCCGCACGTGTCGTGGCTCCTCAACGGAGTGGAGCTCACCCCAGACGCCACCATCATCACCAGCGCTGATACCAAGGATATCGAGCACGGACTCAAGGAGTGCACCTTCACGCTGCATATTCCTACTGGTACGTGCTATTTGTGGTTCTATTTTATGGCAATATCTGGGGGCGCGGCCGAGCCCCCTCCAAGTCGAGCTATAGGCCGTAACATCCTTTTCTCGAAGCAATTCAGAGCATTTTCAACCCCCTATAACTTCGTTGTGGCTAAAGCATGAAGCCTGAATTTTCAGTTACTAAGCAGGCATTGTGTAAACACGGTATATTTAAAATTTCATTCAATTTGAACCAGTAGTTTAATAATTGTAACTAGTCAAACTTTCTTAATTTTGTCACTCACTGACTGACTGACCGATCATCAAAAGTCTAAGGCACTTCTAGCAGACATAGAACCTTCAAATTTAGAGTATAATTAGTGTTTAGTGTCTAAAGTAAGGGAAAATTCAAACATTTCATAATTTGTGTCTAGTTTTCTAGATAGACCAACTGCGTGAATAACTTTGTAACCCCATATAAATGTATAGGATTACAAAGTTACATTTGCAGTTAATGAATCATCGTACCCGTATATAATGGAATAATAGTTGTAGATAGATATCTATATATATGAGGCATAACAGGAGCGGATATAGAGAGGGAAATGGTGTATTCAGCCCATGAAACTGTATAACTGTAACATGATAATGTATAAACTTGCAAATAAATAGACTAAATAGCTCGAAAATATCAATTACAATGAAAGAAAGAACATTAATAATCAAATCCGCTATATTTGTGATAAATTGATACCTACAAAAATAAGAAAAATCCATAAGACAGAGGCTTTAAGAAAAATCGTTAGTGATATTCTAGAAGTAAGAAGTACCGAAAAGGAAAAAAGTAGGACTCTACAAAAAGACGTGAGATCCCATCAAAAACATCCTGTAAAAAAATTCCAAGTCTCGCAGCTCAGGTTTTCTACCGCAAAAAGTTGTGAGATGCATGTAATACCAAGTCGATTAATTTATTTAGTCCTTAAGGGACCTTCTATATAAAGTTGTTACGTTAGTTATTACCATATCAATATTAAAAATTCTTTACGTTTTAAATAAATAGATCGACTTGGCCAGCAGCATTATGTATAAATTGTACGATACATTATGTTTTCATGCGATGGCCAAGTCGATCCATTTATTTAAAACGTAAAGAATTTTTAATATTGATATGGTAATAACTAACGTAACAACTTTATATAGAAGGTCCCTTAAGGACTAAATAAATTAATCGACTTGGTATTACATGCATCTCACAACTTTTTGCGGTAGAAAACCTGAGCTGCGAGACTTGGAATTTTTTTACAGGATGTTTTTGATGGGATTGTACTATTGGGAATATAAAAACGTCGGCTTAGTATGTAATGGTAAACTCGTTGTTGTTAAAAGAGTAAATTCTTGTCCATAAGAATGAAATTAAATAGAAATCGTTAACCTAATTTGTGTATACTTATTTACTAAACCCGCAACGCGATAAATTTGCGTGGGTCCTTTCAACTTGCTCACGATTAAAGTAAAATATTTTTTTGTTTTTGTATTTTTTATTGGAATGAATGTCGAGACGAGCATGCCGTTCGCCTGATGGTAAGCGATACGACCGCTCCGAAACAGTAGAAAAACTAAACAACAACTTTAATTACAAAGCAATGCTTAGCATTCCACTACGCTTGCCATCCTGAGACATAAGATTTTAAGTCTAAATATGTCCAGTAGTCACTTTGACTACAGTGTTCTTCAAACCGAAACACAACAGTTCATTTACACCTCTATTTGGCCGGGGAAATAGACATTGCGGTGGTACTCTACCCAGGTGGCCTCTCTTATTTGACAGACCTACCACTTACCACCACTAAAATCTGTAAAAGTATAAAATCTGTAAATCTAATAACAATGTGATTTTCATAGCCAAAGTAAACTGAAAATTTTGCAAGCATTCTGTAATATCCACGTTTGTATTCTTTGCAGGTCGTCACGCCGACACCGGTGAGTACACGATCCAGGCGAAGAACAAATACGGCGTGGGCGAGAGCTCCGCCCGCCTGGACATCCTGCTGCGGCCCGAGATCCAGGGACTCAAGGACGTCACCGCCGTGCCCTACGAGGAAACCACCTTCATCGCCAACGTGCACGCCAACCCCATCGCTGAGATACAGTGGTGAGGAACTAGACATTTAATAGATGCTAAGCAACAAAAATATGCTTCAGGTCGATAATCCTTCGGAAGGTTTTTAGTCCTCGTCTTTTTTGTCGATAAAAATCATCATCATATCAACTGTACTGTACTGTATCAGCTGTTATCCGTCCCACTGCAGGACACGGGTCTCTTATACTATCAAGATTACGATCGAGAGTGTTTAGGCCATTTTAATCCTTCTCGCTAGTTTTAAAGAAAAATATTGCAAAACACTTTAACATTGTTTGTTCATTTCGCATTTTTTTAAATTCAAATAAGATTATTAACCATGTATACATTTTTATAATATACACATCTCAAATCTCCCTTCCAGGAGCAAAGACGGTTACGTGATCAAACCAACATCCCACTACGAGATCATAGAGGACAAGGAGGCGGAGACTTACCAACTGCGCGTGCACAAGGTCGGGGTCGACGACGCCGGCGTCTACACACTCACCGCCAAGAACGAAGTCGGCGAGACCGCGCAACAGGCCAAGCTCACTGTGCATAGTGAGTTGATATTTTATTTCATATTAGTTACTAGGGCTTTTGGAGAAAATATGAGGTTGAAAATAACAGAGAAAAATTAAATAGATAGAGGCCTTTTAGAACAAGACGAAAACGGATTAAAAGATGATACGAGAGGGTTCTGTAGCTACGAGAAATATAATAATTTCAATATCAATAAAAAATGAATAGATGTATAAAAGTCTCTCGTAGTTCTTTATTGGTTCAGGACTATGTATGGGATTGCTGGGTGTTATTTATTTATTTATTAATATAACCCTATATTTACTCACAGCCGGCGACCCAGTGTTCACAAAGCCTCTACAGAAACAGACAGTAAAAGACTACGACGATGTGACCCTGAAGGTGCGTTGCGACGGCGTGCCCAAGCCCGAGGTGCACTGGTACCTCAATGGCAACGAGGTCACTAATGATGACAGGCATAAAGTCACCACCGAGGTCGGAGGGCAGGTCGACAGCGAGCTCGAGATACACCACTTCAATGCTAGTGATGCTGGCAAGGTTGGTCTATTTGTTGTTCATTGTAATGAATCCTAAGATTATGGGTTCAGAGGTTCATGAATTAAGAAAATTAATTGGTTGAGTTTTTTAGTTCTAAAATATTCTTGTTATTTGGTTGTAGGCAATTCCTAAAGTTATACACTATTGATACTTTTAATATTAGTGCTACAATAAAGCATGCGAAATATTTCAAAAAAATAAGACGCATGTCGATTTATGCCGTTGATTACAGTCAGGCCACGTTATATTAATGTTCTAATTGTATAGCTACTGCCAGCAGGTGATCACTAGAACTTGTTTTATACTGTCTACAAAATTCTACTTAACGTTGTCACTAAATATATAGCCCTTTAGAACCTTATTATAACTATTTTCATTCCGTGCAGTACAAAGTCCGGGCCGTGAACCTGGCTGGCGAGGCGGTGTGCGAGGCGCCCATATCTCTGGCGCAGCTCGCGCCCGGGTTCATACACAAGCTGGAGCGACAGAAAGATGTCGACGAGGGAGAACCGCTAGAACTCAAGGCTAAGATGGACGGCAGCCCCATCCCCACTGCTAAGTGGTAAGTTGGGGATATAACGAGACAGATTTTAAAGGAATTTTGGGTCTTAGTGAAGGATTTTTAGTGATTTGGGTGATGACAGAAAAACTAAATTATGTTTAAAATTGGTGATGTTAAAATTTATATCTAAATAAATTGAATGAATGTATCTAAATGTCAATTGCCGTTCCGATAATAGAAAGACTTAGTCTCAAAACTACATATGAAAGTACATACATACCAGAGAAAAAATTCAATCTCACAAAGTTTCACATTTAAAACAAATTACAATGCACATAGTAATTTGTCTAAAGGAAATATTTAGTAAGCCGCTGCGGCACATATAACGTAGACTACCATTTGAATTTACCATTTGATTACCATTGACTATTGAGAGATACCTTATTTATTTCTTTATTGAAAATCCACAACCCTTAACACCAATATAATTCAACTGCTGTGCCTATCTTACGGCCAATACCTAATGGTTTTATATTTAAAGATATAACTTATAGGTTCCTATAATAATAGGCAGTTAGTTAGTTGTCCAATATCCAGCAGTGTTCCCATGAGGTTGATGCCGATGGCTCGGTGTCCAGATACTCTCCTATCCAGCAGTATTGAGTTTTGTTCCTATAAGGCTGACGGTGTCTCATTGTCCAGGTACAAAGACGGCGTGGCGCTCCCCCCGGACGACTCGCACGTGAAGCAGTCAGTACTCCCGGACGGGTCCGTGAAGCTGAGCATCGAGCACGTGACGCCGGCCGACTGCGGCGCGTACAAGCTCGTCATCTCCAACCCGCACGGAGAACACTCCGCACTCTGCGCCGTCGCTGTTAACCGTGAGGACATCACATTGATATCATATATCTACCATGATCATAGGACTCGTGGACTCAAATCCTAGGGCATACTTTTGACTTTTCTGACACAACTTCAATTTTTATGATAAAAATATTTCCAACTTCTCCTATTGTTTACTTCATGATTAATTTAATTGCGGGTTAAAGACAGGGGTTAAAGGCATTCCCGGAGACTTGCCGAGCTTCGATGCTCGGTATGAATAAAATGCGTGCCGCTGTTGATCCTGACTTACAGGAGTTACAGTAATTTGCAGGGCGGGACAGTCTTTTCTGAGACAATAAGGAAGAAAAACATCGTGAGGAAACCTGCACAGTGCATACCATAGACATTAGGAAGAATTTCTTTTGTCTGTAAAGTCTGTCAATCGGCACTAGGCCAGCGTATTGACATAGCCCATAGACATAGACCATAGTCCTATGATGGGGTGTATACGAAATGACATAGATATAAATGATGGTTAACAATTTAGATTAGTTTTATCCTGATTTGCGTAAGAAAACGTTGAGTGAAAACTTCGTCAAAATAAGTCCAGCGGTTTACAAGCAACAATGTCGCAGACAGACAAACTTATAAAATTCCTCTTTTGCGTCAGGACCTAGGATCGAAAAAGAAATAATCTTTACCGCAAATACTGGACACAAATTCTAATGACCTAAAGTAACCCAAATTTTTATCAGGCCAGATTTATGAAATTCTTTTACTTACCATATTATAGATGTCTCCAACTTAAAATAAAGTATTTATTATTAACTTTTCCTCCAGCTACTCCAAGGAAACCATCATTCAGCCAAGAGCTAGAGGACGTGAAGGCAGTCGTTGGAAAACCTTTGAAACTCGAGGCTAGAGTTATGGCGTTCCCTGCTCCGGAGGTGAAATGGTTCAAGGACGGTGAGTGTATTTCTATATATACAAAAAACAAATTAAATACGTTTGTACTGTCTCAACTGAGTCTATAAGATGAACTGACTAATCCAACATATCTAAAATATATAATATTGGAGTATAGTTGTTAATGTTAGAGGGTCGGAGAGTAGTTTAATTTATTAATAATAAAGGTTATCTCACTCTTTCATTGTATCGTCCAAAATATGGAGGGTAATTAAGTGCCAATTTATACATACATACATACATACATAAACTCACGCCTTGTTCCCAGAAGGGGTAGGCAGAGGTGCCAGGGCACCCACATTTCGCCTTGTATGTTCCGTCCCACAATGTGATAGGTGGCGAGCCTATCGCCATATCGGGCACAAATTCCTGACTCTGGGCTGATACTGAATAGAAAAATCCAATATCACTTTGCCCAACCCGGGATTCGAACCCGAGACCTCAGCTTTGTAACCGTACCGTAGTACAACTACGCCACCGAGGCAGTGCCAATTTATGTACGTGTAAAAGGCCGGGTGTGTTTACATTCGACACACTTATAGTGTCTCGCTTTGTCCGTTCGATATTTAAGTTATGTTTATCAGATAATAATATTTTTTGATTTTTTAAATGTTATTTTAATTTAGACTAGTAAAATTATAATTCTATTCTATTTTTAGGAAATCATGTCAGATTCAACAATACTATAATAATTATAGATAGTAATTTAAATTATGTAATTTCTACCTCATCAATTATATAATCTCTCCACAGGTCTGCCGGTGCGTCCCTCCCAGGCCATCAACTTCATCAACCAGCCGGGCGGCGTGATCGGCCTCAGCATCGACAGCTGCAAGCCAGAGGACGCCGGAGTCTACTCACTCACCGTCACCAACAAACTCGGAGAGGTAACCTCATCATCAACAAAGTGGAATGCCCATTTTACTATGAAACCTAGTATCGGTGCAATGATTTTTGTCCCTCGATGAAATCTACTTTTCTGTGAGAAAAATATTTTTTTCAGTAAATATAAAGACAATAAAATTGAAGCCAAATAAAAAAAAATTGCCTCTGGCTCTTTGAACAAAATGTAAAATAGAATGACAGTTACATTATCGTATAAAAAAATCACTCTGTATAAAACAGGAAAACGTTTAAGTTCAAACCATAAAATATGTCATAATTTCGAAGTAGTGTCGGTGTCGGTATCATCGATATTTTTAACGATACCATGAATGGGCATTTTCCTTTAACTTGATATTTTATTATAAGTACGTGGTGGTCTGTTGGTTTCACTACGGTCGATGGTTCAAATCCGATGGCACATCTCTGAATTTTCGGAGTCATGTGTGTATTAATAGTCGATCACCACGCGTTATACCGGTAAAGAAAAACGTGAGGAAACTTGAGCAGCGCGATGGATTATATGACTTAAGCCTTCTCAATCATTCTTTCGACTTTAGAGAAGGCTCGTACCCTGCATTGGAACGTGTTTAGGCTGATACAGTATTCTATTAAACTTGCCTAAACATAAATAAGAAACACCGTCGGTATTCTTCCGCGGACTATGTTAAACATATATTTTCTTCATATTTTACTGACATAGAATTTATCTAATTTAATCTATAATTTTATTCTTATCTAGTTTCTTCATTTGATTTTCAATTCAGTATTGGTAACTAAAAGTATGGTTTTGGTGAATAGGTGGCCTCTAAAGCCAAAGTGGAAGTGACACAGAAGGAGCGCAAACCCGCCTTCATCGCCGAGCTGCAGCCCACTAAGGTCATCGAAGGATTTCCCATCAAGATGGAAGTCAAGGTCCTTGGACACCCACCACCCACCATCAAATGGTAAGTTAGATGATAGTATCATCCTATCCTATATAAATAATTTATGGTCATATATTTATAGTGCCATATCGATGTCCAAGATTAATATCATATCAATTTTTACGTTATTTTTTTTTTTACTCACTTTCTTGTTTCGTTTTATGAAGATAAGAACAACTATTTACATAAGGTTAATTCTACAGTTGTATACCTAAATACAACAATCACCACTCTCAATCGTGCTCTCGATTGTAGAGGAGGCCCGTGCCCTGCATTGGGACGTATATGGGCTGATACAGATACCTAAATACGGCAGTAAATACAGAAGCTAACTAAGGCCCCCAAACCTTGTAACACCCAATAAAACAAAAAACAAAATATAACTATTTTTTTTTATTGCATATCGAACCTTTAGAATTAAAGTGATCTAATCCAAAAAAAAAAAAGATTTTGACTTTTAATCATATTTTGGTTCAAAATGATCTATCGACCAGTTATTAAAGAAGGGCCTTTGATGCATCAGAGGCAGAAATATGTATAAATTGGTCTTCTAGATGTATTTTCCATAAGTACAACATTTCTCATATTACAAATCTTTAATGAATGTTTCCCTAAAAATAAGATTTATAAAGTTAGGTTTCTATATTTCTAAAGGTGCGTGCGATATGTTTGACCATATGAAGTGAGAGTTTGCACGTCACGTCACTGTGACTTAGGTGATCACTCAGCATAATGTTGCATTGTGGCGCGGGCCACAGCGCAATGCTGGTTCAGTGGTCACCTAGAGTGTTATACGAACGTCGCTGGGCCAACATAAACTTACAAAATATGCTTACATGGAGACTGTCCCGCCCTCACACCCACCACTGCAACTCCTGTGTCGCTGGATCAACAGCATGCAATGTAATGACACCGAGCATTGAAGCTCGGTGAGATTAGGGAATGTCTACCTTGTCTTTAACCCGCAACGAAAGCAATTAGAAAGTTAAATTAATAGGAGGAGTTGGAAATACATCCCGTGTTATCCCCAGGACACACAACGGCGAGGAGATAGTCCCGGACGGCACACGCGTGCGCGTAGTGTCGCAGCCGGACGGCACGCATGCGCTGCTCGTGGACAACGCCGCGCCCGTAGACGCCGGCACGTACGGAGTCATCGCGGCCAACGAACAGGGAGAGATGGCGAGCACGGCTGAACTTACTGTCGCCAGTGAGTATCGTATTAATAACAGGTTGATAAGTACTAATGAGTCGCTAATATAGCGTATTAAATCTTCATCAAAATATAATTATTTTGAAATGAAACTTCTAATGCGATTTCCAACAAGGTTGCGTTGAACGTTCAACGCTACCATGGATAGTGTATGAAAGCACTGTTGCGTTAAACTTTCAACTCTCCTGGAGAGGGGGAATAGAAAAAACAAAAGCGATAGTAAATGCGTGGCACTCGAACGCATGCGCGTAGTATACCTGTTATAGACGCTTGCACTTGCAAGCGTTAGCAACGAGTAGCGCCCACTATTCTAAGACGAGAACGAGAGAGAAAGGAATATACACAAAGATAGAAAGTAGGAGAGAAAGAGAGTGAGTCGGTAGATTTCAAGAACATGCGCGTGGTGAAGTTAAATCTACATCACGAAGTTTCACTTCTTCCTGCGAAGGGACCCCACGTTCTATTTTTTCTTTTACTATTTTAATTAAATTACAATCTGGCGGAATTTGTTTTCCTATAGACAACATTTTTAAAAATAAAAGGTGTGATAAAATATCATATAATTATGAATCAAAGTTATGTCCAGAAATCTATAATTGTACACATGACCAGGTCGCCAAGACGACTCGACTCCACAAGAGCGTCCTCAGTTCATCCACGGTCTCCGCGACATCACGGCGGAGGAGGGCCAGCCCCTCTCGGTGACGGCGCCGTTCGTGGGCAACCCCGTGCCCGAGGTCACGTGGACCAAGGACGGACAGCCGCTGCGGCCCAGCGAGAAACTGCTGCTCACATGCGATGGAAAGAGGGTGTGTATAAACAACCCTTGAACAACTACCCTTGACATAATAGTGTCTTACATTTACACGAATGTTACATACGGAAATATTTGTAATTATGTGTATTATTTGGTGTTATAAATGAAGAGTTTTTATTTTATTGCACTTTATTGTAACAACACAAAATGAAAAAAAAAATGAAAAACCTTAAACCTTTTGCCTACTATATTTATAATTACATACATACATAAACTCGCGCCTATATCCCAGAAGAGGTAGACAGAAATGCCAGGACACCCACATTTCGCCTTGTATGTTCCGTCCCACAGTGTGATACGTGGCGATCCTATCGCCATATCGAGCGCAAATTCTTGACTCTGAGCTGATAATAAATAGAAAAAATCAATATCACTTTACCCAACCCAGGATTCGACCCCAAGACCTCAGCTTTGTAACTGTACCTTAGTACAATTACGCCACCTAGGCAGTGTAATTGATTATTATTATTTACGTATCTGGTGGTTATTTCCAGGTGGGCCTGGAGATCAACCCAGTGGAGATGAGTGACGCGGGCGTGTACGGCGTGAAGCTGGTGAACCCGCTCGGCGAGGACAGCTCGGTCGGCAACATACACGTGCGCAAAGTCTACCAGCCGCCCACATTCGCGCAGAAGTTCACCGACTTGCAACAGGTAATCACGTTAAACAGCATATTTAAAAGTATTAATAAAAGCAAAAGTAACTTATTTAGTATTTCGATGGAAGTTATATTGCCCGTAATTAAACGCATTGATGTAAATTCAGTGCATTTCCTGTAGAGTGGCACGCTAATAATGATACCGGACTCAAAAGGTCTAGCACTAAGGCAATAGCCTGCACTTAAACCGCATCAAAAATTATGATGGTAGGCAGTACGACCGCTCATGAACTATGAAGTAGCAAAATCTAACAACACCTTGCCATCCGAAGACATAAGATGTAAAATCTTAATATATGTTCAGTAGTCTGACTACAATTTCCTTTAGACCGAAACACTACAGTGCATTTATACTGCTATTTGGCGGAAGAAATAGACATTGCGGTGGTACCTATCCAGGCGGACTTTGACATATGGGAATATAATAAAATGACGCCATTAAATATCGATTTAAAATGCTATAAAAACTTCAGTAACTCATATACCTTTCCGCACAGCTTCCCACATTCGACGCGAAGTTCCCGGCTCGCGTGTTCGGCGTGCCGTCTCCGGAGATCACGTGGTACAAGAACGGGCAGCCGCTCCGGCCCTCCGACAAGTACTCCATGAAGAGGGACGGCGACGCCGCCTGCCTGTACGTGAGGGACATCGGCCCCGACGACGCGGGAACATACAAGTGCGTCGCTAAGAACAGGGAGGGAGTGGCCGAGTGCGAGGCTAATCTCGAGGTCGTCGATAAGATGTGAGTGCTTGCTTGATTTTTAATTTCGATTGTTTTGTGGTAAATAATTTGAACTGCAGTTATGTACACAGCCACAAATATTAAATTCAGTTGAGTATTTTTCAATTTTTTTTTAGGTCTACAACATATCACATATGAGTACATTAAAATTAAACAGAAACAGATACAGCATACACGAAGAGTAAAAGTTATAAAAATAAAGAATCGATAAACTGAACGTTCTGTCCTAAGTTTGAAGTTAATAAAGACTAAAAAGAAAAAAAGTATTATAGTTCCCGGGTGGACGGTGGAAATTCTAGATGATTCAATTTTCACATGTTTATATTCAGTGAATTTTGCGAAACATTGCAATATGATGATCCAATCGTTTTTCGTGGTTGTGTAGTGCTCGCAAGCAAAAGGTGGAGCCGCCGTCGTTCCTGAAGAAGATCGGCGACATCGAAGTGTTCCGCGGCATGAGCGCCAAGTTCACCGCCTGCGCCACCGGCACTCCCGAACCTGACGTCGAGTGGTATGTACCTACTGTTTTCAACTAATAATTGGTTAC
Organism: Hyles euphorbiae; assembly: GCA_023078785.2. Classification (NCBI taxonomy): domain Eukaryota; kingdom Metazoa; phylum Arthropoda; class Insecta; order Lepidoptera; family Sphingidae; genus Hyles; species Hyles euphorbiae. The sequence goes on from CM041033.1 coordinate 20,041,885, forward strand.
TTAGTAAAATTACAACATATTTCAAGAATAAAGCTTTAAGTAAGACCTAAAATTTTTTGATGTATTATGTAAAAGATCTGTCGGCCTTTAAAAATCCTGACAACTTAATGTGACATTTAGCTGAGTGGACGCCTGTCGGTCACAACCGCGATCAGCCACTTTATTGTTTTTTGATTTCATGTTGTTATTTTTATATGAGCCATATTTGTACGTTGCGTCTGTGGCAAATAAATCGTTTTGCATTCTTTCTTTAACAGTTCTAGGTTTTTCATAAATATTATATTATTTACATAAAGCTGAAACGAATTTTTTACCTGGTCAAAAAAGATTTTTTATTGAGAGAGATTTAATTTAATTTCAAATACCCAGCTGCTTTTATAGATAACACTAGTTTACACGGTTTTTATACCCCAGCTAAAAGTTGTCATTTTATGATTCATTTAGGTAGAATAATCCAAAAAAAATAATAAAAAAATTCTATCACGTCTGGTTTAAGAAATATTTATTAACTTAACTGAAATACATAATTATGGTATTAACACTAAAAAAAATTAAAAATGTCAAATTTTTGCCTTCTTTTTATAGCTATTTGAATCAGTTCCTCTTATAATGGACCAACAGTAATCCCCCAACATGTTTTCATCCCAAAATCCTTGATGTCGTTCTTCAAAAACCTTTAAATCTTGATGGAAACGTTCCCCTTGTTCGTCACTCATACTTCCTAAGTTTTTAGGGAAAAAATTAAGATGTGATTGCAGAAAATGAATCTTTAATGACATGTTTACTCCCATCTTTTGAACATTTTCCAATAAATCGGTAACAATTTCTTCGTAATCTTCACTTTTCTCATTTCCAAACATTGAGGTATTATACTAAAGCGGACATCGGGAACAAAATCTCTGCGTATGGAGCGTGTACAGTAAAACGAGAGGGAAGATATGTTACTTCGTAGGAGTGACAGAGACAGAAATAGAATGTACCCTTCATTTTGTTATAAAAATTTTGTTTGCAGTGTCCCCTCTAGTATATTATCTCAATGTTTCCAAATAAATGTTCCACAACCATTTTACTAGGTTATCTCCATAGCATTGGTGAACCAAATGGAAGGTAAATATTTTCTCCTGATGACCACTGGAGTAAGACAATTTTACAGCCTTCGCAAAACACATGAGGCACCCACTTTTTATCTTGATTTGCAACAGGAAATCCAAAATAATGGAGATATGCACTTTTTAACGAATCTGTAATGGGTCTTCTCTTTTTTGAAAATATAAACTGTCCACAAACATAACAAAACGATCAGAACTTTGTTTACACTCTCTACTCGACATTTTTAATCAATCCGAAACAAGATAATTGTGGTTTGAAGCGAACGAATAAACAATAAACTGTCGTTACCACGTTAAGTAGTTAAAAAAAAAACATTTGACTGCAGGAAGAATTTGTGACGTGATAGAATATTTTTACTAACACTTTTTGGTTTAAGGAAGGTAGATTAACATATTTGTATACATTTATTTTGGGGTATAAAAAAAAAGTTAAATTATGTAAACTAGTGTAATTTACCTAGTATTTCTATTTTAGTACTAATATTAATTTGCCATATCTCAACACTAGCAATTCAATTCGAATTCGGAAACCTAACTCAACTGAACCCCGTCAGGTTCCACAACGACGTGAAGTTGTTCCCGTGCGAGCGCATCCGCATGGACAAGGAGAGCACGGGGCTGCTGCGCCTCACCGTCAGCGGCGTGGACGTGCCCGACGTGGGCCAGTACCGCTGCCGCATCTACAACCAGCATGGGGAGGACTCCTGCACCGCGCAGCTTACTTACGACAGTATGTACAAAATTTAAACAAAAATATCGTTTATTTATTTCTTTACTGTACACGGGAGAACAAGAATGATAGTTTTAGAGACAATACAAAACAACAAAGTAGAAATGGCGGTGTTATCGCTCATTAATATTTTTATCATTACCTATGTTTCTCTTCCATCGTTTAGAGGGTTTTAAAGAAAAACTTACAAGAATTTCTTTTTCGAAAATTCTCTACTATTTTAATGAATGAATTCTGGACTTAAGCAACTATAGAATTTCCACCTTAAGGGTGTGCACATACGTTACATGACTAAAATTTAAATGACAATGTCACAAATATCATCCACAAAATCTTCATTTTTAATAATAGCCGTCATAGATTTCCATAACCTTTTGTAAAAATACACTTTTAAGCTATTGCATAGCTTCTATCGCGGGCCTTGCACGTGGAAACCGAATCCAGAAATTCCGTAACGAAAATAACTAACACCGACCACTTCGACCGAAATTTAAATTTAATGTTTTTATTTTGGTTCAAATATGTGCCAGTACTTTTAAATGCGAATTGCAAAGCTATTGCGTGATTAATTGTAATCTAACCTCTTTCGATATGTAGTTTTGCCATCAATGAATAACAGAACTTTTAATGACTTTCTGAAATATCACGCTTGTCTCTTTAGTTCAGCAACTCGCCTCTAGGTGGCATTGGTTGTATCGGCGTTACTGCGCATGCGTAATCCCCCTCTTCGCCCCGCAATCTGGTGACTCATGCCTGCTTAGAGTTTCGGCGTTAGGGCACCTCCTCTTTGTATTTACTTCATGGTACTACTCTACGAAGCTCGCACGTACAACAGTAAATATCTGTACAATTAATATCAAAGAAAAACAAAGGAAAACAAACTGCATAAATAAAAAAAAATATTATAATTACATAAGTTGATAAAAAATGCTATGCAATAGCTTTACCGCGGCAGTCTCCGAGTGCCACACGTCTTTTTTTATTAAGAAATGACATTTCTCCCCCAGCCCTGGAGCCGCACACCGGCAAGCGTCCCATCGGCGACCAGTACTCAGACTTCGACAAGATGAAGAAGACCGGCATCCCCATGCCGCTGGCCGACAGGCCGATCATATCGCGCATGGCCGACAGACACCTCACGCTCTCATGGAAGCCTTCCATCCCGCATGGACCCAGGTTCCCTGTCACTTACCAGGTCAGAAAAACATTGTATTTGAACTCTTTAAAAATGTATTAATGAATTGATTGTTATATCAAATATCGTGTAGTTTATCAGAACAAAATATATAAATTGTAATAGTGGTAATATTTCCCGGTAAGTCTTAGTGTGTTAAATTTTGATAAAAGTGATTAGAAGATATTTTGCATTGAATATAATATAAGAATGAAACTTGAGCATAGTTATCAACTAAAGCAGTTTTGTGATGGATATCGACACTGCACGTTATGGAGTACAATTTTGTCCGTTTCGCAAATTCATCCCCGGCTCTTTGCAAATAAGAAAGAAAGAAAGAAATATTTATTTATTGCTAGCACAATAACAAAATAAATTACAAAAGATAAAAACCAAAAGAATACAAAACAAAAAACGAATTACACTAAGAACAGAATTATATATATAAAATTAATTATTCTGAATTATAAATATTGCGCCAGCAATGGAACCTCCCATTCAGCTTTCTGCTGCAGTACTGCATATGCAATACTACAACGCTGATTTTCAATGGGAGGCCCAAGAGACGTGTGGACGATCAGTCGGAGTTACTTATTTAATAGACAGAAATTATATATATTAGATATATTAAAAAAAAATATATTAGGTCAAATATATTAGGTCCGCAAGGTGTAAAATTAGAAGTGTGTATGTCCAGGTGGAGATGTGCGAGATGCCCGACGGCGACTGGTTCACGGCGCGCACGGGGCTGCGCTCGTGCGTGTGCGACATCCGCAACCTCGAGCCCTTCCGCGACTACAAGTTCCGCATCCGCGTCGAGAACAAATACGGCGTCAGCGACCCCTCGCCCTACGCGATCACGCACCGCTCCAAGCTCGAACCGGACCCGCCCAAGTTCATCCCCTACCTCGAGCCCGGCATCGACTTCAGGCCGGAAACCTCGCCCTACTTCCCCAAGGACTTCGATATCGAGCGTCCCCCTCACGACGGGTATGCCCAAGCTCCTCGTTTCCTGCGTCAGGAACACGACTCCCAGTACGGCGTGAAGGGACACAATGTGAACCTCTTCTGGTTCGTGTATGGCTACCCTAAGCCCAAGATGACATACTTCTTCAACGATGAGCCTATTGAGATCGGCGGAAGATACGACTGGAGTTACACCAGGAATGGACAAGCTACTTTGTTCATTAACAAGTGAGTACCATTCAAATAGTATGTAATAATTTTAATTGATATACCTAGTCAGGTCATAAATTCTGTCACATGTTTAATATAAAATAATTGAAACAAGTTTATTCATTATGTAACCATTTATATACCAAAACGAACTTAACAAAACATAGATTCTTATGACACTAAAGTTTATTCAAAATGACCTCCGTGATTTTGAATACAGGCCTTCAATCTGCGCGGCCAGTTGTCTATCGCAGCACGAACGAGGTCTATGTCAATATCGGCGGCTGCCTTAATCAAGGATCTCTTGAGTGACTCCGAATTGGGATGAGGCTTTGAGCATGCCTTTTCCTCCAAGTGTTGCCATATCTTGTAATTTAACGGATTCAAATCTGGACTGGAGGAGGGCCAGTCTTCGTGCCGGATGAAGTCGATTTCACGCGCCGCCAGCCAGTCTTGTGTGCTCTTCGCTCTATGAGCTGGCGCCGAATCTTGTTGGAATACCCAGTGTCTGTTATTGAACATGGTATGAGAAACAGGTTCCACAAGGTTCGTCAGGACTGTATTTTGATACACAACTGCATTCGTTTTTACACCTTTCTCACAAAAATGTACCTCTGTTAAGCCCCAATAAGAAACTCCCAACCAAACCATGAGCGAGGATGGAAAATGACCTCGTTGGACACGCGGAATACGGTTGCTCGCTTCTTCACTACTGTGTGCGTACACCTTATCATTTTGTTTGTTGTAGCTCTCTTCTACGGTAAAAAAAATTTCATCTGAAAAAAGAATTTCCCGATATTTTTTTCCCGCGTACCGCTTCAACAAAGCGCGGCATCTCTTCAGTCTCAGGTCCATTAGACGAGCATTCAAACGATGTCCTGTTTTTCTTCGATATGCCCGAAGCCCTAAGTCTTCATTTAACACTCTTTTCACCGTGGTTCTGCTTAACCCCATCTGAAGGGCCAACAGTTTCTGCTTACGTTTGGGATTTCTTTGAATTCGCGCCTTCACAGCTTTTATCACTGCTGGAGTCCTAACAGACCGAGGGCGACCACTTCTTGACCTGTCATCTACACTAGAGTCTTCATTGTATCGTTTGATGGTACGATAAACGAATCTTTTGGATATATTCAAATTTTTCAGTATGTCAAAAATTTTAATTGGCGCGTAACCGCAACGATGCAACGCAATAACTGCAACACGGTCTTCTTTAAGCGTCCACTCCATATTTAAAAATGAGTAAAATTCTAAAAAGTATACATTTTTATTTTCATGAACAATTCGAAATTCGAATTCAATAAACTTTTTTGTGGCCAGCATTCTAAAAGAAAAGTTTTTACTGTGTGACAATACTTATAACCTGACTGTGTAAGTAAAACATACACTTTAACAGCCGCTGCCAATAAACAATCCCAATCCAAAATTTGCTGTTTTAGATTGACAGCTCAATCGTTTTTCTGATACTATATTGCCAATAATCAATCTCAGTAGTGAAAAAACTATGGCAACGTGACAGGAGACCAATCGAAAAGTAGAAAACAATTGACAACAAAACAGATTGATTTCAATCTAATTTTTTCGATTGATTATTGGCATCGGCCGTAAGTGACATCGCGAAGACATGAAATGTGTAAATTATATGAGATTTTTTTAAATAAAAATCTAGCACCATATTGGAAATTAGTAAACGGCCATTGTAGACAAAGATAGGAAAACTGCTAAAAATGGCTTAAAACTAAGACACTACAGAATACACTAAAAGCATAGGTAACTAATACTGAACTTCCCATTCATAAAAATAAAGTCTCCACAACTTGCATCAGATGTAATTTTACCCCATCATAATTTCCTAAATCCCCAGGATGTTGGAGCGCGACGCGGGCTGGTACGAGGCGGTGGCCACCAACGAGCACGGGCAGGCCCGCCAGCGCGTGCGCCTCGAGGTGGCGGAGTACCCGACCTTCATCCGCAGGCCCGACGAGGCCGTCGTGCTGCAGCGCCGCAGCGCCAGGCTCGAGGCCAGGGTCACAGGAGTACCCTACCCCGACATCAAGTGGTACAAGGACTGGCAGCCGCTTGCGCCTAGTGCCAGGATTAAGGTGAGGGAAATATAACTTATAAATTACATAAATATATAATTTATGAACTGTTCTGAATCAAACCAAATTCTAAAATTTGTAATTACTGTATTGTAAACTGGTTTTGAAAAGGGCAACATTAAAGTTTTTTGCCCATTTTTCTTTTTTAATTGGGTGGTAGAACTAAATTTATGTAATTTTTTATAGGTCCAATATATTATTTTAATTTGACTAAAATAGTAATGAATAGGATAGGAATCAGTAATATGTTTGTAAATTAACTTAGATGTAGTATGATTTACAATTTTATGACTCATACCAGACAAACAACGTTTATATATTTTAAAAATAAATTATCCGGCAAAAAAAATTTTTTACCCTGCCGTTATCATCACTATTTTTGACAAATTAAATATTCGATAATTTTTTCATCAGATCCAATTCATCGAGCCGGACACGACAATCCTGATCATCAACGACGCGATCCTGAAGGACGAGGGTCTGTACTCCATCTCCGCGAGGAACGTCGCCGGCTCCGTCAGCTCTTCAGCCATGCTGCACGTCGAGGAGAGCGAGCACGAGTACTCAGACAGGTATGCACATTATAAGCGTACGGCCTTGTTAAATGTTTTGTCTTCTTCTCTCAAACTGTATACAAAGGTTCTTCGAAAGGGACAAAACATTCGATAAGTATATTTAATTTATCGAAATTTAAAACTGTCTATGAATAAGTGCTATAGAGTAATAGTTCCACAAATGATCTACAGCTAGCCTGCTTTTAACGATCAATTCCATTGGAAATTAGGAAAGTTAACGCAAAATTAGTTCATGAAAAAATCACAGTGATATTTTTTTCTGCATTGACTTTAATTTTGTATCGTTTTGTACTAGATGTGATAGAATGTTATTTGAAATTGATAATTTAAAAGTGTATTATATATGTCAGGATCCGCGAGCACCCCCCTCGCGTTAAGCCTAGCACTAAACCGTTCGGCGACTTCTACGACCTCGGCGATGAGCTCGGCCGCGGCGTGCAGGGCGTCGTCTACCACGCCGCCGAGAGACTCACCGGTATCTACTATATATTCTAACTTGCTTTCTTGCTAATTTGATTGCTGTTGGATCTAGGCCTTCTGCAAGTCTTTACACGTTGACCTGCTGCAGCTATATCGTGATTGGCTATAAATATATTCAAGTCTTTACTCAGCATCATCTTAAAATATAGGAAAGTATGAATGCTGAGAATTTTCACAATGAACTAAAATATGTAATATAATTTTTAAATTATTCAACCCGCGTCTTCCGTCCTCTGATTTGCAATATATGTACATTTCGTAGACCATTTGTCCTTGGTCGATTATTGCACCTTCTCTCAATAGAACTTGTGCTACAAAATTCCAAGTACTGATACTAATAATCATGTTGTCAGGTCGCAACTACGCCGCCAAGATAATGCACGGCAACTCAGACCTGAAGCCATTCATGAAGAACGAGCTGGACATAATGAACCTCCTGAACGACCGCCACCTGATCCGCCTGCACGACGCCTACGAGCAGCAGCACACCCTCGCGCTGGTCACCGAGCTGGCCGCCGGAGGGGAGCTCGTGAGGGACCGCCTCCTCAGGAGTGCCACCTACACAGAGAGGGAGATCGCCGGGTACATCAGGCAGCTGCTCTGGGGACTCAAGTACATGCACGATAACAGTGTCGCACATTTGGGACTTACTGTGAGTATTGCATTTTTGGGGCTTCATTTCAATATATTTGCCTATGAGCAATCGTAGGGTCTAACTTCTAATAACAATGATTAGTGCTTAGTTGGTATATTTTTTTATTTATTACTCGTCTACAAAACATCGTCACTCGTCAGCGATATACGTAACGCTTGAAAATCTATGTGACTCTTCGATAAGAATTTAAGTTTAAAAAAGTCCTTTATACACACATTCATCTCTACAAATTCTGATCAGATCGGCGAGCTGCTCCTCTCGCACGCCGGCAGCGACGAGCTGAAGATCTGCGACTTCGGTCTCTCCCGCCGCATCATGTTCAACAAGCACGCCTCCCTGGACTACGGCATGCCCGAGTACGTTGCGCCCGAGGTGGCGTCCGGCGATGGAGTCTCCTTCGCCGCGGACATGTGGAGCCTCGGCATCATCACCTACATCCTACTCAGCGGACACTCGCCCTTCAGAGGGCCCAATGACAGGGAGACCCTCACCAGGATCCGCGAGGGCAAGTGGGAGTGGCACGATGAGGAGTGGTGGTCGCGCCTCAGCGTGGAGTGCCGCGACTTCATCTCCAAGCTGCTGGTGTACAACTGGCACGAGCGCATGGACGTCAGGACCGCGCTGTCGCACCCCTGGCTCACCCTGGCAGACAGGATCTACCAGGAGGAGTACCAGATCACCACCGACAGGCTGAGGAACTACTACAATTTGTACAAGTAAGAAAACTTATGTAACATAATTAATCATATGGAGTCTAAATAAATGATGGTGATCATGTCACTTATGATCACATCAAACAGAACTAGAACTATAACATAGTGAATTAGGAAATCCAGATGATACACAGGGTATATTTAATGTTAGGAAGTGTAACAGACATGCGTATAAGAAGCATTGAAGCACAGTATAATTAAATAATAATGAATGATTTTCGCTAGGGATTGGACGAGCAACGCGCAGTGCCGCACGTGGTTCCGTCGCCGCCCGCTCAGCGGAGCCTTCGAGCATCCTTCCAAGATGGTCTACCCGCCAGGAGAAACTTACACGCCTGAAGGTATGCTATTTTTTTATATTGTTTTAAATCCGTTACCACTTACCAACCCACACTAGACCAGCGTGGTGGATCATATGGCCTTAACCCTTTCAACCGTGCTCTCGATTGTAAAGATCTGTGTCCTGGAGTGATAATATATGGTCGAATGTCTGTTACAGACAGTTTTAACGAAATACTCGTATAGACAATATTTTGTTAATGTCAACAGAAACTTTGGTGATTTTGTTTTATCTTTCCTAGCTTTCAATAAGCTGTAATGTCTTCTCTATAAATATATCTAAGTTAAATTTTATTTTTGGTTTTTATGGTAAAAAACCATCAACTTCCTTAAAGATATTTTTTTATTTTAATATTTATCCTGTGACTGTAATATTTCTTCTCAGCTACGCCGGATCGTGACCGCGCATCTCGCGAACGCAAGCCAGCGGAGTTCGACATCAAATTCAAACAATGGGACCACCCAGACTGGGAAGTTTCTGCCACATCTGAGAGCCAGTAAGTGTGCAGGATTATTCTATTTTATCTGTGTTTATCGATAAATAATATTGATTAGGGTTTACACTCGTACACTTTGGTGTAAATTATTTGAATATCATATATTCGTACTGTTTTCATGTTACAAATCTTTAATGAACGTTTCCAAAAAAAAAAAATTTTTTTAGTTAACTCTCTATAATTCTAAAGATGCGATATGAGCTATATATAAGAAGCCTTTGTTAATTAATAATGTATGTTTTGTGCAGTTACCAGAACGGTCCGGACACGTACCTGCTGCAGCTGCGCGACACGCAGTTCCCGGTGCGCCTGCGCGAGTACATGAAGGTGGCCTGCGACCGCTCGCCAGGGTACAGCCTCAACGTATTCGACACCTACGACCCCAGGGTAAATACTTTATATTAAAAAAACACTCATGTCTGATGTCACCCATTAAACCCACTCAACTCTTAAGGCATTATTAATTCAAACCAGTCTTCAATCTTTTTGACCGACTTCAAAAGAGGAGGTAATCAATTAGACTGAATTTTTTTTTTTTTTTTTTTACGCGATTACGCCGGCAATTGTGAACCGATTTTGAATATTTTTTTTGTTGGAAAGCATGATATACAGAGTTGGTCCCATATAAAAGTGGTGAAGACCTGATGAATATCTTAGGATCTGCCGACCAGAACTCCTCAAAATTAAACGATCCAGCATTAATTCTTTTTGCGTTAGATTAAGTATAAGTATATTATTACAAAGGGTGGGTGAAAATGGGAAAAGGGTGGGGGTGGGAGGGTGAGGGGGTAGAAAATAGGTACAATTGTTAATATTCAATATCTCCGGCAGTTCTTAATCGATTTAAAAATAACTTTTTTTTTCAAAGAGTATTATATGATAGGTTAAACCAAAAAAAAAATTGTGAAGACCTGATGAATATCTTTGGACCTGAAGGGCAGAACTCCTCAAAATTGAACAGTACAGCAATAATTCTTTTTGCATTAGGTTCAGTATAATTAATAAATAATATATATTTAATAAAAAATAAATTATACATAATGTTGGTTACATAAAATATGGTGATGATCTGATGAATAGGTACATATCTGGAGAGCAGACCTCCACAAAACTTTGCAGAAACGCAATGATTTTTTGTTCATAAGGTTAAGTATATGTGTTTTATTAAAAATAGGAAGTGAAGAAGGTGTAGAGGTGAGGGGGTAACGAATGATTACCACGCATAAGTGTACTCAATATCTCGAGCAGGTTCAGCCGATACTAGTATTTTCTTTATCATAAAAACGAAATGACAGTGTAGCTTCCTTAAAAATCATAAAATATTAATTTTCGTTTTTGAAATTATAAAGGATCCCAATGGTTCATTTTTTATATACATTGATTCCAGTTTTCATTATAGGATTACCTTTGGCATCATTACAATGCTTATGAAAACTAAAAAGTAATAAATAAAATAATTTAATTAAAAAAAAATGGTTGCCTGTAAAGTCGGTTTTACGGGCGAAGATTTTACGTGACAACGTCTTTTTCTCGGTAGAATATTTATTGATATGAATATAATTAAATTGCACAATAGGAACAAGGAATTGAATGAAAATAAGAATTGCACAAATTTTAACTATAGAAATATATTTTGTTTACTAAAACATTGTACATGTAACTTGTATTGTGACGCTTTCTTGTTTTTCCAACGCCAAGAACGTTCGAGAAAGACAAAGACAGAGACACAAGCATGCGCCGATTCAATGCGCCTAATTCTCTAGTGCTGCGCGCGCGGCAGACCGATCATAGTTGAGTGGGAGAGAGACGCAAGGCATTCGGCGGGCCTCTCTCTCGTTCGGTGACTCATCGTAACGTTACCGGGCGTTACACTTTTTCATAAGTGACTCCCAGCCGCAACCTAATTTAAGACGTTGTCACGTCAAAATTAAAAGGCCGACTTCAATGTGCACTACAAAGTAATAAATAATATATATTTCATTGTGCTAGTACACATTGATTAATTTTCTTATTGACTAGACTAGCCAACAAATCTTAAATACGTAATATTTTGAAGGCGGGTCGCCAAGTGTCGAACACGACGACCTACACTTAAATTTAATTTGTGTAAAACATCCTAGAGAAAAATACGCAATTTTACACGTAATATTAATTTGTCTTAATCTATATAAACTCACGCCATTTTCCCAGAAGGGGTATGCAGAGATTCTCCTGGTATCAACCAGGACACCCACGTTACGCCTTGCGTGTTTTGTCCCTCGGTGTGGTTGGGGGCGAGAGTCTATAGTCATATCGGGTGCAAATTCCAGTCCCTGTCCTGATAACTAATTGAAAAATCGCCCGTCCTTAATATATCAGCTCTTAATCAACATTGTTGAGCATCGGACTTATCTACAATCGAGGGAAACATACAAACTTAACAACCCTTCCCTTTCTTATACTTTCCTCACTATGATTCCTATCACTGTTAAAGTAATTGTATACATATGCAAGTGACTCCAATAAGTCAATGGTGTACCCTGGTGTTGAAACCCTTGACCACTGTATCTTTGATCGTATGCAATACATTAAAATTAGACCACACATATGACACATATTAATTCTATTAAAATTTCAACAAATGTACACGTAGGATCAATATGTTAAATTAATTTGTTTCTAGTTTACATATGGACCTAACTGAGCGCCAACGATACATCTACAAGTAGGTAATATTCAACTGTGTTCCATTACTTAAATTTGTTCTCGTTTGGCACTTGGCGACCCGCCTTCAAAATATTACGTATTTAAGATTTGTTGGCTAGTCTAGTCAATAAGAAAATTAATCAATGTGTACTAGCACAATGAAATATGTATTATTTATTACTTTGTAGTGCATATTGAAGTCGGTCTTTTAATTTTTAATTAAATTATTTTATTTCAGTTATCGAATTTTGTCCCTTTCGAAGTATTTATGAATTTGGTTTGAGCGAAGACGGCGAAACATTCGAGTAGTAAAATAAATTTAAAAACTATCTTTGACTTTTATGAGTTATAATAATTACAAAACAAATGTTCAATTGATTCGTAACAAATTCAAATCTGAGAATAAGTTATTATAATTGAATATTTGTATGCAGACTCCGATCATCCGCGAGCGTCGTCGTTTCACGGACATCATGGACGAGGAGATCGACGACGAGCGTCGCGAGCGCATCAACAACTACGGCACCGAGACATACACCATCCGCCGCCTCCGCCACGAGCTTGGCACCCGCCTCGACAGCTACGCCGAGGCGCAGGCCTTCATGGAGTCCAAGAAGGACGGACAGCTGCCCTTCTTCCGAGAGAAACCCCAGATCCTCCCCGTCCGCGAGGGAGAGCCGGCGCAACTCACCTGCTACGCCGTCGGAGACCCCAAACCCGTCATCCAGTGGTTCAAGAACGACATGGTCATCGCCGAGGGACAGAGGATCAAAATCATCGAAGACGAAGACGGCAGGTCCACGCTCAAGTTCGAACCGGCGATGCATTTCGACGTCGGCTTCTACAAAGTCGTAGCTAGGAACAAAGTGGGACAAACTGTAGCCAGGACCAGGATCGTCGAAGCCACCAACCCGGACGCTCCGGACAGCCCCACAGCGACAGAGATCTCCGACACGGAAGTGCTGCTGCGATGGAAGCAACCCAAGTACGACGGAAACTCGCCCGTCGTCTGCTACAGCCTGCAGTACAAGGAGGGAGACGGCCTCGAGTGGAAGGACGTCGCCAACAACATCGACCACGAGTTCTTCGTAGTGAGAGACCTCCAACCCGACACCAGCTACCAGTTCAGACTGTCATCTCGCAACCGCATCGGATGGAGCGATAAAGGCATACCCACGCACCTCATCAAGACTAAAGAAGCCGGCGCCGCCAAAATCGAAGTCACCAAAGCCATGAAACACTTGCAGCAACTCACAGAATCCGGACAAGAAATAGTATTGGAAGAAGACAGACCCAGGCTTGAATATTCGATAGAGGACAACCCAATCGAGTGGTACACGGCGAACACATTCACAGAGCGGTACAGCTTCATCTCAGAGCTGTGGCGCGGCAAGTTCTCCATCGTGGTGAAGGGCGTGGACAAGACTAACGACAGCGTGGTCGTCGCCAAGATCCTGGAGAACCGACCAGAGACAGAAGTACAGATCCAGCGAGAATTCGAATGCATTCGGAGGTTAAGGCACGAGAGGATATCGAACCTGCTGGGTGCTTACCAGGCGCCTGGATCTCCTGTCTCCGTGCTCATCCTAGAGAAACTCCAGGGAGCTGATGTGTTAACATATTTATCGAGTCGCCACGACTACACGGAACAGATGGTAGCCACCATAGTAACTCAGATCTTGGACGGTCTGCAGTACCTGCACTGGCGAGGATACTGCCACCTCGACCTGCAGCCAGACAACGTGGTCATGGCATCAGTTAGAGCTATCCAAGTCAAACTGGTCGATTTCGGATCTGCACATAAAGTCACCAAGTTGGGCACCAGCGTACCGCAAGTCGGAGACTTGGAATACAAAGGTAGGCTGTAATTATTATTTTTGTTATTCATATTAATTGAATTGAACGAAAATGTGTAGAGCCTTGTTGTAATTCGTTAAAATGAGCCAGCTTTAATAAAATGCTATTTTTTAATCTGCCAGAGCTACACTGTGGTGTTGATGGTATTTAAAATAGAGTATCCATTAGCGATAAATAATTCAGTGTTATTATCCCGGTCTACTCGACAGCTTCACCACGCATGTTAGATAGGTCGTATAAGTATTTGCAAATTATTTTACAATTGTACTAAAATACATCGCCATAGTTGACAGCTTCCGTGGCGCAATTGGTTAGATACTGGCTGTAAAACATTAGGCCGCGAGTTCGATCCCTGCACCGAAACAAATAGTATGTGATCCATCGATATTTGTTTTGGGTTTGGGTGTTTGTGAGACCGAAAAGTCTCGCAGTTTCTGATACCTACAATATTCTTAGTGTGGACTGTGTGGTTTAGGGTATATTTATTTATTTAGCTACACCACACCTGATGGTGATTGAAATACGTTAAATCGACTTTTTTTAGCAAAAAATAATTCGGTGTTATAAATTATTTTGTTTGTACAGCGCCGGAGATAATAAACGACGAGCCGGCGTACCCGCAGACGGACATCTGGTCGCTGGGCGTGCTCGCGTACATCATGCTGTCGGGCCGCTCGCCCTTCCGCGGCGCCGACGACCAAGAGACCAAGCAGAACATCTCCTTCGTGCGCTACCGGTTCGAACACCTCTACAAGGAGATCACGCAGGTCACTTGCTTCGCTTCTATATCTCACCATCTACACACTAAAAATATACTTACTGCAAAATTAAACTTTACGATGACTTGATATATGTACATATTAGAAAATAGTATTTTGCTTTTGTTAAATGTACAAAACTTATCAATCTCAATTTAATTTTTTTAAAGAAATTAAATTAAAAAAAAGAAACATCAATTTATGAATATTATCTAAAAAATCAATATCAGTGAAAAAAATAATATATATTTTTTTTATTGTCAAAAAAAATATTTTCATCTGTCTGCTTTAAAACAATAAAACCTATTCTTCTTACCCCATAAAACTTGCATAATTTCAAAATAATTTAAAATACCATGATGCTGTACACAGGAGGCGACGCGTTTCCTGATGTTCCTGTTCAAGAAGGTGCCGCTGAAGAGGCCGTCGGCCGAGGAGTGCCACGAGCACCGCTGGCTCACGCACAGCGACTTCATGAACAAGAAGAGGGAGCGCGCCGTCTTCCTCGGCAACAGACTCAAGGTAACACACCAAAACCGTTCGCTACGGGAAACACATGTGTTTTGGACGCAATTCGTATGAGTCCTGAACAAGCCATGCGTTTTGTTATAAAATAACCACGTCTGTCGTGTATCAAGCCAAGATAATCGATTGGTTTTTTGATGCAAACATTTTGGTACACTCGTACTTAAAAAAAATTAAGACGTACGATTGCTTTAAGGTAGCCTGAAATACTTCTTAGTTTCTTACAACTACGCACAAGATAAATTACTATACACAACGTAAATGACTGTAAAACCGTGAATTTGTTTGGGTTTTGTGTGTATTTATCACCATTTATATGTAATACGAGTATGTGTGTGCAGGAGTTCTCAGACGAGTACCACGAGCGCAAGTCCCAGGAGTCGTCGCAGGCGGACAGCGTGGCGGCCGCCTTCGGGACCCTCTCGCCGAGACTCCTGGCGCGCTCCAACAGCATCCAGGACGAACTCCTCACCAACACCACATTCAACGCGATGCACACGCCCTGACCACACCACCACGCATCACACATCACACTCCAACAAACACAATACTACCCTCATTTTAAAAATTAAAACTCTGACCAACAAACTCGTTCCTTACATTAAACAAAGGATAACATGAAAAAAACATTGGACGAGAATTTCAAGTCTGTGAATCCAAATTTTTCATACTCAAGCCATAAAATAATCCATACATCATGTACATTACTACAACGAAAAGTCTAGTCACGCAATAAGTTTTTGTTACGAGAAAAATTTGTTATTGTTAAGCTATTTATTATATACAATTCTTTTTTATTGTTTATTTATTTATACTCATTGGTATATAACGATGCTCCAGTATTAATTTATATTAATAAAGAGCCAAAGATCTTATGAGAAAAATTGTATTTTATTCACTATTACACAACCCTAAAATGAAACATGGTAAGTAAAAAAACGTACATTACAAATATTTTACATATTTGCTTTCCAAGAATGGTGTAAATTTTGTAGAAAAAAATATGTTGGCCTAGAAACAAGCAGCCATGTATAAAGTAGGAACATAATGAACACAATTAAAAGGCATGTTGATGCATGATGATACGACATTTTCAATAAATAAAAAAACAAAAAACCTCCAATATATAGTCTCTGCTATAATTATGGTTTGATAATTATAAAACCGATAATTATTAAACACACACCAAACATGTCTTATATTTACAATCACATCAATTAAAACACATCAATTTTTCGTGTTTGAAACCATCACCACTATTTTTGCTAGCATAATTCAAGTTATGGAAATTAACAAACATTTCGTGAATGACTATCATTTCGAGACGATAAAGATTAAAAATGAGATAAAGAAACTACTAAACTAGGGACACTTTCAATATTTATAAGAACATGTTACCTAATTTACAATTTGACCAGCCCCATCCATCTTTGTCAATTATCCGTTACAACTTATTCAGGCAAACCACAATTATTTTTTTTGCACAAATATTTAAAATACTGTGTATTTTGTCTGCAAAATTTACACCAGAACATACACACAGTTATATTAAAATTCACAAAAGAAAGTCCAGAGTAAAAAGTTACTTTTACATATCGGCGCAAGATGCGGGTAGTCTGTAATTTTTAATCAAAACAAGTGTCTGAGTCATGTTGTTTGTTCAGTACTATAAAAGAGGCGCAAGCAGCTGTCAATTGAACAGTTTGTTGGAAGTACTACAACTGTGAACAGCTCCGAGATATTATAATTATTACAAGTATTTTTATATAATCAGAAAAGGTGAATAATATTAATTGTTAGTAACGAATATATCAGTTGATTGTTTGATTATCAATAAGAAATTTGGTGTGGTTTAAATAAACAAATATGAGTGAAGAGCGTGGTTTTGATCAGCATACCTCCCCTCCTCTTACATCAGAAGAGGGGACGAGCCGACGCCACCATTCATCGGCCTCTTCTTCAGAAAATAGTACCATGACACTCCTGGAAAATACATTTAAAGATACACTATGCGAGATGATGGTGAACTTATCTCAAGAAAACCGCGCAGCTTTTGCCGAGATGATAGCATCACTCCAATCAAACAATAACCAAGGAATTCGTATATCGGAAGTATATTTTCCAAGCTATGACCCAGATAAAGGTATGGACGTAAAAGAGTGGGTGAATTTAATCACAAGAACACAAGAAGAATACAAACTTAAGGATCATGAAGTACGGCTAAAAGCTGCCGGCGTTTTAAATGGAAGAGCACAAACTTGGGCCGACGATGTTTTGCTCAGAACTACGACTTGGGCTGAAATGAGAGAAGATATGTTACAGACCTTCGAACCGGAGTCCAGGTATTTTTCAGAGATTTTGAAATTTCGACGATACACGATTGATAGTGCCAACAGTATCCCAGAATATATATCAACCATCTGGAAAATGTTTAAGAAAATTGTTAAACCAAACCCCACGGAAAAAGACGCCGTCGAATTCGTACTTGGGAGTATAACTGATGACGAACTTCGGACTGAGCTTCTAAACAGTAAATCCGAAACTGTTCCTGAATTAATCTCTATTGCAAAAACTCTACGCAAACGAAAGATGACGGAACAGGATAGCATGCCGATCAAACGAGCAAAGATCGAAAGAAACAGACAAGATCAGAACATAAGCTGCTTTGTTTGCGGCAAGCAAGGCCATAGAGCACGCTGGTGTAGTAAAAACGCCATAGCACAGAATAGAGCCGATATAAGAAATGCGGCATCAACAAATCCGCCAGAACACAGAAGAGAAGAATGTTCATATTGCAAAATTGCGGGACATACCTATGAGAATTGCTTCAAACGACAAAACAAGGAGAAAACCGTTAACATGTGCCAAAAGGGTAAGACTGCTTCCAATATATTAATCGCTAAAATAGACGGCAAAAAGTATCAAGCAATGTTCGTTAGTGGTTCTGATTGCTCTTTAGTGAGAGAGTCTATAGCTAAACAATCCTCTGGAGTCCATAAAATCAAAACAACTCATTTGAAAGGCATTGGTCCCGTACCGATTATATCATTGAGCCAAGTAAGTCCTGTTTTTAATATCGACGATATTTATCTTGAATTAGATCTGCATGTAGTCTTAGATCATGAATTACCCATAGATATTTTAATAGGCAGAGACATATTAAGTATTCCGGGCATAGAAATAACCCTCGGAGAAAATGGGATTTCCCTAACTAGAAATGCGATACAAGATCGCGAAGAAATTTGGCAATTGTCATCCACAACTATTGATACAGACATAACGGATACAGAAGACCTACAAACGCTCATAAAACTTTTAGACAGTTTTTCTAGTTCATTTGTAGATGGGATTTCGGGAACGACTATAACTACAGGAGAATTAAAGATTCGATTAAAAAACCCAAATAAAACGGTAAATCGAAGGCCATATAGATTAGCCCCAGTTGAGCGCGAAAAGGTCCAATCAATTATTAAAGACCTATTGGACAAGAAAATCATTCGCGAAAGTAACTCTCCATTTGCTAGCCCTATCATGGTGAAAAAGAAAAACGGGGAAGGTCGACTTTGCGTTGACTACCGAGAGTTAAATTGTAATACCGTGAGGGACCATTACCCGCTTCCACTTATATCTGAGCAATTGGACCAACTTGCTGATGCTAAATATTTCACATGCCTAGATATGGCAGCCGGTTTCCACCAAATACCCATATCGCCTGATTCTATTGAAAAAACAGCTTTTATAACCCCTGACGGGCAATTCGAATATTTAACTATGCCTTTTGGATTAACTAACGCATCATCAGCCTATCAAAGGGCTATCAACAAAGCCTTAGGAGATTTACGAGGGAAAGTAGCACTTGTATATGTTGATGATGTACTTATACCAAGTCGAACTGTTTCTGAGGGAATTCAAAAACTTGAAGTAGTGCTTAAAGCACTCACTATTGTTGGGTTTTCGATTAACATGAAGAAATGTTCATTTTTGAAAACTTCAATAGAATACCTCGGTTTTGTAGTAAGTAACGGTAAATTAAGACCCAGTCCATCTAAAGTAGAGGCCCTAGCTAGATCCTTGCCGCCAAAAAACGTAAAGGAACTTAGGCAGTTTAACGGGCTTGCTGGATATTTTCGCCGTTTTATACCCAACTTTTCCACACAAATGATACCCTTGTATAACTTGACGCGAGCAAATGCAAAATGGGAATGGACAGTCGAACACGAGGCTGTGCGTTCTAAAATAATTGAATATCTAACATCCTCACCATTGCTCACAATCTTCCAAGAAGGATATCCAATTGAGTTGCACACAGATGCAAGCGCAATAGGACTAGGAGCAGTCCTAATCCAGAAGAAAGAAGGTCTTCAGCACGTTGTAGGATACTTCAGCATGAGAACCACACAGGCAGAGTCAAAATACCATAGCTATGAGCTTGAAACTCTGGCGATTGTTCGAGCAATCAAACATTTTCGGCATTTCTTATATGGAAGAAATTTCACAATAGTGACAGATTGCAACGCGGTTAAAGCATCACGATACAAACAAGAGCTTCTTCCAAGAATCCACAGATGGTGGGCCTTCTTGCAAAACTTTCAATTCGAGGTCGAGTACCGAAAAGGTGAAAAATTGAAACATGCAGACTTTTTCAGCCGAAATCCGCTCAGAGTAGTCGCAAACATATCTACTAAAGATGATTGGCTTATCGTGGAACAGCGTCGGGATCCAGACTTAAGCAAAATTATTCAAAACGTTTTCAACAAAGACAATCACCCGGAATATGAGATAAAAAATAAATTGTTGCATTTTAAATCGGAGTCTAACGGTAAAGTAAAGCTTGTGAAAGTTGTCCCACAGTCGTATCAGTGGAGTCTCATTAATACCTACCACGAGGCTTTAAAACATATGGGATGGGAAAAGACATTGGCAAAACTTAAAGACAACTTTTGGTTTCCAAAAATGACTTCAACAGTCAGATACTTTGTGGAGCATTGTTTGGTGTGTAAAACCATGAAAGGACCTTCCGGTGCCCAACAGATCCGATTGCACCCTATTGAGAAAGTAGCGGAGCCATTTCATGCCCTTCACATTGATATTTCTGGCAAACTTAGCGGCACTGCAAGTAAAAAAGAATATGTATTCGTAGCCATCGACGCGTATACAAAATTTGTGATTTTGCATCACGCAAACAACAAAAACCAGTCTAGTGCTTTGAAACATCTTCAGGAAATAATATTTCTGTTTGGAGCCCCAAAACGTATAGTAGTTGACGGAGATGCCGCTTTTATTTCTAATTATAAAGATTACTGTAACAAATACGGAATTCAACTTCATCATTGTGCCGGATATACAAGTAGAGGGAATGGCCAAGTTGAGCGAATTATGAGAATATTAAAGAATGGCCTAACTATAATTAAAAATACTCAGAAATGCCATTGGGAAAAATCTCTCGGGATACTACAACTAGCTATTAATTGCACTATATCCAAGGCTACGGGGCAAACACCAATTGAGCTATTAACGGGCAAGAAAGGCAGTGTGCCGCCGGAATTACTGAACATTATAGACGAAGAAAATGAGCGAATTAATCCAGAAACATTGAGAAGAGTTGTTTTTGAAAGGATGGCCGAACAAGCAGAAAAGGATAAAGATCGTTTTGATAAAGGAAAAGCGAAAGTCAAAAGATTTCAAAAGGGAGACTATGTACTATTAAGAGAACCACCGAGACTAAGTACGAAGTTAAGTCCGAAATATGATGGGCCTTATGAGGTTAAAAAAGTTTTGCCTCACGATAGATACGAAATTCGCAGGGCTAACCAACGTGGACGATCTAGGAAAGTTGCTCATGAACATTTACGAAGCGCTCCTAAGTTTGAGGTACAAAACAATGTGGCCGTATCGGCTATGAATAGAGATGGCGAGTATTGTCAACTTCATGAAGACTATGAGCACCCTGCTTCAGGAGCAGGTGATAAATGACGTGTGTTTGAGCATGTACTATTATGGCCAAAATTAGTGCTGAGACTATGAGGTCATACGAGTATTATAATGAGTTGTGACCAAAATTAGTGCTGAGACTATGAGGCCATACGAGTATTATAATGAGTTGTGACCAAAATTAGTGCTGAGACTATGAGGTCATACGAGTATTATAATGAGTTGTGACCAACATTAGTGCTGAGACTATGAGGTCATACGAGTATTATAATGAGTTGTGACCAAAATTAGCGCTGAGGCTATGAGGTCCGAGACCAAAATTAGCGCTGAGGCTATGAGGTCCTGAACTTACACGTGTAATATGTGACACTAATCTCTTTTTCAGATAAATGATTTGGTAAGGCGCTGGGACGCGCCTATCGTCAGTATGGCCGTATCGGCGCAAGATGCGGGTAGTCTGTAATTTTTAATCAAAACAAGTGTCTGAGTCATGTTGTTTGTTCAGTACTATAAAAGAGGCGCAAGCAGCTGTCAATTGAACAGTTTGTTGGAAGTACTACAACTGTGAACAGCTCCGAGATATTATAATTATTACAAGTATTTTTATATAATCAGAAAAGGTGAATAATATTAATTGTTAGTAACGAATATATCAGTTGATTGTTTGATTATCAATAAGAAATTTGGTGTGGTTTAAATAAACAAATATGAGTGAAGAGCGTGGTTTTGATCAGCATACCTCCCCTCCTCTTACATACATACATTGTAGAAGTATAGATTTGATAACTAAGTATTATCTACTTACACTATTTTAATCATACATACAATACAATAGCTCAATATTACAATATTTATATAAATATATTTTGTATATCATACATTAAGTGAGAAGAAAATTATTTCTATAACTTGCACGTACTTTGATAACAATTACTGAATATAAATAATGAACTGTACAAGAATAGAATACCACGATCTCTAGCCACCGATAACACTTCTAAACGTACCTAGGTTCCTCCAAACCCTCCAAAGCAGTTCCATATTACCTGTTGGGAGCAGCCTGTATCTATTTATTTCCTGATTTTATTTATTAAAAACAATATAGGCACTGGGAATGAAAGTGACTAAAAATTCAAGACAGGGTAGAGGTACACACACATGGCACCTTGCTCTGGGACACGAAGTCTCATGAGGTGTAGACCTCCTAACATTTATCGATTTTATCATATTTTTTATATTGGCGCCATTATGTGAACAGTACCTACGACACACCTGATTGTTAAGTTGGTGTAATGGTCCCAATCAGAACTGATATACATAAATAACTAGCACGAAAAAATATAATACATGTTATAGCAAAGTGGGAGAAAATGGTATAGATTTCACAACTGGTGATGCAGACTAAAACGGTGAAGGAAAACATCGTGAGGAAACCTGCATACCATAGCGATTCATAAGAATTTCTATGGTATGTAAGTCCGCCAACCCGCACTAGGCCCGCGTGGTCGACTCTATGGCCTAACAACTCTCAATCGTATTCTCAATTGTAGAGTAGGCCCGTGCCCTGCAGTAGGACGTATATGAGTTGATACAGATGCAGAGACAACACAAAAAATTAAAAATTGTGGTAATTTTTATTTAATGCTATAAATGACCCTGTTTAAATATTTACCAACATTTAACATGGATTGCCTGTCATTAACATTATTTACAAGATAAGCATGCATAGCTCATAATAATATTTATAACTCTAATATTCGAATGATGCCAGAGAATATATTATGTTCACTATTTGACAGATTAGTTCAATAGATATAAAATATTTCGTAACAACTTCTGGACTTTCTAAATAATATTAAAGAGTATTATTTTCACATTTGATTCAGATCATTCAGTACATAGATATTTCTTATAAATATTATACTTCTTACAAGTGATATTGTGCAGTTTACCTTAGAATGTGTGGTTATAGGATTCAAGTTCGAACATCTTAGCCCCAAAAAGCAAAATTCGCAAAATCTTAAACCTTAAAATGCGCATTAGCTCTTTGCAAAAAATGTTCTACACAGGT
This sequence comes from Hyles euphorbiae, assembly GCA_023078785.2. Classification (NCBI taxonomy): domain Eukaryota; kingdom Metazoa; phylum Arthropoda; class Insecta; order Lepidoptera; family Sphingidae; genus Hyles; species Hyles euphorbiae. The sequence goes on from CM041033.1 coordinate 20,065,259, forward strand.
TATTAATATTTTTGCACGTTATTCCTGTCAAAGCATTTAATTATTTATCAAACACTTTCGCAAATGCATGATACAATAATTTTGGCACTGTAATGTATCTTTTACATAAAGGTTTACCCAAAAGTCTTATATACAAAGCAATAATTAAATACTTGATTAACAAATTGTAGCTACATCAAGGAAGACTAGATCATCCTATTACAAGCTCTATCCATTAGTTAGGATATGTAATATTATGTATGTTGGCCAGCACCATATGTGTTTTATGTATTTCTTAATTGTTTTCTGTTGTGAAACAGATTTCAACACTCAGCTTGGACATTTATTCAATAATATAAAATTTTACTAATAATGACATACATAATTCATGTTTATTATTTCATTAAAATGGTTTATATAATGTTTGTCTTCAATCAAATATAAAAGTATGAAATTATGCAAATAGGTTATTTAAATACATTTAAATAAAATATGTCTCACAAAAAATATGTCTCTTAATAAATTAGTATAGACTTCTTCCAACCAAGCACTTTCTTGTCTGAGAAATATAAAATTTCTCACAATGCTATCATAAATCATCATCATCATCATCATATCAGCCACAGGAAGTCCACTGCTGAACATAGGCCTCCCCCAAGGATCTCCACAATAAAAAATCATAGATCATTTAACATCAATTTAGAGATGTGTAACACTGCGCTACGCCGCGCAATTGCGCCAACTCAGTTCACTGCGCCGAATGTGTTAACTCACTTGTTCAAAATGTGTTGGCGCAAAAAGGAGTTATACAACAGTCAACTCGATTTCGGATTTACTAACTTGAATTAAATTCTTTCTAACTCGAGTTTGAAAATCGCGGTAGGTGAACACAAGTTGGTACGAAAGAGTAGCACTAGCAAATATGCATATTTATGGGAACATTACATTTTCGGGATACATAGTATCCTATGCAATATATCAGGGTATCAGCTACGTACGAAATTTCATCATTTTGCTTTAAATTTTAAAGTAACAGACTCATCGCGGCCTCTTACATATGAGACACACATAACAGTACAGTCTCATACCAGTAAAAACTATAAAAACCTATCTAATTCAATCCTACCTACAAAGTTCAACACTCAGTTTCTTCCTTCCAAGTTGAATTCTGTAACTCGAGTCGGGTTTATCCCGAGTTGGCACATCACTGCCACAAACTAATAAACAGACTTGTGAGCGTGGCATGCCGTGTGCGCCGCGCAGATGACGCGCATAACGCATTTCGTTGCTCACTCGGCGACAAGCGTTTTCATTTTGTTGCGCCATGGCGCAATTTTGAGTTAACTCAGTGAGCCAGCGCAGTTAATTGCGCCTGAGTTACTGAGTTAACGCAAGGATTTTCGCTGAGTTACCCATGTCTACATCAATTACATTTGACAGGGGGGGAGCCATCAAAGCTTATGAACTGCATTATAAATATTGCTATGAAATAATATTCTACTATACTGAATGATCTGTCTGTATTCACACTATCCACAGTACTGGCATGTTCATTCACACTGAGGCTAAGTGGGCTTAACGGCGCCTTTTCACCCTATTTCATCTTTTCCCCTGCACAATGTACTCTTTCACCTTCGCTTGGAACTCGGATTTATTCTTATTGTACATTTCAGAGGCTTCTATGTTGAGCGGGTCCTCGAAATTTAGGAGATCCTGCAAATAAAAAACAAATTTAAAAATTTCAGTATTATTTGTATGATTGTACTCTGGACTGTGATGCATATAGGTAAAACTAAATATTGTTACCATCAGCCAGTCTACTATTGGCTGTAGCTATACTCCATAGATTTTTTTTGAGCCTGGTGGTAATTAATTAAGATAACCAACCAGTGGCGTGCCTAGGGTTCTAGACTAAGGCAAGCCCAATATTTTTTTTAGATATTTTAATATGTATTGATTTAGAAGCAAATGGTATTAAGTCGGCACACCTACCACACAACATCTATACATACACATGTTGGAAAAGGTGCTACCAGGACAATCATGTTTCGCCTTGCATATTCCGTGCCATCTTGCGATAGGAGGCGAGCCTGAATAATGAATCTTAAAAAAACGACCCGGGATTCGAATCCGACAACTCAGGCACCAAGAAAATCCTACCGTTCAATCTATATAAGAATAGGATAAAAACCATTAAAATAACAGCTTTGTTTATCACTGATATGAAATCACCTATATCAATAAGTTGTTCCGTAAAACTCTAATAGATGGCGCGATTTGCACACCCATCTAATTAATATTCCTAATATGCTAAAGGCATTACTTATCTTTCGTTTTTAAATCAATTAATAAAATAAATATGTAACTTAAATTACTTTTGGAAATGCATCTGTAACTTTAAATTGCATTTTAATAGCAAAAGCATAGCTACAGCTTCGTTGCCGTGTATAACTTCGCGGGCAGAAATTATTATTAATACATTCATGTTATGTTTTGTGTAATATAATTGATATAATTTCTATTGAAGGGATGAACTAATTTATTTTAAATATTAATACTCCAAATAATGTAACACAAATCTTGGCGTTTGATGAACTATATGAAACACGATTGTTTAATAACCTATTTGAAGGGGAGAGCATGTTAAAATTAAAGAACGCACATATTATATTAAAGCGAGTCGATAAAATGTATCTTGTGATATACCACGACTTACAGAAATTCACAATCCCGGCGTATTTTTCGCGCCAGTTTATTTACAATACACTTAAATAAATTTACCTTTTTAACGGCAATGAATAGTTTCACCGTCACACTCACACCATCATAGCAAAACAATACCACTCATTTTAGTATCAAAAACTAAACATTATCACTAAAAATAACTATTTTTGATGAGAAATACTAACAATTGCAAAATGTCAAAATACATATGAAGTTAATCGCAATTCGTACAGTATTGCCCTTATAAGTAAAATAAACATTACGACATACAAATATATTTTATTAAAAAGTACCTATACGAAAACCTTCCTATTTGTACTAAAACTATAAAACCAACCAAATTAATAAAAATAAAAATATTTTTTAATAAATCATAATATTAAATAACAACGCGCCGACCATGAAACGTACGATGTTCATTCTAAAAAGCCGGGCATTTGGTGTAGTACAAATTGCTATACAAAATGTCTATACCTATACATTTGTAGTGCACTTCACTCGTGAGATCCCCATACAAATATCGAGTTTGCCAAAAGCCTCGTAAAAGCACACGAGAGAGAAAAGGATAGATATATTTTGCAATGTTGCTACTACGGGAGCGTGTGGAGCCAGCGGACTTCGTATTTTAATATTACAAGCATTTGAATGAATTTCGCGTGGCGCTTCGGCGCGACGCACCGTCGCAGGCGCTTTTAATAATATTAATTTGGATTTTAGGCGCGCGACAGGACGACGACCTTCGTCGCTCTCGACAGGACGCGGTAAATTCAAAAATTGTAAATGTTTTCTAATAAAATATGATTGTATTGTACGGAATAAAATGGTTTGTGTTTAGTATCGAGTATGTACGTATTAAGTAGGGCAAGCCGGGCTTTTGGGCTTCTATGGAAGTACCGCCACTGTAACCAACTATATTTTGATATCACAACACAATTATATTTTACCTTAAACCAAAATTACAATGAGCATGTACTTAGTCCACTTAAGGCAAACAATGTCTAATTGAGGATAAGTATGATAGCATGTAAGATTGAACAAATATTAACACATAAAAATATACTGTTAAATGCAAACACACATTAATTGTTACAAAGTTCAATATTTTTTTACTCTTTTAAAAACACAGATCTAAACTTGTACGTATGATACCAGAACTTGAGCAGTATTACTTACAGTAAATAGTGAGTTGAGTCCCCAGACAACATCTTTCAATCTTCGTGTTGGTGCCCAGCCATGCTCATCAATAGAGGTCTGACGCAAAAGAGATAGGCAGATATCTCCCTCAACACTTATGTTTGGATGCCATAACTTAGTTAAACATTTCACTCTTGGTGGCTGGAACAGCATCAAAATAATAATGAATTAATTTAGTTTTATTTATAGATAATGTATAAAATTGTTTACTTTTTCAAGTAACTACTTTGTAGTAGGTATGTATGGCGAGATGAGCATGCTGTTCACCCGATGCTAAGTGATACAACCAAAAAACACCTTGAACTACTAAGCAATGCTTCGCATCTTACTGAGCTCGCCATCCTGAGATCCGCCGCCATCAATCCGAAACACAACAATGCATTTAAACTGTGGTTTGGTGGGAAAAATAGACATTGCAGTAGTACCCACCCAGGTGGTCTCTTGCATATGAGAGACCTACCACCAGTAAAATACATTTACAAAATACAATTACAAATACATTTGTATGGAATTTGTGAGTAATAGTAAAGTAAAAATAAAATAAATAAATAACACCCAACAGAATATTTCAGTTAGAAACAAAAACAAAAGGGATAATTATTACAATATTGATACAAGGTGTGTCTTGTATAATGAAAAAATATTTTTTATTCCACACAGTAGAAAATATTTACTAACACTAGGCTCCAGTGTGACTAGAGGATTATGAATAATATAATAATGTTGTTGTTGTAGTTATAGACAGCATAATTATATTAAAAATGAAGTGAATTATACATATAACAGAAAAAATAACAGTATATGCACTTCTTCACATAGTATACAAATAGCCAAAGTACTTATTATAGTAGATAATTCATTCTATGTTTACGATATTGAATTCAAGGGGGGCAATTAAACTTACAGCCATATTATAGTCTTCCGTCACGAAAACACTAAATTTGAACTTGCCACCTTGCCAGTAGCCTTCATCGGGCGCTACGGTCAACACGAAATCGCATAAAACGTTGGGGTCCTCGAAGCTCACACTACATGTAGCTGGAAGGTTCTCGTTCATTTCTTGAACCTCCTTCACCAATAATTTATCCCTTATGGAGATACGCCGAGCGGGCTCGGTGGTAATTCCATTGCTAGGCTCAGTGTGCTCCTTTTTCAATTTTCTATTAAGCGTAATCATTTTAACTTCCTAAAGATATGAAAAGAAAGACAACTATAACATAGCAACGAAGTGATACAATCTTTTTTGTAATTAAATCAATAACAACCCAAATACACGCAATATTCGCGATTTTTGGTTTGTCAAACTGAAGTTGACATTTTTCAGTTCAGTTCAGTTTTTTGTTTATGGCAAACAGTGCCGATGTCGACAATTCTGCCAATGTCAAATGTGCTATGAGTACCCGTGTGTTTTGGTAGGCTGCGAGTACGAAGTAAAGATTGGTTTATTTCATTTGATTATCAATTGATTGCAAGTAATAAATCGACATTAAACTAACCCCCTTATTCATAAGAAATCGCTAATCAACCATAATAACGTAAATTAGTTAAATATTTTTAAGAGGAGATAAAACGTTGATTACGGTCAGCCACGCATAATTATTCATAAGATTCCTTTTGACGTTTAGTATCTAATACGGCAAATTAGGCCGTGAATGTTGCCACTATATGGAAAAAAATTGATTTCATTCCCTCATCATTCACTGTTCAGTGCTATACTCTGTAATTTCAAACAAATTTTGTCTATGGAATCCAAAAAAGACAACGTATTTGTCTATGTTGTTTGTTTTGTTTGTTTTTGAACATATAAATTTATCTTAAAATGTTGAAATCGGAGTGCTTTTGAGAGCTAATGTAGTGATCTTTGTGGAAGGCGTTATTGTGATATTTACGCCTAAAATGCGAACTGGACAAAAGTATGATTATTTGTTGTAGTAAGTATTTTAAACATACGTCTTCATATTGTATTTCCCTAAGGCTACATATTGGTAATAACATTTGTTTCTTTTTCAGCACTCAGAAAATAATGGATTTGGCTATATTAGAAACATAATTTACTGACAGCAAGGTTGTCGGTAACAATATTTTGATACAAGGATAAGAAGAGAGGTTATATCTTGCCGGATCACCCGATATATTAGTTGGCTCAGAAACTATTCAAGAAACAAAGTGTACTTAAGCAAATAGATTTCAAGAAATTACTCCTGAAAATATACCATTATTGGTAGAACTCAATTACATATTATATTAAACTTTACTATACTTCTAATCAGAAAAAATGAAACACCTTGCAAGTTGAACATTGTGTAATGATTATCAGAAGAGTGTGTTTATATTTAATTTGAATTCGGAACATCAACTCATATTAGTCACTACTAAACAACATTTGACATTTATACCTAAATACACATATTTTTCTTATAATCTTCACACAACATTAAGTTATAAAATATTCCAATATTTCTTATGAGACGTATATTTTATTACTAATATAATATAGAATTATTTGTTTACTAATATAGAATTTTATACAAAATAATCCCACTGCATTAGCTGCCGGGCAAAATAAGCATAATATAAAAATACCAATAAGTGCTGTCAGATCTATTTTTGCCAACATTCCCATTACCTCCAATCCCGAATTTATACTACTACAATTATTAAAAATGTGATATAAAGAACTGCTGTAAGGAAGAAAATTATGCTATTAAATAATCCTTCAACCAAGTAGTGTATATGTCTTACATTGACAAATGAATTAATATACACATTTTCTCTCACATGCATACACACACACACACATCCTAACATACATATTTCCTATTATTATTAATAATGTTACATAAATAGTGTTGGAGTTACATTAAGTTTGTTTTTTTTTTTTAATGTTGTTTTCATAAATTGTTAACCTTCCACACACACCCATTGTTGCAGGGTTGAGTGCCCAAGACAGGGGCTTGTTACTTTGGGACCCAAATATTATATAGTTAAATAAATGTAATTTTTCAATAAATAAATACATATTGTTACTAAAATACCTGACCATATTTTATTACCCTATATTCAAGGATATTGTCCGGGCAAAATACACAGCAATATGATTATTTGCAACATACTTTTATAGATACTAAGGTATATAAGGAAAAATTATTGTGTAATAAATATTATAAATTTGAAATAATATTTAATTGTCTATAATTACTTTAAAGGTGCATTATTTGAAAAATATATTTGATATAAATGTAACTATGAAAACTTAAGAAATAAAATGTAGTACATGTAGTGCAAAATTTTTATTTACAAAACCTCTAAATCTATCTACATCATGACTCAAATTGAAAAAGAATTTGATGCTTGCATTATTATAGACCAAAATAATGATTTGTTTTTAACCACATGATGCGGGCAAGTTCCAAAAGGTTGATGTGAACATAATTAAGAGACCAACAGTGGACTTCTGTGGCTAAAATGAACAAACAAACTTGTTGGGACGTTATATCTTTGGTAATTGGTACTAAGTCCTCAATGCACTTCAATGTTGATGACTGATCAAAAATATGTCTTCTTATTTATCTTCTACTTGCTTTCATTTCTTGCTTTAACCTCTTCAAAAATTGTTTTTATGTTCCATGGATATATAGATGGTACAGCACCTCTCTCCGAATATTTGTGTTGTTGTTCAACTCCTGAAACAATTGATTTTAACATTGAGATCAGAATGTAGCCATTCAATAAGATAAATTTGAAATTATGAGTAAAAAGGTTTTGATTAGGTTAGTTCAAACAAGCTGTGTGGTTGTTTTAATGCAGAAACTTGAAACATTACAGTAACTTTGTTTCTCTAATTAATCGTAAATAAGACCATTTCGAATGCACTGTGGCCTGTTGGTAAACGGGCCAGACGCGGCTGCCAACATGGACACGGTGGTCGCGCTTTCTAGTCCCAGGGCAAACCTGATTTCTCGGAATCATGTTTTTATTGATAGGGAATCCTCATGGCATGCATTGAAACATCGTGAGGAAACCTGCACACCATAGCGATTTGTATACATTTCTATGCTACGTAAAGTAATCCGGCACCCAAATATAGGCTGATATAGTATAGTATCAGTTCGGCTTACCTGTGTATTTACTGATAGTTCCGCAGCCACATCGAACACTCGAACTACATCAACATCACTATTCAATATTCACTACTTTATATATTTTTATGCCGACGGATATTTCGACGGCCAACTTAGAGAACTTTTTGCACAACACATTATAATTAAAATAATTTATTATTTATAACTTTATATAAATAAACAGTGATGACAATTGACAACGCTAATTTGACAGTAAAAATCCGCCATCTTTCTGCTTAAAATTTGCTTAAACATGGGTCCCGGCCATTTTAAAGTTAGTGCGCTATAATATAGCTGATTAGTGATTTTTGACGGTTATGAATAAATTTTAATAAAATATTTTGTATTCCACCCTAAACATTTCTGACGTTTCAGGTTCACAGTCTGATGGCATTAGTCCGTATGAATTTCAGCATTGTTTCGAGGAGTTCATTAGAGAAGTGTGTTAACAAAGAAGGAAAATTAATGGGGACGGGAATATTAAGAGAAATTATATCTTTGTAAAAATCTAGTGCCGAATTGTTCCTGGGGCAATTGAAGAATATGTGTTCCAGAGAACCTTCATCTAAGCCACATTCACATAAAGACGAATCCCGAACCCGAATTTTGTTCAGGAACACAGGAGATGAACAGTGACCAATACGAATTCGACAGATTGTCGATATAACCAGCTTTGAAAGTTTTTTATATTTATAGAACCAGGGTTTCGGCGGTATCACTGGCTGTATGGCGTAATAATGTTTGCCTACTCTTTTAGATGAATTATTCCACTGGTTCTGCCACGGAATCATCAGAGTCCTCCGGGAAAGGCTCAGTAGATCGTAGGGATGGAGTATAAAATGTTTTAGATCAGCCGATTCAGAGAAAGTTGCGTTTTTCGCCAATCTATCGGCATACTCATTCCCAAGTATATCACAGTGACTTGGGATCCATGCCAATTGAACAATTTTACCCATTTTTGCACAACAAAATAGACATTTTTTTATTTGGAGGAGTAAGGAACTGTGTAATTTACTTTTAAAGGGATTTTGTATTAGGGCTTTAAGAGAGCTCAGTGAGTCTGTGAATACAATACCCTTTGTGATGTTATGGGTTTGGATGTAAAGACAAGCTTCTAGGATGCCAATGCATTCACCAGTAAATACCGAGGATTCTCTAGGGCATTTAAATTGCAATATGATCTTAGAATTTTGGTAATATACTGCAACACCAGTATATTCAGTTTGGGAAAATTTTGATGCATCAGTGTAAAATTTATGAAAATTGGACCAATGCTCGCCAACACAAGCATTAAAAGTTCTGTCAGCTGAAACGGAGTCTTTGAAGACTCCAATGTCAAAAAGAATATTTGGTCTGAAACATAAAATTTCAAATTCTGTGTTGAAGATTGGAAGTCTATTAGATGTACACACAGGAGTTTCAAAATTTTTAAAAGAACGATAGGCCTGAACAAGTAGCGGTACTTCTTTATGGGTCCAGTAAGTAGACCTGTTGCAAGCGATGTCTAATTTGTCGATTTTTCTAAACAGGGGGTGGTTATTTTTGCCGCAAATTTTGCTCCAGAACCGATTGGCAAGATATTGTCTCCGTACAGGTAAGGGAGGTTCGGAAAACTCAACCTGCATTGCATTCAGCGGTGAGGACCTCATACAGCCAGAAATGATCCGAAGACATTTAGCCTGAACCTTGTCTAGTCCTGATAGAGCTAGTTTGTTGCATGGGGATATTAGAAACATGCCATAGTCCATAATGCTTCGCACCAAAGCGTTGTATACCAGCTTCATTGTGAAGGGATGTGCGCCCCACCAGACGCCAGCTAAGACCTTTAACATAGGGACTACCCGTTCGCATTTTTTGATCAAATAATTAATATGGTTTACTCCAGTTAATTTCGAGTCTAAATAAACGCCTAAAAATTTAACTTTGGGTACAATTGGGATATTGTGACCTTCGATGTTAATTTCGAATGAAGGAAGTTGTTTTTTACGGGTAAATACCACTACGGAGCTTTTTGGTGCTGATAGGCTCAATCCATGTCTCAATAGCCAATGATTAAGAGAGTTTAAGGAGAGGGAAAGGGATGTGCCTGCATCATAAATTGAGGAACTGGATACATACAAAGCCAAATCGTCAGCATATTGCAAAATATGGCAGTTGTAGTTTAAGCATGTGTCGATATCAGCTGTGTAAAGGTTGTAAAGTATTGGGCTGAGTACTGAACCTTGAGGCAACCCTTTCCACGTCAGCCTTTGTTCAAACTCTACACCTTGGGATCTTATGGTCAGGGATCTCGACATAAGCATTGAGCATATGCACTGAATCAACCTTGCCGGGAATCTCAGCTCTTGCATTTTCTGCCTGAGAAGAGGAAGGAGGACGTTATCATATGCAGAAGATATGTCTAAGAATGAGGCCACAACTGATTTATTTTTGGACAGGGCTAATCGAATATCCGTCACCAGGGTTCCAATGCTATCCGCCGTACCAAGTCCCTTCCGGAAACCAAATTGAGAGTTAGGGAGAATATTTCTCGACTCTGTTATCCACTCTAACCGGTTTTTTATTAGGTGTTCGAAAGTTTTTGCCATTGTAGATGATAGAGCGATAGGCCTAAAATTATTCGGGTCATCTGCATGTTTTCCGGGTTTTAAAACTGGGATTATTATTTGCGTCTTCCAAGGATTCGGTACTAGCCCATTTACAAAGCAAAAATTTATAAGGTCCAGAAAGTACTTTTTTGTATTTTTACCAGAGTGGACTAAAAAAGAATAAGGTAAGCCATCAATACCCGGAGCGGAATCTCGTACACTGCCAAGAACCAAGTCTAGTTCTTCTGCAGTGAATGGGACATCATGTGGATCATCTGATGTGACAATCGGGCCGATGTATGTTTCTGGTAGCGACGGTACATATGGAGGAGCAATCTTTCCGAAGAAGAGTTCAGCGACATCACGGGAGATAGGAGAGGAGACCGTTGGAGAACATCCAGACCGGAATCTATTAATAGATTTCCAAACTACAGTGCATGGAGTTGAAGGCGACAAAGAACTACAAAAGTTAGTCCAGCCCACGTGTTTCTTCCGTCTCAGGATTCGTTGAGTCTTTGCGAATATTTGTTTGTAACTTAATAAATTCTGTGCGCTCATGTCTTGATTGTATCTCTTCTCTGCCGATTTTCGTTCCCTGATAGCCATGGTGCATTCACTGTCCCACCACGGTGGGGATGGTATTTTTTGTCTGCTGCTGTTTCTAATAGGGAAGCAAGAATCTGCACAGGATGTTAGGGCTTCCACTAATTGCTCGTAACAGAAGTTCACATGGGAGGGGTTAATATCAGTTAAATTTGGATCATTAATTATAGGTAAGGATACAATTTTTTCGTCTAGTAATCGTGCAAATTTTGACCAATCTGGATCTGATAGGTTATATTTTAGAAGGGGGGGAAGGGATTTTGCCAAATAGGTTCTTTGGGTTAAGGTAATAATAATTGGATAATGATCACTCCCATGTGACAAGTCTGTACACTGCCAGCATGCAGATGCTGCGATATCAGGTGAGCAAAAGGAGATATCGACGCAACTTTTTTGCTGTCCCGGTAAGATTCGGCGAGTGGAACAACCATTGTTGAGCACGCAGAGACCGAGTTCATCCAAAATATCAACCAAGCCTGATCCGAAAGAATCGCAGCGATCAGAACCCCATCTGTAATGATGGCAGTTAAAATCACCCATGACTAGTAGTGGTCGATCTGCATGTTGAAGTGTATCCCTGATAATAGGGAGAAAAGCTGAATCAGGATGGGAGATATAAATAGACATTACACTTATACCCTCCACTCTGCCAGCGACAATGTTTATGTCTCCTATCAAGGGGTTGATGGGGGACGTAACGAAAGGGATTTGATTATTAACTAACAATGCAGAACCTCCATAGCCATCAGGCCTGTCGCATCTAAAAATGTTGTAGTGTGGTATACGGAAGCTGAGATTTGGAAGTAACCAAGTCTCAGCCAAGGCGCAAGTTAAAGGTTTGTATTTATTAATAAGGAAGGTGAGGTCGTGCTTCTTATGAGACACGCTCCTCACATTCCACTGAAGGAATACTATTGGCGTAGCCATTTTTAAAATTGATTAGTGTATTAATTAATTGTTGGGCAACGTTGGACGGTTGATGTGAAGTCGAGGGTGAAGGATTTTGAAAGGAATTCAAGGTTAAAAGAGATGTTAAAAGTTGGATTATGGTATCAACAGTGTTAGTATTGGAGTGAGCAGTATTTATAGCACAGCCATTATGCTGTGACGGTGGGGGTGGGTTAGTAATAGACCGGTGTGTGACTTTATCATAGGATGGGGAAAGAGGAATATGGGGTTTGGGTTGTCTGAAAACTGTTTTGCGATAGGAGAGGGGAGTTTGGGGGGATTTCAGAGTATCAGCATAACTACGTGAAGCTGCTGGGATGCATTTGCTTGCTTCCGCGTATGAAATCGTTTTTTCAGCCATCGTAGTTTTAATAGCTCTCTGTCTACTATATTCCGGACATGCCTTGCTGTTTGCAAAGTGTTGTCCAGAACACAGCACACAGAAAGCCTCCTTTTCAGATATGTCGCAACCATTCCCTGGGTGGTCACGGCCACATTTACTGCAACGAGGCTTAGATCTACAAACATTCTCTATGTGGCCAAATCTGCAACAATTCCTGCACTGTATTGTTGGATAGATATATTGTTCTACAGGCAAAGAAGTGTAGCAGCAGAACACTCGCTTAGGCAGGATCTGACCGTCGAATGTTAGAACGCATGTCTCTGTTGGTATCCACTCAGTAGCCCCGTCTCTAAGCACTCTTCTATTAATGCGTCTAATCTTAAGGATGTGGCCACATCCAGGTGGAACAGTAATATATTGTTTAACCGACTCTTCCGACATGTCCACAGGGACTCCAGACACGACGCCCATTCTAGTCACATGAAATGTTGGGATGGAGGCAGCGAACTTGTGTTTTGCTAAAAGGTTGTTGGAGAGAAAAGCGTTTGCATCCTGTTGAGTACTAAACTCAACAGAGACTCGATTTCGTCCAACTCTCTTGACTCCGTCTTTCACTACATTGTGTATATTGTTTTTGAAGAGGAAAAGGCCAAAAGTGACAGGGTGTAAAGTGGTACCAGAATTAGGTTGTGTTTCAATCCTCGAAACGTGAACAACGAAAGGGCCCCGGTCTACTTAGTCCAGTCATTTTAGCTATTTTAAACCCCAATCTGCGGAAAAATTCCTAGTGAGCTGAATTTTTGTATACACCTTTATTACGGCATTGTAATGAAGATGTGAAAAATCGACATTGATATCGTGCCGGCTAAAAAAGTTATAAAGGTCAAAAGGTCACGAAAATCAGTTTTTCGCAAATATCTCGCGATCTATTGCTCGGAGGTCAATAAAGGTCATTATAAAAATTGTTTGTCGTGAAATTGTCTATAAAAAATGTCTTTTGCATTTTGCTGTAGAATTAACCGTTTTCGGAGTAGAGACTAGAATGCACTCACATACGGTATTGTATACCAAGGCGTACACCCTATTGCTTTTTATTCATGTTTGTAAGTGTGTTGTTAGTAAAATCTACTACATACACAGACATATAGCACTAGTAATACTAGTATAGACAGGATAATTCGTGCCCGTGAATGCCTCAAACGACCTCCACTGGTAGGCAGATGCTCCGTATTTCATTGTACCCTTATACCTGCTACTTTTATACCTGCTACTGCCTGTCGGGCTGTATTTAGCTCAGTTAAAAATTATTTCTTGAGTGTTAAAGACGTTATTTTAGTAGTATTGCTCTTAAACAGTTTTCATAATGTGTGATACATGTTTTATATGCAAAGAAGTGTTATCGGATGGTGATGTAGTAGAAGTTAGGCGTGGTCTTCAGACATTAAAAAATGCTAGTATCGCTAGAGGTGATGGTAATATTGAATATTTAGATACTGTGACTTTTGTAAATGTTCATAGCAATTGTCGTAAAAATTATACGAACACTTTGAGTATAGCGGCTTTTAAACGACGCCAAGAAGAACCGAGTACATCAATATCTCCACGTAAGAAAAGAATCAGCTCTTTTGATTTCAAAAAATTATGTTTGTTTTGTGGAGAAGAAGCGAGTGAGGTAATTGAGAAAAAAAAAGAAAAAAAATACAGACGCGTTATTAGAGAAGTGAGTACTCTTTCATTTAAAGACACAGTATTAAAAGCTGCAGAGGCGCGTGGTGATAAATATGGAAGAAGTGTAAAGGAGCGTGTGAATTTTGAGTATGACTTAGTATCTGTCGAAGCTAAGTATCATGATAAATGTTTCTCAAATTTTTTATTAGTCAGTGGAAAGGGTGACGCAGGCCATCCATTGGATGAAAATATTAGAATTGCCATGGAAAATGTTTTTCATTACATAGAAAATAATGACGATTGTCAATTTACATTGGCTGAGTTAAAAGATATAATGAAAGATTACGTTCCAGATGATAAAACAATAATAAAAAAATTGATTGCTCGATATGGGAATAATATTGTAATTACCACGAAAAGTAAATCATTAACAATTATTTGCTTTCGAGATACTGCAAGCAATATTTTAACAAATTCGTGGTACGAACAAAAAAAAGAAAATCATTGTGATGAACGTCTTCGAATTGTAGAAGCTGCTGCATCAATAATTAAAGAAGATATTCGTTCTGTTACAATTATTCATGACTCATATCCAGCACCAAGTCGAATGTTAGATAATATTAATGACGAAATTCCTAACACTCTAACACATTTCTTGCATCAATTAATTGTGAAGAATAAAAAAGGCCAAACAAAAAAAAATGAAGCAAAATGTACAGCCATAGCCCATGCTATAATGAGTGTAATGCGTCCACGATCGTTTTCGTCACAGCTGCTACTTAGCCTTTCTGTATTCCTTCATAGAAGATATGCCTCAAAAAGATTACTAGATGTATTGTCAAGTTTTGGATTTTGTGCTTCATATAGCGATGCTGTGACGTATGAAGTGTCAACTGTTTATCATCCTCAGCCTCGTATTCTTTCACAGCCTGATGTAATTTTACAGTATGCTGCAGATAATGCAGACATTAATGTTTCCACTATTGATGGGCATAATACTGTGCATATAATGGGTGTAATAAAAATCATTTCTCCAAGTAACGCTGTTGTGGCTGATATGCCCATCGTGAAATGTAAGAGTAAACCACGCGCTGATGATTTAGCTACAGTTTCACACGTACCTCTTTTAACTTACGAAAATAATGAAGTAGCTGGAATGAGTAAGATTATAGTTGAAGAAATTGATGATAATGTTATTTTAAATGAAGCAATTTGTAGTAAAGTCGACTTATTGTGGGCATACGCAAAGTGGAGAGATGTCAACGGTCTACCAGGGTGGAATGGATTTTTAGAGAAGCTAACAAAAAATAATAAAGACTTTACAACATCGACCATAATGTTCCTACCCTTCATTCATCATCCTGCAAGTAATAAAGATACAATTTACACCACATTAGATTGTGCAGTACGTAGTGCCAAATCACATGGACAAAATTGTTGCATCATTACTTTTGATCAGCCACTTTACTACAAAGCTCGCGCAATTGTAGCTGCTGCTGATGTTCAATCTGATATATCCAATGTTATTGTAAGACTGGGTGGTTTTCATATGCTTATGTCGTTTCTTGGATCTATAGGATATATAATGGAAGGAAGTGGACTCAAGGAAGCTCTCAGTGTTATTTATGCTCCAAATTCAGTAGACAAAATGTTAGATGGCCATGCTTTTGCAAGAAGTGTAAGAGGACATGGACTTGTTAGAGTTGCACTAATGAAGCTTATATATGATAAATTAACAATCGATCAAAATCTGCAGGAGTTTTTGGATGGTTACATCATGGATATTCTGAGAGGGACGATTTCTTATGATAACATTGAAGAATCTGAAGATGTTTTGAACGGATTAATACAGTTATTTAATGACGAAGTAGCTAAATTGAAGGACGATGGTCCTACTACTCAGTTATGGCTACAATACATTGAAATGATATCAATAGCTAATGATTTCATTCGCGCCGAGAGACTAGGGTTATGGAATGATCATCTTACAAGTGTTCAGCGAATGCTTCCATATTTCCATGCATCTGGTCATTTCCTGTATGCTAAATCTGCACATTTATACTTGCAAGATATGTTAGCTTTGAAGGACAAAATGGGACACCAAGACTATATAAACTTTACAAAAACATTTGCAGTGAGACGCACAGAAAAATTTAACTGTGGAACCTGGACCGACATGACTATTGAACAAAGTTTGATGAAGTCTATGAAGACTGAAGGAGGAGTTTCTCGAGGAAGGAGTACTCATGAAAGCGTCTTATGTAAGTGGATATATGGCATGCATGCGACAAATGCAATTTGTGAAGAAATTGAGAAATTTTGCGACCTTTCATTTGATACCACAGATCAACATGTAGACTCAAGAGATTCACGTATTGAAAGAGATAATACTGACATTAAAAAACTTGTAGAGTGGTTTGCTTTGCATAATCCTTTTTCAAGTTGCACTCAACTAGTTTCAGTATCAACAGGAATTGTCGGCAATAATAAAATCAACTGTTATAATGCCAAAGAAAATGGTCTGCAGTCAATTAAAAAAATCATAGGAGTAACATTTGACGAAATTAAATTAAAACGCTCTGACAGAGTTCTTCCATTATCATCAGTAAACACTTCTATCATGGTTCATGACTGCAAGGTAACGATCGATCCGTTATTGCTATTTCAACGAATTAGTTTAAATAAAAAATTTGAGGAAAATCTTTGTGAATATTTACAATACGAATTAAGTCCATACCCAACAGCACTATTTGATAATGTTGGCATGAGAAAAACTCAAAAGTCAAAAATATACGACTACTTCGAGCCAATTAATTATCAAGTAGTTTGTGATGCAACATACATAATCGATGGTGGATTTCTTTTGCATCGTGTCGTATGGCAAAAAAATGATACATTTCATATTGTCATTCACAAATATATTAATTATTTATCAAATAATTTCGGAACAAATACTGTTGTCATTTTTGATGGTTACTCTGATAGCAGTAAAAATATCAAAGCTATGGAACAACTAAGACGAACCGCTGCTGTTTCTACATCTTGTGAAGTGCACTTCAATGAATCGATGGAAGTTCCTATCAGTCAAGAAAATTTTTTATCTAATCGATTTAACAAAAGAAAATTAATTGAAATGCTTATTAAGAAGTTCGAAGAAGTTGGTATTGCTACAAGTCAATCACGTGATGATGCTGACGTTTTAATAGTTGAAACAGCGATTGAAAAATCAATAAATAATACTACAATTATTGTTGGAGAAGACATAGATCTGTTGGTACTTCTCATAGCACGCACACAAATACTTGATCAACCTACATCAATTTTTTTTAAAAAACCAGGAAAAAACAATGTTGAAACAAAAATATACTCGACTGATAGCCTCAACAAATATCCACATTGCAAGAAAAATATTCTGTTTCTACATGCCATGACCGGATGTGATACAACTTCAGCACTTTTTGGAAAAGGAAAATTGAAAATCATGAAGATGTTTGAAAAAAGACTCGATTTAACCAATTCTGCAGAAATATTCCAACAAGAAAATTGCTCTCGAGATGTCATTGTCAATGCTGGGACACATTTTCTACTAGCAATGTATGGTGCTCCAAAATCAGAACTTTCGATAGATAATTACAGATACTGTAGCTTTGCTAAACTAACAAGGCAAAGTACAGCTGTAAAATTTCCATTATTACCACCTACTTCTTCAGCAGCTCAACAGCATATTTATCGGGTGTATTATCAAATACAAACCTGGCTAGGAAGAGAAATTGATCCAGAACAGTGGGGTTGGGAGTTAAAAAATAATATACTGCAGCCAATAACAACTTTATTACCACCAGCACCCGATAATCTACTAAACACAATCTTCTGTAATTGTACAAAAGGTTGCAGCGGCAAATGTGGATGCAGAAAAATTGGATTAAGATGTTCAAAAGTTTGTGGACATTGCCGTGGCCAGTCATGCTTAAACGCAGAGTCAATCAATGATGAAAATGATGAAGATGTTGATTTAAATATAGGAATAAGTCCACTCGACGTTTTGTCAGCAACTGTTGATGACACAGAAACTGAAGACATGGACAATGAATGTTAAAAAAAAATTATATACTAAAGTTAATTTTTCTGTATTTTTCTGTATTCAAATAAAAAATTATTCACTCGTAAATAAAAAAAAACCTCTTATTACATATTATGGATTATGCCTACGGGGGAAACCATGTAAAAAAAAAACGCGCCCTGCATTCTACCTCGAAGGTGGTGAGGAAACGAGTGCATCGTTATAATATAGTCGCTTTCTCGGCGCTCTACTCCGAAAACGGTTAATTCTACAGAAAAATGCAAGAGACATTTTTTGTAGACAATTTCACGACAAACAATTTTTATAAAGACCTTTATTGACCTCTGAGCAATAGATCGCGAGATATTTGCGAAAAACTGATTTTCGTGACCTTTTGACCTTTATAACTTTTTTAGCCGGCACGATATCAATGTCGATTTTTCACATCTTCATTACAATACCGTAATAAAGGTGTATACAAAAATTCAGCTCACTAGGAATTTTTCCGCAGATAAAACCTAAAATGACTGGACTAA
The DNA here is from genome assembly GCA_023078785.2 of Hyles euphorbiae. Lineage (NCBI taxonomy): Eukaryota > Metazoa > Arthropoda > Insecta > Lepidoptera > Sphingidae > Hyles > Hyles euphorbiae. Next base: position 20,084,023 of record CM041033.1, read on the forward strand.
CTGTGTTGTATTTAGTTCGCCCAACCTGGCTTTTTGAATGCTTCGATGGACGTATATCGGAAGGTCTATTGTCTTCTGCCGGTCGTTTGTTAGTGCTGCCTGTTGAGGGAATAGTGTCCGATTCCATTAGGCTGCAAGCAACTTCAGCGAATTGGGAAAGGGGATTGGGATTTTCCTGTAGAACAGGGGGGGAAGAGAAGGTTGGAGAAAACGGTGGAGTTACGTCGGGAGGGTCGGGGGGGTCGGGGGGTTTATTATTATTCATGTTAACCTAAAAAACTAAAACACGAAACTACACTAAAACAGTTGTTAGTACAGAATAAATATCTAATATTTACAGACACAGACGCTTCACAAAAACAATCACAATAGGTTACAGTATTTAATACAATAAAAAATAACAAAATATAAAGAAAATAATTCTGACACACGTGTTGCTCACAGACACACCGCGGCGAGAATCCCTTGACATTTTTCAATTTTTGCATTTGACATTTATTGTCGTTTTTTTCAATATAGCCTTTCGGTAAGGCAAAGGTCTAGGCCATGCAGCTCTCGTCTGATAGCAAGCTGTTAGAAGGGTGATTTTGTTATCAGACAGGACTCTCTCACATCGCTTTATATTCGTTGGTGTGGCTCCTCGGTAATAAATAATAAGCGATTTGATATCATTAATTGTCTAATATATCGAAGTCTAGGGATGCTCAATATTGTAAATTCATCGATGTCTATCGCATAGCAAAAATCAATGTTGTTTGAATAGATGATTTATAGTTTATTTAATTTTGATTTATTAATCTATTTAAATCTCCAACGAAAATAACACTTTATATTTAAGTGCATAAGTATCCTTCTGCGTGAGAGAGTCTAGAGATTACAGCATGTAAGCAATTAATTATTATAAACCTCAAAAAATGGAGAACATTGAATAGCATGTAACAGAATACGGATGTATATTGTACAGTCTGCGACTGAATGAGATTGAAGAGCTCCTAATAAATTCTTTATTAAAAACTTAAATGATACGCAGCGACGCAGTTTCAGCTTAACTTATACAAAAGAAACAAAATTGGATTTATTGGCTTTTTATAAATCCCAGTTTTTGTTTATACACTGACTGAAGGAGTAATAATATCGACAATGAGGACACTTTATCCTATTTCTCTAGTTTCGCTTCGAAGAAAAAGCTTTAAGAAATGGTATCGATGTAGCCACGTTGCATAAGTAAGTTTAATTTATTTTTTAAAAGGTATAGTAGAACCAGTCAAATTGTTCTAAATATTCTTTTTCTTCCACTAATTTGTAGTGGTCACTCCACAAATTGAATTCATAGAGACCAAAGAATAGACCACTAGATAGAGACTTGTCTAATATTTTATGATACACTGACGACTGAGATACACATCATGATAATTTGTGGTTCACGACATCGATGAATCGATGTTTTGAATAAAGAAACATCGATGTTGAAATCATTGAATATTGATGCTCATCGAGCCGTTCTTTTTATCGAGCACTCCTACTCACTAATCGACAAAACTCAATTGTCACCAAAGTGATTGTCACACTGACTCACTCGATCAAAATTATGTCAAATGAAATGGGACTGTAATAATTCTAGGATTCAACTTTATATTAAGAAAAAGTTTTCTAAATAGCTAATTTTGTAGTCAATTCATAGTGTTACATTATGGCAGATATATCGTGGCCTTGGCAGTATAATTTTCCTCCCTTTTTTACGTAAGTAAAGCTTATAAGATTGTTTAAATTTGTCGTGTTGTGTCCACTGTAAAACATGGAATTATTAGGGAAAAAATGGAAGTATATCAACGAGGGGAACGTTCATATCGTCTTGCAGCTTCTAGGGACAGATTATGTACTCCGTCTCATAAAAGAAGATGAAAATCCTACTGATTTTGCCACCATCAAAACAGGTGTCGATTTTGTAAACAAAGTTATGAATCCGGTATTAAAGAACAGTCATAATGCAGAAGAAGAAACTGTGCAACTGCCTGTGAATATTTTAGATGAACTGAGTCGAATATTGTGCAGTTTTCGTCCACAAAACCGAATATTCAAGTCCGTAATTAGTCCTTACGCCATTAAAGCACCGAATCTAGCCATTGTGAGCTCTAATTGTTCCAAGAACTATTGCGTTGAAATTAAACCAAAAGAAGGATACGTGGCCAAAAACTTTAAGCCCTATTCCAAGTGCTATTTTTGTCTGAAACAGTATACAAAGTTACAGTTGAAGCAAATCCAAAGCGTTGGTAAATATTGTCCACTAAATTTGTTTTCTGGGGATATACGTAGAATGAGACATGCCCTAAGTAGTTTAGTAGATAATCCACAGAATAATTTCAAATTATTCCAAGATGGATATTTGGTGTACTATGAAAAAAGTAGTCAAGGTGAATTTAATGAAATCATTAAATCTACAAATTTATTTGACAATGTTGATATCTTTTATGACTTCATAATTAAGGTTTTGCTTGGCAACCATGCTGCATCCAAATCAATTGATGAAACTAAAACTGAACTGCAAAATGCATGTGATGAGAGTAATTGCTTAGAAAAAGATTCATTTTTATGTAACCTACTGCAAATACAAAAAATCACAGAATCAATCAGTTATGATGACTTAAAGGAGATAAACCCAGATTATGTCCCTTTAATATTAGAAAAAATAAATAGTGAAAAATTAAATCTTCATAAACAAAATGACAGAGATACTTTGTTTAAGATCCTAGAACCAACTCATGCAGCATTGATATCTGCCGTTGCTAAAGACTGTTCTATCATGATAAGCTTCTCACAAGATCTGAGCGGAAACTATCCATATATGGAAGTTGATAAACAAAAAATTGCATATAAACTTTCTGTAACTGATTTAGAGCCTAAACAGCTAAAAAGTGTTTTGAAAAGGAAGGATACTGAAAGAAAAATGATTGAAGTTTATAAAAAAATGTTGGCTGAAGAACACTGTAAGTATCTTTCCAAAGAAGTGCAAAATAAAGACTATATGAAGAACAAATATTAGCAACATAATGGAGTTCTATATTTTAATTACAAAATTGATTGGTATTACAATTTCTTTGAATATAGAATTTTAGACATCTGCTATTATATGTGTGTTATTGTGGTTGTTTGTAAAAGATAATCTTAGTGAGATACACAATGTTTGTCTAATATTTTCATATTTTGCATGCAGTTTAAATTTTACTATTTCTTGGAACTGCTGTAAAAACTACCAATGTTAATTGTTTTTTCTTTGGTTTCAGAATCCAACCACACACAGAAACGAGGGAAAAACAACTAGAAGCATGGCAAGCACTAATTACAGACTATTTGAAGGCTGCAAAACAATCAATTATAGATGTTAGAGAAGCACAGAATAGTCCATTATTTAACAATGCATCTATAAATAGAAAATTATCACAGGAAGCGATAGTAACTGTTTTGGAACATATGGCTAAGACTGGACGAGCTTCTGCTTTGGATAAAAGCAAGAATGTCTGGGAGGTCTACTGGCACTCATTGGATGAATGGGGCAATATGATATACAGCTGGGCTTGTGACAACGGCTTAAACAATTCTGTTTGTACTCTGTTTGAGTTGAGGGAAGGTGAAGACACTGCAGATCAAGGTGACTATGTTTGTTTGGCCACTTTTTAATCTAGGAATATAGTTACTGTAGCAATTTAGCTTGTAATAATTAACTAGCCAACAGTTTGAGTATAAACCTGTCAAGAGTTGATTTAGATGGAGTTTGGGGCCAAGCTTTTACACCATAAATCCGCTTGAATGTGGGTAGTCAGAGTTCGTATACATTTATGGTGGTGTATAACTTACTAGAATAGCAACCTATAGATATTTGGCCGAATTTCGGATACCGGATATACGTCAAATTGTAAGGTCCGACGGCTGAATATTCGGCGGCTGGATATTCGGCACCCTTATAAAGTTTTATATCACATTAAGTTAAGAGCTGCGTACCTAGGACATTATTGAGACTAGAATTTTTTATTGCAATGAATGGCTAGACATGCAAGCCTTTCGCCTGATGGTAAGCGATACGACCGCTCATAAACAGTAGCAAAACCATGCATCACTTTGAATTACAAAGCAACGCTTGGCATTACACTGCGCTCGCCATCCTGAGACATGAGACGTTAAGTCTCAATAGTTACTCTGGCTTATTGTAGCCAGAGTAACTTCCTTCAAACCAAAACACAAAGGATAAAAAAAAAATTAAAAACCGATTAAAATTCCGTTAATATAGACGCAAATTAATTTGAATGACTTTGTGGCTTTTTAATACTCTTAAGTGATTTTAAGGGGATTTCCCTCATATAACTTTAAAACAGTTGGCGCATCATGGTAAATTAAAAAAAAACCTGAAATCAGCCGAATATTGCGTGAGTATCCGGTATAAAATATTTCCCTAAGGTATTGGTAATAGTAGGCAACAGGTTTGCCCTAATGAATTCTGGTTCAGCATTAAAGTTAGCATCAGTAATAATGTAATGACTTCGCGTACATATCCAACATCACGGCAAAATAATAAGTTCATTAATATATTTAGTTCATTCTTAACATTCCTTTTATTTTTCAGAATTCCACGGTCTTGACATAAATGTAATGATCAAAGCTTTGAAAACCTTGGAAACCAAGGGCAGATGCGAAGTAATGGATTTTGATGATTATCAGGGTGTCAAATTCTTCTAAACAAAACGCACATTGACTCCTCAACACTTACAGGAAAATGCAACAGAAACAATGTACACTTATTTATCGCATCAAAAATCTAAGCTTATTTCCGTCCATAGCTGAATTGCTCATCTAGAAGAAAAAGAGCTTAACTGCCATTTGAAATGGACTATAAAACCTTCAGCATGTGTACTCTTCTCAATTGTTTATTGTGATCTTTTAAAAATTGCTGAGCCGGGTTATACTTGAGCTTGAAGATATCAGAGCAAAGTATTTAAACTTTCATTTTCTCCAATCTTTTGTTGGAGACTCCTAACCTTAAGTGGTTCGGCAAAATATGTTTAGAACAGAGTTTAAACTAAAGGCTAAACGATTAAAAGCATTTTATTAACAAAAAATCTGAATGCTACTAACTAAAATTAATTATAATTTTTTGAATATAATAAGTACAGTTACCAATACAAAAGTGTAGTTTACAGCAAAGGCACTAGTTGTTTTAAGGAGGTCCCTTGTCCTAGTTGGTACTTCTATCGACGAATAACTCGTCGCTTGCACATGGAATGCTAGAAAATTACCTCTTAAAATGTATATTTAGAAAATATCAACACGTTTTTGTATATCGCCGTTTCTGTCAATCGAGTCGAACTAATTTCTTATATGGATAAAACTAATGCATTTTGTTAAGTTGTAAATATTTTTTAACGTTGAAATATATTGATATGATATTTTATAATGAATGAGTTTTATTTTTAAACTACTTTAAAAAAGATGTTATTAATTCCGTCTGTACGTATGAATATTGTTAGAAATGCATGGATTTTGATGCTACTCTTGACCAGCTTCGTAACACGTATGTGTGCAAGTTGCATCAAAATTGCTTCAGCAATTTTTCATTCAGATTTAAATGTATATTGCAAAAGTATTTAATGAAGAATAGAATTTCAATTAAATGAAGTAAATTGTGTCTGAATAAAGTATGTCGACTAAGAAAAACAACAGGAAATAAAACAATCATAAAATTTTACAAAACTTTATAATTCGACTGACCAGTGTAAATTTTTATTTCAAAATCGATCGCTTACATGTAATCATTAGGTATATATTACCTACGTTAGAAAAAAACGGGTAAAAATCTTATAAATTGGACTTACACCTTGTACTTATCAATATGTTCTAGTTATTAATATATTATGTTTCGACAATCAGAAATTTAGAAGATAGTATAAGATTTGGGTTCCATACGTGGCCAAAAGAAGACAGAAAATAATTGGGATTATTAGTTATTGGCTTAAACCTTAAAAAATTTAAATGTCACTTATGACCTTTTGCAATTGTGCCGGATTATTTATCTGTTTATAAACCAATATTCCAAAGTGACTTAATAGTTTCTTCTAAATTGCTGATCCGATAGTTATATTGATACATGTGATTTCAGCAAGTCGTTTCAGTTCTTTTCTAAGCATGTACTAATCGAAGATATTTCTAAGGAATGTAATATTTCTTACAAGTGTTTCAAATTATCGAACTAACTACATAAACGATCAGTCTTCAACCAAAACATTTCAACATACGTTCACAAAATCAACGAATAAATTAAAACATATTTACAATTATTCTACCGGAACCTTACTTGGAACTTACGTCGAACTTATTCTACTAGGTCGATACAAAATTGTGCTTTACCTGGTTGTACTTTCTATTACAAATGAAATGTTATCGAGATAAAGGTTTCCTCGTCGTCACTTACGCCCTTTTATAAATTACATAGCAACTTGCATTTTTCATGTATCCACTGGTATATTCGAATTTATTTTTAACTCAAACTTGCTGTTCACCCAATTATTAGGTAGGTACATGGTTTGAGATTTTTATTTTATTAATTCAATAATTTTCTGAAATACGTTTACAAATTTAGCCATGAAACATATTCAAACAAATTGGTTTTAATTACATCAGTGAACATGCACAAGCAAATCACAAAAATCAACAAGAAAAATACATCTTTTACCATATTTTATCACATAACTCCATAAGTCAGCAATGTATTAATTTTAAAAAGGTAGTAAGCGCCTCTGACGAAGTTTCGTTTCATTCCCACGGGTCAATGGCAGTGTACAATCTTACACTACTGTCGCTAAATCACAGATAATTAACTCGTGTATCCTGGAATGTATCGTGAGCTTAATATTTAACTTAATGTTGCTTGGTACACAACACTACTTAATAATAACTTTCAACTTCGGATTAAGTTAGATTTGGTGAATATATTCTCCATATTATTTCTCAAAGAAGTAAGAAAATCCTCTCAGCAAAGTCACAATTAAAATAGTCACTAATCCTACTATGAACATAATTTACAACAGAAAGACAAACAAAAACCTTTCCTTCGCCATTGTATAAACGTAGTTTGTGACAATAATCTCCACTTTTATAAGGATATTTACGGACTTTCAAACCAATATACAATCCTCCATTTTAGACACTCACCTCTAAGTTAGACTCAAGTTTTTATGCAACTAATTAAATACATGGGTAAATTTTGGTCACCCTACTCTTAAGATTGCAATGTAATCTGGCAGTAAATGTCATACCATTAAACTCGAAAATGTCGTAACAGCCATTTTTTAGGTTTACCCATAAATGTTTTTCTGTTACAATGGAAAACATAATGATTGGGATATGAAGTCACCATACGTCTCGCATGTGTCGTAATTTACAAATAATACTGACCCCACTTCATTCCCAAGTTCGAGCCCAGACATATGTATTTGTAGTTATCGGCGCATTAAAAACTCTCTCTTCTTGCGGAGGCTGTGTTCGTCAATGGGTCTTATATGACCTGATACAATCATTACTTTCTTTCTACCTAGCCTTATCCCACAGATGTCAGTATAGAATTGGCTTACAATTTTACAATCCTTTATTATTACTGAAAATACTGACGGAACATACGAGGCGAAATGTGGGTGCCCTAGCACCTCTGCCTACCCCTTCTGGGAAAAAGGCGTGAGTTTATGTATGTATGTTATTATTACTGGCTTATCGCCTGAGGTACTGTCTACAAATGGTCGCTACACTCCAAAGCGGCATTACAATAGCCATTAGTCCTCTCCACGTTTCCGTTGGGGACGTTGGTGAGGGCCGTTCCATTGAGGGTTCCATTGGTCTTCTCAGGGCAGACGACCAGGTCTACTGAGGGTACGACGGCGTTGCCACTCTTGCTGCCAGGAGGACGGTAGAACCACCACGCCAGGAAGAAGAATAGCAGGGAACACAGCTTACCGACTAGGGCTAGGACGAGCATGTACCTGGAAGAGAAGAAATTAAATATGCTTAAAAGAAAATTAATGAGATTATGGCAATTGAATTATTTTGGCTGAAGATATTGGTGATAGTAATTATTCCAGTTACATTATACTTATTTTTTATAATCATAAAAGCAATAATTTATTCAACCAATTAAGTAAAAGATCACTGCTGAATTTCTCTCCTCTCAACAGTTACAGATTTTTGAATTCATCTTTCTAAAATGACATCAGTTTTACATGAATTAAAATTACTTTCTAATCAATCTTATCAAGCAATTTTTAACGACCAAAACTAAAATAATTTTTTAAAATACTGAAACACCTATATTTATATTACTTTTATAATTATTTTATTTCTATTTACAAGGTAATAGAATGTCACCTGCTCATGTCAACATTATCGTACTGCAAGCAGGCGCCGGTCCTGTCGCAGGAGTTGGACCACAGCGAGCAGGACAGGTCGATGAGGAAGCCAAACAGCAGCGGCGCGGGGATGGTGCCCAGCAGACGCACCTTTATCCACTGGATGCCCAGCGCGAACGAACGCTGGTCTTCCCGGACACATCTAAAATACGACAATCATCATCATCATTAGCATCTCATCCACAGGAAGTCAACTGCTGAACAAAGTCCTCCCAAATGATCTCCACGTCGAATTGGTGGAAACGGCCTGCATTTAGCGACTTCCTGCAACTTAGCCAGGTCGTCCGTTCAACTTGCAGGCGGGCGTCTGACATTTCGGTTGCTTGTACGTGTCCGCCACTCTAGAAACTTTCGGCTCCAACGGCCATCAGTTCTATGCGCCATGTGCCCGGCCCACACCCAGACGCGAAAGAAATATTTATGGGCACAAACATTTCTCTCAGTGCGGGGATTGAGCCCGCCTCTCGTTTCACATACTGCTAACCGCAAATCATACTTATTTAGATTGTAATTAATAAAATGAGGTACCTGAGCGTGGCAGAGAGCGCGGGCATGGTGGCGAGGAAGGTGAATAGCATGACGCAGAAGGAGAGTCCCACGAACAGCCACAGGTACGGGCAGTCCGTGCTGCAGATGCTGTTGATGGCCTCGTACGGGACCGATGTGTTGTCTGCGGGAAATCACAAGGAAAAAGTTTGAAGTTGCCCCGAGTGTGGTAAGAAATTACGAGTAACTGAAAGAGTAGTTTAGTAAGCCAAATCGCAATAAAATTTCACAGCTGATATTTGAAATTGTATTGACTGACACTTGATCGATTAAAATATCTGTATCTGTATCAGCCCATATACGTCCCACTGCAGGACACGGGCCTACTCTACAATCGTAAGTACGATTGAGAGTGGTTAGGCCATATAGTCCACCACGCTGGCCTAGTGCGGGTTGGCAGACTTACATACCATAGAAATTTATATAAATCGCTATGGTATGCAGGTTTCCTCACGATGTTTTCCTTCACCGTTTTAGTGCGTGGTGATTGACTATCAATACACACATGACTCCGAATTAAAGTATACTCCGTGGTATATTCATATTCACTTTTTGTCCCAATTATTTTATTTCAGGAATAAATGTGTGTTGTTACGACCATAAGTATATGTAGGTACATTCGGATCGTCATAAACTTCGATCGTCCGAAGATTCGAACTTCGTTTCGGATTTTCAGAGTAGAGCCCTTGATCCTAGCACCAAGTACCAACCTGCATGAGTGGTATAAACCGGCAGCGTCTGGTTAGTCGGCACGATGCACGCGCAGTTGTGGAAGAGCTGCGCGTCGCCCCGTAGTTCCCGGCGCGTGCAGGCGGCGTGGCACGGCGAGTAGTACACCGAGCCGTCCGCGCCGCACACGGGCGCGTACGCAGCGCCAGAGCACGCGCACGCCATGTTGCACTCCGACACCAGACGATCGCCTCTGCACATCACACATCACACGCTTTATACATAAATAAATACACCCAACAGTCACATACATATTCCTGTCCCCACATTAAGATCAATTAAGTCTTGCGTCATGGGTATTAGAAACTACGAGAGACTTTTCGGTCTCACAAACACCCAGACCCGAGACAAATACTTGTGGCCTCCAAACATTTGTTTCGTTTCACAGGCGGCGTCTAACCAACTACGCCACGGAGGCTGTCATACATAACAGGACTAGTATCATCATCATCATCAGCCCATCCGCGTCCACTGCTGGACATAGGCCTCTCCCATGGCACGCCACTGGGCTCGATATTCAGCCCATCGTCTCCAACCGCTACCAGCTATCTTTTGAACTGGTATATTACGCCCCATTATATCACGGATGATTGTGGGACGCTCCATCCATTTTCCATAAAAACTAGATGAATGCTTAAGTCAGGTGAATAATGAAGATATTTCATTACCCTGGCACCATCGGACTGCTGTACGGCACAGTGACCCCTGCGAAGGGATAATCCTCACAGTTGAGGATGAAGCAGAAGGTGAAGGCGGCGGCGATGACGGTGGCTCCCACACACAGCTTGATGATGCCCGCGCAGGCCAGCTTCCATCGCTTCACCAGCCAGCCGCCCAGGAATGTGCCACCGCCGCCCGCCGGGACTGTTATCACTCCTGTAGTACATAGTCAAATAAAATAAGCCTTTATTGCTGTCTGAAATTATTTTACAAATATTAAATTTAAAAAAACTTGAAATCGTAGAAGTAGAAAGTTAAAACAACTTAAGCTAAACTACATTCTCGGCATTTGGTAGATATTCTCTCGCGAATTTACAAAAACCACCCAATCAATTTTAAATTGTATCTACATAAACACATATTTTTTTATAACACTTTAAGACATATCACCAACCTAAGACACAGTCAGTAGGCCATATATTTATATTAACTTAACCCACATCGCATCTTGGATCGTCACGAACACTCACCCAAAAGCAGTGCAGCCTCGGACGCTCTGACAGCGAACTGGTTCTCAATGAGTTTGGGCAAGAAGGCGGCGAACCCTGAGATGAGCATGCCCTCGCTGGCGCCCGCCAGGTTGAGGAACAGGAACGTGGGGTTCCGCAGTAGCGCGGCCGCCGCCCGAGGCAGCTCGTGCAACGCGCTGAACGCTGCGGACTTCGACGCGGCGCCTTCATGCGCTTCTGATACTTTTGATGCCCGGATTTCTGCTGCACCTGAATGTAATTTTCGATCTTCAAGTACAGCCGTTTGAAGCGTGAAAATAAACGGCCATATCCATTCACTTTTAAAACCTATATTAGTAACAACTAATCCGATCATTAACATCCGATAGGATGTTTTCCCTTTTTCGAACATTTTTGAATTCAGTTTGTGCGAAGGAGACAAAACATTCGATAGCTAAAATAGGTTATTTAACTGCCTATGAATAAGCTCGAAAGACTAACTGTAACAGCACTGGATGGAAGACCACTGAAAATCTACAGGACTTTTAATTATATTTATTCTCATTTTCATTTTTGAAGATTATTCAATTAAAATTTTGATCAAAATACTTTTAATAAGCTTATGTAACGCTAATTAAAATCCAAGTGATTTAGATATGTCACGAAATTTTGCACTTCTTCAATGAGGGCTTACTGTAATTTAAAATGTTTGAAATAATATTTATAAAACCAACAGACTTTGTTCTCCATTTAGGCCAAAGTACGTCAGCTGGCTAGATTGTAGAAGTCTGTACTATATTACAAAATAAAAAATATGGGTATTACCTGGTAATTCATGTGGGAAAGCTAGCAGAGGTATGGCCACCACGAGACACAGCAGAGTAGACAATATGAACCCGATCCACCACGCGCCGATCCACACCGAGCTCTGTGGCGTGATGCCTAACCTGACAACAAAACGGAAAAAAGCTATTATGAAAGCTCAAAAGTTTAATTTAAAATACCTAAATTAACCTTTTAATATGACAAAAAAAAGTTTATTTTTCATATTTTACGGCTTCTCTTTTGACTTTTCACTGTGAAACACGAATTTTAAAAAAAATCGCTTGTAATCCAGTCCTTTAATTATTACACACGTTAAAAATAACTCGATTAATATAACCCCAACGTACTCACTCAGCTCAACATTCTAAAACGTTCATAGATTAAGAACCCAGAATCGCCAAATCCATATTAAAAAAACAATATTAAACCGTAGTGCCAACCCGCACTAGACCCGCATGGTAAACTATATTACCAAACCCCTCTTAATCGTACTTATGGTTGTAGAAAAGGCCGGTACCCTATAATGGGGAACACAGACCAAGAAGTAAAGTAGGGAATATAAAAATACGGAAAAAGAAAATTCGAATTGCATTAGAAATTTGTTGGAATAGATCGTCTCTTCAGACCATATCTTGGCTGCCTATTTCCAGAATCTTCTTAAATAACAAACTTGACAGCAATTCGTGTATTTTAAGCTTGCTATTATTATTAGTTTACTTTAGCGAAGAGCAAATAAGTACTTGGCCTCATACAAGAAAAGACTATCCAAAAAAGTTGCCGTTTGCGAAATAGCCAGTACTTTTTAAACACGTCAGAATCAAAATTTTAGCTATGCAAATATTGCGAACTCTGTCGGCTCTGCAATCTTGGACATCACTGAAGCATACAAAATTGATTCCGAGCGAAGTCACGTTGTAGTAGCGGTATGAATAGCGATATTACCGTTATAGTACAGGTTCCCCAGAACAAATTTCATAATTGATTACTAACAAGTTGATTTTTCGTGAGTAGCTTCCTTTCGACTAGACGCCCAACTTTTTCCTTACAGTAACTTTGGGAAATGGTAGCTTAGTAGGGTAGCAAGGATAAAACATGTCGATTTGACGAATTTTTAAAATTTATTAGTAACCGAATTTTTCTTTGTTAATTATCGAGATAATTATCTAAATAACGTGAAAAACTATTTGTCCTACAAAATATAAGGTTTTATCACAACAGTCCCCCCTCTCCAACATGTATCATAAACAAGGTCATGGAAAATAATTACTAACCAGCTGATTTTTTTTTTATTGGTTAACTAATATTTGTATAGTTTACTACCCACAATGTCCTACAAATTGTGTGGTATGTCATCTTGGTCCGACGCTCAAAAGATGTAGTACTAATACATAATGTAAAAATAATTACTATCAAGCTGAATTTTCGAGAATAGCTTCATCTCAATGAGACGCCCAAGTAATTCTTATACGAAAATTCTCGATTGTGGTTTATAACTAAGATAATAGGGATGAAATATGTTGACTTGACGAATTAAAAAAAATATTACTAACCGATTATTTTTTTGTTAATTATCGAGGTAATAATCTAATTAACGTAAAAAAATATTTGTCCTACAAAATATAAGGTTTTATCACAACAGTCCCCCCTCTTCAACATGTATGATAAATCAGGTCATGAAAAATAATTACTAACCAGCTGATTTTTTTTAATTGTTTAGCTAACATTTGCATAGTTTACCACCCACACTGTCCTACAAATTGCGTGGTACGTTATTCCAGTCCTCCAGTTACAAAGTTGAAATTCATGAAATTAAAAAAAATATTTTGTATATTTTGCTATTGTAGCTAAGGCACACTGCTTTCCTTGCTCACGCATCCGCACAGCATGGTTTACTGTGGACCACAGACGACTAAAAATACAGACGGCCAACACACAGTTACATTGTTTTTGTAGTCACTTAAACTATCATCCGGCTTCGTATTCAGTAGCACCCTTGATATACCCGGTATATATTTAGATGCGTTTCGCACCGGAGCTGGAAATAGGTATTTTACCGAAATAACTATTTTGTCGACCTTTTAGAACTTGTCTTAAGTGACAAACACTAAGCATGGATTCACGCACTAATAAGGAGAGATGAAGCGCGCGGGGCGGGGTAACTTTGGGGCACCGAGGTATTGGTGCATAGGTTGTGCAAACAAAACATTGCGCGTCGTTTTAACCACAGAATACTAAACTAACAGAAGTCAAGCTTCATACAAAGCGCGCTTAATCAACGCCCACATAGACAGCGTTCACCGACATGATATTCCAAACCAGTCGAGACCACTGCGAGAGCGAGTTTCAACTTTTGCGCGAACGCCGAGCGTAGTATGGCAACAAAAGTGAAGTACATACACAAGGTTGACTTCTGTTAGTATTCTGTGGTTTTAACTAGACGTAATTATTGGTCGCTATAAGCAGTTGGTCGCTTAAACCGGGGTCGCACTAAACGGTGATATTTTCTCAGTACCATACTATGAAACCTAACTTGAGTAAACATTATCGTCGTTAAAACCGATTAGTCATTATAAGCGAAGTCGTTGTGTACGAGTACTAGTGTAAGTATAAATGAATATTTCATTTTATTTTGTATACTCAAAAATTACAAATTTTGTAGGACTAATATAACATACCTTTATTTTTGTAGGACATTGTTTTATTTGGATGAAAAATATATTAACCTATCACGTGATATATTTGTCCTACAGTTACTAATAAAAAAAAAAGTCTTGCGGTATTGACAACTTTTGAGCGTAGGACCAAGATGACATACCACACAATTTGTAGGACATTGTGGGTAGTAAACTATACAAATATTAGTTAACCAATAAAAAAAAATCAGCTGGTTAGTAATTATTTTCCATGACCTTGTTTATGATACATGTTGGAGAGGGGGGACTGTTGTGATAAAACCTTATATTTTGTAGGACAAATAGTTTTTCACGTTATTTAGATAATTATCTCGATAATTAACAAAGAAAAATTCGGTTACTAATAAATTTTAAAAATTCGTCAAATCGACATGTTTTATCCTTGCTACCCTACTAAGCTACCATTTCCCAAAGTTACTGTAAGGAAAAAGTTGGGCGTCTAGTCGAAAGGAAGCTACTCACGAAAAATCAACTTGTTAGTAATCAATTATGAAATTTGTTCTGGGGAACCTGTACTATTAGTACTCGTATTTTAGAGTGGTGCTCGCATAAATTGAGTAGGGTGGGGGCGGCAAACGGTTACTTTATTATTGCGTGTACCATGTTTTCTTATGCAAATCCATCGGTCTGCTGAACCGTGTAACATAAGGGTTTTGTTTGCGTCGGTTGTCTGTCTATCAGTTTTAAGCCGTTGTCATATAGGTGCTCATTTTATGCCACGATACTTGAGATTTTTGTAGAAACATGTGTTATTAGTTTTGAAAATACCATTTAGTTTAATCCATTTTTTTAAATTGTAATTGAATGGAATAGAATAAATTAATCTCATAATATAACTAGTCAAATAGAGTACCGCACAAACTTCCTTTAACTTTAATACTTTTTTTAAAGTTATTAAACATTTATAAATACGGGTTAGAAGTTGTTAATAATGTCGGAAAATGTAGAAGTTACAAAATAAACGTAACGTAAAAGTTCAAAGACAAATGTAGACATATTTATTGCGTATTTAATCTCAATTGCCGTATCACTAAGAAAAGTCATTTAATTTATTTATAATTTTGTTTTTAGTTTATTTTTATCGAACCATAAAGCAAAAAGGAGTGTGGCAGCGCCTTAACGCCCTGCTGGTACAAGGGCTCTCGGGAAACAAAGTGGTCTATAATAGCTCCGGCTAATGAATAAGAATAATAATCAACCGCTCAACCATTGTTCACTTTGAAAACACACGAGCAAAGAGCAGGCTCTTTACTGCTGCCATGGCGTATTATTTAAGGAAATGCCATAAAATATCACGCTGACGTTTAATAAGATTTATACTGATTGTGAGAGAGCCATAATAAATACTAAATTGATAGACTAGAAATTAGTTAATACACGGCAAGAAAAATATAAAATTATATATTTTTTATAAAGGAGGTGGGGATTTCTCATTCGTTTAAAGAATGATCAATTACATTCCTTTGACTTAACCTTCCAATACCTCCACAAAATATAAAAGTTAAATAAAACCCTATTATATACCAGATACGAAATAAGCAACAAATGTCCTTGAATATTCCATACATACTCCACGTGAGTCTCCAAAAAACCTATTGAAAAATTCGTGAATGTACTTATGAAATTAGTGAAGCC
This sequence comes from Hyles euphorbiae, assembly GCA_023078785.2. NCBI lineage: Eukaryota > Metazoa > Arthropoda > Insecta > Lepidoptera > Sphingidae > Hyles > Hyles euphorbiae. Next base: position 20,100,061 of record CM041033.1, read on the forward strand.
ACAGCGCGGAGGTCGTTGAAAACTCCCGCCTCTTCCCCAGAAACCTTGTACATATACCGCGAAATTAATTTGGCGAAAAGTCGCCTGCGCGTGTGCCCACAATGAGATGAAAGCGGGAAGGTAAGTTGGCTGAATGAAGCCCTACCGTTGCTACTCGGATGGAATATTAAAAAATAAATAAAAAAGCAAAGTGTACGCGTCTGGCTTTCTGTTCGCAGTTGTTTCTGATCGTGCGCGACTATTGTGAAGAAAATTGCGTGTATCGGAACGGTTTTATGCAATTTATGACATTAATTTTATTGAGAACTAATGCTTGTGGAAATATACACACAGGAATGCACTGGAATAATTAATATTATTCCTGTAATATAAAAGGATTATTATATGTATTGTCGATACTTAAATTAAAAACAACTGTGAACTTTCATAACATTTCACAAAAACAAAGTTATACCAAAAAAACGATTTGAACTACGCAATATTACTTTTCAAAAAAGTTCTGAGTGCGCCAAACACAAATAGTAACTCAGCTTATAGGCTTACAACCATCATGTAATGAGTTCCAAATTCACCACCAATGAGTTTCCGTACTTTGAGCGATAAAAATGATATTTCAAAAGCAAAAATCAAGTGCAATATGAGAACATCATGTAAATACAGTTTTAGTTTTTTAATTGAATAATTGCATGAAATAATGTTTATTTTTATTTATTTCACATTATAATTTACCCTTGCGTTTAATAAAAATCACATGAAATTAAAACTAACAAGTGAAGTTGAAACAATGTGTCCACTTTTTTTTGTTCGTGGCATGTCCCCTCTTTTATCCCAGGATTATAATTCCGACGAAGTGAGAAACTTTCGAACTATTTTTCCTTACCTGTATTAGATATTAATTAATTTTAATAAAGCCTTTTTATAAGTTTTGCAATAGCAAAATAGGTAATAAAATTATGTACTTACGTTCCAGAGTCGACAGTGAGAAAGTCTGTGTAGATGGTTAGCATCTGCCCACCCACCACGTAGCCCAGCGCTGGGCCTACCACTGCCATCGTGTAATATACACCTGAAAAACAAAATGACATTGTATATTGAAGAAAATCACTTAATTCGTACCGTACTTATTAGAGTTTGCCTCCGGAAAAACGGGCGATAGGAAATGCAATCCATATTTTTTTAATAAAGCCTGTTGGCTGTTGTACTCTCGATTGTAGAGGAGGCCCGTGCCCTGCAGTGGGACGTATATGGGCTGATACTGAAGAAAGTTGTAAAAATATCAATGAAGTTTTAAAAAAAGCATTCTAACCACTCAGATCACGTGTGCAACTAGTGATTAGAACCAGCTGGGAATATCCCACTGATTATGCGAGTGATGAAGGCCGCCAGTGCGCTCTCGTTTGCCATACAATAAGCACCGGTTTCCATCCGATTACACAGCTCCTATTGAACTTAATCCTTTTTTTATGGCGCGGTACACTGGTGTGAATAGACACCAAAAGAACCAAACATTGTCGTCCTAATTCATACACAGTTTTAAAACCTATTTTACCTAGCGAATGTTTTGTTTTAATCGCTCAAACAGAATTTTAAAGTCGTTGGAAACGGAGCAAACATTCAATAACTTAAATTAAATTAAATACTTTGTAAATCTGTGTGCGTTGAGTGTCTCAGCCGGTATCTATTTTTGTATTTGTCTTATTATTCTTGTATTCTTTTTGCTTTAACATTTATATGTACAACATTTATTTTAACCTCACATCAACTTTAACTTTAAATATATGTATCCGTTTTGTAAGTCCATAATTTCTGAATAGTTGTAATTGGTTAACAAATTGTAATAGCATATTTTTAAGCACTTATTATATACAGCTGTAACTGTTCCTTTCATAAATAAAATAAAATAAATAGGTTTTAGAACTTACTATTAATATGGTCGTGTATGTCTTAATGGCCCTTAATAACAGGTATTTTAAAATACTGTCACGTTTAAATCCTATAATTTGTACATCAAGTAGAGCACTTGGGGTTTCTTTTTCCGCACTTTACAAAATTTCTGAGTTTGTTGCTGGTGCGTGTGCACTCGTGCTTCCGAATCGAAGACTAAAGTACTACTTCCCAAAGTACTACTGGATATTTTGAGACTTAACATCTTATGTTTCAGGATGACGAGCGCAAGGGAATGCCAAGCATTGCCTTGTAATTCATGATGTTGTTTGTTTGTTATTATCTATGAGCGGTCATCTCGCTTACCATCGGGCAAATGGCATGCTGCTTTCGTCACTAATCGCAAAATATATTGTATTTGGGAAATGTATCTAAGACCTCCCGATATACACCCCATAGTTTCGCTGCCACTAAACGCATAAAGCTCACTTACAAGCTTACTTTTATTCTACCATTACCCACTTCCACGCATGCCCGATCTCCATTACCACGTGAAATATGTATGCAATGGCACGTAACAGTAATGGCACAGGAGCCTGAGTGTGCCGCGCCGGGTGAAGTGTTAAAACGCTCCCGTATCGCCTTCCTTATAAATCCATTCTCTCAACACCATGTTTTCACAGTTGAAAGCTGCGACTCACCGCTATAGGCTTGTTGCACACTCACAGATCGTTTTAGCTACGCTTTCAGCATTTGATGTATTTTTTTCTTCATATTCTAAACAGACTATACTCGTGTAACAGCTTTCGTGAAATCTGTATCTGTATCAGCCCATATACGTCCCACTGCAGGGCACGGGCCTCCTCTACAATCGAGAGTACGATTGAGAGTGGTTAGGCCATATAGTCCACCACGCTGGCCTAGTGCGTGTTGGCGGACTTACATACCATAGAAATTTTTATAAATCGCTATGGTATGCAGGTTTCCTCACGATGTTTTCCTTCACCGTTTTAGTGCGTGGTGATTGACTATCAATACACACATGACTCCGAAAAGTCAGAGGTGTGCCCTGGGATTCGAACCCGCGACCACCGTGAACATGTTGGCAGCCGCGTCTAGTCCGTTTACCAACAGGCCACCACGCACTTAAATACCAAGGCTTATTTAAAAAAAATACCGATGGATAAAATGTACTACACTACAAAAATAGCCATAGCTTTGTTTTTCCTGCCACCGAAACATAATGTGTTAATAATAACTAGTGGTCGCCCAGGGGTCGAAATTCGACCAAATCAAGAAGAGAAAAAGTTTTTACCTGTATGATGATGTTCTTATTCTGATAATTCGTGCACATTTAAATGTACGTATCTCTCAAAATCACTTATTTATCCTGAAGTATATGCAATTACTGAAATCGTAAACTAGAATAATTGCTTTGAACCAGCAATAGCAAATTATATATATATTATGTTGTTATTGCAGATTGCTGCTACAGATCTTTCTTTATGCATATAATGATAGTCCGTGTACATTTAAATGTATCTTACTGCTACACAATTTGTATAAGCGCTCAGTATTTCACGTAGTATTTGTCAAATAAAACTTTTCTATTTGACATTCAACTATGTCTATAATAAACAAAAAAAAAACAATTTGACCAAATAGTATGTACAAATACTTGTGTATGCGTGTGTCAAATGCATGCTGGTTTGTGTAATGCAAAGAGAATATAAATCACTACGTTAGTGTAATGTTTTATTTATTGATATAATGTACTTTTTATGCATTATTATTAAAATCTTTTTTTATATTAAATGGGGCAAATAAAACTTGTTGTTTGATATGTCTATGTCAGAAGAACAAAATGAAAAAGAAAAGATACAATTTGACAACAGAGTATGTATGCGTGTACAAATACTTGTGTATGTATGTGTGTGTCAAATGCACGGTAGTGTGTGTAATGTTTTATTTTTTGATTTAATGTACTTTATAAGCATTATTATTGAAAAATATTAGCGTTCTGCACTTCTCCTACATATAAACTATAAGTGTGCCAAATTTTATGCTCCTGCGTCCGCGCAATTTTCGTAAAAAGGGGTCCAAAGTTTTTGCATCACGTATTAATATATAGATTATTTTACTCTTAATAACCAGATCAAAGTTTTATTGTTTCCGTTAGGTCCTGTTGATGAAATGAAACCTGCAAATCATAGCATTTGTAAAATTTATATGGTGTGTAAAGTTCGTCAAACTGCACTAAGCCAGCGTAGTGGACTATATGGCCAAACTAAATCGAACTCTCGATTGTAGAGTAGGCCCGTGTCCTGCAGTGGGACGTACATATATGGGCTAATACAGAATTGCTATGAAATTGCTAAAAAGCGTAGCATGACCTACGCCACCTACCTAACCCAGTAGAAATCTCGATATCACAAGAGGCGCACACATCACGCCGTCGGCTCTGAATACGTTCCCTTGTCCTCGCCACTTACTGTCGAGAGGGAAGCCCACTGAGAGCCACTGAAGCGCCTGTTACCCGCGCTTTTACTCTGCTACCCGTCAATATACCGCCTTTTTGTTGTGTTACCCCAATTGGGCGACATTTTGTAACAAAAGCCATGTTTTGTGCGCTTTTTTATAGTAAATGATATTCATAACTCATGGTTCATCTAACCACAAAACTTTAATAAAAAAGCTTTAGAAATGTTTGCTGTTTATACGCAAAGGATTTATATTTAATATTTTTATTTAAAACATTGTTTGCGGGGAATTTTTCGACGTTAGATGTTTTGTTTTTTACTGAATGAAAAATGAATACTTTAAATGTTCCGTGAAATATTTACAAAAGAGCCTAATTTTTCAGCTGTTTTAGAGTACATTCTCATTTTAGTTTCATTTATTTCAGAACAGACCCAAATTTTAGTAATAATTTTCTAAAATATTATCATTTAGCCCAAGACTCGGGCTGAATACAATCATAAGCACACACAACAGTTTCAAATCAACACTAAACGGCATGCAGTTAATAGAGTAGCGACCGCAGAAATGCATTTAGAAGCATTTCCGAGGCAGACGGGCAACATACTCGATGCAAATAATCGTCTGCAAGCTTGCGGCGCGATCGACTCCAGGTGTTGCCGCCAAATTCTATTAATTCCTATCGACATTTAATAACATCTGAGGATTGATTGATATAATGCATCTGTGACTGAGGCAAACATAACAATAATTATAATCAAATTTTGTGGTAAGAAAGGAATATATATTATGTATATGTTAGAAATATTGATGACCCTATTATGAAACCGAAAATATAATACATCTAATGTTGAAAGGTTTTGTCTTAAAAAAGTAACTTATTATATGAGGCGTAATTATGCTTAATAATACTTAGTTTGGTCCTTTAAAATAGCAATATTCGTACTAATACTAATAGTTCTATCAATCATCTAGTTTTAATTCACAAAACACTTCAACATTCACTTAATTACCCCATATTCGTAATGTTCTAGTTTATCCCATTACGTGTAAAGTATGAAGTGAAATGACCCCTTAGCAAATGGAGCTGAGATTATAAAGTGAAGCAATATAGGCGAGTGGTTTCTTGTGTTTATAGCCAGCTTCAGCGCCGAGCATTACGCTTACGAGCTCGCCACATTATGCCCTTATGACTGTTATGCCGATGTTATGATCACGTGTTATAATGTTCCTACAAAGTTGGGGTAAGTTGGAAATGTTTTAACGCGTTGTATAAATAATGTTTTTTGTTAATAGCGTGTATGATCTGATTAGTAGATTGAAGCTTACTCTGAGATAATAAAACAGTGTTAGTGAGTTTTTCGACTGACATACATACCTATACATAAAATAGTTTAGAATATTTTTTTGTAGTTTTAAATTGTAATTATATTATCATCAGAATTCATAAATTTACCTGTAAATTATGTAAACAGATTTTTTTTAAACTTAACGTTCACTTTAATGCTGATATTTTCAACCATTCTTCACTGTATCTAACACTCACCCAAATACACGGAAGACATCTTCTTAGAGACGTTCTCGTCTATATAGGTGACTCCGAGTGTGAAGAGCGGCGTGGCGCCCGCGCCGTGCAGCAGTTGTGCGAATACGAACACTGCCACTGCCCACGAGCCGCCTTCCACTGGGGTGCTGTCCTCGCAGCTACTTGTCTGGGTAACAGACAAGAGTTTTAGTCAAACTATTTAAGTTTTGTGAAAAGGGAATGCTCATTTTACTATGAAACTTTGCATCGTCGTGGCACGAAGAATTTTGTGAGTTGATGATACCTACGTTTGTGTGCAGGGAAAAATATTTAAAAGTAATTGCATGATGCATCCCAGGCCCAGAGTTCGTAGGGAAATAAACTTGAAGTCAACAAAATATTTTTAAATGTAAATAAAATGTTAAATATGATAATATTTACTTTATGTTATCAAAATCTGTCCCCCAGGATAAAATAGGAAAACGTTTAATGTCAACCCATAAAAATGTTATGATGAATTTTAATTACCGATACTATGAATAGGCTTCTCCTTTAAAGAAGGTGGTATATTAACAAAAATCGGTGAGAAAATGAATGACTTGTGAATATTCAGCAGCAGAAATTCCACGATAAGGTAACTAAGATTATTTACTAAGTGTAATTCTTGATACCAAATTCATGAAAATAATGAATGTGAGTGAAGATGTGTGAATATGCCGAGAATAGAAATCCATTTAGGACCTGTTACATGTTTGTCTAGATTCTATATGTTTGGTTGTATTATCTTATCTCCAAGAATCACTATTCTATATAGAAGATACAATTGGTAATATTAAAGAGGTTGTTAAGAGAATTCTAGGTAAAGTATTCATCACTTAACTCGTATCAAAAATGGCTTTGAAAAAACACAAGTATCTAATATTTTACTCATCCAGAACGTCGCGATAATTAAAGTAAAAATAATCACCGTTCGATTAGGATTGCAGAGGTCATCAGACTCGATGCTGGCTATCCTATTGGGTGGCACGAGGAAGTGGGGCAGCGCGAAGAGCAGGGAGCCGGTGCCCATGAGCAGCACGCCCAGACCCAGCCAGCGGGGCTTCGAGGAGCCGCTCCTGCCGCCCAGGTATGTGACTGGAGCCAGGCATGCGAACGACGCCATATCATAGCTGCAATAAAAAATTGGTAAAAGCAACGAAAATACCTACATCATTAATAAAAGGAAATGTGTTGAAAAAAGCAACATACAGTCGAATTGAGAACCTCCTCCTTTATTTTGAAGTCGGTTAAAAATGGTTTTTGTTGTAGTAGAAAATATTTCTTGTTTACCAATATAAATACTAGGTAGACTGCCTCGGTGGCGTAGTGTTATTACGGTTACAAAGCTGAGGTCCCGGATTGGAATCGCGGATCAGGTAATTTGATATTTGATTTTTCTATTTAAATATCAATCAGGTTGTAGTCAGGAATTTGTGCTCAACATGGCGATAGGTTCGCCCCCTATCACATCGTGGGACGGAACAAACAAGGCGAAATGTGGGTGTCCTGGCACCTCTGCCTACCTCTAATGCGAAAAAGGCGTGAGATAATGAATGTAAATACTAGGAGTACTACATGCTAAATACTCTTAAGAATGTTTCAAGTTATTTTTAGTCTATAAAACAACTTATTAACTAAAACTATTTTTGGGCCAAGTAGTTTAATCACAAGCAAAAGACATGTCACAACATGTGTAATTTTACCGTGTTGATATCACAATGGTGCTCCTGCTCTACCAGGAAGAAGACTAAGTTTTTGTAACGTCCAAGTGCATATAATCCATGGTATTATAATATAATACATCTACATTTAATATCCAATAACACACAAGTAAATATTGAATAATGTAAATCGGTAAGAAGGTAAGAATTTATTCGTTTTTTAAGAGGCGAAAGTGTCTTCGTCTGACGTAGATGAAAATGCTAATCGAGAATATTAAATGGCCCGTGACTTATTCCCGCCGATTTATTTTCTTAAAATCTACTGAGATTGTGGTGATATTCGTACAGAATCGGATAACTACTGTACATCGTGGTTAAGGACATAGTAGGTAACGCCTGCTTTGTTGGCGCAGTTGTCCTACGCGACGGTACTTTAACAACGCGAAAAATATTGTTTTTTTTTTACTTATACGAGCGTGAAGTATGAAAATAAATTAGATTAAGATTTTTAAATACAATTTAAATAATTATAATGTTACATGACAACCTCAATGTGTTCAGAAATGAATAGTGTATGTGGTGTATACATATTTGTTCTATTAAATAAATAAATAAATTATTGATCAGCCTGGAATCATGAAATACTCTATATGAGATAGGCTCATCCTCTATCACCTCGTGGGACAGAACACATAAAACCGAACATGGGTGTCCTGGTGCCACCTCAACCTACTAGGAAAAACGCGTGATATTTATGTACATGATTATATGCATAGTGAAGTGATCCACGGAAGAATTTCGCGTCCAGATATTCTTATGCGAGTATAAAAAAATAATATCTTGAAGTCTGCTTACCCTCCAGCTATGACACCCGTCTGCATAGACCGCAGTCCGAACCGCTTCTCTATAGTCGTGATCACCACATTCACGAAACCGTTTACCACCATACCTGTTGACAAACAATCATAATTCTTATAGAGTCGTAAAAAAGGGAAATAGTAGACCCTTGCTTACTTGGTTTAGTTGTTTATTTAACAATAGATATAGATATAGAACAATAGATAGAATAGAAATGACCAATTTGTTGTTGCATTTTTCGAAGAGTGTATTAGTAGAACCTACTTAGATATCAATATTAAACACCCCTATACTATGATTATGATAAATGAATAAGTATTTATTTAGTTCTGTATAGCAATTATTTCTTTCTCATACTTATTATTATTGCTATGGTCGAAACTTGCTAAGCCAAGTACTACAGCAAGGCTATTTCCTTTTTTACGACTATATCATATTATGATAATGAAATATTCGTATTATAACTAAGAGTAACACTGACACTTACTAACACAGGAAGCCAAATGATGAACATTGGCACCCCTCACGATTTTCTAAATATTTTTAGCTTATTTTAGAATGGCGAAGTTTACTCAGTCTCAAAATAAAAATAGACATTATTTAAATATGATACAGTTGGTATTTCTTTTTATTATCTGTATATACGTCCCACTGCAGGGCACGGGCCTCCTCTACAATCGAGAGTAGGATTGAGGGTTAGGCCGTATAGTCCACCACGCTGTATGCAAGGAAAATATCGTAAAGAGGAAACCCTCACGATATTTTCCTTCACAGTTTTAGAGTGTAGTGTTTGACTATCAATACACACATGACTCCGAGAAGCCAGAGGTGTACTCTGGGAATTTAATATTATAAAATTAAATCAATAGAAATAAATCTAAAGCTGTCAGATTGAAGCATCAATAACATATCGCGCAACAAGAATAGGGTCAAACAAAAATACGCCGACGCATCGGTTGCCGGTCGGCGATTATTAAAGTTGCACGGAGCGGACGTTGCGACGGACAGACAGACCGACGGCTTCTGAAATAGACTGGCGTGTGTCGATATCCATTATTTTCAATCTATTATGTTTTGCCACCAATTAAACTCTAGACTGGTATATTGATCTTCATAATTTTGTCGGTATTTCGGTGTTGATGGAGAATTGTGACAGCCTATTCGATGTTAATAGCCCAGTGCGCATTTGGGTAAGACGCGCCAGTTGTACGTTAACGAGAGGTCCCGAGTTTGATACCCGTATTGAGACTCTGTGATCTAAAAGTATTTTTTTCGGGATAGAGCAGAGCAATCACGTGTGCTACTGTGTCAATGAATTTAGAGAAATCGTGTTTTTGTCTTAACAATAAATGATGCTAAAAACGGGATTTTAACTACATAATAGAAAGAAAATTCATAATAATATGACCAGTAGTATAATGTAGATAGTGTTTAAAAAACATAGCCAATATTGCAGCATAATGAGTTTGGGTCAAAATTACCATAAATATTACTGTTTTATCGATGCAGGAAATACGTTCACGTTACAACAAATAGTAATTATACGGTTTTAGTCCGTTTTTTATGGAAATAATTTGCTCAATGATGTATCATCTAGATTCTAACATTATGGATACATTTTGTACATATGTATTATTTACGACGAGGAATGAGAGCCAACTTAGGTCGGGTGTTGAAGTTTTCAATTAATTAATTCTATAAACGATATACTTACTTTGTATATTTCCCGATACATTTTAGTGACTTAAAACATGGGCATGTCAAGTATTATTTACACGTCATGAAGTGGCCATATTTTTATCTCTGTGGCCTGAATCCTCATATGGTGAACAAATAAAACTTGTGAAATTGGTGTTCCTCAAACGAATCCAATAATATAGGGATCATTAAACAAAGGAGCCCTCGGCACTCAAATTATTAACACTGCTACTATCTAAGAAAATATTTACTAGCTTCTGTTTAACTTTAATAAGTGTAACACCACTTTATTCTATAAAAATAATCTTAAATCGTTCCATCGCCTCATTTATTAACGCGGCAAAACGCTCCATTTAGCCAATATCGATGAAAATCGAATGGTTACGCATAACAATTTTGTTTTTTATACAGACGATCTTTCGCCATGGGAATCCATTAGCGGGCTGAGCAGTTGTTTGTGGGTGCAAACAATAGGCCCTCGGGAAGCGTCTAGATACCATACTGGCATGTCGAGTCACGTACTGCCGAAAATATCGTTTTAGATCCGCGGTACATTGAGTTCAATACTTTTGAGGATAGGTAGGACTTTTCTTAGTCTTCATTTTAGGTGTTATTGGTGAACTATGGTGTTCGGATTTAAATAAAAGTACTTTTTTGCGAATTCCATCGCCCAGTAGGTTTAATTTAACATTTTTAACTTAACGACGCGACGCGACGTTTTGATCAATTTAATGCTTTCACTTAGACTGAGTCCAAATCGGTGACAAAATCTGAAACTCAGTAAGTTTTATTGAAATATGTAAAATTTATATTATATATATAAGAAACCATGAATAGTTTTTAAAATCAAAATATTCTTTATTCAAATAGTCTTTCACAAGATCTTTTTAAACGTTAATTACTGCTACTAATGCAACTCTCCGGAACGTGTTATAGCTGTGAAGAAGAAACGGCGCAAAAAGGTCACTTTAGAATTAAAGTGACCTAAGTAAAAAAATCCTATTTTTTGGGAAACGTTCATTAAAGATATGTAACATAAGAAATTTTGTACTTATGGGAGATACATCTAGAAGACATATTTATGCATCTTCCTGCCTTTCATGCGTCCATAGGTCCTTCTTATCGATAGGTCATTTTGAGCCAAAATATGATTAAAAGCCAAAATCTATTTTTTTGGATTAGGTCACTCTAATTCTAAAGGTGCGATATAGTTGTAAAGGTTATGTCTTACGTCAAGATCATGTCGATATATAGCATCAAACACATAGTACATATGATAAGTTAGTAATCGCGCATTGGCAACTAATAACAACAGGATGAATGAAATACCAGCTTATTTTCTCAAATAACTGGGCATATCTGCTAATTTTCCGCTAGCTGTTATATCCATAGAGTTCACAATTGTTACGTAAACAATAATCTAAACAGCACTTAAAATGGAAATTGCAGTTATTTATTTAAAATATGGACGCACGTCTTTTTGTAAACGCTCCCGACATTTTTCTAGAAAACCTATATTATTTAAATGGTATAGCTCCTTACTTTAAAAGCTTTAAGAATTAATAAAGATAAAAATAATATAGAAATATAGTAAATTTAGAGGAATTCTGAGGGCTTGAAATTCGAAATCGATTTTCCGGTTTTTCTTCATGATGACACAAACGCTATGTTAAATAAATTGTACCCAAAAAAGCCGTGAAGTGTATAAGATATAATATTCAATGTACCCAGTGTACTCACAGCCTCGGAAGCTCCTTTCATAAGATTTGCAAATGAATAGCCGAAGTATTAGTGAATGGAGTACGAGGTGTAAGGGATGATTAATTAGACCATCGGGATATGCAACATCATGCTGTAGATGTGGGCCAGTTACCATCAATTAATAAATGAAAAACTTTTAAATGGATTCATATATAAATAAATCAAATAATATTAATTTTATCACTATAAAGTCAGGAATTTGGACCCAATATGGCGACAGGCCTACTCTTATTTCCCGTCTTTATATCGGCCAACATCGCGGGACGGGACGCACAAGGTTAAACGCGGGTGATCTGATAGCGTCTCTTCTTACCCCTGGAAAATGGCGTGAGTTAATGTATGTAGGTAATATAAATAAAATATTCTATACTATTGAAGAAAGCATTTGTTTAATTTCATATAAAAAGGGAACAAAATGTGTCTGATTATAATAACTGCAGTTTCGTTTTTAAACCTTGTAGCGCTCGAATATAATTAATTTTCATATCAATAACAATTCAATACATAATATTTCGGGTACAAAAGCTAATTTAATATGAAACGTGCAGTTTGTTTCCACAGGACAATGCGGTATCACATTATGATATAATCCGATTGTGCGAAGGATTACTCGATATGAAAAGGTGCATCTGATGTCCGATATTGAAAATTCATAAACGGACGTTTGTTTTGTCCGTATTGTGTAATGTATCGGGAATTATTTGGGACGCATTAATACGGGACGGTAATGGACTGGGATTGATAAAATAATTTGAATGTGAAATAGAAAATAATTTTAAGGAAGGAGACTGGGCAGTGTTAGCGACAGAATCATAGGAACCCATATGGATGACTAAGGGGGTGCCGCGTCGGGGACCGGCGCCACTTGACACCGGGAGCGCCGCGGAGGAACCGTGCGGGGTCCGTTACGCCGAGCCAGCCGCACGCCGAACTACTACAAACAGTCCACACCGTTCTCCCGGAGTGTTAACACGTCACATATAATTTTTGTAATCACTATTACTATTGCTAATAAAGTCAAGAAAAAGTCTTGCATTTATATTCATCCCTTACAAATTGGTCCTTCGAGCCGGATCGAATACGCTGCATACCACCAGCAACGTTAATGGTTATTACGCGAAATAACGCGCGTAAGGAACGCGAAAATAACTGCAAAGACGAAGCATCGATCAGCCAGCAGAACTCACCACAGAAGCCAACTTCGCAAGCAAAAATGAACGAAACCGCAAGCGTAAAGGCCGAACAACAGCCACTTCAGGTACGCGGAACAACTAGTGCTAAAAGTTGTATATCCAAGAAAACATCTTCATCTACGCGATCTCAAATAGCCGTGCTGAAATTACGTGCCGCAGAAGAAAAGGCAAGAATACAAATGGAGCTGGTCGACAAAAAATTGGCAATAGAAATAGCTGATTTACAAGAAGAAACCAGTGAACACCAATATGAAAAGACGCATAGTGAAGTGGAGAGGTGGTTAGATAGCAGCCAACCGGAACTGGAGCATTTGCAGCCCGCCCACGACAAAGTTCGCCAAGAGGGCAAGCTGTACAAATCAGGGACTTTAAACCCTGATACTTGTGATCCAGTTCAGGAAACAGATGCCGCACTTAAGGTTCTTACCGCCAACCCAGTTAACGTAACGTCTACAAAAAGGCGACAAAATTGCGACCGACATGACCTGTGTCATCCAGGTACTTCAGATGAAACAGTTCAGATGCTAGCTAGCGCACTTAAGGACCTTGCCGCCACGTCAGCAAACACTACGTCAAACGCAAACTTACTGAGCCGCATAAGCACGCCGCGAGACCTACCAATATTCTCCGGTGACCCGATGGAGTGGCTGCAATTTAAGTATGCGTACGAAGAATCGACGGAAGTGTGCAACTTTAGTACAAAAGAAAATCTCTGGAGAATACGCAAATGTCTTCGTGGACCCGCCAAAGACGCTGTAGCAGCTCTATTAATTAGTGCCACCGATCCGGACAAAATAATGGCAACTTTGGAGCTACGATTTGGAAATGCCGACGTCATTATCTCAAAAATAATACAAGACATTAAGAAGTTATATCCAATGAGTCAAGATTATCACAAGGATATCGTAACATTTTCCATAAAAATACAGAACTTAATATTTGCTGTAAAAGCTGTGAAACGCGACGAGTATCTACAAGGAATAAATATTGTGTCAATAATACTGACAAAATTACCTGCAGTCCTCATAGCAAAGTGGTCAGACTACAGTTTTCCTTTGATCACCGAGGGGAAGAAATCGCGCATGGAAATTTTAGCAGATTTTCTAAATGAAGAAGCAGTGAAAATATCTACAACGGCAAATATTAACATGATAAGTGCCCGAAGTGACTACTACAAAAACAACAACCATAACCGTGCGAACAACTCGGTACTAGTAACTACGGAAGCCACTCACTCAAAGTGTTCATACTGCCACTTATCAGAACATAGATTAACCGACTGCAAACGTTTCAAAAGATCACGACGCATCGAGCGCTGGCGCTACGTTAAGAGTCATAACATTTGCTACAAGTGCCTGCTATCGCGCCACGATCGAGATACATGCCCAGCTACCGCGTGCGATATAAATAACTGTGGAAGACCGCACCATCGCTTGTTACATACACCAATGTGGAAAAACTCTCTGCCACAAAACAGCGTGAATATCACAGACGTGACCGAAGATGCAACAGTGACAAATATCAATTTGACGCACTGCAAAGTACTTTTGAAAACTGTATCCATCAACATTCACGGTCCTAAGGGTGTGGTGAACACAACGGCGCTTTTAGACGACGGTTCAACAGTTTCATTGATAAGTGACGAGCTTGCGCAACAAATAGGACTCCGTGGACAAAAACAAACAATTCGCGTGAGTGGTGCTTGGAACAATAACACCTTAGATTGCGTCAGCGAAATAGTAGACTTCGGAGTATCAAACAAAGAAGGAACTGTTTTCGACATCCGAGCACGCAGTATCAAAAATCTAAACCTACCAAAACAGGATGTAACGTCAATTGACTTATCGAGTTACGAGTGTTCCATGCCGAATATAACAAAGCTTATTAATGTGAACACATGCAAACCTCAACTATTAATTGGGCAAGATAATTATCATCTGCTGATGCCACTGCAAATAGTAAAAGGAAAAACCGATGGATTGTATATCACACGCACCAAACTAGGCGCTTGTGTACATGGCTATATACGCGAATCTTTACTTCGCGAACATGCCTCGACCTCCGAATCAGCAACTTACTCCGCTTTGTTACTTAACAATAACCCAAAGATGGAATGCTGTGACAACAATCAGTTATTGAGAAGTCTGGAGGAACAGATACGCCTATCATTCAACATTGATTCCATGGGCGTCAGCATCAAACCTAGACAAAACGCCGAGGATCATCAAGCTATATTACGTCTCGAAAATACAGCCGTACTCAAGAATGGGAGATGGCACGTCGGCCTACCATGGAAGGACATTAATTGCAAAATGCCTAATTCATACCCCGCTGCATCGTTGAGATTGAAAGCTGTTGAGAAAAGGCTGAAGGAAAATAAAGACTACGCAAAAATATATGCCGAAAGAATAAACCATTTATTGGACAACGACTATGCAAGGAAACTTACTAGCTACGAAGACACAGCTAGAACCTGGTATTTACCTCACTTTGGGGTCGACAACCCTAATAAAAGTAAGATGCGCCTCGTTTTCGACGCAGCTTCAAGAGCTTACGGAAATTGTTTAAACGATTACCTTTTTAAAGGACCGGATCTACTTATAGCTCTCTTCGGTATAATGTTGAGATTCCGAGAGAACCGAATAGCCGTAAGTGGAGATATACGCGACATGTTTTTAAGAATAAAAATCCTACCTGAAGATCAAGATGCTTTGAGATTTCTCTGGAGAGAGACACAAGATCATACGGGTCCTATTGGCACTTATACTATGACGTCACTGATTTTTGGTGCTAATTGTTCGCCCTTTATCGCCCAATATATTAAAAATAAAAACGCACAACAGCATGAGTCATCTCTACGCCCCGCCGTGCTTGCCATTCATAAACAACATTATGGAACAACATGGAATTTCATTCCTCCGGTTAGCCCCCACTGGGGTGGAGCTCGGGAGCGACTTATTCGATCAGTCAAGCAGTGCCTGAAAGTTGTGCTGAAAGAAAGAGTGCCGCGAGAAGAGACACTCATCCCTCTGTTGGCTGAAGTAGAGCAAATGGTCAATTATCGCCCATTAACACACGTAACAGTAGAGCCTAATTCGAACGAAACATTAACACCGAACCATTTTTTATTAGGCTCTTCATCGAATTCACCAACAATAGGGTCATTTAACATGGCCGATTTGTGTTTGAGAAAATAATGGCGAATATCTCAGATGCTGGCCGACATGTTCTGGAGGCGTTGGATTAAGGAAGTGTTGCCTACTATGCTTCCCAGAAAAAGATGGCAACAAGAATCAAACCCACTGCGCATCGGAGATTTAGTGATAGTTGCTGATCCTGATGCACCCAGGAATACATGGCCTAAAGGCGTCATTCAGCGAGTAATGGCTGGAAAAGATGGACGTGTAAGATTAGTTGAAGTAAAAGCGGCTTCGAACGTGCTACAACGATCGGCAACCCGCGTCGCTAAAATACCCACTGGTATGGAGTGCTAAATATAGCACTGGGGTGGAGAGTGTTAGCGACAGAATCATAGGAACCCATATGGATGACTAAGGGGGTGCCGCGTCGGGGACCGGCGCCACTTGACACCGGGAGCGCCGCGGAGGAACCGTGCGGGGTCCGTTACGCCGAGCCAGCCGCACGCCGAACTACTACAAACAGTCCACACCGTTCTCCCGGAGTGTTAACACGTCACATATAATTTTTGTAATCACTATTACTATTGCTAATAAAGTCAAGAAAAAGTCTTGCATTTATATTCATCCCTTACAGGCAGTTTTAACTAGTTATAACCTGTTCAAATCAAGCTTGTAATGGTAAAAAAATAATATCTACGGGCAAGTGCAAAAGTCACAATATTTTACATTATTAAAGTTATTATTAAGAAAGTACTGATAAAGAACTACATTGTCATAGGTACAATTATTTTCAATTAATTTAGATTTGTTACGTTGTAAATATTACGAAGGACAATTCACTTACGTACCGTACAGAATATATTTCATGAAACAACAATTTTACTCAATTCTAGATGCTGAGCAGAACAACTTATTCTTTAAGCGGTCCTGTAAGTCCTAATACGAATTATCAAAACAATGTTATTTAAGAAACAAACTCCGCATAAAACAAGACACATAAAACTACGTGTACTTAAAGTTAACAGGACTCAAAGGAACAAAGAGAAATACCGGTTACAGTGAGACTAATAGCCGTGTCCGTCTGGAATCCAAACTGATGTAAGGTATTACGGGATGGCGACCAAATCCCGGGAAACAATAAAAATGTTCCGCCGCGGTCCGCGTGATGTATGGACGGCGCGCTGCGGCCCGCGTGCTTCTCAGGCTAATTAATTTATTAAATGCGATTGCATCGCAAAATAATGTGAGTTTCGCGGTGTCATTTATAAGATTTTAAAACATTGCATGATACAATAGTGGTTTTTGAAATTGGAATAAATTATGTGGATGGAGGAAAACATTTCAATAAAGGAGGAGGGGCAAACATGTATGGACTCCAGCCTATCGACCAATAACGACAAGCGATATGTCAATGGAAAGGTCTTTTCAGATGCTACAACTTTTTCTATGGCAACAAAACCGAAATCGCTGTATTTTAGAAATTATAGCTACTTAAAGACTGCAGGAAAATCACGCAAAAGGGCCTCGCCATTGTGAGCAATAACAACAAGCGATGCGTCATTAGAAAGGTCTTCTGAAATACTATAACTTCTTCTACGGCGGCCAGTATCAAATCTCTGCGTGGAAGAAAATATCGCTACGTAAAAGTAACGCAAGGATGAAAATATGTATATGGACTCATAGCCAGTTGACCAATAACGACGAGCGATATATCATTCGAAAGGTCTCTTTATTTTTAATAACTTCTTCTGCCAAGAAATCCCGATTCGCTGTATGAAAAGAAGTATATCGACATAAAGATATCGCGAGGCTCATATGCATGGACTCAAGCCTATCGACCACGCAGAGATTTGATACTGGCCGCCGTAGAAGCAGTTATAGTATTTCAGAAAACCTTTCTAATGACGCATTGCTTGTTGTTATTGCTCACTATGGCGAGGCCGTTTCGCGTGATTTTCCTGCAGTCTTTAAGTAGCTGTATTTTCTAAAATACAGCGATTTCGATTTTGTTGCCATAGAAGAAGTTGTAGCACCCAAAAAGACCTTTCCATTGATATATGGCTTGTCGTTATTGGTCGATAGGCTTGAGTCCATACATATGAGCCTCGCGATATCTTTATGTCGATATACTTCTTTTCATACAGTGAATCGGGATTTCTTGGCAAAGAAGAAGTTATTGAAAATAAAGAGAGCTTTCGAATGATATATCGCTCGTCGTTATTGGTCAACTGGCTATGAGTCCATATACATAGTTTCATCCTTGCGTTACCTTTACGCAGCGATATTTTCTTCCACGTAGAGATTTGATACTGGCCGCCCTAGAAGAAGTTATAGTATTTCAGAAGACCTTTCTAATGACGCATCGCTCGTTGTTATTGGTCACTATGGCGAGGCCCTTTCGCGTGATTTTTCTGCAGTCTTTAAGTAGCTATATTTTCTAAAATACAGCGATTTTGATTTTGTAGCCATAGAAAAAGTTGTAGCATCTGAAAAGACCTTTCCATCGATATATGGCTTATCGTTATTGGTCGATAGGCTGGGATGCCCCTTCTCCTTTCATTATTTGATTCTGAGACATATTCCAATATTTACGCCCGAATACTGGAACGCCATTCAAATAATAAGTTGCTCTTAACAGCGCACGGCTCACTTAGCCAGTACATTTAATCGGGATTAACGTAGTTAAGCGCCATTTATATTTAAGTTGCGTTCCAGTATTTGGGCGTTAGTGAGTTTATTTTGAAACATTACTTCAATTGTAATTTAAGGTATGTATTCGGTCTACGTAGTTTTGTATTTTTATAAAGTTAGGACGTGAATTATATACTGATGGAAAACACATAATTACAACAAAGTTTTAGCTTATCACATATGCGTAAAATTCCGTTCAAAAATTGATTATGCAATATTTGAAAATATAATGGGACACATCATGGGAAGGAAAATACGTGGTTGCACCTCTGCCTAACCCGTCTGGGAAAAAAGCGTTAGTTTATGTATGTTTTGTATGAAAATGAAATTAAAATCTTATAAATTTCCATGTTCCTATCCTAAGCAGTTCCACATCATGAACAAATCCCAAACAAAAAGTCATCAGTCTGGCGAGCTCATGAATGCGCTTAATCCCAAATACATAAAAACATATCATCTAGACATAGTACTTACTACTTACTAATCCGTGCATAGGTGAAGTTTCGCGGCAGTTAACACTTGAACTACAAGTGGTACGGCTGATTCGATTAACTCGCGCCAGTAACTAGCGAGTGACGAGCTAGTTGCACCACCAAGTAAGTAGTAACTCCTCAAGTATATAATATGCTTAGTGTTTTTGCGTGCTTTGGCGATGGAGTGCTTTGATTTGAATGATATTAGTGAAAACCTCTAAATATTTTTTTCTTATTAATTTTTTACACTATCCTTAATTCAGTATTATTAAATTTTATTTTCTATTTTTTAGTTGGGTTTTCTATATAAAGCGTGTTTTTTAGTTTTTTTAAACTATTATTTATTTTCTAATTTTTAGTTTGGTTTATTTATAAGAGCGTTTTTTCTTATTTTCAATTGTCTGTCTTATCAACTGTCGATGGTAGGTTTTAGGCCGACATCTATGTATGTATACGAAACAAGACGCAATTACCATAAGAGTCCCTACGCGCATGCGTAGTTCGCGCACTAGCCCTCTCTCTTACTCTCATGCAAAGGATCCGGAAAGAAATTAATGAATCCTGGCGAATCTAATCAGGATAATCATATATTTTAATCGAATTATTGTATTGTCATCGGTCTTTGACAGGTGTGCAAAATTTTAATGAAATCTGTCCGTTTAAAGTGGGTCAGAAGCGCGTCTTAAGGAGTCGGTTACAAACATACAAACAAACATACAAACAAACATACAAACAAACATACAAGTGAAGCTAATATAAAGCGTGTAAAAAATATATTTGATCCCGATACCGGTACTGCTTAAAATTATACAATTATAGCATTTTTATGGCTTTTCCTTTAAAGTTTTCCTTTTTTATCCCGGGCGACAATTTTGTATAAAATAAATTAACTATCATCACATTTTACAAAGACAAAACAAAAATTGGCCTTCAAGTTAATTTCTCCAAGACCCCCGGGCCTGGGTTGCAATTATTTTCATATTTGTTGAATATACATATATATGTTTTCCTACACAAAAAAGTAGGTATCATCGAGGCACAAAAATCTTCGCACCAATACTAAGTTTCATAATAACATGGAGATTCTTCTTTATCAAACTTTTAGACACTTAATGTTTGACTATCTCATAATCGCTAGGAAACAACCATTACCAATATATCTGTGTTGGAAACATTCGCTTCGCTTACTTGTAGAGGGCGCAGCTATCGACATCGACTGTATTGAACTTTAAGAGCTAATGAAATTGAATCGCTTGAAGGGTTGCAATTAGAATAAGTGGGGAGAAAGAACTCAAGAGTGGTAGTTAGAGAAGTTACCGTGGATCTTCGTTATATATTTAAAAAATACTGTTTAATCTAATGTATATTGGTAATGTTCAAATTGGATTATATGTTACGTAGTAAATTAAACAGAAAAAGATTTGTATAGTAACAATCGGTATTTATATCAATCGAATAAACGGCCGTTTTATTTCCTAACTCATTTATATTTCGACCAGTCATTTTTCATAAAGCGCATGACGAACACTTTAATTTTAATCAGTATGTCAGCATATAATGTAACCAGACCCAGAAAACCAAGATTCAGTCACAAACTTCAGACACCGGTATCGCTCTTCGACTTCCCCCAGGCATGAAGGCAGGCTTAAGAACCGTCCTTTCGTCTAATATAATAGTTAAAAAAAACTAAAATACACGCTTTAATAAGATATACAACTAAAAAAGTAAAAATAATTGATACTGAATTTAAGATAAGAAAATAGAGTAAAATACATATATTTTATTGTTACAAAGCGTGGGGTGTTTACAACAATTACTTATCCTCCTGCACCCCACGCTTTGTAACAGTAAAATATATGTATTTTACTCTATTTTCTTATCTTAAATTCAGTATCAATTATTTTTACTTTTTTAGTTGTATATCTTATTAAAGCGTGTATTTTAGTTTTTTTTAACTATTATATAATTGTTTGACTAAAAAACATCCATCTACGGCTGTATTTCCAATCAATAACGCCATCTGTTGGTCAGTAGTAACATTTGACACTTGAAGAATACAAGAAGCTTATACCCAAATGGAGATTGCATTCCGTATATAAAAGTGAAGCACAAAAATTTTACCTTGAATGACGTCGCTGATGCCTGCTATCCTTTTCTTTAGCGTAACAATGAATGAACTTCACGTGAACTTCATTCATTGTCACTCTAAAGAAAAGGATAGCAGGCAACAGCGACGTCATTCAAGGTAAAATTTTTGTGCTTCACTTTTATATACGGAATGCAATCTCCATTTGGGTATAAGCTTCTTGGAAGAATACAATGTTAACGCCATCTAGCGATGAATGTAGCAATGGTCATCAATTATAAGAATAATTAATCCTGGCGAATCTAATCAGGATAATTATATATTTTAATCGAATTATTGTATTGTCATCGGTCTTTGACAGGTGTGCAAAATTTGAACGAAATCTGGCCGTTTAAAGTGGGTCAAAATCGCGCCCAAAGAAGTCGGTTACAAACAAACATACAAACATACAAACATACAAACATACAAACATACAAACATACAAACATACAAACATACAAGTGAAGCTAATATAAAGCGTGTAAAAAAACATCGAACTAACTCTTACTTACATTTTGCTATTTCTATACTTGCTACTATCCTTCAACACAACTCTTTTTCCTTCAATTCCAAATAAAACAGAATTCTAATCACATAAAATCTCACCTGAAACGTCAAAAGCAAATTTATAGGTAGTATTTCGATTTGGCCGGTGCCCTGGTCATTTTATAGCGGGAGATATTATCTGTCAGGGCGGGGTGAGTGTGTCGGACAGTTTTTAAAACGTTCGCCCGTAGCCTCATACAGTTGGCACGGCGAGCACTTCAGCTGTATACACACTAGGAACATAAATTAAATGTATTTATAGCTATTGATAGATTGTGGGAGACTAGTGCATGTGAGCGGTTTCAATAAAATTATATTGTATCTTTGGGTCTTCTGTACGATGGTACTGTAACAGAGTGATAATGCAATATCCCCTACATACACCTGCCCCCACTTTAAGATCAATTAAGTCTTGTGTCGTGGGTATCAGAAACTACATTAGACTTTTCCGTTTCACAACCACCCAGACCCGAGACAAATATGTGTGGGCCCACAAATATCCATCTCGGTGCGGGGATTGAAAATGCGACCTCTCACTTCACAGCTGACATCTAACCAATGCAATGCAACGCCACGGAGGCTGTAAAAATGATGATTATAAAAAATACTTACCTATAATTATTGTCGGGTTTAAGTGCCATGAAAACGAAACTTTATCTTTCCTTCTGTTACTCACAACAACAGATATTTTAATATGGGGTTGGGTTTACGTAACTGTTAAAGAAATAAAGGAAGATTTATATACTGCTCTCATTGCATCCAAGGCGCGCGATTTCACGAACCGTTGGCCTCCAAGTGGCACGTTACTAGGAGCCGACTAATAATCGGGAATGCCCGTACCTATGCCTCCACGTTTAATACTTGTTTATTAGTAGCCGTACTGGCTGATCGAACAAGAACATTATTGCTTTTTATTAAGGAAACGATGAAACTTTCTCGAGTGGCTCTGCGTAGCTCGTCTGGTGCAATAAATACTGATTGAGTTAAGGGAAATGATGTTGAACTGTATTACAGCAATACATTATGTTACAAGCAACTGAGTTTGTTTGATTAACTTTTTGAAACAATAAATGGACCGAGTAAAATGCGTGCATTTCAATCAACTACATATGTTTTCTTGTAAAAGTCCACAGGATTTAGTCATCTATATTATATCAATACTGTATTACTATTGGGTATATCAAGACTGCTACCGAAAACGAAGCCGGGTGGTAGTTTTAGTGACTATAAACACAATGCAATTAAAACTTTCGCAAAAAAACGCGCCATTTTTTTTAATGATTTTTTTATTATCGTTATATTTGGGTGGTAAATCCATTGTTTTTGTTAAAATAATAATTTAAACTCTTTTATACCTTAGAGTCCTCATAAAAAAAAATGAATCTACCATCCAAATACCACCATTGGAAAAAAAAAACAGTCGCTTTTTTTTCGAGGTTTTCTGTTGCAAAGTGTCGGAAGTCACTAAAACTACCAACCGGCTTCGTTTTAGGTAGCAGTCTTGAGATACGCTGTATGTAAATCTATAAATTATATATTTTTACATTTTACACAGTAAACTCTACTTTTAATTCGAATAAAAATAGCGACAGATTACAATGCTTTAATTTCGTGGAAAACTTCCTTTAAAAATCAACAAATGGCTATGGAATAACAAAAACCTTAAAATTATTTAAAATATTTTTTAAATAATTATTACTTTAATTTACATCTAATCTCACTTTCTGGAAGTTCTTTGAGGGCAGTGTGTTGCCTAAATTAAAACGAGAAATATCATAAAATCCCGTTAATACCGCCGCTGTCAGCCCTCGGTAAGCAACCTCTGACGACACCGGTAACTTTTTTAATTAATTCCAGCCAGAGGTGCCAAACTAATTAACGTGTGTAAATTAACGCGTCACAACTTTTGATTAATACATTGCATTATTTAAACTTGAGAAAGTCTTGGGACTTTGTACAAGATTACGTTAACTTGAAATGCTGTTTACAAAGAAACTACAAAAAGGCGAAGGAACTTATATTGTAATTCCCTATTGCATTTTAAGATTCTTATCCGTATTTGCATATCAAAATGTAAATTTGATGTACGGTACATATCTTTGCTTGCGCTCGGAACGTAAGGACATCCGCTTCGAGATTTAGGATATTGCGATGAAATAAAAGATAAGATGGACACGGAAAATTGCTAAGAGCTATGCACATTTTGTCGTTAAAATACTTTTGTGTTTGATGTAAGAGCGGATATTACAATATATTTTGTCCATATATGAAAAGCTAAATAAAGTTACTTTTTTTATATGACTAATTAGTAGCAATTTATAATAGAGTAAATCACAGACCAATAAGAAACATAGCGAGCGATAAAATTTTATTCATAGATAACCCGTTCAAAATAAGGCAAAGAAATCTTAATAATTCAGCCTTATGAAAAAAATAAAAATAAATACAATGACAAAAATTAAATCTACAACTAAAACACGTTTCGTTTTAAACCGTTAATTACATGGATATCTAGTAGCGTAAGAAGACTAACGGTACGTTTTTGTTTAGCGAAGGTAAACAAAGGGTTTCTCGAACTTAGCCATAACTTAGCCCGGACTTGCAGGTGAAGAGCGCACCTCATTTAACTTCGAACATTTTTATCGTTTCTCATTTAGTTTTTAACTTAATGCAGTTAGAAAAAGTGCTACAACTTTCAAACATTTTAATTATTATCGAACGGGCTTTGTTTTTCTAGACTGTACTATACATTTGTGCATCTGCGTAAATATTGTTGTTTTTTCAAGTGTAGTACACTGGATGGCTTCTGAATATGTCGCTATATGGACTGCTGTATATACATAGTTAGCTAAATAATTTACTGTGTGTACTAACTTTGTGCAACGCCATAATTTTCAAATTAAAGTGTATAATTTTATTTAGAAGATTTAATAGTACGAATTCAATTAGATTTTATTTCTTATAAACGCCATCTATTATTCGTAATTATTATCTGGGGAATCATTTCGGATGCACGCAGAAAGCACTAATAGCGTGTAATCCTGTTATGATATTACTCTCAATAAAAATATTAAAACACCCCTCGCAAATCGCAATAAATGGCAATTAAATAGTATGCTTTATAATGCTAGGCGGAGTAAGGGTGCGAAGTATGGGGTAACTGCGTTTAATAAAAATGGGATTATCGCCTAGTAGTTACGGAGGAAATGTCATAATCTTCCGATTTGTATGAATTTCACAATTTAGGGTTGTGGAAATGCGTGTACAATGTTGGGAGTGGTGGTAAATTACAGATCTAAGAAAACGATATAATCGCTCTGTATATTATGTAGAGTACATATATTTTAAAGATCAAATGTTTTATGAATAGCTAATGAATAATATAAACTCTTTCAGATATATCTTTGCACTTGTCTCGAGGTATTCAAAATAAAATATTTTTAACACACTTTAATCATAAAACTTTGCTTTAATTTCCCAACGTTACTTAATATACATTTAAATTGCGAGTGTATCCAAAGAGTGTATAAATAAAGATGGTGACACTTGCATATTTTGTCGTAAAAGGCTCGGTGGGCAGAATAAAGGCACATCGCGTACACCTGTTGGTGCGAGAGTCCGGAGCCCATAACTCCTCGGCCGCGCCGCCAGCCAAACTTAATGCAGATTTATGGTGGAACTAAGTTTAGTACAAGGATCACGGTTCCGTGGAAGTAACAATGGCTAATTTTTTTTATGAGCGTGGCGAAAAATTCGCAATTTGTTTTTATTAGCGTTTGAAAATCTTGTCGCTCTTAATTACGTTGAAATTGATTATAATTTAAGCCCCAGTTTATTGGTTAGTTACTTTAAGATAACAAGGAAACTAATTAAAGAATAATGTTGTAATGTCACATTCTTTTGCAAAGCAAGTGACTACTTTCTTTTCTTCTTCTTTCCTTCATATCGACTCTATTTTACATCATAAAGGGCAGTTATCAAATCTACATAGGTATCTGCTATTTTTATGTGTAAAAGTAATAACATACTTATTCGAATTACGCCAGGATGGTGAACCAATTCCAAACCTTCCTCCTAAGTTCGCATCAGTTTCCATCTTCCTACCTTATTACCTCAGGAAAGTTAATTCAATCGGCTGTAGATAAAGTAAAATTGTGGCATGTTCACTTCCAGGGACGCAGCGTGCTTGTATCCAACAAAGCGTTCTATATTGTATGAACTCGGTGCACACCGCGTAATGGCTTTCAAATGTCGGGTATAGGGTTACTTTTGTTTATGAAAAACACTGCCGCTGCCGCGCACCTTTGTTGCAATACCCTGTTTTGATATTTTATAACACCGGTACGGTTTTAAAATATAGTCGGTAACAGCCGTAATTGTTATTTTGGAAGCAATGAAAGTATGCTGTGAAAGGGCAATTAATCACATGATTATCTCTGGGTATTCTAAAATAATTTGTACTTATTATACACATTTTGCAGTGTTTGTGGGCATGTTAGGCCTTCGATCCCGATAATTGCAGAAGTTACTAGTATTGGATAGAAATTAGTAACGGCCTTTTTCATAGACTTATTTTTTAAACATATTTTAGTTATATAATGTTTTGTCTCTTTCGAACGACTTAAGAATTTAGTTTGAGCGAAGGAGACAAAAAATTTGATATCCAAAATGGGCTTATAAGCCGTCTATGAGTGAGGCTGTGAGTATGTAATCTATATAATAAAGAACATAAGAGCCTGTTCCTAATAATAAGCTCACGCAGTTACAGTTTTATAAGATAAATACTATGCATACTTTAACTCTACCACTCAAGTCAACAACTGAAGATTAATGTGAGGTGTTTGCACATAATGATGGAGTATCAGATTATAGTTGTAGGAAACAGAAACTTGCTCAGTCATAGTTTATTATTAGAAAATTAGCTTTCTACAGTGACTTTCCGTATGTTAGAAATTATCTAGATTTAAAATAGATTCATCGGGATACTATATAGCCGCTTTATAGAGTAGACAAGCCAATTTAACAGAGTAGAGTAGACAACACAAATACAATGTTATTACTTCCTCCTTGTCGTTTTTAGCTAGAAAATCTACAGACGCATAATATACCGGGTATCTCAAGACTGCTACCGAAAACGAAGCCGGGTGGTAGTTTTAGTGACTACAAACTCAATGCAACTAAAAATTTCGCAAAGAAACGCGACAGTTATTTTTTTATGATTTTTTAAATATCGTCATTTTTGGGTGGTAAATCCATAATTTTTGCTAAAATAATAATTTAAACTCTTTTATACCTTAGATTATTTATAAATAAAAGGGTATACACTATTATTTTAGGAAAAAATGTATTTACCACCCAAATATGGTCATAGGAAAAAAATAACAAAAAAAAATTGTCGCTTTTTTTGCAACTTTTTCTGTTGCATTGTGTCTGAAGTCGCTTAAACTACCACCCGGCTTCGTTTTCGGTAGCAGTCTTGATATACCCTGTATGATACTTATTAGTGAACTATATTACAACATTTTTTTCTATACAACTCTTAAATACTACGATTTTGAAAACAGCAGAAAAGCGCCTCCGTAATTTTTTCTAGGCTTTCGATCTATTTGCAATACGTCTCACTGAATCTATGTAACGAGTTCGTTCGGACTGTACGTCCTCAAAATCTAAATAGTAAAATTGTTACAAAGAGCTACATTTCTAAACAATACACATGGTGGAAAGTCTCCCATATGTGAGAGACTGCTTGGGTAGGTAACACCGCATTATATATTTCTCCCGCCAAGCAGCAGTGTAAATGAACTGTCGGGTTCCAGTTAGAAGGACATTGTAGCCAGAGCGACTAATGCACATATTACCTAAAATATGTCTCAGGATGGTGAATTGGCGAGCCCAGTGAAAATGCATTGCGTTGTTATTCATGGTAGGTACTATTTTATTTCTGCCCATGAGCGATCGCATACCTTACCATCAGGCAAATGACACGCTCGTCGCCCAACATTAAGCACTATAAAAATATAATGTAACCACATAATATGTCAAAACCAAATAACCATTGGGTCGTTTCCGCTTTAATATAACCCAATGTAAACTGAAACTAATATTCTTCCTGCACTAAACTATTCCCCAGGTTTGGGCTTAAGACATATGAGCTAGATGTTATACTGGGATGGTATCCCGTGTTCCGTCCGGGAACCTCTCCCGGGAAATTACGGCGACCGCGCTTCACTCCGCTTATATTGCTCCTTGTTTTTCAAAAGTTTTAATAAATAGGTTAGGTTAATTTAGTTTCGCATAAAAATGTGAGGAATTCAAAAAATAAAGGAAAGATTTATTTTATTCATGTGAGATTAAAAGCAGATTGTAACTAATATAGGAATGTCTTGTACAATATTCATATTATTTAGCGCCATCTGTTATTTCAAACACACCGTCAATTTTCAGGTAATATTGTGTTGATCCACCATGTTTGTTTTATTTGGCACGCAGTAGTTATTTGAACATTTTACATAATAAATTAAATCAATGACATACATACATACATAAACTCACGCCTATATCCCAGAAGGGGTAGGCAGAAGTGCCAGGACACCCACATTTCGCCATGTATGTTCCATCCCACAATGTAATAGGTGGCGAGCCTATCGCCATATCGGGCACAAATTCCTGACTCTGGGCTGATAATGAATAGAAAAGCCAATATCACTTTGCCCAACCGGGATTCGAACCCAAGACCTCAGCTTTGTAATCGTACCTTGGTACAACTACGCCACCGAGGCAGTCGAATCAAATCAATGATGTTCTTCATAAAACAGAAAATATTGTATTATATTCGTATTTTACTGCGACCTACTAAAGATAAAATTGGGTACCACTTAATGTAAAATGTAGTCTTCCTCAGGATATTGTTTTATTGTAAACAAATTTTCATACAATGGCCTGTTTAATGTGATTAAAATTCACGATACCAAACAATGAAGTGTCTTTTGCTATTTAATTTTGGCCAAGGGAAAATTAAACTGCTTAAAATTGATATAGCTGTCACAATTTACAAGAAAACAGCGATTGGGGCTTGCGTATTACGAGTAGGTATTTATATATAGTGCGTGGTGATTGACTATATACACACATGACTCCGAAAAGTCAGAGGTGTGCCCTGGGATTCGAACCCGCGACCACCGTGAACATGTTGGCAGTCGCGTCTAGTCCGTTTACCAACAGGCCACCACGCACTATGATAACACATAGTGTGTGATAACAGGTGCAAAAAATAATTTCTAATTTGATGAGTAGATTAATAACTAAACCACTCTATAGATGTTACATACAAAAAGTCACCTTTATTGGCATATCGTCTTGTTCCATTTGAGTTTTTATGATGTCCTAGCCACATTATGTCAATACTAAGACGTTAATACGGCATATCTAAGTGCTATTTGAGTTGAACTTGTAGTGACAAATGAGCACGTAAATGTGTCACTGTAAGTCTATACCATGCCAGTATTTATTAAATATCGCTGTCTCTCACAACATGCACCACCCACTTAATTTAAAGGGCAAATTGGCGTGTAAATCTAGTTATCTCTGGCGAGGGGGGCACTTATTTTTTGTAAATATTAATTAATATATTTTATTATTTCATTAACCCTTCCGTTGTTTGTTTGGGGTTTAATGGAAGCTTCCTGTTGCTAAGTGCTCGCTGGAGCGATGCTAACAGGGTTAAACTTTGTTTCGTTTTATTCCTAACCATTGACAGTCAATTTGGATGAAACGAAATGAAGAACAAATTAGTTTGGGGCTACAACTTGCAAGCAAGTTTAATATCTGGAACAAACATTCGATCAACGAGTTAATTTAGTCAACCACAGATCTAAAAATAGGTTTGCAAGATTGTAATAAAAAAGGATGTTCGATCTAAATTTTAAACGTAGCTTTTAGAACCGCACATTAATCTTGAAATAACCTTTAATTTTAACTGAACATCGCAAATCACTAACTATAGTGTAGTTATATCTGTATCAAAAACCTTAAAATACATTTACCATGAACTTGAAACACACGTAAAGCGATCGATGAAACAGTTTTATTGCCAGTTATCGTGACTCTATGGCTTGTAATAAAAATAACAGTAACACAATGATTTTACACGACATCCACAAAACACACAAATAACGTTCACATAATAAGACGTGACGAGTCTTCTGTTGAAGCTAACGGAATCTATAGGAGAATCATTATCTTCCCTCTTTTTCATCCTCTAAGCCCGCGGTTCCTAACCTTTTTAGGTCCGTTACCCCTATGATATAACTAGTGACTAATTTAACTCCTCCTCCCAACGATGATCTCAAACAACACGTGTTTATACTTATACATAGACTTTATTACACTTAAAACAATTGCACATAACAAATAATTAATAATAACTACAAATAAAATAACTTAGGAGTGATTTTACTTATAATTTTAATCAGTTGAAAGTTTTAGGCATACATTGGTATGATGAATACTTGTGTTTGGCTGTCATTTATCTTGCTTGTATGTATGCATATATACCATCTGCTCAGATGGCCAGATGGCAGATCAGATGGTCGTGTTTGATATGTCCCCCGCATTTATT
The DNA here is from genome assembly GCA_023078785.2 of Hyles euphorbiae. Lineage (NCBI taxonomy): Eukaryota > Metazoa > Arthropoda > Insecta > Lepidoptera > Sphingidae > Hyles > Hyles euphorbiae. Next base: position 20,130,750 of record CM041033.1, read on the forward strand.
ATTATTATTTAACTTATTATTCTTTTAAAATTTATATTTATAAAGCTTATAAATTTTTATAATTTTTAATGCGAAGGTTGTTGGTACTGCTTCGCATTTACATGTTTGGTAATATGAGGTTCTGTTTCACTTAAGACAACAACCAGTTCATTCTTACCCCCGCAAAATACAAGTTTTACCCCCGCGGGGGTAATTAACCCCAGGTTAGGAACCACGGCTCTAAGCTGAGGAGCTCGTAAAATACAATTTTCCAAGATATCGTAGGTATTTTTTAAACTAACATTACAGTAACATGGATTTACAAAAAACATTTTGGCAGTATGCTCTATGCTCCTTTGCCATTTTTATTAACAAAAAATCTGTCAAATATTTGCAATAACCACTTTGGCAGTAAGCAACTTCCTTTGCTGGTTCCATGGTTTAAAAAATATGTATGTATCGTTCAATATAGCGGTGCATTCAAACAGTTTCAAGGTGAAACTGAAGCGCAAATGGCGCGGCGTGCTGCTGGTGGCGTGCGTATCACTGAACGTTTAGTATGACGTGACCAATAACCTATTATTTATCGGGGTTCCACCGACTTGAGGTCACACTACCGGTGGAGAGACCATAGTGTTGACGTTGCCGTCTTTGTTTTTCTTGCTTTTACAATGTTAACTTAAGCATATGATATTTGAAGTAGTTTTATGATAGGAAATGTAGTGCGAAATCATTCTTCAAATGGGGGGACAGTGCTTGGAAAAACATATAAGTACTTAAATTAAGACTTCATTTTTCTCCGCGAACTCTACATACCGTACAGAATAATTATCGGGTAAACCATAAACTATTTTTTTTTATTTTATGAAACTATTAACAAATTGTATAATAGTTGGACTTACTCCCAGTTAATAAATGATCTCGCTAGTCAGGTTGTAGAACGAAAATTCCGTGTTTTGGGTCCAAGATACTATCTGGGGCTACATTGCGAATGATTGTTGGTTGCATTTACCAATTTTGTTTGACTACGAGGACCGTACATACGCTCAGCCTAAACACTGAAATAGGAAGCGTAATATAAAGTATTATATCACAGAACCCGCTCATTTCCGCCAATGAATATACACATTAGTTTTTACAGAAGGCGGCACACAAACACGACACACTTAATTTCATATGGAAAGTGTGCGAACGCTATTGTTTCTCACGACTTCTTGCTTTCTACATAACAACGCATCTCATCCTAATCTACGATTTCCACGTAACAACTAAAAAATTACATCATTCACAAAATAATCGAGCAGTATGATTAAAATCATTGAATTGTTTTAATGTCAAATGTGCTTTATGTAATCTTATTTTTTTACATTTATTTGTTTGATTAATACGATCACCAAATATATATTACACTATTCCATTAAATATGAATATATCAATAAAAAAACCATTTAAATTAGATTCAATTTTTTTTTAAGCCATGTTTTGAACGCATCAAGTTACGGGTGAGACATGAGGATATGATAAAGTGCGAAGACATTAAAATATGTACTTTTAATTGAATATATGAAGAGAAAAACCCGTGAAAATTCAAACGCAGGTACACAGGATATTAGGTTAAGAGCTGTGGGTTAAGTGTGAGCCTTTGAAAATGGGGTAAGGTATCCAAAAATAACAGTAACAAAGCACGAAAACAAAGTTGCTACTTCACACCATTTTCTGTGAGACAATGCACTCAGGCAGAACCGACCCAATTACTTTGTAATACACTGTGGCTCTATCAATGCGTAGTTTTTTTCACTACAATTTCCTTAATCTCTTGTCTTCTCTATTATTCATCTGGGTGTAGAATACTTGTCAATAAATAGTAACAATACTTTCTATGATTTACTGATTGTAAATGCGTGACGTAATTTTAAATATCGCGCAGTTTTGAAACAATGTAATTTACTACTTAACAGTCACAGTTAATATAAACTAGTGGGGATCAAGTTAGATAACAAATATAATAGATAAATATAGTAAAATAATAAAAAGTGTTAAGACCTAGTTTTGGCTGGCTTAGAATTCAATATGGAATGGCCGAATCGAAGGTTTTAAAACTATTTTGCAAACCCATCTTGCACCCTTGCTATAATATTTTGTCAGATTACTAAGATTTCACTCGATCCAATAATTATTTCTTCACAATAACCGTTTTTAAATCAGCTTTATTTTATAAGGTTAGTACATTTTGAAATAATTTTAGCTAACAATGTTATTACGAACTTCAAGTATCATGTTTATCATAATTTCTATATAAGCCGCTTACTTACTACTCAAACTTATAAAAATTCAGAACATGCTATATATCAAAGTAAACTCACCCTGTATAGCCCCCGCCCAGCACAGCCAGAAGAGCGCCCATTTGGCAGTCCTGAACCGCTGCAGCCAACGTGGGCGGAACACGCCCCAGCCGCACTGCAGGCTGCGGTCCTCGCACCCCGCGTCTGATGAGCTGTCCTCTGCCCCTGCCTGGAAACAACAGGAGACATGAAAAAACAATAATCAAAAAAAAAAAAAATCTTGACATAAAATCAAAACTGTTCTTAATTTAAATCCTCGTTTGCAAAACCTTTTTGAAATTGGAATAAACGTCGGGAAATAATAAAAAAATTAAACCAAATCGGCGATAAAATCCGTAATGAATAGTTTTATTTGAATATGCAAGATTTGCGAAAATCTAAGAAAACATTGGTTGTTTGAAATTCCTAGGTACCCTAATTACGATTTGTACTTGAAAATTGGAGCGTAGTATTTAAGAGAAAGAAATAAACCGAGAACTAATAACTACAGACAGTCATTAAATGTGACACCTAACGGATCTTTTCGTGTGTGGGTGCGTTTATTTACTTACGTTACTTCAGGATATTTTTTTGCTAGAGTGAAAATACTTGATATTAATAGAGTATTAAATTTGATAACGCTGTGATTATGATTTGATTCTAGCTAGTAGTTCTAGTTCTAGCAATTCAAATTGCATTAGGTAAGAATTGAAAATACATATATGTATTTATATTGCTCGATGGGTATGGCACCCATCGAGTATGTGAACGATTATGTATATTTGGGGCAAATAATCTCGTTTACAGACCTGACAGTAAATGAAATAAACAGAAGAATTGCAATTACATGGAGAAAGTACTGGAGCTTAAAAGAAATTGTAAAAAATAAAGACATCCATACGGACATAAAAAGTAGGTTATACGACATAGTACTCCTTCCCTGTCTAACATACGGTTGCCAAACATGGGCTTTACGTAAAAAAGATGAAGACAAACTAGCAATACACCAAAGGAAAATGGAAAGAAGCATGTTGGGCATAAAACTCTATGATAAGATAAACAACGAAATAATTAGGAAAAAAACAAAAATAACAGATATACGAGAAAAGTTAAGAAACTTGAAATGGAACTGGGCTGGACATGTTTGTAGAATGGAGAAAGATAGATGGGCAAGGAAGATATCGGAGTGGGTACCCAGAGATGGTCAAAGGCACAGAGGCAGGCCAAGGAAACGATGGGAAGATGTATTCAAAGAGAGATGTGGAGGAGACTGGAGGACACAAGCTAGAGATAGAGATAAATGGAGGCAATTGGGGGAGGCCTACGCCAAGGAGGCGACTTCCACAATAAAGAAAAATAAAGTATAATAATTGGAATAAATATATTTACTTTTTTATAACTAATGTAATAAATATAAAGTTAAATTCTATTCATACTAGATAAAATATATCAATAAGAATTGTATAGTATTAGTAATCTTATGTAATCCTAATGATTGTAAATTGTGGTAGAATAAAGGCTATTTTTATTTTTATTTTTATTTATTTATATTGCAATGAGTGGCGGGATGAGCATAGCATTCGCCTGATGATAATCGACAGGAATTCTCATAGACAGTAGTAAAACCAAAGTTATGAATTGCAAAGCAATGCTTGGCATTCCACTGCACTCGTCACCCTGAGACATAAGATGTTAAGTCTCTATTACGTGTATTTGTTACAATGTCTTCAAACCGGAACGCAACAGTGCGTTACACTGCTGTTTGGCGACAGAAATAGACACTGCGGTGGTACCTACTCAGGCCTCCCTCATATAAGAAACCAGTAAAATCTATAACAATTGACACGGGAATAAAACGATTGAATCGGTGCAGGCCGCCGATATATTTATAAGCACTTATCAGACAATACTATTTCCCAACAAATCCTTAACTGCATAAGACAAATCAAATAAATCAAAGGCCAATTTAGTCCACTTCGTACCAACTGCAAACTACACGATCAATTAGTCCGAACCGGAAGACCAAACAATCGTTGGCCGTGTCCAAATCAAGATTTAATGCCACGCGCCATTCAGTTGTGGAATAAATAAGGAATACTGTGGGCGTTTCCGATTGCCCACCGCTCAAGAATTCGTCTGAATCATATTTAAGAATTATTGAAGTGGGTGGTGTCTTTTATACGACACTTTTATTTATGGATATCCAAGGGAGGAAGAGCAGATTAAAAATACTTTTAGGTGCTGTTGTTTCGGTTACAGGAAACCACGTTTGGAAGACATAAAACTTTCAGTAGTGAAAATTGTTGTACAAAAAGAAACTGGCCTGTTTTCTAATTTTCATCCAGCTAAATAAATTATCGATTGATTTCAACAGCTTTGAAAATATTTAGAGGAAATGTGTACTCAGTAAATGCCATAGAATTAACATATTCATTTATCGGACAAAAATAAGTATGTAACGATGGTCCTTAATATTTCTGATTGAATATCATGATCAACGTAATCACTCTATTGAGTAGAATTCCAATAATATTATTGAACTGTATTTGCCTAACAGAATCAAATTACAGTCAATTTCTGTAAGTTCTCGAATAACATCAATTACGGTACAATTTTGCAATTGAACATTCTAAGGTATCACAACTTGAGAAATATTTGAGATAGACAGTAAACACAGATACGCACACATATACATAAGTGCGTTGTGATTAGTAGAAAAGAATTTAGTTGTTGGTTAAAGTGGCAATATTTTTGTATCCTTAATTCATCCCTGCTAAGTAGATAAAAGAAAGTGCTGAAATGTTCACTAGAGATTGTTGATCAATGTTTATTTTGTGACCAGATAACCTATCGGTAATAACGTACAAGAGTGTATCATTTGTGGAATCGTTGATAGACTACGTCAGTTATTCCACTCGAATAAAACATGCAAAACAAACAGTGGTTATTTTAGATCCGAACTTCGGTGACATATATAACAAATAAAATAACGTATGTATGTTGATAGAGTGATCAGTCTATATTTTCAAGCGAGACTTATAGGACTTATAACGCATCATAATAACTGCTAATTTCCCTTTTTTATACCATAGGTTACACAAAAAAGTAACAGACAAAACTATTAATTATTAAACTTTTCTTAAAAGATTTTGGTAACCAGACGAGCCGCCAATTTACAATCTGATACAATCAACCAACTTCAGCAAGGCTCCACCAATTGTAACAATGGGAACTGGCATATTATACGAGTCATAATAATTTAAATTTTGTCAGTAACCCTAATCGCTTCCGAACTTAGGGGCTTATTCTGTGATCCAAAATGAGGTTGGATTTTTGAACGTTCGACGTTCAAAATAAAATATAAGTTTTCTACTTCAAAACATTCACAGTAAACTTAGTCTATGGTTACGACGTAAGATAGAGGATTCGAACATTTTGTGGAACAGATAGGCACACTATACAATTTTACGTACAACATCCGAACATTTGAACTTCGTTTAGGATCATAGAGTAACCCCCTTATTCTAAATAGCATCTCACGAAGTAAAAGGCTTGCCTATTATTACTCCCAATCTAAACCTCCCGATCTAGCCAGTACGTCCGCTCCCACGGCCCGGAATACAGCCCTAAACATAATATAAAATCCATTCCACCATTAAGCACGTCACGGCCCGCCTTCAATGAGGCTATTCTTTATTAGCGGCTCAAAGCGCACAATACACGCCGAGCCGCGGTGGACAATGTAGCTGATATCCTGGTCTTTGTGCCCTTGTATAGTAAATGTGGCCCAGTTAGCTCAGATTGAACTATAAAAGGCAACAGTAAATATGTTGACAACCAAGCTTGCGGGATGATTATTTCATTAAGGAGTTACATTTGTAGTTTAGAGAACGAAATGAGCGATAGTTGTACATGAACATTTTGTAATTTTCTTTGTGTCATAACATCCTTACTAATATTATAAAGGTGAAAGTTTGTATGTATGTATGTATGTATGGATGTTTGTTACTCTTTCATGAAAAAACGGCTCAACAGATTTTGATGAAATTTGGTATAGTGATAGCTGACACCCTGGATTAACACATAGGCTACTTTTTATCCCGAAAAATGTAGTGTTCCCGTGGGATGAGTCAGGAAACCAAATATACATATTTTCTACTCTTTCAAATTCAAATTGTTGGCACGGGATGTCCTCTCCTACGGAAGGGAAATATAGTCGACGGCACGCGGGAAATATAGTTAGTAGACACGCGAAATAATATGTTCTTGATGTGGATTGGACTCAAAAACTATCTGCACCCGGGCGAAGCCGGGCCCGACAGCTAGTCAATTCATATAGCTTAAAATACCTATACGTTTTGCCGCATTTGTCTTTATAGGTGAAGAAGCTACGTTATGTGCACAGAATATTTCAAATCAAACAAAGTACAACAATGAATAGATGCTAAGAAATAAATTGTCGACACACCAAAACAAAACAAAAAAAAAAAAAACAAATTAAAACAAAACTACACTTAGTACAATGTATGTAGTCACTTTTTCGTGCTGGTATAAAACAGCATTAGTAGCAACAGATAAATCATGAATAGTAACGGCTTGCTGCAATTAACTACGAAACATAAACCAACCTGAAAAAAGTAACAGCCTACGACCTTTTTATTACTTTGACCTCAAACGTGTGGTAATGACCATGAAAAAAGGGCTTTGGACTGGCTAAGTTAATTGAACATTATTTTCTAAGAATACACACATCAAGGACCACGGCAGTACGGCCAAGATCGCATGCAATCTCAGCGCACGGCATATTCGTAACCATATTCGTAACTATCAAATTATTGAGCTAAAAAACAAACAGGTCGTCTACGGTCTTTTGGCGTGCGAATGCATGATTGTTTTTCGCTTTTCACATTTTATGCTATTGGTCATTGGACATGTTAATACTATTAGCTTACGGATATAATTATACTTGTTGATTATATTCAGAAAAAATATTTCGAATAATGCTTTCAATAGAGAAAATCTGTTCCTAATATTTTGACAACAACCACGCATTCGCTCGCCAAAAGACCGTAGGCAATGTATATTTTATATTGTTAAGTACTGTGACTGAAATACTGAAGTAGGTACAATATAATTTAGATTCGATCATTTTTTGTTCTACCACCCAGTGCGGTAAGCGAACTAGTTCACAATACAGTGTTGGTAAGTATTACGCTAATAAGCAGATGATTATCAGTCACAATTCACAATTATGGCGGCCTGCGAAATTGCTTCTTTCCACTCGAATTAAAGGACTCAAGGTTAGAAAAAGAGGAAGCATGTGGGCTGGTGAACTGTTCAACAAGTTAATGGCACAGCTAGAATACGATTTAACGAATTTCTTTGTTTGACCCGTGATTGTAGCAACCAAGAAATATTACTGAGCAAGTGTAAGTTTTATGATACATACTCGTATAATAATTTTGTAACCCATCGGTGTTTGTAAATGAAATGCGAAAAACGAATATGTGGGGGCTATATTAACGAAATAGAACCAAAAATAATGATTTTTAGAATTGTAGTCTGTTTGTCTGTGCGGTTGTGGGCCATGAACTCAGAAACGGCTAAACGGATTTCAAAGAAAATTGGTGTGGAGGTATTAATACTCAGACTACTTTTATCCCGAAAAAATATGTTCCCGCGGGATGAGGAAGGAATTTAGATATTTTTTTTGCTTTGTTATACCCAAAAGGATATGATGGAACTGGACTACATAAATATATTCCTTTACGGGACGGGGCGGGATAAAGCGGGATGAGACGGAAAAATATTTAAATGTATTTTTAAGTTCACACACGCTTTTTTTAAAACCTTAATTTAAAAACTAACGTAATGTGACATTAGGATTGATTTGATTATTTCGTGCCTAAAATTCATGTTAACTTGATTAATACGGCGTCAAATCACTCTATCCAAAAAGTGAGTATTTTACTGGGCCATTTTTATTACCTAGCACTTACTAAAGTAATAATTAGCAAGAAATATATGACGATAAAAACATAATATGAAAACTGAATCACGGAATTTATAAAGTAATTTTTAATATATCTTACAAATACCAGTATGGGAGAGTTTATTTTATTTTGGACTAAACTATGTGTTGCGTCATGAATTAAGAAAATACAAGACCTTAAGATATCAATACTGATATTACTGATAATTTTAGTCGGTATTTCTAGGAGCAATAAAATTTGAAAAAATATATTAAAAGTAGAGCCATGTTTGTGCATTTCAAAGCTACAGGAACTTTTGTTAATAATTGTCTTATGGAAAACTTTCGAAACGCATCAACTTCGTTATTGTATTTCGTTCTTAGAGTGAGATTATAGAAGATCCAACAAGTCTATAAGTCCTTACACAATGCAAAACAAATCGAAGAAAGCCACACAAAAGTGACGGGTTAACTAGATGAGAATCAGACTACTAAACAGAAGAATAGGTAGACAGTGCAAAGGATACCTAGAATAAATTATTATTCGTCTTGTTCAGTCCTACAGTGTGATAGGAGGCTAGCTTAGAGTATTTATATATAGAGGGAGCGCTGTCATACATTCGCGTTTTGAAAAACGTAGATATTTTCTTGTTTGTAATGTTGGTAGCGCTCCTATATTATTAAAAATTGAAGTAATTATTTAGCCGAAATTATATTTAGTTATTATCCTTTTAAAACGAGTTTGAGTGGAATTAAATAGACCTAAACTATTTATTTTTAATTTATTATTAATTATGTTGCACAACCTGTTCAAATATTAGCCAATAGGAGGGCAGAAAAAGGTGGCCCGGCACTACCATTTTTATCTACGTTTTTGAAGTACCAGCGCTGCCTCTATATATATACTCTAAGGGGGCTAGTTAATTAACATATCAGGTAAAAAATTCTGACTCCGGACATAATGAATAAATCTAATATCACTTTGCCCGACCCGGAATTCGAAATTGCGCTCTCAATGTTACAATCGTACCGTAATACAACTTCACAACCGATGCAGACTGACTTTTCTTGAGACGGCATTAGTATGTCGACTAGCGAGATAAAATCATCTTTAACTTTATTTCCTACAAATATACAGTTATATCTTCGAGAAAGCAGAACTATTATAAAATTATTATAATAGGAATAAGATTTACTTGGCGATAATCTGTGACGGGTCAGAAGTTACGAACGTGACTCTAAAATACAGATAATGATACAATTTGCATCAATGTAACGTATAATTTCCTAAGAAAGCATGTATTGTAGTATCCAGATCTTGATTAAGAAACTAAATAAGTTAGCGGAAAATAGGAAGAAGTTTGAATACGTTATTAAGAGCTGATTGTAGCATTTTTACCTTTGTTAAACTTTTGTGTCTTTGTTGATACGCAAAAAATGAGGATTACGAAAGTGGAAGTACAACCAAGGATCGTGCAAAGCTAAAAACTGAAATAATAATAATTAGCTCGATACAGAAATTACTCTTATTTTGTTTTCTATGAAAAAACAACAATTTTTATCGAGTAATTAAAAAATTCAATTATCTTTACGCATCTTATGGCTGAGCGTTTTAATTTCATACATGTACAATATACGAGTATAATATCAATTAAATTTAAAACATTTTAAAAACCCGATTGATTTGATTATTTAACAGTACAAAAGTCAGTGAAAAAATAAAAATATAAACTATTAAAAACATACCAATATTAAATAATTACAGCTAAACTGCTCTACCAATAGTGAGAACATGAAACTTTCCAAAATATACGAAAAATCTTAATTGAATAGAAGTAACAAGTATTATACCTATATATAACTAACACATTTAGTAGGTAGGTTGTACTAGTGCATTTGCTGTAGGTATACTTATTACCTTTAAAAACTTTTTATAGGTAAATATTTACATAGTCTTTTTCATAGGAAAATATTTTCCTGAAGTAGTAGACTCTTGGTATTACCTATAAAAGCTTCAGAAAGAATGGATAATGCATGCCATGGTGGTAACTAATTCATTGAAAATGGTCGTGAAATATTAGCTTTGTTATTGTGTTTCAGTGAGTGAAGGTCCTAGGGGCCTGAAAGTTTGTATTAAGATTATTGTATCCGCCCAGATAACAATACGGTTGTCGAAAACTTGTAGTAACCCAAACATGTATGATTCTTTTCTGTACCAGATTGTATATAACTATATTCTATTGCGATGAATGGCGAGACTAACATGCCACTCGCCTGATGATAAGCGATACGACCGCTTATGAACAGAAGCAAAACCACACAACATGAATGTACAAAGCAATGCTTGGCATTCCACTGCATACTCTTAATTATGTTCAGTAGTTACTCTGGCTATAATAATATCCTTTAAACCTGAGACCTGATACCTATTTCCAAACAAGCCGGCATAATTTTAGTCATTCAGTTAGAGAGTTTTCTTTCGCCTGCGGTAACTCTTTTTTTTTTTACACATATCTTCTGATGCTTTGTATATTATTTATATTTTATTTTATGTTGTCGTGCAAGTATAAGAAAGCTGTACCAAAAACGTTTTAAGCTAAATTTTTTTTTAATAATATTGGTGACTAAATTAAAAACAAACTTGTCAAGATCTGTAGTAGGTTGTAAAATTACTTACAATCAACTCTTCATGAAATCATAGCCCACAAGATTTTGATATAATATTTCCTGTTAATAATCATGACATATTTTTTGCTACACAACGAAAGAAATATGATTTAGCTTTTATCTGCAAGTCGTTATTATAACGCAACCATTGCAATATATGAATGGTTTTCAATTTTCACCATTTTCCACTCTACCAAAAACTTTCAAACAACTCATATATAAAAAAAACCTAATTAAATCCAAACAATTACCATTTTAAAACATCCACTGTCCATAAAATCGTGAAAGTGTTAAAACATTTTGCGTTCGTAATTACGCGCGTCGTGTAAAGTTTGAAGAGCGTGGTGTCGCTGGGCGGGCGACGCGGTGCGCGAACCCTCGCGACACACTGAGGGCTCAGCGCTCCTGACACCGTATATAAACAACGGGGTGTGTAGTACATGCGAAGTTCACAGATACAATAATTAAGGGCTTTTTATAAACTATGTTAATACTTTAGGGGACTTATTTTAAACAGTAAAGTTCCTATGGCTGAAGTGAGGGAAAATAAGAAAAATATTATAGTGTTCTATTGCATTCATGAGAGAAATAAACGGTCAAGACAAAGGTTGTAAATTCAAACCCATACAACAATGGCTTCTATACAAAAGATTAAATAATAAGTTCCTCATCCCGTTCAAACTTACTACTTTCTAAAATATCAAGGAGAACTGTTATATGCTGTAGTACATGAACTAAAATAGTATTTCTAGTCAATACTGCATTTGTGTCATGGTGTAAATAGGTCCGACAGAAACCATTGAGTTCATTGTCATCTGCGTGTGCCATTGTTGGTGTTTCCTCTATTGTCCGCAAACAAAAATATCTCAGCTGACTCATTGTATTTATTTATAAGTTAAACTTGAGGTTTAAGTTGCTATATTTGTACGACGTCTACAGATAATTTTGTTTAAGGTTTATTTAAGTCTATAATATGTTTTTAAGATATTACATGGTTTTTCCTTTTCTTATTATAATTCTTGCACCTACATCAAAATTTATGCCACATCCGGAACTAGTTGCCCATGATTCATTTTAAAATAAGATTTGTCTATAAATCTCTGGACATAAAAGGCACGTAATTGTTAATTATAATAAAGGCCTCAAAACGTTTTCTCAATTTGATAATAATTAATCAATACATTAAAGAACCTAATATGTCTTAGCTAGACATAATGGGACACTAAAATGCTATAAACCCACAAACGCATGTTTAAGAATTGAATAAGATCACGTCATGTGAACCGCACGGTGAATGCCTACCGCAAATCGCATACGAATTGACGATGCGTCAAGGTTCAATGAAGCAATAAGGCTACGTTTGAACAAGTGCTACTACTAATATTTATTTGAATGTGTCGACGTCTCCAATATATCATTTTGCTTCTCATTAATATACAGAACATATAAACTATTATTATGCGTAGATACAACGCCACATATTTACCTTACATGCACTTAAGTTATGATATACTAATTTGCATTTTATCAATTTTGGAAGATTTCAAATATTAAACAGTTTTTAGTATCTTTCGACTTAGATGTGCATTTGATTTTATAATAATAGAATGTTAATTGCTTGTAAAGTATCGTTGTAAAATATATATCCTTATTGTGTGGGATATAAAAGACTTTTAATTATTATTGACTAACAAACAGTTGCATTGCCTTCAGTGTTTATAGGATATTTATAATATCTGTCGTTGTCATGTTTAACATAAACTCATAAACTCACGCCTTGTTCCCAGAAGGGGTAGGCAGAGGTGCCAGGGCACCCACATTTCGCCTTGTAATATCCGTCCCACAATGTGATAGGTGGCGAGCCTATCGCCATATCCATTGTTGTCATGTTTAACTTATTGTAATATTTGTTCACATGTAGTATAATATGTTAAAATGTTACAATGAACAAAAATGAACCAAGAAAAGAATATATTCCTCATTTGACGTGTAAACGTTGGCTAAGTTATTTACATATAGCCAAAACACTTATTAACAGTAATTATAAAGTTGAATGACATTAATACTGCCTCGTATTCTCACTAGACCGAGAAGAAACGTCATGGAATCGAGTGAAATGAATACTATATTTTTTTAATAAATATTTTTAAATGCGTACGTATTGATTTATTTATTCATATAATCAGTAATGGTAATAAATTCCCTACAATGTATGTTTTTATTGTATTCCTTTCAATATAATGAGTTTTAAAAAAATGTAATTAATTTAGTTATTTCATAGTAATTAGTAATTAGTGCGTGGTGGCCTGTTGGTAAACGGACTAGACGCGACTGCCAACATGTTCACGGTGGTCGCGGGTTCGAATCCCAGGGCTCACCTCTGACTTTTCGGAGTCATGTGGAGGAAACCTGCATACCATAGCGATTTATAAAATTTCTATGGTATGTAAGTCCGCCAACCCGCATTAGGCCAGCGTGGTGGACTATATGGCCTAACCACTCTCAATCGTACTTTCGATTGTAGAGGAGGCCCGTGCCCTGCAGTGGGACGTATATGGGCTGATACAGAATAGTAATTAGGTGTCCCTACAATAAAAAATACCTACTCTTTGCTATGAACCGAAAGCCTTATTCATATACAATTTAAAAACCTATTTTAGCTATCAAATGCTTTGTCTTCGTTGCTCAAACTGAGTCCAAAAGTCGTTCGAAAATAACAAAACATTTCACAACTAAAATACATAGGTTTTAAAACAGTATATGAATAAGACCATTATAGTATAACGTTAAAATAACTGTCTCTCCCACTTTTTACGACCTAGTTTTAACTTGACAAAGTTGTAAAGTACGCACTCTTGACTCTACTACTTCATTAGTTCAATCAAGGATGCTAGTCCACACTGTAATACAGGCTATACTACGCTTACAACAAATCTTACCGCCAAAACAATAAAACTAGCGTAACAAAGATTACCTACGGAATAAACGAAAGTTTGTTATACAACAAGTTTAAGAATAATTCCTCTTAAATAAAACAAGGAAGTGTTTGTTCTGTATTCTGCGCGAGTACTGCGCACGTGCGGCCGACTTGACGTGACTTTAATTTGAATTCGGAACAAAATTAAATTGGCGCCATATTTATGGCATTTGGAGGGAAACCGAGTGTTGCCATGTAAAATGGACTTTTACACTTATATCCCGTTTGAGGGAAATTCTTTTTCAGCGGAATTAACTGCATTTTAAATGATAAAAGGTTGTCTCGGTTGGTTTAGGTGGTAATGTATAATTTATTTATTTTATACATGGCGTGGTCATTGACTTATAGAGACTTATAGTAACACGACTATACTTTTATAATTATGGACACTGAACTATGAGGTTCTGGGTTCTATTCCCAGATAAGACCAGGGTTCCATTCGCTTTGTGCGAGTTCTTCGATTTGGTAAATCTGATATCAATTGAAATTCGTACCTAGCATGTCAATAGATCCCCGTCCCTCATTTCTTATCATATTTTGATTAAAATTATCTTGACCAAAGCTAGGTGGTGCTATAGTTACCTCTGCTTGCCTCTTCACAACCCAGCGTGAGCTTACGCACGTATATTATGTAATTTGTAGGATTGTACTGAGTTCTACATAAATTGTATTTATCTACAGTAAACATGGTAGAAAACAGCTTCATAAAGATAACTTATCTTTTATTAGTATTAATGAAAATGTAATTACATTCATCACATATCCCTTAATCAGAGTCGAATGGAATATCCTTCTGTATCTTTGTTCAATAGGGCTTAGAAATGAAAGACCGCGGGTACGATCACCGAATCAAGTCAAAAGTTTGTGTGAACCATAGGTGTTTGTTTCAGGTCTGGGTGTTGTGAGACAGAAAATGCTCCCGTATTTACTAATCTGTGTCTGTATCTGTATCAGCCCATATACGTCCCACTGCAGGTCACGGGCCTCCTCTACAATCGACAGTACGATTGAGAGTGGTTAGGCCATATAGTCCACCACGCTGGCCTAGTGCGGGTTGGCGGACTTACTTACCATAGACATTTTATAAATCGCTATGGTATGCAGATTTCCTCACGATGTTTTCCTTCACCGTTTTAGTGCGTGGTGATTGACTATCAATACACACATGACTCCGAAAAGTCAGAGGTGTGTTCTGGGATTCGAACCCGCGACCACCGTGAACATGTTGGCAGTCGCGTCTAGTCCGTTTACCAACAGGCCACCACGCACTTATTTACCCACGACAAAAGCTACAGTAATGTCGAATACATTGCTTTAGGGTCGAGACTGTATGGGATTGTTGGGTGTGTATTTATTTACCTGTTTGCCTCTGCCTCGCCTGCTGTTGCGCAGGTCGATGGTGTGGAAGCCATCATCCACGGCGTCGAAAGCCTTGTTCACGCACCCGCCCTCTTCCGCTGACATCTTCAGGCCTTAGGACAGAAACCTTGGTTAAACAGCTTGAAGACAATCTCAAATCTTCTTAAAATAGTCGTAAATATATTAACATTATATAAAACTCTTTGATTTAAATGTTCTTGCGAACCACAAGCATTTGTGTCGGTTTTGTATGTTTGTGAATCCGATAAGTCTCTCGTAGTTCCTGATACCCACGACACAAGACTGGATCTTAGCGGGGTCTGGAATATGTATGTGCCTGTTGGGTTTATTAATTTATTTGTTAATCCTAAAATTCGTAACACCATTATTTTTAGGGTGGAAACATTATTTTGTGATTTAAATGATCACGTGATAACACTTAAAGGTAAAATATAATAATTTTATTTGACATCTAGTGATTTTCATCCAAAAACATTGCAAAAAAAAACAACAATACATAGTTTTTCGTAAAATTATAATGTACTGCCTTTTATTTTTAAAGACCAAGACCTTTTATTTTTAAAGACGCAAGAGCTTAAATTATTATTGAGGCAAAAGAAATTTGGATTTATCACCCCAACACGATGATATTAAAACATCACAAAAAAACCGTCACGTTGCTTTATTTTGCAAAATTTGTATTTGCATTGTGTTTGTAGTGACTAAAAGTACCACTCGGCTTCGTTTCCGGTAGTAATGTTGATATACACTTCAGTAATGTGAAATGACTATAATTCCGTACGACCGTAAAACCTCCTAATTTAGAAATATGCACAACAATGCAACAATGCGCCGTGCCACTATGGGAACCGGAACATTATGCTACCTCAGGGCTGTCACGGCTCAGGACCTATGAACTATTAACGTCTAGAGCACAAATGCCATGTCTCATGAAAATGGGGGTCTCAAAAACGCTGTCTGCCTTTGAGAATGTAAGGGCAGCGAATAACTTATGAGAGGGAAAAAGGTTTCCAGGCTCTATCTCAAAACTACACAACCAAAGCTCTCGTAGAATGGCTTATTAATGTCAAATTAAAATACCGTCAA
Source organism: Hyles euphorbiae (assembly GCA_023078785.2). NCBI lineage: Eukaryota > Metazoa > Arthropoda > Insecta > Lepidoptera > Sphingidae > Hyles > Hyles euphorbiae. Next base: position 20,147,131 of record CM041033.1, read on the forward strand.
ACCAGCGCAATGTCTATTTCTCCGCTAAGCAGCAGTGTAAATGCACTGTTGTATTTCGGTTTGAAGGATATTGTACCACCAGTAAAGAGTACTAGACATATTAAGACTTAACTAGCACTTAGACTTAACAGTACTAGACATATTAAGACTTAACATCTTGCGTCTCAGGATGACGAGCACAATGGAATGCCAATTTCTTTGGAATTTAAGGTGTTGTTTGGTTTTACTACTGTTCATGAGCAGTTGTATCGCTTACCATCAGGCGAACGGCTACTTATTAAGTGCAATAAAAAAACAAAATTACTTGCATGCAAAATTAATTCACTCTGTTTTGTTTGGTAATAAATGTTTGTTTTTGTCAATTGTTCTATACTAAAAGTTAATTATTATAATTTCCCACGACCGTGAGAATACTATGCAAGGCTTAGAAATAATTCCTAGACAAGAATACTTAAATCTACCCATATGCGCTTGCCTTTGATCAAATGAATTTACAATTGACTGTACCAATGAGTGGGCTGGGCCCATAGTCAACAACGAGAAATTGTAGAAATAAGTCAAATAACTAGACGAAACATAAGCGAAATGTGGATGTCCTGTTGGCACATCTGCCTATACCTTCTGGAAATAGGCGTGACTTTATATAATTATATAGAGTACGTAATAATTTCTATTAAATTCTAACATTAAATTCATATATATAGGTAATTGTTGTATGCATTTTCTCACTTATTTTCCGGTACCGCAAAATTGCATGATAACAGACTAACATCAAATAATAAACGAATATAAAATTTATCAAATATTACCTGTTAAAATGGCGATAGAAGTTGCAATGTTTTATGGCAAAGAATTAGACCCTTTGCACCCGACTTTTTGTACTCTGACACAAAGATGTTGCGCTCTATTATAATTGGGCGAAGATAGCAGGTATTAAGCAGGTTGAGTGAACAAATATAATATGTTACCACGCCGTTTTACATTCTTTTTAATAGGTTTTTGCGGTTTAAAATAAACTAGAGTCTCAAAAGTGCCTCACCGAATGTTGTTGGTCCGTGTCATTTTAATGCGTGTAATTGATGATTGTGTATATCGGTATTATCACCTAATAATATTTATAATAATTTGGAATTGGTCAGGGCTTATTTAAATTATTTATAATGGGTCAGCCCTTAAACTAAGAACGTGTGCATAGCTCCATCGCCAACTACCTGTCGTTGTTTGCCTTTCTCGCGTGACGTCACCAATCATAAGTTCCGTTTCACCGGCAAAAAAAGGACAGGCCCTTCGTGAAGTGACTCTTAAAGAACGCATGTACACTTGATGGAATATTGTTTAGTCAAATAAATATAATAGGACAGTTCAAACTGATACTTTTTGCGTCAATGCGTAGTGATTTACTCTGAAGCTATTTTTCGGTATTCTTTTATTAAATCATTGATTTGAATATCTATGTTATTTCACGAAAAAAAACATTGTAAAACTACTTTTAGATATTAAAACATATTGGATATTTACTTATCTACCAGAAAGTTTATAAACCACAACAAACCGCCAGTAAATATTAATCGGTCTAACATCCATTTGTCGCTTTGTAAAGATCAGTTTTCATTTCGTATACATCTTTTTAACTCAACGCAATGAACACTAACTATTTCATTAACAATAGAAAATACAAGTCATAATTAATAAAGAAATGAATCATAAATCTCTACACTACATGACAAACACTTTGCAATACAAATATAATTCAATATTATCTGAATAGTATATAATTTTCCGGAGCAGTGGTTGCCGTGAGCCGGCGTGGAAAATTGCCTCGCACACGCCCGCACCTAAAGTTCGAATTATCTGCATGCTTTACAAGGTGTAAACTGTGAATAAATGTTTTATATTGAACGGTATTTTAGTATTTTCTTTATCGTATTTTAATGCTAGGTTGTATTATTTTTATTTGCCTTGCCAAGTGGAATAGGTCTGCTGTTAAGCAAAAAATTCTTGATGACAACTTTAATTTTGTTTTGCCAGGTAATTTATCGAAAGGTGCAATAATCAATCATCTTGCTCTTTACAGCTCTGGAGATCCCTTATCCTAAAAATCTGGCATTTCCCGTCGTCACCTTTAGGTACTTAAATTCTTATTATAGTTTATATAATCTTTATTAAAATAAAAATAGTTGTATAATCTCGTTAGTGCCACACTGAAACGAATTAATGTCTCTAGACTGAAATAACATTAATTTCTCCACTTCACATCATTTCATAGTACCTGAGTGTGTTTAAAATAGTGATTGTTAAACATATTTACATAAGTTTAGCAAACTATGTTATCAGTAGGTTTGTCTCGGTACATAGAGTTTAATCTTTATTGGATCTGAATCACGGTTACACGCGCATTACAATTCCTATTCATTGTTCTTTTTTATTATATTTATGCTGTTTTAGTATAGTTTCTTGAGTGAATGCCTTTCCCGGCGAATACAGCGTCGATCTATTTTCTATTCTACTATCTACTCTGAATATGTATAACTTACTTAAAGTGACACTAAATCAATTGACTAAATCCGCCGGCCACTAAAACCCATAGGAAAGCCTATTTTCAGTAGTAAATAGTATAGGCGAAATATGATGCTGCGGCAAAAATGGAAAGTTCTTTCCCGTCTTTTACAAATCACTTTAAGTTTGAGATTTGTGGTAAATGCATGAAGTATAAAAAGTGGCACACTGAACCACACAGATAATTTATATGTGGTACTTCACAGTTGCTATCTTCAAATGTAAAACCTATCAGAGATTTTGAACTCTTCAGTTCATTTTATCTCCAACTTTGATACCGAGAAAAGTGAACGATTATTTAGACAATGATAACATATCGAGATAAAAATATACATAGTTTGGCGAAATACGACCATGTCTCAGACCTCCGAAATATCAGATTAAATTGATTCGAATCTAGCCCATTTTCACAATAAGGGATGATGAATGCACCAAGTATAGAATTAATTAAAACAATACAACTCCCGCCAGCCCAAGAGTCACACATTGCAAGACGCGAAACCAGTGCCGGCAACATCAAGGTGTTTGTAGCTTGTAACCGGAATTACGTCAGTATTTAATGCCTTCACGGCAATTCGGTGCCCCGTTTATTATTCCGTAGGGCACCACGTGCAAGTACTCTGTACTACTGACTAATGGTACGGTCTGATGTCGCCAGCCATTCACCAAGTTGCGCAACCTAATGTCTTTGTTGCTTGTGCAAAACATTATGTTGTAACGTTTCCAGCGCCTTTTGCAGTCTTCGGAGGCCGTGTTCCGGCTATGCAGTCTTCTAGAATTATTCGAAATTCAAATATTTTTTGTTTTTATTTTCGGATATTGGTCCTTTTAGCCGAGTTAGTAGAATATGATTTAATGATATTATAGGTGATCTATAATAAACTTCTTATCTTGTTCAATTTTTTGTGTCCTATTAAAAGCTAAATCGTTCAAAAATAATTATTGTATTATTTAATTAAGACGTAACATGCTATTGCGTCACAAATGAAACTAAAGACACTATTTATACGTGTTCAAAGATTCCATTACGTGAAAGAATGCGAATCACAATTATTCACTTCCTTATTAATCTTAAAATCGATAACAATTGTCATAACATTGTTACGACATAATGTTATGTTGGTTTTGCATCATTAGCTCTTCTTTATAGAATAGAAACTGTTTTATTGACGACAAATAGAGGTCTACAAGATTATAAAAGCTATTGAGTTTAACTTCCGAATACTGTAATTGGAAGAGGAAGTCTTTAATGTTCGCTAATTTTTTTTAAGAAATATAATATATTGTTTCAAAATAAATAAATTGGAAATAAAATTCTAAGATAGATTGTCAGGTATTTCATGACATAGGGGGACCAATCAAAGATTTTTGCAAATAAAATATTCCTGGGTTCGTTCAGACACATTTACCCCCAAATACTGGATTGCTACTCAGCCACCGGACTCATTTGATATGACGTTATTTTGAGGTTTCGTTAAATTTCGAAACGGAATACTGGATAGCCATTTAGCTCATAAATCGGTCTACTCAGCAAACATCCAGCTAAATTTCCACAGATTAACGAAAAGTTTGTTTTCAGTTACAATTTTTATTGTATAAATATAAACGTTCCATTTGACGCAATATTCTTCATACATGATTTCTCAAAATTGGAAATTTAACCCTTTATATTTAATATGAGGAATCATTGTAACGTTTTTACTTTTGTTACGATTATGTTTAAAGCTATATTATATATTGCCATGTTATTATTTTAAAAATCTATTAATAAAAATCATGTGGGTGAAAAAACTTATGTCCCTAATCCCTTTACCCGAAGCGAGTTTATTAAAAATATTATGATGTTTGTTTATTTTATTTATTGTCATGTTGTAATTGCACTCGGTTTGAAAGTTAGTTTTTGGAATATCTTTTCAATAAATAGGTATATAAAATACCAAACAACGGCTGCAGAACCACCTAAGTACCAAATGGAGAAGACTATGTAAATAAATACGATATGAGAAAGAAGCTGTGCTGGATATTATAAACAGGTAAGTATACACGTATTCCTCTAAGTTTTAACGAATTTATATGATAATTAACTATTTAATATATAATATGAATCGATTATTCACACATTTTAAATCATCATCATCATCTACAGCCTGTAGGATCCCACTGCTGGGTACCTATAGGCTTCTCTCATATTATGCCTCCTATATATTATCTCCTCCTCATATAGTAGTATTATGTAATAAATATGGAAAATAAAGTATGGTACAATGTGTATAACTATAAATAATCCTTTGTTTCAGGAGCTGGAGTGGAGTACATAAATATTCAATGTGTACCTATATAATAAGACTGTCCAAGAAATATGGCTCATATATATAGTGCCATGTATATCAGCTATAGACTAAATAAGTAAGCTCAACAAATATATATGAAAAATAAAAAGAGATATATAAAATTATGACATACTTTAACTTAAACACTTTTGCAGGTAACGCTATAGAAATCATGCATACAACAAATCATTTGGACAATACACACCCTTTTGAAGTGAGTATGTAATATAAAAATATACAAAAAAGAATGAGACAAATTGTGTGAAGGAAGAAATATTTGCATCAGAAAACAGTGTTTTAAATCAAAGTTGAAGAATGTTATGAATTTTAATTAATATGTAATACATCAAATAAATTGTTTATTTCACCTATTTTCATTGTTAAAAAATGTCATATTATATTTCTATTGTACATTTTTAATAGTACATTTATTAATTTAGTTTTAAATTAATGTTAAAATAATTGTTATTATTTTGTGTTTATAAAGGAATATAGATATAAATGTAAGACAGATCTAAAGAAATGTAGATAATTAAAAAAATATAATATGTACTAATGATGTTATTAAAATAAATATACTACAATAAAACATAACTCATTTTTATTTGTATTTATTCCATGGTAATTCAATAAAATGCACTGTACGGTTTAAAATATGTATTTTATTATATTATTCCTTGTTGCAATATTTTCATTGGTTATACTATGTGGAGCTGGTGGAAAATGATTCAAAAAGATCAATCTCCAATATATGATCATTCTGGGAACATGCTATATTATGTAACACAGCACATGCCTCTATAATAGTAAGCTAATTTTCAAAAACTTATAGCCCAACTTGCAGACAAGAAGATCTTTGTTGTAAAAACCAAAGACCCTCTCCACTGGGGTTTCTTGTTTTAGTATGGTCTTGATTGTAAGCTTCTTCAGTCTCCCCTTTCCAGAAATGCACATAAAGGAGAATCATTGAAATTTTTACTATCATGCACCGCGCCTGGCCATCGGCCTATAATGTTTCTTATCCTCAAGTTAGGGTCGCAGACTGCTTGCACATTTATAGAAAAATGGCCTTTACTGTTTCTAAATGTTTCTGCTTGTGGTCCTCCTAAAAACAAGATAATAAAATTAGAGCTCTAGCAAATATTCTTATTTCAAACTACAAATAATTTTATGTAAATTGAAAAAATATATTCATAAAATTGAATTCTTTATAGGAAACTACTATTGTAGTTGAACATTGTTCCAGTATATACTGAATAGCTACAATCAGTACAAATCATTGTATGATTAATTATATTATATTATATATTTATCCCTACAACTATTTAGAGAGCTTGGTTATATGGGGTACAGTGGGCTGGGGAAGAGCCAATTACCTGCTAAATGTTTTGATTCCAACAAGCATATATATATATAAATTATTGTGTAGAAATCATTTAGAGTGTGCCTTTATACTGTGCATAATATATTATTCTAGTCTATGATTAATAATATATTATGTACAGTAAAAAGGGATACTCTAAATGATTACTACATAATATAAAATACGCTAGGCATTTTAGAAGCACATTTAGTTAAAATAGGATAAGAAAACATATATTTGTGTACATGTAAAAGCTTAATAGTTATGTATACATTATTATAAGTAGAAATTACCTGGAGATTTGATCCTTATATATCGCATAGAAATCATTCGCAATATGGCATTGTTGTTGATAGTTGGGAATTTTCATGCCACGATTTTGTAGTTTAACCGACTCTGCTGCAACTTTGTGATGTACAGTCGGCTGTTCCACATGAAATACATCTCCAATAATCTTCTGGTAACTGCCTGTCGTAGAATATCATAAAGCAAGTAACAGTTGGTCTCAAGTTTTTATCAATCGGCTTCTATTTGTAGTGGGTTCTATTTTGTCTCCAGCAAGGAACACAGATGCAGAACAGTTTCTTTCTTCAGGCGGAACCTCACTTTGTTTGAATGTTTTCTTCTTTGTATTTGTCAAAAGCATTGATTTTTTTCTTGATTGACTCGCCTTGATGAAGCTATATCGTCATCAGACAGCGATGAAACCGACGCGAGAGTCATTTTAGTAAATTTTATGTAGAATTTAAAAGTTAAGAGTGGTCGCAGGCGGCCTTAAGACGACGGCTGCTTAAAACTAGAAATTCTTAAAAATTGACTGTTTGACAGCTGTCAAACTCTTAAGTTGCTTTCGAGAATACGAATCGGATGAATAATGCCCCATTAAATATTTAATTCTTAAGTGGTTTAATCGAAGTTATATTTAACTGGAATCAATTTAACAGGTCATTAGAGCTAGTTAACAGGAGTTAAAAGTTAATTGGCTTTCCAGTATTTGGGCATTAGACATTATAACAATATCTATACATATGTTTATATTGGCAGTAAATAAAATAAATGCTTAATTAAGGTTATGCCTTGTTGACCGAATTTTCCATGGCATAAAAATAGATCAAGTCGACAGCGATGCTTGCCTCTGCATTAATGTGATTCTCTGCATATTTTCCTCTTCAAATTGTTTTGTTACGAAACGCTCAGTTAATTCAAAAGAGACACTAAATATACCTACATATTTTTTTCAAGAGATAGATTTTTCTTGATCTTGTTTTCAAAGTTAAGTGATATGTACAAGTTATCGATCTGGTTTAGATATATTATATTGAATGTTAAAAACGATATACAAAACGGAAATGACAATTCCCCAAGTCACCTTGCGACTAAATAACAATTGAACTAAAAATACACGAGGAATTGACACATTCAATTGACGAATTTAACAATTGGAGATGCTATTAAAATTCATTAACTAAAGTGCCGCCAATGGGATAATCATATAGTAGTTGAAATTTGTGGTATAATATATCGTTGTTTTATGTTTTGAAAGAAACATATTATGTATACTAGATATCTCAAGACTGCTACCGAAAACGAAGCCGGGTGGTAGTTTTAGTGACTACAAATACAATGCGTAGCAGTCTCGAGATACCCTGTATATATTATACTTATAAAATAAATGGCATACTGTATTCCACAAAATATTTAAATATATAGAACTCCTATAAAAGGAAAAGTTTCAGGATTTACTTAGTGTGTGTTGGTAAAATTCGAATCTATTTGAAACTCCCAAAAAACATTATTAGATATCAATACTTTTTTATATTGTATCATACTTCATTATTAAAATGACTGGAGGGACTACAAATAAAAACGTAACTCAAAAATTATACATCCTGGAGCAGAGGCGGCTCGTAATATTTTTTGATGGGGGTTCACAAAAAAACTAATTGAAAAACTAGAGCTTACTATTTATTATATTTGCCGCCGATCTTTTTGGCGTGCGAAGATATCTATTTCTTTCTTGTGAAAATCAGAAATGGAATTGATTAAGCGTACAAACTATTTCTTAATACTTATTTAAAAAAAACTGCGAATTAACTGAGTGACGCGTGAGCGGCGCTCCAGATTACGCTAATTTCTCATATGATATCTTTTGTTTCACGCGTCAGCGCGAGTCGTAGCTCTCTTTCGCACTCATTGAATACAGTACTACGAGTCGTACTAAACTTCGTTTCATAGGAGCACAATCGCTGGCGCTCCACTCGTTACAAATTGATGCTACATGTACCTATATAGGTAATATAATATACTTATTATAGGCGTAGTAAAAATATAAAGAATGTAATTTAAGGATTTATGTATTATAAATATATATAAATTATTAAATTAGCTAAGTATGTAATTTTCGTGGGAGTGCACTGCACCAGCGCTCTTTTGGATGAGCCGCCTCTGTCCTGGAGTATACTGTTCCAGGCTGAAACAAACGAACTAGCAGTCGGATTCGCAGTCTATTGTTTACTCTACACAAAAAACAATTACATCTACCATCGTCAAACCTACATCGCCATCGACCCGTGAAAACACCTACCTATTCACATGTTGCACCATTTATACGACCAATTCGATGTAATTTATCTGTCATCTAAAGGCGTGTGACGAAAATTGGGACTACAAATAAAATGTAAACATTATTTACTTAACGTATTGCTTGAGATATAGTGATAAGTCTCTCATATATGAGAAGTCGCGTGAGTAGGTACCACTTCAGTGTCTATTTCTCTCGACAAACAGCAGTGTAAATGCACTGTTGTGTTTCAGTTAGAAGGATATTAACATTTTTCATCAGAGCTGCTAAAGAGTTAAATGCCGTGGTAGAATTCTCGGATCTCGATCTTTTTAATTCCAAACCGCTTAAATTTAAGAAAATATTAACAGGGTTTTGGTTCTCTGGCTGTTAGTAATGTTGTTTATTAATCTATCGTATTATTCTGTGTGTGTGCTGTATATTATGTTTTTTATAAATAATTTTCCTAGTGCTATTTGTTAATATTGTGGATGCTTTTTGATATACTTTCTATTTTCTATCTGCGGGAACATGTAATTAGTGTATAGTTGTTCTCAATGTTTTGTTATAGTATCACTGTATGTTTCCTTAAAATAAATAAAATAAAATAAATAAAATTTTATGTCTCAGGATGGCGAGCGCAGTGGAATACAATGCTTTGCTCTGTAATTTACGGTGTTGTTTGATTTTGCTTCTGTCCATTAGTTGTCGTATCGCTTACCATTAGGCTAAGTAAATGCTCGTAACGCCATTCATTATACAAAAGAAAATATTTATGTTATTCATAGTATTAGCATATCCAATGTAATAAAATGTGAAGAGAAAAAAATTGATCTTATTATTTTGACAACAGCGTTATCAAAGAAGATCGTAGACTATACTTCTCATTTCACTGTTGTCAGAGTTAAACCATTCTATCATTACAGAACGACCATATGGCACATGTAGCGTGACCACAAAATGCCCATAACACGCGTAACGTTGTGATGGTTTCCGCAAGTCTGTGTAATGCCGAGATTTACTGTTATTATTGATAGAAGTCGTGAATGGCTCTTAAAATATGTGGTTTGACAAACTGGATAGCTGGTTTATGGTTGTCCGTACCAAGAAGCGTATTGGTCCGTACTGACAGAGGTTAAAACAACAAATTGTAAAATGTTGATATGATTTAAAAGTTAAAGGGAAAGGTATTTTTACCCGACTGCAAAAGACGGAGGGTTATGTATATTTATTTGGCAAGCCGTCGGAAGAGTAACTTCTTACAATTTTGTTGGTGATAAAGGTAGAGCAACAAAATCTAGGATAGAACTAATAATGCCTCCGACTGCATTGTGTACACAGTCCACTAGGATCATTCAAAACCAAAATAAAATAATCAAATTCAAATCTTATTTCTATCTTTTCAGTTCTTTCATGAATTTATTAAAAATGGCAGATATTGACGCAGTGTGGAATTTTGTTGTTTTTATTTTTTTTATTATTTATAATTGTTTGAATAAAAGTGTTTGGACTGCATCTAATGATACCTATAAATTTAGAGTATCATGGTAGAGCGTCTACAAGTAAGTGACAAAAATATCTCAAAAATCGATACCTAACAGTATCGGCCTACTTAATTGTTTTTAAATAACAACTACCGGGTATATCAAGACTGCTACCGAAAACGTAGCCGGGTGGTAGTTTTAGTGACTACAAACACAATGCAACTAAAAATTTCGCAAAGAAACGCGACATTAATTTTTAATGATTTTTTAAATATCGTCATTTTTGGGTGGTAAATCCATAGTTTTTGCTAAAATAATAATTTAAACTGTTTTATACCCAAGAGTATTTATAAATAAAAGGGTATACACTATTATTTTAGGAAAAAAATGTATTTACCACCCAAATACGGCCATAGGAAAACAATTTAGAAAAAATTGTCTCTATTTTTGCAAAATTTTCTATTGAATTGTGTCTGAAGTCGCTTAAACAACCACCTGGCTTCGTTTTCGGTAGCAGTCTTGATATACCCTGTATATTTATTATTATCATCAAAGGAATTACACTATGTTTAAAACCAATACCAATAAAATTTTATTATACGTCAATTATTGCCGGCAATTAAGCCATATAGACCCAAATTAACATACAATATTTATTATATTATTCATTATTCAACTATAGACCCTCTTTAGGTATTATTATCTATGAATTGTATTACATATTTTTGTTTAAATAACATACATTATGGAATACCAGATGCGTACAAAGTCCGACATATGACGATACACATTATTTATTGCGGAAGTAATTTCATTATTTTTAACACATCTTTTACTTGAAGGAAATGCCTTGGAGTATAGAAAAACAATTGGTATTGAAGATATCGAAGCACCCTTTATCTAATTTAGTTTATTGGATAAATTAAAAGTAGTAGAACCACGCTACAGTTTCCTTGAACTGAAGTAATAATGGGCCGGTTCAATCATGGTGAAGCTACGAGTGAGTTAGATTGGCAGAGGAATAATACCTAATCCTTCCCCTATTATTTCCGTTCCTTACTTCTTCTATTTTGGGAGACCTGTAGCGCGTATGATCGAGGTAGATGAGTCATTCTTATACCAACAGGTTGGCAGTTTGCGGGACATACCTTTGCAATAAAAAGATCTAAGAATACTCAAGTTATAAGTGATCAATCGAAACACATTATTATGTAAAGTAAGGTAGAGTCATCTACAAAATCATAAAGTATAGGGAAAATTTGCAATTGTTTTATTTTATTTTCCAGATTAAATTGATGGAATTAATCACAAAGTTAATATTTCAAGTCTAAATAAATAAGTTAACGAACAGTTTCTCAATATTCCTTGGAGAAACTTGATATTTATTTGTAGTTCCGAGCGGTGTTTTGTTTGGTGTCTATAGCAACGGGTCGACAACCCGTTATAGCAGGAAATAGCCTTGAGCCGGTGTGGTTTCATTTTTTGTTTTAGTTTAACCGTTTTGGAGCACTTTTTCTTTCTACGTGTGATAATATTTATGGCCTCAACCGCAGTCTGTGGCCTCCACTAACTATCTTTTAGCTTATAATATACTATTATTTATGTTTCAGAGCACCTATTCCCATCGTAAGTTACGAGAGGATACGTCTTCATACTGGGCACAAATTCTAGTCTCGAAAAATTCATTTTTTTAAATTACAGGCGTTGGCCACAAACATATTTCTACATTAAACTTTACAGCTTTTTATCCAAATAATTAACTTAATTTAAAGTATGAAAGGCGCCCATAATAATATTATGTTACATTTTCCTTAATTCAATTCGAATAACGCCAAATAAGTTGCTTCTTTCAACATTACGATATCGCAAACTTTAAGTTACGTGTCCTCATACGAGGTTCACGGAAACCGGTATAAGGGAGCGAAAGCAGACAGAGACAGCATTATATTATGTCTACACACGAGTGTGAAGTTTTTTTACGCGAAATATAATAAACTTGGAAGTTTTCATTTGTTTGATCATAAATGAGAAACCAGTTAGTATTGTGAGATTTCTTGCTTTATAATCTTGTCTGGTTTTATTATTGAATTTTACCAACTTGCAACCAGTCGTTTCACATTCTGCGTCCGACCAACTACGCCATGGAGGCTGTCAATATTTCTTTCCTCTACACTGTTATTTTGCATGATGAAAAGACGGTACTATTTGCGCATAATAGAAGGGTTACCTCATCGAATTTCTCATTAATATCTATCGCGTTAATAATCGATTATATTTAGATTTGAGTTTCATATGTAAACCACATGATTCACACGTTGGAGTGGTTGGCTTATTATAAACATTATGCATTCCTAAATGCCTCGACTTAAACGATTGTTCAAAGGTTTGTTTGGAAGCAGTATATTATCATTAAAGGTAGATTTTCCTGCTATATTTAAATCAATATTTTGAGTAATATACAGATAAATTTCTCTGTTTACTGTTTATGTAAGGAGTTACGTTTTTTCCTACGTCTAGTCGTCTTTGAGAAAGTATTGAACAGGCTGCCATAATTACTTGGAATTGCAAGAAATAATCTTCTATGAAGAATCGATCCTGTATCTGAACAATGTTGTATTACCAAAGCAATGATTCTTTTCAACAAAAACACCATTCAGTAGCGTACATAATAAGCTAAACTTTAATCAAAAAGTGCCGCGTAATTTATATAATCATTCTGCAAGAGAAAGTAATGTTGTACCAAAATACATTTGTTTTTTTTTAATATTGTAGTTTATTTTCTCTGTTGAATGTACCACAGATGTGTGTCGTGTCCATCGTACTGGTACGTAATCTTAATGATTTTATTGTAATTTTATTAGAACTCCTTCTAGAAATTGCTCTTAGGAATTTCATAGGTGGTAAAAGGTCACAGAATGCGACCGGGTCACTATTTAAATCTTTGGTGACTATATGTTTAGCACCTGCATCTAAGTATAATGAAAATTATTTCATTGATTTATTAGTATGGTGATACTTCTACTTGATCAGTTATTTTGACAAAATACAAACTCAGTTCATCTTAATCATGATTAAAGGAATTTAAATTTCGTGCAAGGCCAACATTACTTCAGACACCTATCGGGCTAATAACTATCTGCCTCATTGCTCCCAAATAAAGAGATAGTAAGCAATTAACACTATTAGTATGATTAACCGGGAAAACAATACCAATTTCTCAAAACTTAGGAGGAAAAGTCGAAGATGATATTCGCGAAGTTTGCACCGGAAAGCAAGCAACATTCCTTTGGCCTCGTCGAATCGGGCGTGGGGCGTTCTTGTTGTGCTATTGGTTATCACAAGTGACCATGATGTTCACTGAACCACAAAAACTGCCTTTATTTACACATTGTAGGTATGTAACTAGCTTCTGTTATAATTTATTGTCAATTAATTTAGTGATGAGTAAAAATAATTACGAAGCTATTTTTTCTTAGTGTCTCACCCAACTTCAGCGCTCGTTTGGCATTTTCCGCGTTAAGTTGATCTTGAACATCAAATTTTGAAACTTGGTATCGTAGCAATTTGAAAATCAAATGCGGAAAAATATGGAAGCACTTTCAAGAATTATTAAGGAGGCCGTTCATTCTACTGGCTGAACTGAACTTGACAGCTATACTGTTACGAGTAGTCTATGTAGATTTCCTAATACAAGCTGGTTGTAACTCTCCGATTAATAGCATATACAAGGGGTAACTCTACGATTTGTAACAAAACTCGAATGATCGATCTTTGTGCGTAAAACTATTCGAATGTGCCTAGGTACTCAACTAAATAATTGAATTATCTACCATTAATCGTAACCATAGACTAAAGATTTCTGTTAAATATTATAGAAAATAGTATTGATATTTGGAAGTGGAAAACTTATGATTTACATCAGACATTCAAGTCCGAATATTCGAGTCTCGTTTGGGATCATTGAGTTACCCCCTAGAATTGATGCTTCATTGCTCTACCAACATTAGGTAACTCCTAGTTCCAAAATCTATATCCAATAATACAAAAACAATTAGAAGCAACATAATTCAATCAATTAACAATAACGGCCTATTACTCCATTTTATTTATAACTGTTCTGATAAAAGTCAAGTTAAAAAGATCAAAAGACAGGTTTAAAACACGTTGTCGAGCGTAAACTGGTAACAATAACACGTTCACTCTCTACACAAGGATTCGCGGTTTCTAAAGCTTGCAAATTTATTAGATTTCCATTTTCGTTTAAGCCACGGATCAACCTGTTTGTGTAATGTACATCCACCAATAAAACATCTATCCATGGAAGAAAAATTCTGTGAGATAGACCAAAGTACCAAACAATGCAGGGTACGGAAATCACGATGTTTGGAGAGGTGGGTGGAATTAAACAATCCCTCGACGTACTTATATTTTTATTGCGACGTATACACACTAAGAATTATATGTCAGGAGAGCGTTGCCGTTGAACCACTTTTCCGGAGCTGGTATAATACACATGGAGCCTAAGTGTGTTATAAAGGGTAAAGATTTCGCCCTGTATCCTCGCTCCACCCAAGCCAACACTATTATGATGAAGCCTAAAATAACGAGTTCTCCGCAATTAACACAGCTCAACCGTATCATAAACATATCTCTTGACCATATTTCGGAGTCGGAAAATGACAGATTAAATAGTACTCTGGAAAGCTTGTCAAATGATATAAAAGCTTTGAATCCGACGCTACTGACACAACCGACGGCGAGCTATCTAAAGCCCTGGTCTGTCGAAGCTACGCACAGCGTTGCGTTGCGCGGAATGCGGTGTCAAACTCGGTTTTGTATGAAAAACATTGACATTTACATGACGTTCCGCCGGAGTATGCTCAGCCAGCGTCTGCGGTAAGGGGTCAACCGGGTGACGGGTAGACTGGTCTTTGGTACTGTCACAGTATGCGTCGGTGTAGAGGGGCAAGTGTGGTGAAGTGCGGGGCGAATACACCGCACAACGTGCCGTCATTCTCATCATTTCGTCGCGGTAAGCGTACTTGCGTAATGGATTTATTTGAAGACAATATTTCTATCAATTTTCGTTTGGTTTAACTTTTGTTTAGGCTGTGGCGCGTCCATCGACTATGTACTGCCGCGCAGTACGTTGAATACAGTTCACGTGCGTTTCCAATGACAATAGCGCAATATAAAATCACGTAGGGATACAACTTTAAAACCTTGCGTTGGTAAAAAAAAATACAGTTAAAAAGTAGAAATAATTAGAATGTAATAAGTATATGATTATAAAATGGAGTCAATTACATTTATTTTATTGTTATAAAAATGGCATACGGAACTGTATGTTAATTGTTCTAAGTACCTAGTACTTAAAACATAGCAACGGAATTAGTTCCCAACTGATCAGGGTACAGTTGGAGTATAATTGGAGACGATTTATTAGTAAGTATCTATATAAATTCAGTCTTTATCCGTATTCGCAGGGCACTTTATCAGCCCATATACGTCTCACTGCAGAGCACCGGTCTCCTCTACAATCGAGAATACGATTGAGAGTGGTTAGGCCATACTATAGTCCACTGCGCTAGCTGGCCTTATCCCTATATGTGCATAGAAAGAAATACAAACAACAAACCCAATAAAAACATCAATCGTTTAAGTGCACCCGCTTTTTATATGAGTTGTGTATCAGCCCATATACATACATTCGATGCATAATGGTTGTATATTATCGTCGTAGTTATTTACAAAATCCACCTGCAAGATCTACTACAAGAGAACTATCGCCATTCGATACAATTAGCACCACTCTCCTAGCACCTAGAGAGCATCATGTTACGATATGGTGCAATCTTAAATATGTAGTTCCTCAATGTAGTATTAAGTTCTGTGTTTTCCCCGTTTTTCTATTCTCACTCCATCAGAACCACCTCTATGTATATTGTAATTTATGCTACTTACACCTATGCATATATATTTTGAGCTCTGTGTTATGAATTCTGTTAAATACTAAAATAAAATTATTATTGTAAAAATTGTCTATCAGTATTGTTCCAGGTTTTACTTGTGAAAATTTTATATGAAAATAATTTAACCGTTATGTAATTTACTTTTACCCAATTACGGTACGATCGATAACGATAACTTAAGAATGGATATCTAAATAAATCCAGTGAAATTTAATTTGATCGAACAATAAGTTGTTTAGGCGAAAAAAGATGTATAAAGCAGACGCGTATTTCATTAGAATGATACGAACCACTTTTATCACATATCAATATTGCGTAAATCATCTCGTAAACATATAAACCCAGTCTTTTTAAAATGACGCACAAACATTTTTTTAAAGAAATTATATATATTTTCGAACATAAATGATTGTTATTTGTTGTCATGGAAATTCAAGAAAACTTCAATGTGAAATTGCCATAGTAACGTTAACCGTTGACCAATGGGAGAACCGTTCATTGACAACTAACGTTACTATGGCAATTTCACATTGAAGTTTTCTTGAATTTCCATGACAACAAATAACAATCATTTATGTTCGAAAATATATATAATTTCTTAAAAAAAAATGTTTGTTCGTCATTTTAAATAAATTGGGTATATATGTTTACGAGAAAATTTTCGCAATATTGATACGTGATAAAAGTGTTTCGTATAATTCTAATGAAATACGCGTCTGCTGAATACAATTTTTGCGGCTATACAACTTATTGTCAGATCAAATTAAATTTCACTGGATTTATGTAGATACCCTTTCTTATATTATTGTTATCGATCGTACCGTAATTGGATAAAAATAAATTCCATAACGATTAAATTATTTTCCTATAAAATTGTCACAAGCAAAACCTGGAACAATACTGATGGACACTTTTTACAATAATAATTTTATTTTAGTATTTAACAGAATTCATAACACAGAACTCAAAATATATATGCGTAGGTGTAAGTAGCACAAATAACAATATATATAGAGGGGGTTTTAATGGAATGGGAATGGAAAAAGGGAAAACACAGAACTTGATACTACGTTGAGGAACTACATATTTAATATTGCACCATGATGCACTCCTAGTGCTAGGAGAGTGGTGCTAATTGTGTTGAACGGCGATAGTTTATTATATCTTGCAGGTGGATTTTGTAAATAACTACGACGATAATTTACAACCATTATAAAACGAAAGTACATATTTATATGGACTGATACAAAACTCATCATACGATTTTTTGTAGCTACTTTTTCGGGCTCATATAAAAAGCGGGTGCACTTAAACGACTGATGTTTTTATTGGGTTTGTTGTGTGTATATATCTTTCTATGCAAATATAGGGATAAGGCCATTGACATATATTCTACCGATAGACAAGACATGTCATAGAAATTATTTGTCCCAGCTCAATAGCGACATCTACTTTATTGAGTTGATATCATACAAATTATGGCCAAAGAAAAACGTGTCACGAATAGATAAGACAATTCATATTAATCGTAACTCTTCGTTATATGATGTCTACATATTAATACCGACAACTAAAATATAATATAAAATAATAGTTTCTTTTACATAAAATAATATGGTTTCTTTTATTTACCGGATTTATAAACATGGCGCCTGGTGAGCACATTATTTGTGAATAATACACAAGAAATTAAATTATAAATAAATATTTTTTTATGTTCAGGATTTAATTAATAGAAACACTCTAGAAATAAAATATTTTTATTAAATCTGAAGGTATTAGGTAACCACGTTACTTCGCCGCGATTCTTCTGAATAAATTTGATCCACAATTATCTTGTTTCACGACATGGCCGATGAAACCTTTTAATTTAAATAATAATAAAAATATTAATTTAAATGCTTTTAATTTTTTATCTTATATAAATACTTCAGTATCCGTTACAAATCTGCGTCGATATTGTCGACTCTGCGCATACAAATACTCGTTAGTCTTTGACATGCATGGCCGCCCGTCATCAACCGCCGTCACATGTCACAATTGTTGATATTAAATTAGATTAAATGTGTTTTTAATATAAAAAAGTTAAACTCGCTGATGAAAAGTCACACCTTGACTTTTACTTATGTTTTTTGAATTGTTCGAGCAGTATTTTAATGCACACGACGGCATTTTGTCGAATAAAACTTCGCACTGATACGTGTCTAGTTCCAGCAAGCGCTTGACATAGACTAAATGAGTTGGAGCGCCTGGACTCCAACTCGTGTTACAAACTATTTGCTTGAGGTGTCTTCTCTAGTACGTAGTACATTATAACTCAATGGATAAGGCCAGCTAGCGTAGTGGACTATAGTATGGCCTAACCACTCTCAATCGTATTCTCGATCGTAGAGGAGATCCGTGCTCTGCAGTGGGACTTATATGGGCTGATAAAGTGCCCTACGAATAGGGATAAAGACTGAATATATATAGATACCTATTAATAAATCGTCTCCAATTGTACCCTGATCAGTTGGGAAATAATTCCGTTGCTTTATTTTGTTAAAAAGCATGGGGTACTAGGTACTTAGAACAATTAACAGTTCCGTTCGCCATTTTTATAACAATAAAATAAATGTAATGGACTCCGTTTTATAATCTTGTACTTATTAAATATTAATTATTTTTACTTTTTAATTGTATCTTTTTTACCAATGCAAGGTTTTAAAGTTTTATTCCTACGTGGTGTAATATTGCGTCATTGTCATTGGGAACGTACGTGAACTGTATTAAAACGTACTGTGCGGCAGCACATAGTCGATATACTCGCCACAGCCTAAACAAAAGTTTAAACCAAACGAAAATTGATAAAAATTTTGTCCTCAAATAAATCCATTGCGCAAATACGCTTACCGCGACGAAATGATGAGAATGACGGCACGTTGTGCGTTGTATCCGCCCCGCGCTTCACCGCACTTGCCCCCCTACACCAACGCATACTGTGACAGCACAAAAGACCAGTATACCTGTCACTCGGTTGACCCCTCACCGCAGACGCTGGCTGACGCATACTGCGGCGGGACGTCATGTCAATGTCAATGTTTTTCATACAAAACCGAGTTTGACACCGCATTCCGCACAACGCAACGCTGTGCGTAGCTTCGACAGACCAGGGCTTAAGCATGATGTACACCAATATGCTATAAGCTACAGTCTACTGACGGCAGCCATCGTTCTTGGTGTAGTCTTCCTTTGGAAGAAGATACGCAGCCGAGCCTCGCAGCAAAGTGCAGTGAATGACACAAGTGTTAGTGAAAAGCAGAGCACGGCTGTGAATTATAATCAGCCTAGTGAAGTGTCACAAGTGGTAGAAACTATAAGTGCTCAAGTTCAAAATCACAGAGATGTAGCAACATCTCCACTTCCTAGAAAATATCAATTTGAGGATGTTTAATTTTATCTTAGCTTAATTTTATCTTTTCGCCTGGGAGTATGTACGGTGACCCGCACATGATAATATCTTACCCAGCAAATCAAGGTTATTGCCTTGCGTTGATTGACCGAGTTTTAGCATTAGTACGTAAGCAGCAATCACCGCGCGTGCTCCCTCGCCCCTTTACCTTATACTTTTATGTTAATTTAATAAATACTTCTATATTATCCTTAATCATATCTTACATCATTTACTAACTTTCTACACTATGAATATTCTATATGTCAAGCATAGAGCGGACCACTTTCACAAAACTCTTCGCTTTAAGGAAACCTTATAGATGGTCTACAATAATTTGCCGTCTGAATGCGTTGTCGTGCTTTTTTCAAAATATTAGGAACCACCATTTCTCTCTTAAATTGTTATTTATTGTTTATTGTTAAATGATTTAATTCAATTACAGATTATATAAAATAAAGAAGTAAGATATTATTTCCTGTGAAATCGTAATTACCTAACTACTCACTAACGAAACATTATGTAACTCTTCATAATGTTTTTATCAGAAAAAAGCTATAATTAATCATTTACTACTTTCTTTATAAGTTAAGATTTAAACCCTTCATAAGCGAAAACTCTTGTATTCTTTATTTCAAGTGTTTTAAGTGTTATTTAAAACATACTTATAACTGTAAGATAAGGTGCAGAAATAAAAAGATTGTAGATTTTAATGTGAAGGTCCTGAGAACCCGTTCTATACTTGTAAGTTGTATGTAAATTTCACTTAAGGGAGATAAAAATAAAGTGATCTAGTTTGCGGCTATGGAAGAACTCGTAGTTACGAGTATAAGCAATTTTCTGGTAGATGGAAGTAAACTCGAATGCATAGTTGTGGACTCTACCACTTCAACTTCGATTGTGTTATATCTTGGACTATGATTATGTTAGTGGTCCTTAACCGGTGGTCCACGGACCACTAGTGGGTCCATGAAGCATCCCCAGTGGTCAGCAGAGAGGCCATCTTTAAATTAATTTTAGCATGTTTTATTTATAGACAGACAGAAATACCATTTATATATTTACATTTTGTTATTGTATTAACAAACAACCAAACCAATCAACCAGGTGGTCAACGGCAAAACAAAAATTTGGTCAAATGGTAAAAGGTTTAAAAACCACTGGATTATGTAGTATTTTGGAAGGAGACAGAAGGAATGGGATTAATAATCCAAATTAATAACCTGCCGCATAAAATCACTGATGTTGTAGATGTTCTTGGCCGGTGGTGTGGTTTGTTGCCCTCGTCATAATATTTTGAATATAAAATATTGTGAAAATATAACAATTACATAAGCTACAACGGTAAACAATTAGCGCAGAGGCTAAGAAGAGGGCTTTCCTCGCCGGAAGTTACAGGTTCCATCCCCGCAATGAAAACAGCCTAAATATTTGTCATGGCGTTTGTATGTGTATGAATAATTTATATTTGTAAATGCACCCATGTTTCAATTATAAAAACTTCGTTTCAGCTACTTTTTAAATAATCGACGTCATATTTTATATCAGTAAGTAATGTACCTACAAGTAAATATAATAAAAAAAAAGAAAAGTCTGTTTTTGAATATAATTAAAATAATTATTAAATAATTTCAATAGTTAACTTGGCTATTTTAATTAAGTAATTAGACGTAAAATATTAACGAAAAATAAAAATGCGACATAAACATATTTGGCTACTTTAGAAAGTTAGTCGAAATCCAAATGATGTAACAGTACATAAGTGCAGTCATAAATGCAGTAATGAATACTAAAAATCAATTAAAAAGAAATGGAATTATCATGCACAAACAACAAACCGTACGTGTCATTAATCTTCATAAACCATAAGAACATTCATAAAAATCAATTAAAAAGAGAAGAAATTATGAGGCACGACGCCTTTTTACACAAAAGTAAATAAAACATTAAAAAACCTCACCTTTTATTATTCAAGAAACCATATCCAAAATTCCAAAAGGTAAATAGTATCACAGCACAACACAATTGTTACGGAATCACTGACGTAAGGAAAGTAAAAGTGTGATGGCGGGTATGACGTGCGTTCTCGCACCTGTTTGCCGGCGAACTGCGCGCGCGCACCGCTGCGGCGGGGTGGCGCCACCGGTCAAGGACCGCAACCTGCCCGACCGGATGGCTGCGTAGGGTTGCCGGTTAAACGCTGAGCTTTACGCTCCGCCACCCGCGCGTTTGAGGTTTTTTTTTCGTGTACTCGGATTTATACCTATCGTCGAATTACGGTTGAAATGTCCTAGATGTCTAGAGTTTTGGCCAACGTGACATACCTACCATAATTTATGTTTATTCTACAGGTCTATAGGTTACATCACGATGTTTTTCTTGACCTTCAAAAATTACTTTATATTTTCTTTTACTAAGAAACGACTGTTCTATGTGGTTTTCAAATTCCGACAACATCTACCTACCCCACAAATATGAATGAACTTGTGCATCATGCCAACATTTATCTCGGTGCGGGGTCGAACCCGCTGTCTCTCGTTCCACAACCGGTAATCAACTGCACCAGAAGGTAATGCTGATGCTGCTAATGCTGAACGCAATGTATTTAGTATGATATGACAATAATAAATAATTTGAATACACTTATACTCTGCATTTCTATAAACCAATTAATTTTGACATGAGGCTTCCATGGCGCAATTAGCTCGACGCCGGCTGTGAGACGAGAGTCCGCGGGTTTGATCCCCGCACTTAAAAAATGTTTGTGTGATCAACAGGTATCTATTTGTTTCGTATCTGGGTGTTTGTGAGACTGAAGTAGTTTCTGATACCCAGGACACAAAACTCGACCTTAGTGTGATGTCAGCACTATGTACCTAAGTGACTCTAATAAGGTGTACTTATTTGAAAAATAAATACTTTTCGAATACCAAACTAACTACCATATTAATTCATAATAGGAAATAAGAAACCATCTATGAAAGATATCTAGAAGTGAATGTTACCTCAGTCGCATGTTGATAAATTTTCCATCGCGGTGATCGCCCGGCTCAAACCAAAGGTGCATGACACTGATTCTTCAAAGTTACGGGTGCCAATATCCTTAATTATTTATTTCATGCAATGTTGAACTAAAATATTATAAAACAACCTATATTCTTAAAACGTTGATAAGGATTTCGAAAGGTATTTGAGCTCTATCAACCGTATTAGGCCTACAAAGCGTGGTAGAGACTTATAATCTTACTCAAATGAAATCACTTTACAAAATAGCTTTTTATTTATTTATTTAATACGTCCAGCAATGAGCCAACAGTTAACCTGATGTTAAATTATCACTGCCACCTGGGGCCCTACTATATACATCCGAAACGAAGTTCTAAACTTCGGACGATCGAAGTTTATATACGATACGAATGTACGTACTCTGTAAAAGTTCGAATTTGTATAACGTACATCGTAGCCATAAGTCTATGGTTACGACCATAAGTCAATAACGACCATAAGTATATATAGGTACATTCGTATCGTATACAAACTTCAGTCGTCCGAAGTTTCGAACTTCGTTTCGGATGTATATAGTAGGGCCCCTGTCATCCACTACGCTTGGATCTTAGATCTATTGCCGGCCTACCAAACCTGAAGGAAAGTGGAAAGCAAAAAGGTTGGGATGAGGAAGGAGGTAGTGTGCCTCTGGCATTCTCACTTTTAGAAAGAAACGCGACAGCAAAGCTTTAACTGCAGTTCGATCTGCTGTGAGACAGTGGCACCGCCCCGGATGAGCCTGCTGAGTCATGATTCACTAAACCGTGGCATTACCACTCCAATAGCTGAGAGTCATTGTTATGGAACCTTGCAAGTGCAGAGTGGACAAGTACAAGTTATAAATGTAAAATAATAACCAACACTTCTTACGTAATATCGGTTTTTAATAATTTTGAACACGACATACTA
The DNA here is from genome assembly GCA_023078785.2 of Hyles euphorbiae. Taxonomy (NCBI): domain Eukaryota; kingdom Metazoa; phylum Arthropoda; class Insecta; order Lepidoptera; family Sphingidae; genus Hyles; species Hyles euphorbiae. The sequence continues at coordinate 20,170,780 of CM041033.1, forward strand.
ATACATACATATTTATCGCCAGTTTGCGAACTCGCCTTATTTGTTTAGTTATCGCTTTTTTGTTATATTTGTTTTTTATGGTTTACCGTCACATAACAACCGCATAAATCTAATCAAATACCAAAATCAATTGTGAATTAGACTTATGTGATAGTTTTCAACATCAAAAGTAGACGTCTAATCATTTTGCTACACGGCTGAAAAGGCTTAACTGAGATACAGAGAGAGAGAGGGTTAGTTTACAGGAAGAAAAAAGTAACCATTAGAGCATATTTTTGAAGTTATTGTTTTTTTCATGACTATTATTGTAACCATACCCAAACATATCCCACTACAGGATAGAGCTCAATACCCAGATGGATACTTACTCATCGTGCTTAAAAATAAATAAAATCTTTAAGTATTTAGTTGTTTCTTAACTTTCAAAATAAGTAATCAAATAAAAATAAGGTAAATAATAAATTATTTATTTTACAACAAACGTTATTTTTTCGTACCTATATTTTTGCTCAATATTTTTAACGGTAACAGGTAGACGCTTGCAATTTTCACAGAATATTTAATTGTATGGTATGTAAGTCCGCCAACCCGCACTAGGCCAGCGTGGTGGACTATATGGCCTAACCACTCTCAATCGTATTTACGATTGTAGAGTAGGCCCGTGCCCTGCAGTGGGACGTATATGGGTTGATATAGATAGATAGATTTAATTGTATATTACCTTTCGAAATAAATAATGACATAAAAATAAAGTCAATATTAAAAGTGGCTCCCATACAACAAACGTAATTTTTAAGGTTCCTTTTATAGATGATGGTACGGAACCTTTCGTGCACGGAGCCGACTCACACTTGGCCGGTTTCTTTTACTATTTCTGTTGCAGGATAGGTAAAAGCTGGTATCCATTATCCTTTTTCTTTCCAAGCTCCGTACTACGATTCCTGGGTGATAGAATCTGCATTGCAGTGCAGTGCAGTGGTGGATATAGCCGCCGGAAAATCTCTTCAAGACCCTATATTTTAAACGCTCTGGTAAGAACAGTGAACCAAACTCTATGCTATCTAAGTCCTGAGCAATTTGACAGCCTCAATGGCTCAGTTGGTTAGACGCCGGCTGAGTAACGAGAGGCCGCGGGTTCGATCCCCGCACCAAACCACATATTTGTGTGTACAACATATATTTGTTTCGGCTCTGGGTGTTTGTGAGACCGAAAAGTCTCTCGTATCTTCTGATACCCACGACACAAGACTCGGTCTCAGTGTGGGGTCAGAAGGATACATGCGACTGTTGCGTGTATTAAATTCAGCATAATATTGCCTTGTCTACTGCTATATTATGTACCCACATTGTGTACAGTATTTCGTACGCTGTGTAATTGAACATTACAAAACACGAGCCCGTTGCAGTATCGCTAGTCAATGACTCGTCGTTTAAGGTTCAGCGAACACCCTCGCCACGTATAAATTAATTATCATTCTAGTACTTGTCCGGCCAGTTTTAATAGCTCCGGAGTAAACATTTTACATGTGGGAGTTCAGTAAATTACTGAGAGTTTAATTCAAACAAATGGTTGGGTATAGCGATTAGATTTTTATCTAAGAAGCTTAATAATATAGTTTGTACTTTAATCAGTTATTGTGGATGGTGTAGGGTAGTCGGTGTTTAAAAAAATTAAATATAAAACTAAAAAGCCTTTTTATTTCTTGCATCTTAAATTGTTCAGAACAAATCGATTATTATTATAAGTATGTACAACAAAAAACAAAACAGTTTTTTCTTTACATTCTCCGATTTACCTTAAATTACATTTCAATCAACATTAATAATATTCTACTATTATAGATAATTAAATTCTCTTCTTATCTATACATATAAATAAAATTGAAGTATCTGTTTGTAAAGTGAAAATAAAAAGAAATGTCCAACTACATATCGTTATATACACGATACCTATAACGAAAATGACCTTAGATTTTTTTTTGTCTGTCTGTCTGTCTGTTTGTTCCGGCTAATGTCTGAAATGGCTGGACCGATTTTGACGGGACTTTTATTGTCAGGTAGCTGATATAATAAGGAGGAACTTAGGCTACATTTATTTTAGAAAAAATCTTTTATTTTAGAAAAATAAAGTTTTTGTTAAATTCCCCGCGGACGAAGTCGCGGGTACAGCTAGTATTAAATATTAATTCATTCAATTATAAATATTTACAAAAGTAATGTTTACAAACAAAAATTTAAATAAATTACCTATGTTACAAGTAGAATAGTTGCTGTAAAAATGTACTACGTAAATATTATTATTTCTGAAACTAGTTAACTATTACATCGGCAGTAAAATATGTATATTATATCAAAATTTTAGCTAGGATGCACATGAAAAATAACTATCCTTTAATGTGTGGCAACCAAAACCTCTCGCATGAGGGGAAAAATTGTGACCAACACAGATTCACACATTTCGGTCCAAAAACTGTCAAAAAGCGTGAAAAGTGGAACGTCAGTGTATTATTCATGAGCCTCGATAAAAATAAATGGCGGCTAATACATGACACAGTGGTAAAGAAAGATCATGAAAAGCTTTCATCTTCCCGCGGCGACCGCGCCTCTTTGTGCTACACGTGACATACATGTGCTGCTCGGTGTCACATGGGCCATACTTGGGTATATACTTTGGGGGCTACATGTTAGTGTATAACTCTTGGGTGGCGCCTGTTGCTTATTTAACAATTTTTGGACAACTTAGCCGATGGAGATCATATTCAGTATGATTTAATACCGTCAATTTATATTTAATTAAGGAATTATTATTCTAAATGTAAGCTACAACATATTTTTTATTCACGTAAAGTCTACTATCTTCTTGGTCTGCAAAAAAAAGTATTTATATATTTTATCCGCGCGTTGATAGAACCGTATCCTTCCGACGCAAGTTATCTCAGTGTGATTATTTGATATTTGAATAAAGAGTTCTGAATTTCAAGACACATTAAACTTTTACCTCCCACAAAATGAGACACTCGGTCCCTCCCTGTGGGTGTCATATCGTAGCCTTTTGTTCGGTGTTGGCTAATCTCCAGTTTACTTTCCTTCTTTCAGCCCCCGACGCGACGCGTGCGTTCAGGTAACTTTTGATGCCTCATACTTGCACAATCACAGTTTGCTGCTCGTGAAACTAGGGCTCAAAATTTAGACACTAGGTCAATTTTTTTAAGCTGACGTAGAAAGGAAGATTTTACATTTATCTAAAAATGTTTAACGTAGAATATTTTAGAAAAAAGAAATATAGGACCTATTAAAAGTGACTCAAGCGGGCCCAATTAATAAAAAACGAATCGGGAACGTAGACTTTTCAGATCCCAGTAGTTCGGTAGCTATTTTCGTGAAGAATAAAATTGAGAATCTAATAACAAAAACAATATCATTATTATTTTATATTTAAAGTTGTTTTTTTAAATATGTTTTGTGGATAGATAGACAGCCAGGCACTTCAAAATATTAATTCATATTTCGAAAATGTGGAAGTTGACCAAATAGGAAGCGCAAGATGTTTCACAACTAGAACGCTGAATGCAATCAATCGTTGCCAAATGTAAGGATATTGTCCATTAACAAACGTGTACTTGAATTAATGCGGAATGGTGATATGGCTCAGTGAATTCCACTATTAATTTTAGATTTGCAACATTCACATTCTATCCTGAACTATCCCTGTAATAGGTAATCTCACGCTCTCTTCACCCACAGGAAGACTGATGAACATAGGCCTCCCCAAGGAACTCCACATCGACCTCCTGCTAATATACCAATTAGAATGGTTTGCAGTCGGTTAAATGCAACATTTAAAACGTTCTGCACTGCAGTGATTATGTTGAATAAAGATTTCATTTAAAAAAGATCAGATATAAAGACACTGTGATATTTTAGCTGATCATGTGTTTCATTAAAATAAACGCATTTGAAGTCATCGCCACACATTTCTCCACTCTACGCCTATTTGTCTCCTTATCGAACAAGACACGCGCATTAATTGTTTATGCTCTTTAACTAATGATTGCTACTGCAACTTATCAAGTTTATAACTGCCCTATGAACTTCACACTACGATTTGATAAATGCTATAAAACCTCCTTTAGTAAAACAAATGAGGTTACAATCAAAGAGGAAAGCATAACATCACCATGGCAACCGGATATTGATTAAACCCAGACTTTAGAAATAATTTTACTAAAATAAATAAAAATGGTTTTATAAAGCAAACGTACGTTGATAAACATGAAGTTGTTAAAGTTCCACTTGAGATATCACCCTCCAGGGTTAATATTGGAATATCTGCAGAAAGGTGTTGTTAAAAATAAAGACATCGATTTGCTGGATCTAAACGCCAAGTAAGTTTATGCCATCAACTTAGGATTTAATTCTTTTTATCCGGTATTCTGCCGTAGTGGCAATCAATTTATAAAAAGAAAAAAATCATTGCAATATGAACAGAATGCAGAGCGCATCCTGCAGAAAGATGTGGAGATCCTTAGGGGAGCCCTTTGTTCGACAGTGGTCTTCCTGTGACTGAAGAGAGAGAGAGATTATGAATTTCATTGTGTTAAATACTTTGGCACTGTCAATTACAGAATCTATCATAATTTTCTTTGTACCTACAAAAAATACCGGTTTCCTTTAAAACAAATGGTATCAAAATAAAATGATTTAGGAAAAAAATTCAGAACAAGTATCCTATACATTTTACTTACACTTTCTTATCTTCTTTGCAGTTCAGACATAAAAGAAATAGGCAAACGGCTGTACATGAAGGAGCTGCTCATCACAGACGATGTTCGGGAACAGTTGGAGCAGTGCCTGGACATCTTGAAGAAACGCATTGAGCATGAAGGTCCAGCGGGGAAGAGGTTCTACATATACAAGACTTTGCAGACACATGTGTTACCTCTGACCAATGTTGCGTTTGATAAAACGGGAAGCAGGTGATATATGTGTTTAAGTTAAACATTTAGTCCATAATCAGAGACCTTTTTTAGTTATCCTAAAGTTTTGTTCCTTCAGAACGATGTTTTAATTCAGTTTAAGCGATGAAGATAAAATATTTGAGAGCTAAAATATGTTTATAAAATATCTATAAATTAGGCTGTTAGTTTTTAAACTTTTTATAAATAAATGGAAAAAAGCGCATTTAGGACAATTATTTCCAAATTCGATGCAAGATTTCATAAATTCGTTATTTTGCATCAATCTGCATTTGAATGCAATTATTTTTGGCCTTCGTATACCAGGGTTCAACTCGCCTAATGGTAAGCTGTTGCCGCTACGCAAAGGATACGCATGAATTTTTTATTAAAACATGAAAGGAGAGCGTCGAATTTATCTATTCAATATATTATATAGCTATTATTACCATCACATCACATCATCTGGCCCCAGCCGCCTATACCATATTATTTACTTTGGTTTAAGGTGCTTGACTGGAAGCTACGACCGCACCTGCAAGTTGTGGAATGTGGAGACGGGCAAAGAACTCAAATCTTTTGAGGGACATCAAAATGTGGTCTACTGCGTCGGCTTCAACTTTCCAGCATGGTGAGCGTATATTTTGAAATAAAAATGCAGAGCACCTACCATCGGACCCAAATCTGAATCCCAAAGAACTTGAATGACACCAACTCTAGTAAATATTTGGTTTTAAGATGTTTTATGCACTCCTTGCAATGTCGTAACATTATGCGATATTCCAAACATTTTGCTTCCTAAGCCGTTGCATTTCTTTTTATTAATAGATTTAGGAATATCTTGAAGCAATAAACTTACTTATTCAACAGCAATCGAGTCCTAACCGGTTCGTTCGACAAGTCAGCTAAAATCTGGGATCCGGACACTGGAGAATGTCTGGCCACGCTCTGGGGCCACCGTGGCGAGGTGGTCGCGGCCCAGTTCAACACCAAGGGAGACCTCGCGGCCACCAGCTCCATGGATCACACGGCCAAGCTTTATGATGTGAGGACAGGTAAGAGAAAGATGACTTGACATTTTTAAATTTCATTTTTCTGTATTTGTTTTTATAATAATGTTTTGTGTTGTATATTTGAATCGATCTGATATATTTAAAAATACTACAAAACACTTTTGTGTAGCAGTTTTAGCATATTGCTATTTACGCTTATATTTTCTAAGGCAAAACAATAACATTACAATAGAATAAATATTTTCTGTAAATTATCTTTATATTAGGTCAAGTTTGCAATGATCAATTTACAAGACTTACAATCATTCATTGCGAATTTATCAAAATTTTAATGTTCGCTTGTCCATTTCTAGGCAATGAGATTCACACCTACACTGGACACACGGCGGAAGTGATAGCACTACAATTCGACCCAAACGAAGGTCAGAGGATGATCACTGGGTCCTTCGACGGCATAATATCCATGTGGGACACGAGGGTTAAAGAGTGAGTACAATTTTTTTAATGCGCCTGGTAAAATATCATGAGCAAATTCCTACTTTTGTGTTTAAACTATTATCACGACGAATGGCGTCTCATCCGTGCGCCGCCATCTTTAAAAAACTTTTTCAATGAAATGAAATCTAGATAAGTTATTTTATTGATCATTTCGGTACCCTAGGTTAAATGTATGGTACTTAAAGGGATAAAGACAAGTAACCGATCATGATATTCTTTAGTATCAGCGCGATTTTGTAGGTTTTATCGCCTGGTAGAAAATAATGAGCTGAGATTATTTTTTGGTACCTGTATAAAATATTTTCAAGGCAACTCTTTACTTATGTTTTTATTCTATATCCTAACTTGTGTTATAATGAAATAATTTAAATCTTCCTTGAAACAAAATTGTTATACGTTAGAGATTTTAGATTTTAAAAGTACTTGTTCAATTACCCTTTTTATAGTGCTTTTTCCAATTCCTGCGGCTAAAGTCTGGAGAGGCCAAGGGCGCTTCTATTCTATTCGGCGAACAGCTGTGATGCATGCATGAATCTAATTGCAATTAACAAATCGTGAACTTTAAACTTTGATTTATTGGATCGTGCATACATAATTATAAATGTATCAAAGTCCATTTGTTACTTAGAAACGTTAGAAATGAGTTAGGTGATAGGCTTAAACAGTAAAAGATTCGATACAGTTTATACAGTAATAATTCGCACGAAACTTTCTTTGGGTTATGTTAGGAATGAGTCAGTTCCACCGGGTTATATCACAATCTAGAAGAAAACGAGCTTTCTGTTGCTATGTTTTGTTCGTTTAGTGAAAATATCAGGACCTCAATACTCTTTCCTCCTCCCATCCTCTCTCTCTCTCACCTTTCCATTTCTAATTTTAAGTAGCTGATAAAACATTTAACTGCACATGTGTAGGTAGTTAAGTACCATCAATTACCATTACATAAACCGTTAGCTAGTTTATCTGGTGCATGGATTAAAAAATATTAATAAACTACATTGAAATAGTATACTATCGTACCGCTTCTTCTACTTCTGTAGTAACATAATCATCGCTCTCGCTTCACTGGAATCTCGTGTGTACGCACAAAACGCAGAGATTTTGTTCCCGATGTCCGCTCTAGTATAATACCTCAATGATAAACTAGCATCTTTATGTTGGCCTTAAAATAGGTTTTTATTCTATCCTCAGCCGTGTGGCAGTTTTCCAAGGTCACGACGGTGAGATATCCAACGTGCAGTTCAACTGGGACAGCTCGCTGGTGGGCTCCTCGTCGCTGGATGGCAGCGCCAAGCTCTGGGACGCCAGGAAAACATCCTGCCTCGCCACCGTCGCTGGACACACTGATGAGGTGAGGATAAAACATATAGCTTTGTGTTTTAATGACAAATTAAGACTAAATGTTGATAATAAATTAGTAATTTAAAAAAAGGGACACTGGGTTAGATAAAGACGCAACTCACTGCCACTGGTTCCAAAATTCATTAGATAGTACAGTTGTGGATTTTTTTATTGAATATGAAGGCAGACGTGTTACCACAGAACATGGACATTTGCAATATTTAGGACATAGACCAACCGCTGCTTACTCTTAAAATAAAGACGCAAAACACCAGTGACGAAAACCAAAAGCTATTATATTCACATCAGTGTTTTGTAAGAACATATTACTGCATTGGTCCATCCGTATTCTTTGTAAATGGTGTTTTGCATTTATCAGGTTTTGGACATCTGCTTCGACTGGGCCGGCAAACGCATGGCAACGTCTTCTAGCGATTGTTCAGCTCGCATCTACGATGTTAGGTCTGATTTCAAGGAGCTTTCTGTCATGAAAGGACATCGCGAAGAAGTCTCTAAAGTAAGATATGAAAACAGCTCCTTAATTTGTTTTTTTAACAATCATACCACGGTAGAGGTTCTGGAAGATGCAGGATCAATCGATTTCATTTGAAATTTAATTTAAAAAGACTAAATAAAATGCAAATTGTAGTGTAAGTCAGTAGTTGCTCAGATATATAATCATTGGTGGATGTCAGAGTTATTCAGTGGACCTCCTGTGCCTGCTAATGATTATGATAGCCTGTGAAAATATTTTTGATTTAGTTATTTTCTTACTCATCAGGTTTGCTTCAGTCCAGCCGGGGGCTGTCTCCTGACTGCATCAGCTGACCGCAGTGCTAGAATTTGGAATACGAATACTGGAAATTGTATTCAGGTAAAAAATAATACTCAAGGTGCAAAGAGAACACAGAAAATACCCAATCCTTAAAAAAAACTTGTCAGGCATACAAAAAAGTATCACAGTGCGGAGATCTAACTCGCGGTCTCTCGTTTCAGATCTAGCGTCTAACAGACTGTGCCTCTGAGTCTGGAAAATACAGCAAAATAAGAACAGTCTGATAGGGAAATAAACAAATCACATTGAATATTTCAGGTTCTCTCCGGGCACCAGGGCGAGATATTTTCGTGTGCGTTTTCGTACGCCGGAGACGCCATCATCACGGCTTCCAAGGATAACACCTGCAGGATTTGGAGGTGACTGGACTGGTGGATGTAGACCGACCACCACCTGATGAAGAAGCTGGAATATATGTGTTCATATTTACAAGGGCTGTTGGAAAAGGAAATTTTATAATTGGATTAGCTTATTTACATTTTTATAACATGTATTCAATGCGATTGGTCATGATTTAAATGGAGGTATGGGAGAGTGAAGACGTATTGGAATAGTTTTTAGAATACAGAGAAAAAATAGTTCTACAATTTACAACATTATATAATAAATTGCTAATAATATTTACTCGAATAAAAATTGCACAACCAGCAAGCATAAGAGAGACCACAGAGATTTTAGAATTATCACTCACTTTCACTTGCTTTTTACGAGAAAAAGGCATGTATGATCATGAAACATGAACACACGATTAATTAAAAAAATCTCAGAAACATCCTTACGAATTGCGATTTACTTTTCTGTATCAGCCCATATACGTCCCACTGCAGGACACGGGCCTCCTCTACAATCGACAGTACGATTGAGAGTGGTTAGGCCATATAATCCACCACGCTGGCCTAGTGCGGGTTGGCGGACTTACATACCATAGAAATTTTTATAAATCACTATGGTATGCAGGTTTCCTCACGATGTTTTCCTTCACCGTTTTAGTGCGTGGTGATTATCAATACTATCAATACACACATGACTCCGAAAAGTCAGAGGTGTGCCCTGGGATTCGAACCCGCGACCACCGTGAACATGATGGCAGTCGCGTCTAGTCCGTTTACCAACAGGCCACCACGCACTTTTACTTTTACCGTAGTATAACCTCGGTGCACTTACCAATGTACATTTAATATTCCAGTCTATTTAACCCTTTCCACAATCCATGGGCTCGTAATATTTTCTTACACTACGTCCATGTAGGTGCAACACAGTTATTTTTTTGTTTTTATACATCGTGTAAAAAGGATTCCTCTTATTATTTTACACCCGACTGCGGTCGCCTGGTGTCCAATCATGCGGGAAAAATGGAATCTAAGCCATTATGCTTCTGAGAATCAAAATAACTTAATAAGTTGTACCTATTTCTATAATCATAGAGTCCACAATCGCGTATAAATCTAAAGTTATTGAATGTGTACTTAAAATTCTTGCGAATAATACCTATACACAAATGCGAACGTGAATTTATTTGTTACGGTTTCACGCCTTGCTTACTCAAGCAATCATCATGAAATTTTACATACACGTAGTCAGGTAGAGAAAAGGACATAGATCGTTAAATATCTGTGGATCTTTAATCCAGTAAAAAAAATACCCAAGGGATATAAAAATAAATTTCCCATTTATATAAATATCTAGAATAATCTAATTCCTGTGGGATAAACCTAAATAATAAAACCAGCGAAGCTCTGAGCAAAACATAGTCATAATATATAATTTATATTATAATTTCAAACACATAACTATTGATCGGTTAAAGATCGGTGAATAATGTGTGTAATTACAGTACATACATATCAGTTAATGCGCGTTTCCTGTTTACTGTATACCAGACATCTGATATTTGACTCTACGCATATCTATAAAAAATATGTAGCCATAGCTATCTGTGTAATATGGCCAGAAGCAGTAATAAACAGCTCATCGAGGATATGTTCACTTCAAGATGTGAGTGAGTCTTTAACTTACCTATCTTGTCTCAGAGCAAATTCCGAAGAATTCTTTATTAATAAACCAATAAAAAACGCAAAGCTAATTGTGCGACGCGAAAATCGAACATAAATCCTCATGGTTCGTAACTGTTGTGCTGTGACTACACCATTATGACAACTCATCGACTCATTTATTTCAGTTTGGAGAAAAAAAATATTCTTCAATAGAATTATAAGTATTATAATTTTAAAACATTGACGTGATATGATTAAAGATTTCGAACCTTTGTCTTGCTGAACCTGGCGTTTTGTTTATTAGTATGTCTTGCATTTCGAGTCTAAGAACAAATATCCAGCAAAATACAATTTTTCCAACAAGGAAGCTGATAATAATGACAAAAGACGTGACACACAGTATTGGGTTGATGTCATGCATTAACGAGGTAGGTGCGGCGTGGGGTGCATCGGGACGGACCATCCAACAGGCCCGTGCAATACAAATGCATGCTTATAACCGCCTACATACATGACTCATTAAATACTCGCGGTTTTTGTATCCTTGTAAAACTCTGGAGTTAAGGTAAACTGTAGGAAATTGTTTTAACTTCCTGAGCTAAAACAAGAATTTGGTTCAAAATCGATTTTGATTACTTCTGAAAAAGTGGGTATTCGCCTTCGATCAAATATACACTAGATACATACACAGTTACCTGTAAAAGTTCTGTTAAAAAGTGGCACCGATGCATGACATAAAAAAAGTAAACAAAAAGATCACATATTCCAAATATATTAACACAAATTCTACCTTATTCCTGGAGCTTAAAGAAGCTTTTCACATAATATTGTCTAAAGTTCTGCGATGTTTTAGAAGCAACGGTCGGTGCGTGACTGAAGACAAAAGAGTGCTTAAAGCACTTTTTTTGGTGCCATTTTCTAAGCGCTCATGTTGTATCTAGTGTATATTTGATCGAAGGTATTCGCCCACGAAAAGCATAGTAGGTAGTCCTTTTACTTCTTTCACTCGTGAAACTATTAATTCACAATTAAATTACTATTTCCAAATACTTATTTTCAATGATTAAAGGTAGTATAAAATACTCAAATGAGTCTACTTCTAATTAAAGTAGAAATAAGTTGGATCGTATTACAAAATGCATAAAACATATGTTACCTCCTGTTGAACCTAAGTGTGTGATGAGGGCAGGCTGATGAATTGAAAGTCGCATTGCACAAGCTACAAAAACAAGTGAAGTAATCAAAGAAATAATGTAGCAACAAGTAGGAAATGCCTTTCTACAGCAGTAATGAAAAACAAATTGATGTAGTCACAGTATATTAAATTTGTTACCAATACCGTATATAATACATTATAATCACCACTACACAACATTAAGGCGTTATCAACACATTAACCTAGACTTGGAATGTTTCAGCTTAGCGAATTTTTTGCATTGTTACATATTTACTAATAAATTGTTCACATAAGTCATAGTTTTATTTTACTTCAAATATTTAGATTAACGGTCTTATTCATAAACGTGTTTAAATCTATTTTAGTTATCGATCGTCATTTCCTCTTTCGAACGGCTTTTGAATTCAGTTTAAGCAAAAAAAACGATAGGTAAAGTACCTTTAAACTGTCTACGAATATGACCGTTAAATATAGCCTTGACAAGACTTTAAAATCACCCATATTTTTTGGTGAGTGATCTGTGTTATTTGGTGTATGAACTTATGTCGCCATTTGTGCGTGATAGATTTCCTAGGGATTTTGGGTTCAATTTTCAAAACACCAATTCTCTTCAACGGCTGACGGGCCTGCGGGCGAGCGAGCGAGGGGCGGGCGAGCGTGGAGCAGCGGTTCGTTTCTTGTCTTCCTTTGGAGAGGTCCTCTTCTGGCGGGGCCCGGCGCGAAGCTGCCGATACGGCCAAACCGCCCCTCTTTTATATTCTTTCTCGGTCCACGCTCACCCCCCCTAGCCCCTCACCCTTCAGCACCCGTCATAATCTTTATTTCTCATTTATTTTTACATTTTCCTTACAATCATCTCAATTTCCACACAACAATGTGGGGCTCATCCCCGCGCAACCCCTCACACCATGCACCCATCCCTAAGGACTCCCGGGGCGTGAATACGGCTGGGTTTTGGGTGCGGAGAGTTTTGTTCGACGTCACCCCGCCCCGCTTGTACCACGTGACCGAGGCGCCCCCCAGCCCTCTCACCCCCTCGGGAGCCGCACCGCGCATGCGCAGTAGGCACATAGTGTGAGGTTTGGGAAAATGAAACCACTTCAGGAATAATTATTTATTTTTAACTAGTTATTTCGTGTCGTGCACACCATTCCTTATTCGTAGTTTCAATTATCGATGTCATATCACTCCAAATGGTAAACGCAGAACTGCAATAATTCCATATTAACATAAACAGTAGCAAATGAGTGCAATCCTTTAGGAACAGCTGCGATATCAATGTTAGTCATATTTATCCTTGGCGGGTCGTCGCCCTGTGACTAAGGGAAGCCCTACACTATACTTATTTAATTTCCAGAACATCTGCTTTAGCCTAATATTTGTGGAGTATTCCCTTATCTATTACAAAATATAATTTGTAGATGAAATTATTTTATGGCTTAAAAATTAAACCGCAGTGACGAGTTTAAAGGCAAATTATACCTTAACATAATATCTATTGATGATATTAATAATTTACACATGTAAATACCAGCGATATAATTTAAAACTATCGTCATTCGTCAGCATTAATGTAAACATATTGTTATTAATCCTAAACCACCAATATCGTCTGGAATCATAAAGTCATAAGGTAGGTATAGCCAAAATAACGCAAAAAAATCTGTCTGTAGAATGTCCTGAATAATGATTATTTAAAGAAGAGACCTTTGGTTCGCACACAGTAGATAAAATACAGAATAGGCACAAGTTGTGAATTAGAGAATATTTTATTTTGATATAATAATAAACTATTATTGATATTTGATTTTTCTATTAATTATGAGCCCGTAGTAAGGAATTTGCGCCTGATAGGGCGATAGACTCACCCCCTTTCACATCGTGGGACAAAACACATAATGCCAAATTAATATATTCCTAAATGAATGCCAATTTCTCAAATACATTCATAATGGAGTAAAAGAAGCAAACTACTAAGCTCTCTCTCTCTCTCCGGTGATATATTATCACTGCCAAAATAAGGTCCAGTAAAAATGTAGGCACGCTACCAACTTACGGCTTAATTCAAAGATAGTATAAAAACCAATTGTAGTTCGTATCTAAAATATCGATTGTTTTGTCGTTCAAAAGGAACAAAACATTGGATAACTAAAATTGATTGATTGATTATGAATAATGCCGTTAGATAAATAAGACTCTATTTGAAAATAGAAATAATACACCTTGTACAAAGTTTAGCAATTTCCCAGACTAAAACTGATTTCACAAGATAGTTGCTGAAAAATGTTGCCACCTTTACCATTTATAAAGCTTTAAAATACATAAAATATACAAGAAATACGACTTATCCGTCGTTCCTTTATTAGTATAAATTACTTATACAAACGTCAGTATTGAAATAGGCATGCAAATTGATGACGAAGTACGTATTCTGTTCATACCTAGTATATTGAGCGAGACTAGAATTCATTTATTGGAAGAAATCATAGATATATGACCACATATGACTATGTTTTTTCCTGTCCTTGAATTTTTTCCTTGTCTTTATATTATATAATCTCTATATTGCAGGATGGTGCGACCAAAAAAAACAAACTTGAAAGAAAATACTCCACTTAAAAAGTTCTAACAGCACACTAAAAACAAATAACTATGGACTAGTGATGTAACGAATGTTAGTTTTCTCACATTCGCGAATGCGAATGCGGATGCGAATATTCATATCTAACATTCGCGAATACGAATGCGAATGCGAATATTGTTTTTCAAATTTGGCGCGCAACATTTCAGGCCAACCATGTTTAATACGAACATAGTCGAGCATGTCGAGCCGGCCCGTGCTTTGACAGGTTGAATGAACAAAGTCGTTAGAAATTATTTGTTTATTTTGTTTGAAGTTAATTTAGTATTTCTGTGTTTGTCTTTTATAATGGCAATGGCTTTTATATGGCAATTATTTAGATAAATCTGTATCGTTAAGAGAAACTATGAAAATGATGTTGGATTCCAGCGAAAGCGAAGAAAAAACAGAAATTGATCCAATTCCAAACCCTATAGAAGTTTTAATAAAAAATATATTGATGAATATGTGATGGACAAGCGCATTGAAAATGAAGAAGATCCTCTTCTATGGTGGAAGATTAATATAAATATGTGGTGTTCTCTCTCCGTTAGCCAGAGAATATTTAGCAACTCCACCCACAAGTGTGCCCAGTTAAAGAGTTTTCAGTGGAGCTGGATTACTTTATACACCACAACGAAACAAGCTGCATGGTGAAAGAGCCCCAAAATTATTATTTTTGAAATTTAACATTCCTTTACTTGAAGCCAAAAAAAGTCAACTGTGTTAATAACATATTACCATTTAATTATTTTAAAAGTTTAAATCAAAGAAACATAAAATAAATATAAGTATAGTAGAAAAAATATAATAAGTACAGTCAAAAGACTTACGAGACGTGGATACTATCAATATTATCATCATATCATCATCATCATATCAGCCACAGGAAGTCCACTGCTGAACATAGGCCCCCCCCCTCTCCACAATGACCTGTTGGAAGCGGCCTGCATCCAGCAACTTCCTGCTATCTTAATTAGATCGTCCGTCCACCTTGTAGGCGGGCGTCCGACACTTCGCTTGTCTGTACGTGGCCTCCACTCGAGAACCTTTCGGCCCCAACGGCCATCGGTTCTACGAGCTATGTGCCCGGCCCACTGCCACTTCAACTTGCCAATCCTATGGGCTATGTCGGTAACCTTGGTTCTCCTACGGATCTCCTCATTTCTGATTCGATCTCGTAGGGAAACACCGAGCATAGCCCGCTCCATGGCTCGTTGAGTGACTTTGAGCCTTTTAATGAGGCCCACAGTGAGAGGCCACGTCTCGGTGCCGTATGTCATCACTGGTAACACACAACTATCGAAGACTTTCGTTTTTAGGCACTGAGGTATATTGGACGAGAAGAGGTCGCGAAGTTTCCCGAACGCTGCCCAACCGAGTTGGATTCGACGATTGACCTCTCTCTTGAAGTTTGACCTGCCTAACCGGACCACTTGTCCTAAATAGACATATTCGTCTACAACTTCAAGAGTCGAGCCCCCAACTCCAATGGGGTTGGGCACAACATGGATATTCGACATGATCTTCGTTTTATCCATGTTCATTTTAAGACCCACCTGTTGGGAGACTCGATTAAGGTCTTCGAGCACTATGCTAAGGTCTTCAAGCGATTCTGCCAAGACTACAATATCGTCGGCAAATCGAAGGTGAGTAATATACTCGCCGTTGATGTTGATGCCGAATCCTTTCCACTGCAAGAGCTTGAAGGCGTTTTCCAGCGCGGCAGTGAACAGTTTCGGAGATATGACATCTCCCTATCTCACGCCTCTCTGTTGTAGGCTATTCCACTAGCCTTCGTGCTCTGATCTTGTACTTGGACCGACATGGTGGCGTTGTTGTATATACACCTCAACACTTCGATGTACCGATAGTCTATATGGTACCGCTGAAGAGACTGTAGCACAGCCCAGGTTTCAATCGAATCAAAGGCTTTCTCATAGTCCACAAACGCTAAACAAAGCGGCAAGTTATATTCCTCGGTTTTTTGTATAACCTCAATCAATAAAAATCAATATTATAAATAATTAAAAAATACGCTTATTATAATAGTTGTATTATTTATCCAGTACCATCAAAATTTGTATAAATTTCATTTTTGTTTGTCAAAAACATTCGCCTAACATTCGCTTCGTTTCTTGCGAATACGAATGCGAATGCGAATGCCACAAAATATGCGAATATTCGCGATTCGCGAATGCGAATGCGAACATTCGTTACATCACTACTATGGACCACACAAATATTCAGTGCGGGAATTTAACTGAACAAAATGGCTTATGTTTTTACAATTCTTGTGAGAGATTTTAATTCCAAGAAAAATATGTTTTATCAAATTGAACCTACCAACCTAATTACTCATTCCGAGTATCAAAGTTCACATCGTATGTGCAGTCATTTAATATACTAACGAGATATTAATTACCTAATTAAAAGATTGCATACAACAACACAGGGTGTACACTCTGTTTAATAATATGCTTTCTGAAAAGTAAATTGCCCTGAGTTCTGACTGAGGTCATTAGACAAATAATTTGACTATCCGGATGTCATGTTAAAATTTGCCCTGTGATTACACCTATCTAAATAAGAAAAGCACTGGCTTGGCTTTTTAAAAGAAGATAAACAAATTGACCTTACAAATCAATCAATGAAAATCAGGCAAAATGGAGGCTGAAATATGAAAACGTACCCTGCCATCAGCCGAAATAACAAGAAGTAGAACCAACTCCTTAAAGTCAAGGAAATAAATAAACATCATTAAAATTGAAAAGCGTTATTAACGCCAGTAATTATACTTATTTACACATAAAGAATAATAACATGTGCGAAACACACAAATATTCATTTCGGTGCGGGAATTTAACTCAACAAAATGGCTTATGTTTTTACAATTCTTGTGAGAGATGTTAATTCCAAGAAAAATATGTTTCATCAAATTGAACCTACCAACCTAATTACTCATTCCAAGTATCAAAGTTCACATCGTATGTGCAGTCATTTAATATATTCACGAGATATTAAGTAATTATAAGATTGCATACAATAACACAGGGTGTACATTCTGTTTAATAATAAGCTTTCTAAACAGTAATTTGCTCTGAGTTCTGACTCAACTCATTCGACAAATTATTGGGATATCTGGATGTCATATTAAAATTTGCCCTAAGATTACACCTATCTAACTGAGAAAAGCGCTAAAAAGAAAGCGACATTACAAATTAATCAATGAAAATAAGGCATCATAGAGGACGAAATAGAAAAACGTACTCGCCGAAATAACGAGAAGTAGAACCAACTTAACTTCAAAGAAAGAAATAAACATAACAATGAAAACTAAAAAGCCTTAGTAATGCCAGTAATTATACTTATTTACACATAAAGAATAATAACATGTACGAAAAAAAAAACACGGGCGTCGATATAATCGGATACATCCTGCTCCCGAGACCTGGGTCAAATGAACTTCGATAACGGAGTATACGAGCAGACAAGTGCTCCATTTTCAACAATTAACGATAATTACTGGTAGTAGGTCTCCCATAAGTGAGAGGCAACAGTGTAAATGCACTATTGTGTTCCGGTTTGAAGGACATTGTAGCCAGAGTAACTACTGGACATATTGAGACTTTACATCTTATGTCTCAGGATGACAGGTGAAGTGGGATGCCAAGCATTGCTTTGTTATTCATGGTGTTATCTGGTTTTGCTACTGTCCGTGAACGGTCGTCTTGCTTACCATCTCGCGAATGACCTGCTTGTCTCGCCATTGATTTTAATATAAAATAAATGGATCCATAGTTTACTGACCTTGCACTATGATAGAATCTAAATCAGATCGACGGGGTGGTATCACAAAAAACCGGCGTCATTGTCGTCCTGTTTCATTCGGCGATTGAGATTGCCGGAGCACCAAAATCTCTTTTCCAGGTATTTGAAAAGGCAAAGCATCTACAAATCAGGCGTTGCAAATATTCATGGGCTAGTTACCAAGATATAAACCGCTTTTCAATAGAAATCAGCTTTTTTCTTGATATTTCCTGAATTTTTTACACAACACCAATCCTAACTTTTTACCGTTGTACGGGCATCTACTATACTTTCCATGTCTTTCCAACTTTCTTGACAAATAAAAATAAGAGTTATTTTACGTCTCTAACGCTAATTTCTTAGCCTTGCACGTAGATAGGCGGCCTTATCGCTACCTGCGATCTCTTCCAGGCAACCTTTAGATGGACTGGATTATAGGTTTTAAAATCTTTTGAAATGTTTCTAGTCAGTTTCTTTACTTATGCTGTTAAAGTTCTCACTTTTCCTAGCCCCATGACGATATCAAAACCCTAAATACCACTTAACATCGCGCCAGTACACAACATTGCATAACGTAATACTACGCGAGACAGTTTAATTCTGTTCGCGGTGCCGTGTGGCGTGGACGTGTTATAATGTGGCGGTACATACGAATTCTCACCCTGCTTGCATTCGTGCGATCTGAGTATAAATACGAGACAAAATGGTTCACAGTGCCGTTGGATCACTTCAGTTTCGCGAACAACCACACTTTTAATATAAAGTATTTGCAATGTGACGATTATTGGGATATGGGCGGCGGTCCCATATTCTTTTACACCGGGAATGAGGTGAGTTTTGAATTTATTATTAACTTTAATTATCCTAGGATTCACTACAGGCCACGCCTGGAACCTTCAAACAATTTTAACTTCAAAACTTCCTTACATGCAAACTTTGCTTTGCTTTATGTGGGGTCGGCTCTCCTATTATGTCTGCGCCAAGTGGTTCTATCTTGGGTTGTCGGATCAGAAACATTATTTTTGTGCATAGTTTTTTTCTCATACTCGTCCACATGCAAACCTTTCGTCCTTTATTTAACCGCTTTAGATGATAAACTTTCATAAATACTTCTTAGTTGTCAGGTCCATTAAATACGAATTACGATACTTAATTCGTGCTTCTAATCTCATCCATTTGTATTCCGCGGCTGAAGTTAGATCTTCTTTATTCTGTAAATGGGTTATTTCATATTTGTGTTGTAGAAGAGTTTATTTCTACAGTTACAATGAATTTGTTTTTATATTTGGTAAATAACATAGCTTTGTTTATTTTACAAAAATTGGCAATAGAATTGTATTTGTTACTATGGATACGATAACGCCTAAAATGGGTTACGAATTACATATCTACTACTAAACATATAATTAATTGATAAGTGGGTACTTATGTACCTACTTATCTTAGTTGCTTTATGTCAACAATGATTAAATTATAGTACCTACACACTATGATGTCATTCATACAAAATGAACTATCAATACTAATTAGTTTTAAGTGTTACTGATTGATCTCTCCCCCCTCCACAATCACATACAGGCACAGGCTTTAACTGTTCAAAATGTGGCTGTATATGTAACGCACATATCGGCCTTAAGCTTAATTTAATTATTCCTTTGCGTAGATGTACTTTTGAATTCTAACATCTCCTACAAATTAAAATATGAATACAAAAATATGTGACCAAAAAGCCGATTGTACCAAATGCCGATATTATTATTTTTCTTAAACCATTCTGAAACTTATTATTTTTGATCCGAGGATAAAATTTAAATACATCCAACAGTCACACACGCAATCCTGGAATATCTAATATCTACCGAGCACCGAACCTGGATTTAACCTGTAGATTAAATCACCCTACATACTCAGGAGTCAGGACTCTGGACAGCGTATACAACCTTATCCAACATAATAAAACAGAGGAGAAAATAATCAAGTCTAGGCGATTCACATGACTCATACGGGTTAAGATATTGACAGATGTATATAAAACGGTATAAGTGTTGCATAAACAACTTTAATAAACAGGTACATAAATCACTGTAAATAATTGACTATCTTGTAATCACTCTGCTAGCATGCTCTCAATTAATTACCTATTTCAGTTCTACCAAACAGCAGTGTTTATGCACTATCCAAAGTAACTACTTGACATATTGAGCCTTAACATCTTATGTGTCAGCTTGGAGTTGCACTCGGGTGCAGTGGAATGCCAAGCATTAGTTTTTAAAACATGTTGGTTTTACTACTGTTCATGAGCGGTCGTATCACTTCCCATCAGGCGAAAGACATTCTCGTCTCGCCATTCTATACAACAACAAAAAATATGTATGATGAAGATCAAATACTTAAAATTATAGTTTAATACATACCCACGTATATGAGCAACAACGAGAGACCTGACAAAATATTTATGGAGCTCCTAAACAATGTCTCGGGTAATGGAACTAATGTCGATCGAAGTCTAACTTTCCTCCCATAACTAGCAGCCTTTTCGGGCTTCGGCTTTAACTTATTAGCAATTAGGTAATCATTTTTATATTACTACAATAATATCATGAGTGCATATTCGGAACAATTTTAGTGCAGATGCACTGAACTAAGACTTTGTTCCAATACTATAATAGGATTAAACTACGAACTAACGTGTATTTAGTACATAAAGATAAATGATACACAGAATATACTCACGTATTCAAACAGTTACATACCGACCTATGTTATACCACCAATCAAACCGGAGAAAATAATTATCTTATATTTCGCTTCATGTTTGATTATTTTTCTAATTAATAGTTATTTTATGCCGCTTACCTACTTAAAATACATTTAAACGTACATCTATGAGTCTTACATGCACACATTTCCATACATTTATCTGCCGAAAGAGGGTAATGTATTTTAAATTGTAGTCGTCTTTTGCAATTCCAATTCCCATTAGCGACATCTAGTGAAAAAATTGAGTGACTGCAAAACTCGATAACGTTATTATATAAATGTTTTTAATCGCAGGTCATAGGTAGTTCATTATAGCTTCCTTATCTATGTGACCATGCACGGGAATACCACGATGGTATTATTACAATTGATAATTTCAACAATAACAACTCTGTATAACATTTTACATTTTTGAAACAAAATACGTAAGTCTTTCGTTTTGGCAAATCTCTCAGTAGCACGTCGAACCATAAGGCCGCTTCTAAGAGATTGCTGTAGATGTCCTGTTTAGAAATGGATTTCTTGTGAATTTGGCTCAGAATTATAATAATAACTGCCGAGGTTGGAATCTGCCTGTCTCGTCATAAAATTAAATATTTCTGTAACTATCACTCTCTCTCTGTTCAGCCACAAGCTATCCACTGGTGCACATAGGCCTCCGACAAAGATTTCCACATTATGACTAACTTTTCATATTATGTGGTAAAATCTTTAATGTAAAAGAAAATAATTTTGGATGTCTGGAAGAGAGCGCTAATAGCGATTAGACCGCCAGTTGTTACACTATTCCAAAAGATGTGAACTGTTTACTTGTATGTAATATGTGGTGAACAATAAATTGTTATCTATCTATCTATAATTTATTGAATCCATTAAGATGTTCTACATTATTTAGATTCAGTCATTTATAATAAGTAATACTAATACTAGAATAATCAACATAGGCAACTTCCATCAGCCTTCAATACCTACTCAAGAAAGGAACTAAGAGGCTTCTTCACAATTTGTTACAGGGCCAAATCGAAGTGTTCGCAAATCACACCGGCTTTATGTGGGAGATAGCGCCACAATTCAAAGCTAAAATAGTGTTTGCTGAACATAGGTAAGCAAGAAACAATGTATTATGAAAGAGTGTTGTGTACTCCTTTAAGTGGTTTATGCATCAGTATGTAACTGTAGTAAAGAATGTTTTAGTTGTGATAATGTATATACGGTTGGAGAACCTTAATTTAATAAAATAAAATAAAATAAATAAAATAAAATTACATCCAACATGCACGCACTTTTTTTTTTTTTATTATTTGTAACTAATAGCGATACGAACATGATATTCGCCGGATGGTTAATGATATGCCCGCTCATAGGCCATCCAAACCAAACACCATGAATAACAAAGCAATGCTTAGCATTCGGGCTCACGACATCGTGAGACATAAGATGTAAGTCTCAATATGTCAAGTACTTACTCTGGCTATATTGTCTTTCAAACGGTGCACAACAGTGCATTTAAACTGCTGTTTAATACATAATGCTTATTCCACATTCCAAAATACTTTCTGGTTTTACAAAAACTCTGCCCAGAAATAAGTACTTGTGTACCATATTTTTCTCGGTGCGGAGATCGAACTCAAAGTCTCTCGCCCCTTAGTCGGTATTATAACCAATTGACCCACAGGTGCGGTGACAACTCCGTAATGGATAAGCAATAATAATTAAAAGTCAAGCCTCAAGCCCCATTTACAGTTACTCGAGTTTACTCAGAGTTACTCGCCAGATACGATTTTCGTAAGGATATAAAAATTGCATCTTGTTAACATTGGCAGAAGTCAAACACGATATTCTATGGCTGTTACGTCATGCGATATTGGCATACGATTCTTGCCGCCAGAAACTCTCCTCGTGTAAATGGCGTTTCGCACCGAAATAAATTGTTTCGGATTCGTTGTGAAACTTATTCTTAGAATTTAAATAGGTCCTAAAAAAGTTGGACTTACTTTATAATTATCGCTATTTGTGTTACAGGTATTATGGTGCATCGATGCCATTCGGAGACAAGTCCTTGGACAAAGACCACATAGGATATTTGACATCTGCCCAAGCCCTAGCCGATTACGCTGACTTGATCAACCATCTCCAAGGAAAAGCTGAACGAAAATACCCTGTTATCGCGTTTGGTGGTCAGTTTACTTCTCGATTTTAACCTCAAGTTGAACTAAGAGGACTCCTTATTATTTTTATATTTTATTCGAAACTAGGTAACAGTATTTGTAAAATTGGCGTGGGCTATCTAAGTATGCTTTTGTGACAGTTCCACTGTTCGCAAAATTTGTTGTGTGTGTGTCTTACTTGTAATTTTAACAATCTTATGATGTAACTATTTATTGGGGGCTGGCGCCGAAGTATATAAAAATAAATCCGACAGGATTTATAAAATATTTAAATGTATAAACGATTTTATTTAATCTTTGTTTAAAATTTAAATTAAATAGGGTATATATTTTGATCATAAAATTCAAAATAGTATGTGCCAAGTTAACGGGTTCTCCGAAGCACGAAGTCCCTAAATTATTTCTATTATTCCGCGTCACCCATCCCAACAGTTTTTAAGGTCATTGACGGCATTTTAAGTTGTCCTGCACTAGAATTACTTCTATAATGGGTGCGTTTATAAAAGCCTCATTTTACAAATGCCCATCATTTTGATTTTGATTTTTATTCAAATGTTTTAAATTTCCGCTTTATCTGATAAATACGTCTGGCAAGGGTGCCCTGCATTAAGATACAATCAATTTATTGTGGCTACTAGAAGCTACGTTATTACTTACAGAATAAAACAAACGACTGTTTGTTTCAGGATCATACGGGGGCATGCTGGCAGCGTACTTCCGAATGAAATACCCTCACCTAGTGGCAGGTGCCATTGCAGCATCAGCTCCCATCCACATGTTCCCTGGCATGGTGCCGTGCGAGGTCTTCAACAGGGTAGTGACTGCCAGTTATAAAGTAGCCAACCCTACATGCTCTGTCAATATCAGACAATCCTGGAGTCTTATCAGGTATTCCTAATTATAGAACATTCTTTGTTTGAAAATAACGTCAGTAATGCGAATGTTGAATTTCATAAACCGCACTAGACCTGCCCTGGCTATGGTCTAATCCCTCTAAATCAAACTTTCTATTGTAAAGGCGTTCCGTTATTATCAGTGGGCGATTATGGGCTCATACAGTTAAATGATAGAAAGATTTGAACATTGTTTTTTTGCACATGATAAGTTGTCGGATACAGTAAAGACAAATATTGACAAATTCGAAATATTGAATAATGAATAATAATTTGCTGCGTCCTCATTATTGCAGTTATACCAGAGTTCCCTTGTAAATATATAAGTAGCACCTACATGTGTATTTCTTGTATGAGTAAACATTATTTTCTAGGGCATAGTAGAATGTTAAGTACCCTTACCTTTTCGATCAACGCTTTTCAATTAAAATTAATCCCAAAAATCTAATTTTATGATTTAAAGTACTTTTAACAAATCGTTTTATTTAGTATAAATACAAAGATTTTATAATACTCTTACCCTAACACCCCCAAAACTTTTCTCGGTGACGGAGTTTTTACGTAACATTTCAATTACTATTGAATTATTTTCCAGGAGCTACGCAGCCACAGCAAATGGTTCCGAGTGGCTTCGCACCAACTGGAACCTATGTGGTGCTCCCAACGCGACTATAAATGCTGACGCCTTAATAGATTTCCTTGAATCAATGTTCGTGACGATTGCAATGGTGAATTACCCGTTCCCTTCAGACTTCCTGATGCCATTGCCTGCCCGACCCGTCAATGTTATCTGCCAGTTCTTAAATGAGACTTTGACGGACAAAAATCTTTTAGAGGTAAGCATAACTGCTTCTCCGTGGTAGATTTATAGCTACATTCCTTATTAAATTAGGATTTAAAGATTTAATTCATCTTCATCTTGAGGCCATAGGTCATCCGGCGTGCACTGCCAAATATACGATGGTTGTGCAGCAAGGATTGTTCTAAAGGAGGGTGTTGCCAATATTATGATTAGAAAGGCGGATTGGCGAGCGCTGTTTCATTCACAATTGTGCGCAATGTGCTTAGACTATCTCTGCGAAAGTTATTCTGTCGTCGATTGCTCTTGTAATAAATAATATTAATTTGATACTTAATAAGTACCTAAGTCCCTATCCCTAAGTGGGTACTCTAAAGGAAGCTATCGTAAAATGGAGTAATGTTCTACTCCTATTTCCTCAAATACATCAATCAGTCATGGATAAATATATATCTTGCAAAGAACCCTTGCATTATATCGCAATATCAGGTTCAAAAATAAGAAAATTTACTAATCTGCAAAACATCTTAATTGAAATGAAGAGTCAAATTAACAAAAATGTTGACAAAAATAATTATATTTCGTTTGCAGGGAATAGGAAAAGCACTAACAGTGTATAACAATTACAAAAAAGACTGTATCAATTACACACTAGGAGATAACTATGGAAATTTGGACGCGTCCGGATGGGAT
This sequence comes from Hyles euphorbiae, assembly GCA_023078785.2. Taxonomy (NCBI): domain Eukaryota; kingdom Metazoa; phylum Arthropoda; class Insecta; order Lepidoptera; family Sphingidae; genus Hyles; species Hyles euphorbiae. Next base: position 20,196,336 of record CM041033.1, read on the forward strand.
TACCAGGTAAAGTGATTTGCAAATACTACTTAATTACTGAGACAACCCCGTGGCGCAGTTGCTAAGACGCCACCAATGAAACGAAAGGTTAGATCCCTCCACACAACGAGACAAATGTTTGTGTAGCCCACTAGTATTTGTCTCGGGTCTGGGTGGAGACCGAAAAGTCTGTGGCAGTTCCTGATACACAAGACTTAATTTATCTTAAAGTGTGGTCAAGACTATGTATGTGACTGTTGGATGTATTCATTCATTTATATCTGTTTTAATACAATAGAGGTTGATGGGACCTAAAAGTTCTAAGGAGATTGGATCTCACGTTCCAACCGACGCAGCATTACGCGTGTGTATGCCACCCAAAACATAGTAAAAGTCGCATAAAGCACCATTTACACAAGGAGAATTTCTGGCCTCGAAGTAAATATTACAGTAAGGACACAAAGCATGCATCGTCTAAAGTCTAAACATTTGTATGTCTAATGGTTATGTAATGCCATACGAATGTCCTCGTGGGATATTCTCCTTTTGTAATTGGCGCTCATAGCAGCTGTTTAAAAACCGTTTCCTACAGGTCACTAAAACCATAGATTATATTGTTTTCAGGCTTGTACAGAAATGGTGATGCCAATTTGCTCTACGGGTAAAACCGACATGTTTGAACCCTCCCCATGGAACTTCACCGCGTACTCGGAATTATGTCACAAGAAGTACAACGTATACCCTAAACCAGACATGGCCAGGCTCGAGTACGGAGGCAGCTTGTTACAGGCTGCTAGTAATATAGTCTTCAGTAACGGTCTTTTGGACCCTTGGGCTGCAGGTATAAACAAATATATTGTTAATCCGTTTTTTATTTATAAAGAGTCTACAATTCATGTGTTGGAAAGTGCCAGACAAAGTATCCAGTGGTAAGATAAGGTAATATATTTCATCGATCAACATTTTCCTCGAAGTCAGATACACGGGCTGAACTCGAAATGCGACCAACCTGTATTTTCCATTATTGTGTATAGAGGTCGCTTCCGAGGCAGATACGAATATCAATCTTGCTGTAACATCACTACTAATACATACTTAAATACATATACATATAAAATCACGCCCAGAAGAGGTAGGCAGAGGTATTATCAGGACACCCACTTTTCGCCTTGTGTGTCCCGACCCAAGATGTGATAGGGAGCGAGCCTGGTGATGCATCTGTGATTAATATCACTACTGATGCATAAACTAATATATGTATATCTAATATATTCAGGAGGAATCCTCAACAGCGTTAGTGACTCAGTGAAAGCAGTAGTTCTAATTGAAGCTGCCCATCACCTTGATCTGATGCCGAGCAACCCCGCCGACCCTGAGTCCGTGAGGACAGCTAGAAATATTCACAAGGAGAACATTCAAAGCTGGATACATCAGTACAACAACCCTCAGCGACACCATTGACAACGTGAATCTGAATTTGTAGTATGTACGCTGAATTTTGTTAATAAAAACGATATTAATTTGCTGGTTATTTGTTAATAATCCTGCAGTTATATCTATCCTGTATCCTATATCATGTTGGACATCGTATATCCTTAGTTTAATTATAATATAGAGGGACCGCTGTCATACATTTGCGACTTTAAAAACGTATATATTTTCTTATCCGTAATGTTGGTATTATAACAACTGACACTGTGAAAATTGAATTCATTATAATGCAATAAATTGCTACTTTGGTGTAATGTACTACAAACGGCCCAAGGTCCATACTCCATACATTTCTGGCCCATCTCCTTTCGTCGATAACCATAATTATATTTAGCTATTACCTTTTCTTTATTATAGTTCATGTCAGAGTTTACGCCAAGAGAATTAAATGTGCTTATAAATTTTACCTACAAGATAATTAATAAATTTTGTCAATCTGGGGCTAGCCCAGGGGAGGGGTCATAGGACATCATCGCAATCGTATGTGGTGGCGGACAGAGAAAGGGGCTTAAGACCGGCACCCCGATATAACCTGTGGATATAACCGATTCCTCCCACAGCCATGAATCCTTTATATACCTTAGTTTTCAGTTAGTAAAACATTATTTTTTTTGGATAGAATTGAGACTATTAAAAATGTATGACTAAGCAAATATTCATATTTCAACTATTATCACTATTGTTGTTATTTAAAACACCTTTGAAGTTTGATTTACCTATTACTTTATAATTTAATTTAGAAGTGGCAGCACGCTCTTCGTCCTTACAAGATACTTTTGCAATGGAATAAAAAATACTAAATGACAGCTGTCAAGTGTCAACTTCTTTGGTGCAACAATTGGCAACAATACAACAACAATATTCTTTGCAATATTATGAGAAGAAAACCCAAACAAAACAGTCAAAGTCAAGTCAAGTTTATTAGATATTTGTACAAATATGACTACAACATGTAAATACTGTAATGACGAAGAGAACAAACAGTACCGGCCGGGGTTGATATGCGAGTCTTGTATGTGTTTTGTACATCTTACGTGCTTGCAAAGACCGGGCACTCCGGGCGATTTTGTTTGCGATGTATTTTTCGACTTTATTTGTGAGGATTGTTCTCCGAATAAGACTGAAGTATTTACTAGAAACAAGTTTCCATGGTAAGCTAGCATACTAGATTTTCAGTAGTATTTAAATTAACCCTCTTTCCTTTGTAACATTAATATAAAAAATGCAATACCACTATAAGTAAGAAAATCATCTCTATTTATGGAAATAAAATTAAATGTTAATTTGATAGTCAATCATGCTCCCACATTTCTTTGCCACATTTCCCAATAAAGTGTAGAGACCATTGAGCACATAGAAATCTCAATACAGAATTATTGAACATGAAGGCATTTTTCTATGTGATTTTCTTTTTTTTATAAAATAATTTTCCAACAGGGTAAATGTGATATATCTGACGCTGAGCCACCTCAGTAACCACTCATATGGCATCAGCAACAATGGCTACTTTCACTACAAGACGCACATCTGCTCCTTTATTGACAGATACTGGCAATCATTGTTCGGCTTGCACTCGTAAGTTATTACTCTTTGTTATCACTAAATATTGGCACAAATCAAATCAAATATTTTTTATGCTATGTCACAGTTATGTCTGATGATATTAAAGAATGGAAATTTAACAAAATAATCTTCATCACCATGTCAGGTTTTGGCTATTGATTTGCCAGCTCATTGTAACAATGTTGCTCTGATAATTTTCCAAACATTTCAAAAGATGTATAACTTAACATAATATTGTAATGACAAGCCAATGTCCATGCTGAGAGTAATGTGATTAAAGCCTTGTACAGTAAAGCATAGCACAGTATTCATTAATTCAACAATGCACAATGATCATCTTAATGTTGCAGAAAACAGAAAAAAAATTGGGTAGGCACAATAGCTGGTGTCCTGTCTGTGTACAACAAACTGTTCTTCAAGTCAGGGTCAGCTGCCCTCGCAGAAACTGGCTGGTGGAAACTTCTACATAACTTCTCACCAGCTGTTGCAGCACATATAAGTAAGCATGTGATAAATCTGCATCCCCTTCTTTATTAAAGATATATGAATTACCTAGTTAATTAGCTATGGTATAAAAAACTGCAAGCAAAGTGATCACTAATACAATAATATGCTATTCGAATTTCAGTCCAGGAGGTGGCTCGTGACAAACCAAAGGTCCGTCCACGCAATCAACTATCTTTGGATAGAACATTGTTCTTGACAAAAATAACAGAAATGGGTTTGTATAATGCATATCAATATGTATCTACAGTACAAATATTAATATAATATCTAAAGATAGCTCACTTTTCTTACCAGGGTACAAGGATTTGATAATAAACGACGTGGAGGCTGAGACTTTGACGCCGCCTGTGCCTTGCAAGAAGCGAAGGGTGGACTCCGACGAGCTCAGTGCAGTCTCTAGCACCTCTTTCTATGATCACTTCGATTCAGACAGCAGGTATAATCAGACAAATAAATACCTATATAATTGTAAATTAAGCATAGTTTAATTTGATTAAGTCTGTGGCGCACTTGGATGAGATGGCGGTCGTGAAAAAATCCGCGAGTTCCAATTCGTCTAATAATACTTTTTGGATCTGGGTGTTAAAGTGTGTTGGTGAATAAAGGTGTGTGTTGTCTTCGATAACATTGAAACAGATCTGGTTATATGCTATTGGGATTGGGCTAGCCCAAAAATACATCAAATCATCATGTCGCACGCTTAATATTAAAGTGACCGAATTCAAAAAAACACATTTTTGGCAAATCTCAAAAAACTTCAAGCAATTACGGCTGTAGTTGTTCATTTGGCCGTTCATGAGATATAATAAAAGTTAAACAGTTTGTTTAATCATTTTTTTGATACAATATGAACCACAGATTCAAGAGAAATTTTAATTTTAATGAAATATTACTTAATTATGATTTTATAGGCTATCAAAATTATTAAAGCAGTTTTAAGTCATTTTAATGTTTAGTTGGTATTTGTTTTTCAAGAAGTATAGAGACCTATTTTATTATGAGTCTTTACATTATGAAATTTAAATACCACAAAGCTGGAAACTTAAGGTTTAAGTCACATTTAAAGTAAAATAATAAATCATTTATCTTTGTTAAGTCATTTATTAAAAAATAAAGATCAAAATTAGGATTTAAGTTGCAATAAAAATCAAAAAGAACAATAAATTGTACTTGTAAACCAATTTTTCTATCAATGGATTGCATATTTGCAAAGTAATGTTGACCTTTTTAGGGTTTACAAAATAATAGAAAGCAGTACTAACACAAATAAAAATGTAGACAAGAATTGTAAAACAATTTAAATGAGTAGAGATTAAAATCACTCCAAGACCTAGAAAACCATATACAATTATAACGAAATAATACAATCATTTGGAAATAACACATTTTTACACAAAAGTAATCATTAAGTAGTTATGAATAGATATTCAGTCTAATAGTTTATAAAACTCACTAATGCAATTTTAAAATTATGAGGTAAGTCTTCATTCATATTTAGGCGCAACGGGACGACGACGACGCAATGTTGAGCAAACGCGATCAGTTGTAAAGTATTAATTGGTGTGGGACATGTCACACAGCACTATCACGCTTGGTGGTACAGCTTTGCGTGACATATCCTATTATAATCCTGTATAAAATATTGAACTTCTCACGACCCGTCAGCGTCCCGTTGAGCCCGCTGTTTCATAAAACATTTAATCAATTAATAAATAATAGAATTATAAAAATCAGAATAGTAGTTTGGTATTAAATTCTTAGCAAGTAATTCACGTAAATCTCTTTTTTTATTCTCACTCAGCTCCTGTTTGCCTGTATAAGCTTTTATTAGTGTCAAGCTGTTTATAGGCAACATTTTGGTTCGCCTGTTTCGGACACATACTTCTGTAAAATCTCTTTCTTTATATGAATGCTTTATAAAAAAAGAAAATGGGTTTTCTGCTGTCACCCTAATAATCTTAATGTCATTCCATATTATACTATCTCCATTCTTAGTTTTGGTATAATTGTAACCCCAACTTTCTTGTAACTGTTTAAAATCATAGAAGTCACCAAATGTACGTTCATTTACTTTAAATTTGGGGCCTGATTTACGAGCACTTTTAATTATTGAAATAAATTGATGTGGTGTATATATTGGTCCAGATTTTAAATGTTTCTTTACTTCTTTTTCAATTAAGCTATGTATGTTATCTGCTTCATTTTGTGTATGACCTTTGATTAAATATTTATGTGTAATTGATTTAATATTTAAATGTGTAACTGCGTAGAGATAGAGAGTAACAATAAATTTGTTTTTATTTTGTCCTCCGCAATTGTCCGAGTACAAGATGAGATGAATGCCTTCATCATTGGTTGCCTCGGCACAAAGCTGTTCAAAATAGTGCAAGAGACAGGAGCCTATTTCATTAGCACCTCTTTTAGCGTCAGTTTCATTCCAAAAATAGCAATGGACTTTGTTATACGAGTCCTTAATTTTGGCGTCATCTTTTTTGGTTAGTGAAGAAACAGTGAAATTGTAGCTATTGAGTTTACTTTTATAATAAAACGCAGAAGTATCCCCTTTAGGTGACTGCATCACAGCTTGGAGGTCAAAAACTATTACTTTATTACTGTGATCTATTTTAAGTCGGTCATTATTTTTTTCTTGGCGACTAAGTGTTTTTTCTTCTAAATGTGACTCATATTTTTGTAAAAGTTGCAGTTTCTGTTCAGGAGAAGAATTTGTATATTGCAAGCATGTATCGCATTGGTCTTTTTTTGGGCGAAAAAATGAAATATTAAAGTGTTTAGTAAAAATTTTATAAAATATGCAATATTTTCCTGCTGGCTTATTTTTTTGTTTTTGAGCGTGTTGAAAGTCTTTAAAGAGATCAACTATTGTTTTACTACCATCTATGTATTCACGGGTCGATGATTGTCTTGTATAATGAGAATCCGTTCTGGGAATAGAATTTATAAATTCTTTTATGTCTGATATCAATGTTTCATCTGATTTATGGTTACTGATCATTCTTCTAAAATCAGTCTTTAATATTCCATTTTCATCAGTCTTTTGCTTTACGGTGCGTATCATACGTTCGGATATATTTAAGGTATTAATGAAAAAGGTTTTACAAACACGGATCGAATTACCAGAGACGATGAAATGGAAAGCTTTGTTGCAATTTCTTGGGTTCTCTGCATTAGTATATTTATACTTGGGAATTATATCAGATAAACATGACAAAATGAAAGATCTTTGATTATTAATATCCCCAATATTCCAAAATGCGTTGAATATACTCTGCCTTTCAATAGAATCTATTTTAGTAGAACAGTGCAACCTACACTTATCATTGCAAGGTGGTTTTAGTTCACGAGCCTTAACTACATTATTTTTGCTATTAATGTATGACCTACCACAATTCCTCAATAGCTTAGCCTTATTTTGCTTCCAGTTTTCTGGTTGTTTCGCACGTTTTCTACCTTTAGGCATAGTATCTGTATGTGTCACAAATGTTGTGTTGGCTGTTAGTAAATCATGATTTTCTTTTGTTTCGTCACCTACAGCTTTTTCCACCACAGGCCCAATATTTTCTATTCCACTGTTATGTAAGTTTTCCTCCAAGGTCTCATCGTGAGAGCTATCAGATGACGAGCTATCCGACGACGAGCTTGACGTAGAAGAAGAGCTACTAATTGAACTTGAACTATGAGAAGGTGGAATAACCAACTGTTTAACCTGTTTTCCATCTCGTGCCTCATAATTTGGATCGCCGTCACTTAAGTCAGCATCGCTTTCTCCCGGATTTATGGGTGAAACACAGTAATCGACTCGAGCCTTCTTACGACCTTCAGCGTCCTCGAAATATTCTGTGACATTGAAATAACATTGATTTTCGGGTTTATTGCGAATATCTCTTAACATCTGCAAGCAAACGTGAAAGTTGACATCATGTTGACATTTAGAATTTCTAGTTCACAATTACGTACAAAAAAGTAAATTTATCCAATGCAACAAACTACATACTTGGATATTAGAAGGATGAGTAGGCGTATTATTATCTTCAGGTTTAATTAAATCTAGAATTTTCCTGGATCGTGAAGACATCCTGTAAAATAAATATTTATAACGTTCTTAGGTCAAAAATATCACTATATTTAATTATTAAGTAACTTATTCTGAATCAAATCCCGTCGCAAAATAATTAACTGAATAATATATTACTTGTTAATAAAGCCTAGACTGAATACGTAAAGTAACTATAAACAAATAATCATTTTTTGTAATAAATAGACTCAATACTCAATCCTACAGAACGTAAAAATAATTTTGCCGAGTATTTATTATTAAATAGGCCTAAAACTTAATATGGTTTCAAATCATCCTCATTTTTATATTTTAAATAGGCCTAAAGTTAATTATATTATGCAATATCATTACAAACTTAATAATAAATAGACTTATTACGTATTGGGTCATAATAACATAAAATATATTGAGTAAAACTTACTTGGGATTTCACTTTTAAACAAACACAATAAGTTTTGAGTCACTTTTAAAACAAACAACCTCATAAGCTCTCCAACACGATTCAAGGAATAATGAATCAGTCAGTTTTCGGTGAACAAAGGACAATGGCGAAATCGTATTTGCATGAACAACGCGTTTAGAAATTTCATGCTTGATAATAATAATAATATTATTTTTCGTGAGTTTTCAGCATACTAATTATTGTTGTGTAACGATGTTTAAGTTTTACAATAAAATAAAAAGCTTTATTGACTATTTTGTATGGGAGTCAGTTGTTTTTCAGCAATGGCGTAAGGTCTTTTAAGCCGACAAAAAATATTTTTCATTGAATCTCGCAAAATCTTTTATAAAAAATAGCTTTATTTAGTAAAACAAGTGCGGTAAATATTTATATCATAGCCTTACTTCACCAAATAACATTTTTAAGAAAACAATAATATTTCAATTGGAAATGACAAATAGAACATAACCTCAAAATCTATAAATTAAAAACGTTTAGTAAGTAATTTAGACTTTTTCACCAGTATTTCTCAACACATTATTGTTTAGGAACGGCAGCGGAATTCATTTATATTTTTTTCACCAATAAACGCTCTAAATTTACATCAACTAAAATCATGTATGGAAATCTGCCATTGTCCTTTTCAAAACCAGCAAGCGTGAAAAGGACGGAAAGTTTTTAACATCGGAAATACACTAGTTTACTACGAGTTTCTCACTTACTTTGATAGATGGCGTTGAAATAAAGATTCCTGTGATTCTATCACAATTTATGCAAATTTTGAGTTCGGTCACTCTAATATTAAGCGTGCGATGTCTTCTTTATATAAAAATAAATTACTTAATTATTAAACTTATAGCCTCCATGGCACAGTTGGTTAGACGCCGGATGTGAAACGGGAGGCCGCGGGTTCGATCCCCGCAACGAAACAAATATTTGTACAACCACATGTATTTGTTGCGGGTCTGTGTGTTTGTCTTTCATAGTTTAGTCTCTCATAGGTCAAGACTGTATATGTGACTGTTGGGTGTATTTTGTTTAATGCTTTTCTTAACTAAAGTCAATTCATACAAAATATGTAGTGATTGTTTTTGCTATAATTACTAGGGTGGAGCACATATGTATGAAATTTTTTTTTTTATTTATTTCAGAGTTCTAATAGGGGGGGATTTGTGCCTTATAATAAAGTAAAATTAACTGTATTTTTTCATTCCATTTAATAAATATCTTCTGCCTCCGCAGTGGCTTCAAAATTTTAAAATTTATAGTAATGTTATAAGTTGTAGAAGATGAAATATTGTGTCCTATTTAGTTGTAAGAAAGTAATAAATGATAGATAAGTTAAAGTTATAATATTTATTAAGGTATTATTGTGATAAAAACATTTAAAGTTATAGAAATAATCAGTAAATTACATGTATTATTAAGCTTGAAAATCCTTTTTTGTTTCGAATTTAGGCATCACTTTCCGAGATTCCAACTTGGCTTTTATTGCACCCAATCGTGCCTTTTTTGTGCACTGAGAAATGGAAGCTTCCGTTGTAATCTTCACAGCTCTCTCAACAGCTTGGGTATGGCAGGGCAGCCTTAAAAACAATGGTTTGTTCTCAACACCGGATTCCACCATGTTCTGAATTTCTTGGTCAGATAAATTTTTCAAAAGCGGCGATTCGGTTAAGTTTTCCTGCCAGTTTATTATATCAATGTATGAAGTAGCACTAAAATTTATCAATGGCACTTGAAAAAGTCTAGGTGTGGAAGTGTGGCTCATACTGCGTGCCTTTAGTATGCGGCGGGCAGCCAGCTCTCTTATATGCTTCCTCTCGTCTGTAATCATCGCAAGAAGAATGCTTTCGGGATGCGCGAAGTAGCCATTTCTTTGGATAACCGGGTCTATAATCTTTTTTAAAGATTCTGGCAGGTATCTGGAGGCCATGATAATGTTAAACAGATGACGAGTGCCATCCTTGCATGACGGTTTGCTCTTAATTAAAAACCAAGATGGTGCGTAGACTTTAACCACAAAAGTAGCCAGAGTTACCAAATTTTCTGTCGGCTTTTCAGTTGCCACATATAAACGCAGTATTCGGTTCGCACGTGTTATCCAACGAGCGTGGGAAAGTTTCCCTGGAGATTTATTTTCCAGATCTTTTGGGAGTTCACCTGAAATTACCGCCGAAGTAATTTTGTGCAAGTACTGCTGATCGGTACTGAGATCATTGGCCATTTCTGGTAACATTTGTCCTTCAACGCGTTCAAATTTCTTAAATGGCAGTTTTTCGCATGTTTCAAGAGCTTTTCCCAGTGGACCAATATATGATTTAGGTCCTGAAGTACAGCCGTCGAGGTGAAGAAACAAATGTCTCAGGGGTAATTCGTTCATGTGGAGTAAACAAATTATCCACTGAAGTGGTTTTTGTAGCTTTTGCTCGAGCAGTCTTATAATTCCACCATACTTCCCCGTATTAACATTCGTTCCGTCACAACCAATGGCCGTAATACTGTCTTGGGAAATTTCTTCATGTAATAGAAACCCTGTTATCGCCCTCTGTATTCCTTTCGCGGTACCAGCCTCAGGTACAACGTATCCCATGTAAATTGATTCCGGCTCTTGAATAAGTGAGATATGTTCCTCAACAGTCGTAGTCCTGTAGCATTTCCCACCTTTCTTAATAATCTTCAAAGTTTTGTCTTTTCTTCCATCAAAGTATAAAGCCATTAGCTCTGTAACTTTTGCATTTTTAATTAATTTTTCCCTAATTTTAGACCTCTCTCTTCTTACTTTGTGTCTATCAATAATCTCGACATCAGACCCGATGTCGAACAAAACAGATGATGCTATTGCCGCCGCTGCTCTGTCTGACACGCCATATCTATCACATGTTTTCGATAACGTAGGAAAATCGACGCACACAGACTTTTTTCTTTTCTTTTCAGGAACGGTTTTAGATGTGGTGCATTCTGGCTTTTCTGAATCTGATGATGCCCCCGAAGAAGTACTAATATCTAAATCAGTTACTGTTGAAGTATTTAAGTATGTTCTTGGGCGTTTTTCTCGTTGAAGTTTTCTTTTTAGAGTTTTTTGCAACTTCTTTGTAGCAGTTACGTCGATTCCGCTAATTATCATCATACGAGACGTTCTTTGATCAATTAAAAAAGGTTGTTCTTCTTTAGGGACCTTTTTATCCTTAGGGCAGATGCACTGAGCTAATTCTTTGCACTTGCATGCTGAAATATCAAAAAGTATCTTACTGCTTTGCCGAAAACTTTCTAACTTTTCCGGGGAGAGCCTCTTAATAGACTTGAGTAGATTTTTACATTTTAAATGATATGCTTTTAACATTTGAATAATCCTCGTCCGTGTTACTATCGGAATAGATGCAGTTTTCCATATATTTTCAATCCTGGATGTTACGATGTCTGCTATCTCCGTAAAAGTTGGCTCTTTTTTTGTTTCTTTTTGCAATTTCAGTTGATATCTCGTCCATTCATAATACTTCATTACATCTTCGTAAGTGGGTAAAATGTTCTCTTTTATGTCACAAACATCCCCAAAAACGGGACATTTAAATACACTTCGAGTCCTTTGCATAGTGTTAACTGTATAGAATCGAGGGTATTTAAAAAGTAATGCGTGCGACCGATGTGAATAAAACAACAAACCATGGACAACGAAGCATAGTGACGCAACAATCGCCGGTAAATATCCCCTCCCGAGCTACCTCACTCCTCTTATTACAAGTTTATAAACAAAAAGTCTGGCTTCACTGTTTATTTTATATCGAAATTATAAACGAATAAACGATTGTTGATGAAAAAAAATGTCTGTTCATTAGAATATCGCATAGAATTAAAACGTCTTTAAGGGGTCTAAAACCAGCTATTTTCCAAAACTCAATGCTGTTGCGGAGGCAGTTACTCTGAACCGAATCGAATAATATTTTGCATGGCTTAATTTAAGCCCTTAAGGCACAAAATTTTGACTATTAGCTTAAAGATTTATAAAAAAAAAAAATCGCTCCACCCTAATAATTACGTTAACCTTTCCAATGTTACAGGAATGAAATACTTGATGAGAATGTGTATGAGGACTCCATGGGTGCTATTGCTAAAGAGGGATCCTATTCTGATATGGAGTTTAAAGGCTTCGACTTCGCGCCAACTAATCAGCTTTTGCCAGTGCAGGTAAGATAAAACACGACAACTTACAAATATATAAAAGTATTTTTCCAAAATATTGACGACCTCCTTTGCGCTGTTGGTTAGACGCCCATTGCGAAACGAAAGGCCGCGGGTTCGATACAATACCAAGCCACAGTATTTCTTCGTGTCTGGGTATTTCTAGGGCTAAAAGTCGCATGTAGATTCCTTCCTCCCTGTGGTATCAAAACTATTTGTGTTACATAAATTCCGACATTTCCAAAGGCATTTGTCGATGCCGCGATATTAATTTAATACATTGGAATTTATATCGTATAACGACGGGATAAGTTTGAACACAAAAAAAAAGTGTGCGCTGGCCTTTAGGTGTATTTATTTTATATTAATTACCTCTGTTGTCTTTCAGAGTGACTCCTCAAGCATAACATCACTCCAGCAATCAGCGCTATACTACGACTCAGACTCGCGAAGCTCAGAACCGGAAAAGAAGGCCCCTGAACCAAAACCGAAGAAGATAGAAGAAAAACCGGTTGTAAGAAGAGAATCTCTCTTCTCCACTCAACTCAACTCAGAGGACATGCCTTGGGTAGAGAAGATACCTGAACCCCAAAAGGACATAGTGGAAATGACACATTATGAAGAGATTCAGTTGTTGAAACAGGTGGAAAATATGATACCTAAAGTCAAGGATCCGAATAAGAAAGCTTATTTGTGCAGGCTTAAGGCAAAGCTGGCTTTGAGGCGCTTGAAGAGGCACAAACATCTGCCCATTTTTGATTTGGATAAGTGAGTTGATGTAATTATTAACACGAAAGTTATTCATACATTCTAGAAGAGTCAAAAGTAATTATGTGAAATGTATAATTGGACATCAGTTTCACTTATTTCTTGTCCCGAAAAAGATAAATAAGTAAATTATGTACATAGTTGTGATCCCACATTAAAATCAATTGAGTCTTACGTTGTGGGTATTAGAGACTACGACAGACTGTTCTTTCTTATAAAACCAATACCTAATATTGTACTTATATTATCATTAAGTAGTAAGTACTGTTGTGAAATCTAATGAAACATTAATTTCAGACTATATCCAAAAGTATGTTTTTGAAACTTTATTGACGTGATATCAAGTATATTTTTATTACAGGGCAGTAAAATTACTCGGTGGCTATGTGACCGATGATTCAAAATCTTCGTCGAATGTGGAACGAGTGCTCGACAGATTCCAGAGATCGGTAAGTAATTGGTTTCTAGAGTATTGTACTCTACTTTTAAAACACCTTAATTTTATTTCAAAATGGTAAACATAAAAAAATATAAGGACCTTGAATAAGTTCTAGCTGTTTTTTTACAAAATTTTTTTTTTTTTTTTTGTTAAAAATTCAAGGATCAAAAACATTTCTGTCAAAGTACTGTCCATCACTAGCAACCACTTTCTCCAATCTTTACCTATTTATATTTATGATTGATATAAAAAAAAAATATTTTATCTGTAAAAATTCCTTTAAAATAAGTAATAAATATAAATCTACCCTCAATTTGCAGTACCTAATGGACAACCTGTGCGGCACTATAGCCAGTACAAACTACGGCACTTTACTGACCAACGTGGACGCCGCGCCGTTCCGTTCCGCGTACTCGGGCGCCACGCTCAAGCCGTACATCCGCAGGGACGCGCACACCACGCCCACATGGCTCAAACTCACCGACGAACTGCTACGGAAGACTCACAAGTATTTTAATGTTGATTTATTTAGATATTATTTGCAATGTGGTTCTGAAGCTTAGCTATTAATTAATAACAAACACTTGTCACACTGTTGCTAAGTGTAGCACAAGGTATTTTTTTTTTAATTTTCATTAGAAAAGATGTATTTTGAATTCTATCGGGGATAGGTTATTTTTTTATTGGTTCCCGTGCCGTCATAGCTTGGTATAGTCCAGTTATGAGTTACCCTGTATATATTTATTTATTGTAATTCATGGCAAGACGAGTATTCTGTTCGTCTGATGGTAAACGATAGGACCGCTCATGAACAGTAACTAAACCAAACAACACCTTGAATTACAAAGCAATGTTTGGCGTTCCACTACGCTTGCCATCCTGAGACGTAAGATGTAAAGTCTCAATATATCCAGTAGTTACTCTGGGTACAACAGTACATTAAACTGCTGTTTGTCGAGAGAAATAGATATTGCGGTGGTACCTAGTATTTTCTTTAATTGTTTTTTTTTTATGCGTAACCTGGGTGACTTAGTAACACCTATGCCCTTCTGGGAAAAGGAGTGAGTTTATGTATGTATGTTATTTTTATACAGGCACATAAAAGGTTACGAGCCGCCTCCAAGAGCGACGATAGACTACTCTTATGTCAAGCCTCAGCACATAGCGGCCGTCAACAATCTCTGCGCACAGTTCTTCTGGCCTGGCATCGACTGTATGTAAACTTATTAATGATTGTGGATGAATGTCGTAGAATAGTATGACAATTATCAGCTTATCATGTTAACAGTACACAAATGGTTTTGTAGGTCGCATGTGCGGCTATCACACACTTTGTGTGTTATTTACATACAGGGTATATCAAGACTGCTGACCGAAAACGAAGCCGAGTGGTAGTTTAAGCGACTTCAGACACAATGCAACAGAAAAAGTTGCAAAAAAAAGCGACAATTTTTTTTGTTATTTTTTTTCCTTTGACCATACCTATTTGGGTGGTAAATATATTTTTTTCCTAAAATAATAGTGTATACCCTTTTATTTATAAATATTCTAAGGTATAAAAGTGTTTGAATTATTATTTTAGCAAAAACTATGGATTTACTACCCAAAAATGACGGCATTGTGTTTGTAGTCACTAAAACTACCACCCGGCTTCGTTTTCGGTAGCAGTCTTGAGATACCCTGTATTATGCACCCGAAATGCATGGGTGTCGTTTACCGCCTAGTTAAAATGATAAAACATTTAGAACAAATATTATCTGATAATTGGAAAGGTGATGGTAGGATTTGAATCCATGTGCATAGCGACTACCTCACGCAGCAGTTGATGACCATTCGTAGTGACGCAAGTGTGTCACAGTTCGAGATCATCGTATCATATATTAAGTAACGAAACGAACTAAAACGATGAATGATGCAAACATCTGAATTTCAATGGTATGTCCGCCAACCCGCGTTAGGACAGCGTGGTGGACTATATGGCCTAACCACTCTCAATCCTACTCTCGATTGTAGAGTAGGCCCGTGCCTTGCACTGGGACGTGTATGAGCTGATAGAATAAATATGCCATAAATATCAGACCTCGCATCAGTGTATTGTCTTGACTTATCTGCATTTACCATCGAGTGAATTGTGGTCAGTCATGCCATACATGTCAGTACATTAAGTGAAACAATAAAACCAAACAACAATATTCCCCCAGTGACAGAAGCGCTGCAGTACCCCGAGTTCAGCTGTGTAGTGACCTACAAGAAGCTGGTGGTGGGATGTGCCTTCCTGGTGCCTGATGCAGGGTACAACACTGCCTACATCTCGTTCATTCTCACCAGGCCTGAGTGGAGGAACGCCAAGATCGCCTCCTTCATGCTCTACCACTTGCTACAGGTTTTTATATGTTTACTATTAATGAAAAAGGTAATTAATAATGTTAGTAATACAAAGGTCTCTGAAATACATGTCTCATATTATCTTCTACTAACAAATAGTGAAAAATGACTGACTTATTTTTAACCATTCGGCCGCAAACACCGCATGAACAAAAACGTGTCCAGATCGCCACAACGCGTTAAGGCGACACCACTGTTGAACCCTATTTACAGCTTATAAGTATTCATAATCAATATAATATTATCAATATCAGTATCAGCCCATATACGTCCCACTGCAGGGCACGGGCCTCCTTTACAATCGACAGTGCGATTGAGAGTGGTTAGGCCATATAGTCCACCACGCTGGCCTAGTGCGGGTTGGCGAACTTACATACCATAGTTTTTATAAATCGTTATGGTATGCAGGTTTCCTCACGATGTTTTCCTTCACCGTTTTAGTGCGTGGTGATTGACTATCAATACACACATGACTCCGAAAAGTCAGAGGTGTGCCCTGGGGTTCGAACCCGCGACCACCGTGAACATGGTGGCAGTCGCGTCTAGTCCGTTTACCAACAGGCCACCACGCACTTCCCAACAGGCCACCACGCACTTCAATATAATATTACGGATGATAATTTTACCGATATTAATACCCGAGTTGTAAATCATCACTAGCTTTCCGTTATGAAAAATTCGCTGCACGGCCCATGGCGGTCGAACGGATAAATAATGGAGGCATCAACATTGTTGGATTTAAAGGGGAAAAGTAAACTAGGCCATTATTGTATTCATTGTTAAAAGGGGAAGAATAAGAGAATTGACAAAATATGTTTTTCCACAGACATGCACAGACAAGGATGTAACACTACATGTTTCACCAACAAATCCTGCCATTTTTCTCTACCAAAAGTTTGGTTTCAAAGTAAGTAATATTTACTTTCAACATTACAAAGTATGTGTATTCTTCTAGTATACGTACGATTTCCTCCATAAGCCACAACCAGTTTTATTTTAGAAGTAAATAATTTATAATTTTTGGTAGCCTACCGAAGAATGTAGTGAATATAACAAAATGATGAAGTGACAAAACATTTAAAAAAATTCGTCTGTGTAGTATTGCTACAATACCGTAACATTTTTTGCGTGAAAACCTATTTCGTGGTACCAGGTATCACACATTTTATAAATTTTGGCGCTCGACTCGTTTGATTTATCCCGGCGTGGCTGGCGCCGAATACTCTGGTTAATGCGTGACAAAACCTAATACAACTGATTTCGTAACATTTTGTAACATATGTAACCTGGCACAGCATTTTACGTTAAAGCTTATACTATTTTCTATTTAACTTATTTTAACAATTCTATATTTACACAATGTGTAAATAATTCGTCTAACCCTCTTCCTTGCGAAGTTATGACAAATTCATTGGTAGCGCGGAGTTTATTTCAAGGCCCTTTTCCGCCCTTCCCCTTCCCTCACGAATACGCATGTGCACGATATCGTAGCTATCCTAACAAATATAGGTAATAGACTGCCTATTTTCAAAATATATAGCGACGTATGTTTGTGGCGATAGCAAAAGGCTTTCATCGCTAACTCTGGTGCAACTTCAGTATGGGAGCCTTTTTAATAACGTTTTCACGTTAAAAACATACAGTCAAATTAAGAACATTCTCTTCTTTTTTAAGTCTATCACATATGCATGATTACTAGTTTTTAGACAAAATATACAATGATCATTGAAAATGGTGTCAATATGCAATTTCATAATGTGCAAATAGATATAATCCGGTCCCTAATTACATTTGAGACATAAAATAAGTCTCAAGTTGCTCCCTATTTGTATATAAATATAAAATAAAATAGAGAATTTATGTTGTTCAGTTTATTTACAATGGTTTACTTATAAAACCTTCATACAGTAAGTAGTCATAGATTTTTCTCGTTTTGTTCACATCAATTTTGACTATCCGCCTTGCATCCAACAAACGAAGGAATCCCATTTTGCTGTTCTGTGCTATTAACTGCTCTTTGATGTCTAAATAATTCTCTGGTACCAGTCTCAGGTTAGAGCAGAGAATCTTTTCAGCTTCAGTGAGCCGATTGAAACCTGGTAAATCAACAATTTCTAGAGGCATAGATGTCCTTTTATATTTCAACAACTGATTATTTTTACCAAACAATAAAGAGATTTTGGCTGGTGACTGGTTTTCAAATTTCTTTGACATCACAGATGTGGCATGTTTCTGTTCTTTGACTAGTAAATCATTGTCTTTTTTGAGCTGTTTGTAAATTCTTGCAGCATAAAGCGTTCTTATACCATGCCTCCGGTATTCACATAACCTTGATATTCTTTGGAACAGTTCATATTCTAGGCTCATGGACTCCATGAAGGAATCAAATTGCATGCCAGTCATAAACTGCATGAAACACAGCAATCTTTCAGCTTTCTGTCTTGACATTGTAATATCAAATTTTTGCACCCATGCGTTAAATTTATTCAGCATTATGAGCCCATGGTTTTGTATTATTTTATATCTTCTCCGCCTCTCCCTTAGTCTGGAATTTAATGCTTTCACCAATGATACCTTTAGTGCATCCATGCAGTCATCATCATCATCATCATCATCTGAGTGACTGTCCTCAATGTTAAAAATACTTTCTGCATTATGATCATAACTAAATTCAAACTCTGACCTGTATGCATTATATCCAGCTAAATGTTGGTCCCCAGCATTGTTCCTTGGTGGGTTCATACTCACTTCTGTATTATATAAATATGGTGTAACAGGTTTTGGAAACAAAGACTCTTTAGTTTCTGGCAAGCATTGAAGCTCATTACACTGCACATTTTCTATGTAATATTTCTTGTAGTGCTCCTGACATTCTAACTTGGATCGTGTATGCACACTTTTTGATATTTCTTCCCAATTTCCGTAACCGTATGTGGATAACGCAGTTAGTAATTTGCATTCTTCTTTTGCTGACCAATTGCAATTTTCAAAGAGTGGGAAATCATTTCGTCGAACGGCGTACTTGTGGTCATTTTTGTGAGCAGTTGTTTCTTTTCCGGCCGCGAAACATCCCGAACAAAGGTTCGTTTCACATTCACAACACTCTATGTAAGGTTCGTGAGCAATTTCCGAACACACCTCACACTTAGCTTGAAGTATATCACTGGACATCATTTTGCAGGTCGAAGAGCTAATACAAGACTTCTACGAGAAATACTACGACATCGAGTATAAAGGATGCCGGCACGCGCTGTTTCTACGACTTGTTAGATGAATAAAACTATAACTGTGCTTGTTGTTTAATTTAATACGCAATTCCTATGTTTACTGTATCATAAATTCTATAGCACTTAATAATCAACTATACTGAGCAAAGGTAGCAAAACAAGAAACCGTTGGTAGATAATTATAATAATAAATAACCAATGATTTGCATCAGGCATCGCATTATGACAAAAGCTACGAGAAAAACAAATAAAGTCAAAAGTTAAAGGAATAAGATTGTAAATCGTTTGGCAGTATTTAGTTGACGGAAAACAATTTACAAATGTCACTACGACATTACAGAAATGCAGTGTTGTCAATTCTAAAAAAAACTGTTTACAAATAATAAGCCTGGCCTCGCACATCCGGAATACCTATCTGAATACTTATTTTATATACACATGGAATCTCAGAACAGAATGTAATAGTTTTAATAATAAATGTAAATCCATAATTTACAATACCATCAGAGAATCAAATTATTCTAGAAGAAAACGTGAATGGCCGACCTATGATCTTTCTACCATCAGCTCACGTGTTACTTTGTAGGTCGATAAAAACAACAAAAGATATGTATTTATTGCCTGTGTTATTAAATTAAACCGAATCACATGAGCTAATAGGTTAAAAAAAAATTATATTAAATTCTCGTAGCTACGACAGCATGACATGAGGTACTATAACTTTAGAAACAATACACAAATTATATGGAAGACTGTTAATTCGATCTAAATTCGTATGACTCAGTGGCGCAGTTGTACTACAGTACGATTGCAACACTGAGGTATTGGGTTCGAATCCCGGGTCGTACAAAGTGGCAGGTATTGATATTTTTATTTGTCGTTCACTACCACATCGTGGGACAGAATACAAGGCAAAACGTGGTGATTATCCTGGTAGCACCTCTTCCTACCTCTTCTGGGAAAAGGTCAAAGAGTGGGTTTTAGTATGTTACTTCGATCTAAATCAATCACTCTTAAGTCGTGTGTTAAACTGGCTTAGAATCCCTTAATGTAAAAAAATATTTGGCTTATTTGGTTTAAGATGGACACCTTTTCTTTTATTATTTCTTCAGCTATAGGTAGACTTATCTTCTCTTATTAGTCTGTGGGTAAACTACACCTGAACATCGACCTAATTATTTTCGTTTTGAAGTCGCAAATGTATGAAAGCTAAGTAAATTTATAATACTATGTCGAGGACAAAGCGTGCATATTGTTTTAGAATTTAAAATTAATCTATTCATATAAAAAAATGCTTTTCGGTTACATTTTGTTTTCAACTAGCTACTTTCCTATTATAGGAAAATGATTAAGCACAAAATATACTATAACAAGTTATATTGCCGAAGATATTGGGAAAAATAATATGAAACGATAACATCTAAATGTACGATCTTCTATTTCCTCATTATTTATGTTTAACATGACGATAAAAGGTACACAAAATTAAATAATTTCATTTTAAAATGTTTCAGTTATTTCGTAATAGAAAACGTACTGATTGCTTCTAGTTTCCTCAAACGTACATTGGAAACTTACTGATTTTAATCGGGGTGAGAAAATGACGTGAACTCATAGATTTTTGAACTCATAAATTTATAGTTATCTCGTTCACACTAATGGCAACTTACTATACAGCCGTTCTCTTTTGTCCCCTTTCCACACCGGGTGAAGGTCCCAGAATGTTCTAGACGTTTTAATGTATATATTTTGGCGCGACGACAGCGCTGCGTTTCATTCATTTGTGAAGTTGCTGATGTGAAGTGTTGAGTTGTGTTGTGTGTGAATTACCTTATAATATCGCTTTTTCTGCTGATTGGATTACATATTGAAGATTCTATTGCAAGTGAGTATTATTTAAAAATATTATACACTTTTCCCATCGTGTAAAATTTATATAATAGTAGTAAACTTGCCAAAATCCGCATTTTATTTTGCGCGCATGATCGTGCATCACCAAAAAAGGTGTCAGCCGTACGGATGCTAACGGGAGATTTTCTTTTTGTTACAGGGATAATTCTTCAAAATGGGCAAAGACTACTATAAGATATTAGGTCTATCGAAGGGAGCGTCAGACGATGACATAAAGAAGGCGTACAGAAAGTTGGCACTGAAATACCATCCAGACAAGAACAAGGCGCCCGGTGCAGAGGAAAGATTTAAGGAGGTCGCCGAAGCCTATGAGGTGCTCTCGGACAAAAAGAAAAGGGAGATCTACGATGCGCACGGCGAGGAGGGCCTAAAGGGCGGTATGGGCAGCCACAACGGCCCTGGAGGCGGCCAGTCCTTCTCATACACATTCCACGGGGACCCGAGGGCGACGTTTGCTCAGTTCTTTGGCTCGGCGAGTCCGTTCCAAGCTTTCTTCGACCTGAACGGAGGCGGTGGCGGCACCACGATGTTCTTCGATCGTGATATGGACGTAGACATGGACCCGTTCGCGAACATGGGCATGGGACAGGCGCGGCCCGGCGGCCCCGGCGGCGCCTTCCGTAGCCACAGCTTCAACTTCCACGGCTCGCCCGGCAGGAAAGAGAAGACCCAAGATCCACCCATCGAACACGACCTGTACGTGTCGCTTGAGGACATCGCGCGCGGCTGCGTCAAAAAAATGAAGATCTCTCGCCGCGTCATTCAGCCCGACGGCACTTCAAAGAAGGAAGACAAAGTTCTGACCATCCACGTCAAACCCGGTTGGAAAGCGGGCACGAAGATAACGTTCCAGAAAGAGGGCGACCAGGGCCGTAACAAAATTCCTGCAGACATCGTATTCATCATCAGGGATAAGTCGCACCCGCTGTTCAAGAGAGAAGGCAGTGACGTCAGATACACAGCCAAGATCTCACTCAAACAGGTAAGATTCCCTTCCATATTATCATTCATCACCACTATAGCAAGTACTTGTAAATTGTTTGTAAACTGTTTGTGTAACAAGTTGAAACAATAGATCATTCTAGAATGAGCTTGTTTGAGCATCTCTAATGACTCGCTTTATAGTGTAGTAAATAAATGAATGTTTCAGTTGAGTGGTCTTGTATGTAGGACAAATTCCATGTTAGCATTCTTGCCGCATGTTGTATAAACAATATTGATAAGGTTATTGCATGTCTAGATCAGTCTATAGTTGACACTAGGCTGTCAATTGATGAGTCATATGTCACTAACCCATACTTTCCTTTGTTGCAGGCTCTCTGTGGAACCATCATTGAAGTACCTACCATGTCGGGTGAGAAGCTCACAGTCAACCTACAGGGAGAAGTGGTGAAGCCCCACACAGTCAAGAGATTCCCCGGATATGGATTACCATTCCCTAAGGAGCCCACAAGGAAGGGTGACTTGTTGGTTGCCTTTGACATCAAATTCCCAGACCGTCTATCATCAGGAGTGAAGGAAATACTTATGGATACATTACCCAATTAAAATTGTTAGAAATATCTCATTGGACCAGATTTAAGTATATAACAATGATTGTTCTGACAGCTCTGATTCAAAGTGCTGGTGATAAGAACTTTGTTGTTTTTTCTGAGTAAGCCATGCTGATTATAGGTCTTAAGCATGGTTTATCCCGTTTGACATGCAAGTGGATCATTCACAATACGGCCATGTCAGAACACTAGTTTTATATGCTCAAACCTAGTGATGGGACATTCCTACCGACCCTGTAGGAACCTACTCCATGTTGCTGCCTAAATATTAGCTGTGTTATTCGATCGAGTGAATGTTGGACATTTTTCTTTGCAGTCTTCGTGCGTTCTAGTACGGCGGACTGGTGTGAGTGTTGTGCGATTAATTTAATTTAATTAAGTTGTACATATTTTTTACAACATTGTAAATATTGACTCGACAGTGATTGTAAGTTTTAAGTTTTGCGGAACTTGGAATTGCAATTGCGTGTGATGCCGTCGAAACGGTGCGTTGACTAGGTGCTCCCAGCGCGGTCGCATGGTCGAGACGCTGTTTCGTCGGTTTATGTAGGGAGTAGTGACAGTGAAAGTGGCCAGCTTATCACTTATAATTGCTGTTAAATGACTAATAAACAAACTTATGCATATTGTGTTGTTTCATTGTGCCGTGAATACGTTATTTTTCCTTACATAATGTGGGAAGTGGAGAGGAGGGCATGCGGTAGGCGGCCCACGTGAAACTATTTTAGCAGATGCGAGCGCGTCGTACACTACACGTGCCTGGAGTTAAACTGGAATGGATACTGACCACCGGTATCCGCACGTGACTTGCAATAACTACTACACATGCAAATGCGCTCATCTTTTTTCAATCTAGATATGTATCAATTAATCAATCTTAAAATAGCCTGACTTTTTATCAAACTATCTTCGTCTTATGTCACACGGTTAGTAATACTGACCGTGCATCAGATGTCGCGAGTTCGATTCCTGCCTGAGACAATTTTTTGTAAAATCAATAGGTATTTGTTGAGTCTGGGTGTGAAAAGTAGTCCCGTACTTTTACAACCACTAGATACTCGCTGGGTCAGAACAGTATTGGCTGATCGATTAATTATGAATTTCACTTTGTAAACAAATCTATCTATCAAACGTAATGAGACATTGATATGTAGAATAAAGTAATATGTGTTATTTGCATAGGAAACCTCGTGCATTATCATTTTCCTCTGACTTAAATAATAATATCAAATTGACGCAAGTTATGCGCGTAGGTTTTGACCGTTTAATAATTAATTTACCTTTGCTAATGTTTTGATTACAATTGTAGCTGACGTCACAAAAACAAGAGGCGTGGACCGTGGTCGAGGCTACTTCTCGTAACAGCTGAAACTAATAATTTCATAAATAATTATCTGAAAATAAGATTTTAAAATAAAAGAGTACTATGTGATAACAGCTGTTCGGAGACGAAACGGCAATCTGTTGACATGGCCACCACGATGGACCTTGACGGTGGGCTAGTATTGCGTGCGGCCAGACAAACGGCGTTTTATTAACGTCATATTTATGAGCATTGCATATGTGTTGATTTCTGTTAGGTGCTATTGAGGTGCCACCGCATTGCGGTTTTGTTGTTACTACCACTTTACAGTATTAAATTCGCATGCAAATATTACGAAGCCCCAGTCATGGATTAACCGTGAATTGAATATTTAAGTGTCACGATGTAACGGTAAACTTTTAGGCAATGTAAGACGTTTTTTGCATATTTAAGAATCACAAGTAAGTAAAGTAGTTGTATATCACGATTGGCACTCGGCAACCGAGGCCTTAAAATAGGGAAGTAAATTAATATTTATCTCATCCAGTTACAAAGTACAATGTCCCAATTGCAATCGGAAGTCACAGATGAATGAGATTTAAACAAAGTAAAGGTTCGTTTTACCAAACTACAGGATATAACGCCATATTCAGGCTATAAAACTACTATGTATCTTGAAAAAATACTGAAGTAAAGTCATATTGAAAACACATTTCAAATAGAAGAAAAAATCTTGAGAACATTTCCATTATTATTTATGTCAATAAGTAGTTCTGAGAACAGTTTAGCAGACATCATTTGATCATCATGGTTCATTACCACTGTCTCAGTTCAAATCCCTTTCGTCTCGGGATTGTGTTGATCGCTGGTGTAAAGGCCACAGACAGATATATGTGGAGGCCGAGCCGCGATCTCTGACGTCACTGGACAAAAATACACGGCGCCCGCCCCCGCGCTATACTCTGGAGAAATGCAGCTTCAACGTTCGTGATAATGTCCGTAAATTCTTCGTAATTTTTGTATAAAATTAAAGATTACATCCAGATGAAAAAGTTTGTACCTAAACACAGAGTTCATTATGTTTCACGTGCCAGAAGTCTGAATTAAAAGATGCGATGGAATTCGTTCTGTAAAAAAAATGTTATGTAATTTGTAAATATCGATAAATATAATATTTTAACGCATATTCCATTGCATGTCTGCATGAGCTATTAAAATCAAATTAGCTCTAGCCATTGACTTATATTCTACCGATAGACGAGGCGCGTCATAGAAACTATTGGTCCCGTATTTGTCAAAAGCTCAGTAGCGACATCTACTACGTTTACTTGAATACTACAAATTATGACCAAAGATTATTAGACAAACAAGACAGTTCATGTCAATAATAGCTATGCCTAAGATACTGCCTTAGTATAAATACCATCATAGCAATAATATATTTGTAATGTTTTTTTTTTCATTTACGTGAATAATTCATGTAAATGATGTAAATAGAATTAAATACTCGTACAAGTGTACAAGTCTGTCAAGGAGTCAATCAGTGTACAATCAGTCTGGCATTTATCATATATCAATATATATCAATATATATCAATAACATTTATGAATTTTTAACAAGCTGACACACGTTTTTCGAGACTAATAGATAAAAGGAATGGTACACCAGAAGTTTACAAAAATGACTACCGCATTTGGAATATCTGAAATCTTCATATCGAAAATGAATTGAACAAATATAGGTATGTTCTCATGGTAGCTACTTATATCCATTCCAATAATTATGGAAAAATATTATAGAGATCTCTTTTTTTCGTAACCGACGCGTAAGAATATAAAACAATTTTAAATGATATAAGTCTTCAATAACAATGGGTTCGAATAGTCCACTAAGTAATTCATATTAAGAAATGGGGTCTAAATACTATTCACTGTTTCAAAACATACATACAACACACATATTTTGAGTTATTAATTAACAACATATGATTAAAATAAAATACTGAAATCAATTTGCAACTACATCCTACCAACATATTTGTATTTGTAATGTATTCGAATAGTTTATGCCTATTTGGTCCTCTGATATGAATGTCCTTTGAATAATCTATATCTTAAATAGTTCGTCTCTCTCACTCGACGGGCAATTTTTATGCGTGGAAATGAGATATACGATTAAGGAGCTCAGCTTGTATTTTAACGAGCTCTAAAATACATTTATTCCATTAATAAATAAAAGATCTGTATTATCGGCATTATTCTGCAAATATTATATCACTTATGTCGTATTCTTTAATTATATTGTAACTTCAGAAAATTTCGCTGTCGGTTTGACGGGGAAAAATCAAAATAAATTACTTATAAATATAAACAAAGAGGCGTACTATTGCGCGGCCGTCACGCGGCAGACTAATTCGTGTGCGGTGCATTGCACCGCACTTGGGTGGGACACGTTTTTTACAAAGAACGTCTTATCTAGTGTAACATTGATATCGATGGCTCTAGCGCTAGTTTAATTATTCGCAGGCTCGTATACTTACATAAAATAAAATTAAAAAAAAATGAGACATATTTCAATAAATAATGTACGTACTTAATACATATTATGTGCTTGACCTTAGTAAATTTCAGGTTAATTTAAGTTAAGCTTCACTAGATAATAATAAAATACACTATTGCCATAATTAAACTTTCTGATAGGTAAAGTGCAATAATTAAAGCTACATTAGGTATGTTTTCTAAGGATATCATCTTTATTTTATTTCACAGAACTAGTTCATAAAGACGATATTAGCCAGAATTGTTTTAAATTCCGTCTAGCTCGGCAAGGTCATCGAACTAACATAAGGTATTATTTAAGATTGTCCCAAATAATACATAAATATTATTTATATACTAGGTTGTTTAGTTTTCAGTAACGCGTGCCTTTAGTTAATAACTGATTTTAAAAGCAAAATGTAGGTATATTTGAAGAGCGTTGCATCTTATAATCTTTCGACAGCTGTTTCGATGGCGTATACAAACATTGCATATTGTTTTGCAAATCTGCCACTAGTATAAGCTAGCAACGAGTATCTAATTTGCTTGTGTCGTTACATCTCTGTGTAGTTTCAACATTTATTACATTCTATTTATTACCTTCTAGAAAAAATGAAAATAATGAGAATGTGTGCTTCAGCTTTCGTTTGGGACAAGATCAGTTTTATGACGCTGATGCTACTAAATTCCTCCTAGATTCTTTTAGGTAAGTACCTAAGTACTTAAACAAAAGTGAAGCTCTCTGGCGCACTTAAAAATCACCGGGAGGAATTTGTCTAATCACTCATCAGTTACGGATGTTTTATCCTAATTCAATTATTTAGTGACTTTCTTATGGAAAGCTTGTATTTTGAAGAAGTAAGGCGATATAATATAGAACACGTGATTGATGGCCAATTGCCAGCCTACATTTTTCTTTTCATTTCCCTTGTTACTTCGGTGGTAGTTCTTGGCTTAATATTTTTTAATTAGTTATATGTGAAACTCTTCTGCAACTTTTACACGTTGTACTTACCTACGTACGGAGAAAAGAAATCATTTTATGTGACATATGCCTATGAAACTTTTATTTATATATTTTCCTATGAACTGAATTGTTTTATGAGAATATAGGTATTTTTGATAAAGTAAATACAAAAATATGAAATTCTTATACTCACATGATTGAAATCAACTATACGGCTTAAACAAGCACTGTTTTCAATGAATAACGCGAAAATTTCTTCCGGGTCACGAATGGTGAGGAAATTCTGGCATGCTGCCAAAACTCCTACACATCTATAACTATTTGTATACGCTTGGTATTAAACTAAACACGAAAATAGGACGGAAACTAACCACAATTAATACATTCACAATATCGTATAATAAGGTAGCTTTACGAACCCTTCCATCCTTTATTTTTGAATCATGTATTACCACCAATGTATTACATTTTTAGTGTAAAAATGTGTTACCTTCCTAATCACTGTCTTTTCGCTTCAATTTACAATTTCGTTAGTATAATAATATCTAATCTTCTTTTCCCCTTTCTAAACAAGTGTTATGCTACTGAAATGGCTAGATAAATTTACGGAGAGACTTTCACTTACCTACCAATTGTCTTTACGTTATCTTTATTTACTAATGTTTAGTTATAAATTGCTTCGGTTGTGCAGTTATACTAAGATACAATTACAACTCTGAGACTCGGGTTCGAATCCCGGATTGGGTAGTGATATTGGTTTTTGCATTCATTATCAGCCCGGAGTCAGGAATTCGTGCCCGATATAGCGAAAGGCTCGTACGTGGGATGCACAAGGCATAACGTGGGTTTCCTGCAAGCACCTCTGGCTACATCTTCTGGGATTTTATGATTTTATGTATGTGAGTACCTATGTAATGTATAATACGTAGCCTCGTTCTCGTAGTTAGAGAGATAAGGTTCTATGTTTTTGGAATTTTCTAAGAAATACTAATACTAGCAACTAAACTAACAATATCTATTTATTGATTAAATAGTATTTACCACTTGTGCTTTACATGTCATTTCTCGAATTATAAAGACATATACATTTATAACGGTTATCTTTCAGACTAACTATTCATTATTTGTTTCCAGCTCGTCTTTCTGATTTCATTTTGATTATCTTCGGTATCCTTAATAGTAAGTCCATTGACTCTCTTCCTTGTAGACATATAGCCAGCACTTCTTTGTTGTACTCCTTTTCTTTAGTAATCATTATGATATATTTAACTGAGGTTTCATGGCAAGTCTGATGCCAGAAGATTTACAAAATATTTGTGAGCAGTGGAAAATCCAATGTCCCCTATAAGATTCCCCCTAAAAGGTATAGCTTTGTAATCGATTTACATACTCGTAAATCGGTGAATCAGGTAGCGGTGTTGTTGAGAATACTATATAATTAATGGGCACTCGAACATTATCTTGAACTGCGTGTAACGGAATTCCCAGTACTTTGTCACGGCTTTCCTCGTCAGTATCCTTTGCATTTGTCAGCACTCACAAGTGTTCACAGAAACCTAATTGACAATCTTTGTTATGCAATGGATAGGTAATCAAAGAAATAGTAGGGATATTTGGGTTTGATTCTAGATGAAAATATTTTATGGATATAATGTCACTTAAATCAATTAGCTATGGGATCCTAATATTAAAGTAGGTCTCCATCGCTATTCATAAACAAAAATAACAGATACCTGTTAAAATTGCCCATTCCTTTCTCATTCATAGCAACGTCATTAAAATTAAAAATCTCTATTTAGAATTTCTCGGAGCGAGACTCGTTCGCCATTATGGCAAGATAAAATTTGCTCTTATGCCATTAAAAATTGACGTTGTGTAAGTAAACATACATACGTATGTTATACGATAATCCAAATTATTAAACAAAGTATTTTAGTAAACGGATAATAATACATTTAGATATTAGTAAATAGTACTATAGGTAGAAATAGTTAACGTGTTAAGTCATTAAAACTTTGATACATTTGTTTAATATGTTTGTTTAAATATGACTAAATAGATGGATAGGTGTCTAATGCCTTCAGTATAAAACCAGAATTTCATACAAAAATAGCTTTCCTTAACCTATTATGCAAACTATTATGCAAAGTAAAATGATTAGTGACAGCGTCGGTGGAACGGTTGTGCTACGTTATGATTCCAATATGAGGTCTCGGGTTCGAAATCTGGGTTTTATGGTAGCACCTCTGTCCACCCTGACTGGGAAAAAGGCGTGAGCCTATTGTATGTAAAATGATAAAGCTCCAGTCCACAGTTACCCTATTCACTAATTATAAAGTAATTAATTTGATGTGGGCTGTATTCATTGCTAAGTGGAGGCTGTTTCGCTTTGTGCCGCTGGCTCGGCGTCTGAAACATTCAGATATCTGAATGGCGTAATACTATCGCCCTTACTCTTTCCGCAAACAATTCAGCTTCATATCTTTTCTCTCTTTCATCTCATTTAAAAATCAATATGTAAGGATGCCAAGCATCCATTTTTACGCAATATGTTCCAGTGGGGGAGTATCAAGATTCCGGTAGAATTTACTAAAAATTCTTTTTTACATAATCACATCTAAGCTTAATAGGTAGATCATTATTAAATATCTTTTATTTTATATTTACGTAGAAGCAAAATAATAGATATTTGGGCCCATAATTGCAATAAAATTCGTAGAATGCCTACAGTTTTATGAAAATTCAAAATTAAATATAAGAATATAAGAATGTGATTTTTATAAGTACTGAACATTATTGAAGTAGTAATACGCCAAGGTTCAGGTGGATGATGTATCTGTTATTTAATATAATGGAAGCCTTGATGGTGTGGGGTAGCTGGCGAAATGCCAAAGGGAGGCCGCCCACACAGTTATTGAGCTTGGGAGTAATGGTGTGACGTTTATCACAGACAAAGCGTCTATTTATTCTAAACCACGAATGGGTATTACAGCAAGTGACATATTTGGAGAAGAGATTAATTAATGGATTGATGTGCATAAAAATAAAGCTTTTATTATCAGTATTTTGTGACATTTATAGATGTTATAGCAAGCAAGTCGCGGATGTCCACCCACAACGCGGCAGACGACCTGGTAAAAGTCGTAATAAGCCGTGTGGATGCAGACCGCTTTAATGGTATATTATGGCAACTCTTAGGAGAAACATTAAATAGTATCTATTTATAGTTTAATGCGATACCTAATGATATTTAACATTCACTTTGTAAACAGAAAAATCTTTGTCTCTGTACTGACTAGAGACGATGTCTCGTAATTACGGCTAAAAGTGGGTTAAATTCAGGGCACATACTAAAGTTTGGTGAATAACATTAAACCATTCCTCATACATTTATTCTCCCGTGTCTATCTATCCCGTATCTATTTCTCCCGTGAAAACAACACTGCTTAAATGCACTGTTGTGTTTCGGATTGAAGGACATTGTAGCCAGAGCAACTACTGGACATATTGAGACTTAACATCTTATGTCTCAGGATGGCGAGCGCAGTGGAATGTTGCTACTGTTCATGAGCGGTCGTATCGCTTACCATCAGGCGAACGGCTTGCTCGTCTCGCCATTTAATGCAATAAAAAAAAAGAATCATTTTAAAACCTAGCACATTGCACACTTGCCATAAACTAGAATCGATTATCGATTAAAAATCAAATTCCTATTTTTAGCCTGCAATTTTCCACCACCAGGTAGACTTTCTAAATTATTCATGCTTCAAATCAGATCAATATTTTATACCAGAATACACATAGGTGTCCGGACAGGTCAAAACTCTGAAAAGATGCCAATGACTCGGCCTAAAAACATGAACTGGATAAACTGGACTGCAATCGTGTTTGGTTGTTTGGGAGGGGCGTCCGACCTATTTAGGTCTCTATGATAGGCATCGTGTAGAGGAACTAGGTCATTACTCATGATGGCGTATTGCGGACTATTAGCAAATGGTACTATATTAGATTAATGGTATGGAGGCGCTTTTTTTACTACAGTACAGTGCAGCATTTATGGGTCTCAGGATTTTTATTGCAGTGTAGTCTAATTTCGGATTTTTAGATTAACAGTTCTTCTAGTTAGAATTGGCATGCAATCTGCTATGACCTTCACCCGGTCATATTTCTAACTTGGGAATGGATGGGTATCTAACCTAGTGATGTTTTTTTGCGGATTTCGAAGCATCATCTTCATCTTTGATTGACGGCCACGCAACAGCTATTCCTTTGACGTAATTAAGCATATTGTTAGGTACATTAAAAATAAACACCCATTAATATGCCATACTTTCTTATGTTACGCAAAGGACACAGTGGGAGAACAAAGTTAAATTGAAAGACGACATTTCAATTCTATTTTAGTAACCGTTGACGTTCATGTTATTGCCATCATTTATAACGCGTTCATAGCCGCATTTTCCTTGTTGCAGCTATGAGACACATGCAACATTGATAAAAATATGTTTTTTGTTTTTTTGCTTCACTTGACGATTTTAAGAATTTTTTTATGCTTTAGTCTAGAATCCAGATTATCTGGCTTAGTCAAAATCTGATAATTAAGATATTTCTAAGCATTATAGGTTAATTAGAAAATAAATTGGGCTGTAATCTTAACCATGAGCCACCATTTTGTGATGCCAAATATATGAGATTCCCATTGCCAAAGTTAAAGCTATGGTCAAAGGTAATAATTACTGGACCTTACAACTTATAATAAAGAACAATCAGCCATACAGTTAAGAATGCGTTGTTTATTAAATAACATTTATAACAATAAAAAAAACACAACAGAGATAAATACCGGAAGAGAAAATTGTTAAGAGTCATATTGGATTCGATTTTATCGCCATTTATTTACATATCTTATCGGGAAACCAATTTGATGCCTATCAAATTATTATTTCCTTTTATTAAATAGCAACTTTATTTATCATTATTTACATAATACGTCACTTACGAATCATTATTGAAACTGTATTTTTTTCTTTGTAATTCGTAATTGCTTGACGACAATTGGTACTGGTTCGAGCCTACAGTCACACACATTCGACTTTCCGAAATGACGTATATAGGAAATCTGCGATTGTGAAAGATCCTACAAGACTTCAATCGTAGATTTGTAAAGTTCATGAATACATCGTAGGCCAGAGCGGTGGATTAAGTCCTTAACTTTGCTAGCGTAGCGGCCGAAAGCTTTTAGATAGTAGGCCACGTTAAAGCAAGCGTAGATCGTTGGCTTACCTACGTACAGCAGTGGACTCTTTCGGTCTCAATAGATAGAGTGAGAAAGAGAATAGAGGCCGGTGCCCAGCAGTAGGACGTATTTGGACATATTATATGTTATGTACTAAAATATTACTCAAATATCCTTCAAAATCCAGATACGCTTTGAATCAACAGGCAAAAACTGGTATTCTCTGGTATATTCTGAATTTATATGATTAATGGACATTCTTTAACAGCTGCTTCGTATAATGTAATTACATACGAAAATATTTACATTATAAGATTTCGTAATGACCAATGTTAACGCTTTATCAAGTTTGAAACTATTGTTAGTAATTCAATTCATTTGATAAAGATATTTCAAAGCAACATATATATGTATGCACAAGGTTTGTGGCAAAATGTGTGTTACACTCATCATAATGAACAACTTTTATAATGGGGCAAACCCAGCTACAGCGAAAAAAACATTTGTTCCAATCATTTTCAAGATAGAATCGATTAGTATACATATAATATTTGTTAAGTTCCTACTGCCTCTATTTAATTTATGTAATGCCAAATTTGCAAATTGACGTATTTTAAACGTTTTAAATAAAGTTATCGCTTTTATATTTAACTTTTTATTCTTAGCGTGTGCAATAAATTACGTTTACGACTAATTTGACAAAATGTCTTTCACACAGTGGCGAATTTTTCCATAATAATTTCACCGACATTTTTTTAATGCAAACCTATTATTATCTATATATCCATGCCAACTTAGATACCTTGTTATTATTGTCATAAAGTAATATTTGGAGCCTGTTCATAAGTTAATTGCATATTTTGCTAAGTTGGTCAGAACAAGAACACGTTTTTGGTATTTACCTAGTGGGCGGATGAAAAATTCCAACATTTTTTGTCAGCCAAAATGCAAGTTGCTTCCAACGCAATTAATTCCGCAACATATTTCTGCCTCGATGTGGGAGATATCAATGTCATATTCTCAGTATTACTTTCGAATGAAAGTAACAGTTTTTTTTTCGATTTATCCGAATTGTTACTTTGACTCACTTGAATGTCTACGATTGACATTTTAGAATAATTTCTTAATTCACGGTATTGTCGTATGTATACTAAAATCGACGATAAACTGCATATGAATGAATTCGACTGGACGCTAAAGGCAGCGGGTTCGATTTCATTTCAAAACAAATTTCTTTTACCGACGAATTGCACGCTTAGATAATATTAAAGTTACCAAATGGAAGTAGAAATGTTAGTAAGACCCAAAATACGGTTCTGAAAATGGGACCTTCTCTTTTTTCGGCAGAAATGTCACGTTATAATTCTGTTATTTGATTATCTACATATGTGTGTATTATGGATTTTCACGGGCGGCAGTGATCACTCACCATCAGGACTCCTATTTGCTCATTTGCTCGTCGTTCGAAGGGACAAAACATTCGAAAACTAAATTTTAAAGGTTTTAAAACTGTGTATCAATAAGATTGGAACGTATTTAGGTCTCATTTTAAGCTATCCTTTAATTCTAACGTGCAGGATGTCGCTGGCCCCGGGTGGAAGTCTTTGGAGGATGCCTATGTTTAATAGTGGAATTCCTGCGGCTGATGATGACGATGGATTTTGCGTGACAGAGAAGTTCCTTGTAAGCTATTAGGATACTCAAATCATGACACGTTTTTAGTATGTGGTCAAAGCAATATGTGACATTTGGGTATGTTTATGATTATTGTGGAAAAATGTTTTACTTGGTACGTCGCTATCTTATCAAGACCCTACTCTCAATTTCAATTTAACTTCTAAGCAGATGTTTTCCATTATAACAGTAGGTACGATGTTTCATGTTAGTATTCCATGGACATTTCATTGTTTATCTATTGGAATTAATTAATTCTGCGAGGTCGTTCGTTTTCATATAAATCGGTTTGCGGAAACTTCGAGATGTTTGTGCGAGAATTGGTCTAGATTTAATTATAAGTACATTATATTATGTATATAACTGAAAATCATGCACCTTAATAGACTAATTTTAATTTTTGTTAGTTTCAAGGGGCTCGGTATAAAACACTCTAGGAAGCTTAATAGATTTTTGGTTCGAAACCAGGTCAATCCAGCACAGTTATCGTGAAAATCATTCTTTATTCAACCAATTATACATTTTTACCTTAAATTTATCTTACCTATGTGTTACGATTTTCTATTCGAACGTACTACTTGCAGCAACTATAATTTCCTACGGCCTACTTACTAAGAAGAATGCATTAAAATTCCTAATGCAGGTGGAATAAATACCAAAAGTCTCAATAACGTTCGTGATGCATTCATTCATTAGTAAATCCCCTTCGTATACTAAAATTGATATATTAAACAGGAAATTA
The DNA here is from genome assembly GCA_023078785.2 of Hyles euphorbiae. Taxonomy (NCBI): domain Eukaryota; kingdom Metazoa; phylum Arthropoda; class Insecta; order Lepidoptera; family Sphingidae; genus Hyles; species Hyles euphorbiae. The sequence goes on from CM041033.1 coordinate 20,231,315, forward strand.
GATGGTAAATACTAGGAAACATTCAATAAAGATGAATCATACCATCTTCTTGCGTGAACTAAGCTTTCGGTTATCTGTAAGATTATTGTTTATAAAAATATATCCGTAAACAAATTGGTTTGGGAGAATTTTGGTGAGTTCATCCCGAAATATGAAAGTGCTTGAGATAAACAACAAACAGTTCTTCATAATAGAAATTAGATAAGCATCTAAATTAGTAATAGATAAGCTTAGAGATGTTAAGGAGTATTTTTACACGTATATTCAAAATATAAACGGACGAAATAACAATAGGGCTTCAATAGGGCATAAATGGTGGTTTAATTTCATATGAAAACTCCAAGATACTACCTCCGATTACTAGATAAATATTAAAATTATTTAATTATGAAGTTATTTCAGAGTTGGACAATATGGACTTTTATGAAACGCGTAAAAGTAAATCTTGTAGATTACATTCATAAAATAACAATGTGATATGTATTGTTTAGCAGGTCACCGCGTTACGCAACAAATTCAAGGCTGCATAGCCACGTGCCTTACCTTCCAACCAAATATATAAAAAAAGACTAACCGGAGTATTGGATTTCGATTATGATAAAAATTTTCATTTACGCTAAGTATTATTTTAACCGGTGTTTTGTTTATGTATTTATACTACAGCGCTAATGAATAAAAGAACCGCAATCTTAAATAACAGGTAAAATAATTCACCGTGCTGCTTCCAAAAATATGTTTGATGTACATGACAAGCTAAATAGGCGACCATTTTCACAAATTAGCGGATATAATTGTTTTTCCGGTTTTAGATAGGTGTTATTTACCTATATAGATAACAATTGGAATATTCTCGTCTGAAATAGAAGTTTTCATTCTGATTTACGATAGCGAAACGGAGTGAGAATGGTATATTCTAGAATCATTTATTTTGCTGTTTATAGTTTTAGTAATAGAGTGCATTTTGTGATAAACAGGTTAAATAACGGTAGTGGAATGGAACAGTCGAGAGTCCGAAGTCACACGAAGCGGACTCGGGTTTGTTCGAGACTACTCGAGAGCGTAGCCGAGCGCGTAGATAAAAACCGGTGTTGCGTGAGTTGCCAGTTTATGTAACTTTAATTACTTAACCTATGTAGATTACAAATTTTTGAAACCAATACTGCCTAAGAAGACGAAAGTCCTTTCAAATGTTCTATAATATCCAATAAGAGTAACACGGTGCATTTATTAGGTAATCGTATTCATTAAGGTATTATAGCCTAGAGTGGCTTTGTGGACTTCAATAATATCATCAAATATCATTGGAAAAGTGGTCGAATTTATTATTATTCCCTAAACGATAAATAAGTAATTAGCTGCTGAAATAAGGATGTTAGAAGTCATTATGATCTTTTTGAAATTGTCATCATCATTATCACGCATCTATTACGCTTATAAACTCATAAAATACTTTCGGTGATCGTTTTCATCCACTGACCTTTTGCAACCTTTAACTTTTTTATTTTAGGTAGCTGTCTAACCATGCGCTGGTCCAGACATTAATAATAATCACAGCTATTTATTAACACAAATTGTGTCCATCATATTATTACAGACGTAATTTGTAAATAATTACCCCAATTTGTTGAAAGTCGTGTATTGTTGGCAACACAATCTAATAACCGAACACGTGCGTCTAGCTATCACGTGTTCGAGAAACGTGACGCGTGACCCACGCCACGCGAGCCGTACTTTCGCGAGAACCTGTACATTACTCGGCCAAATTGAGGACATCACGCGGTGTTCCCCGCTTATCTTATCATGAAGACTTGTTTATTTGGTCGAGTAATAATCGTAAAGTCTGTGGGCTCACGAGAACGCCCCAAATTATCGCCGTCCTTCATTTGTATCAGAATGATGTATACAGATATTATAAATAAATTGTTTGGTATACAAAGCCTACACATTGGTATCACTGTGTATCTACATGTACCTTTGTGTGTATTATCTGTACTTAGCGATAAATTATGTGCTTGTATATGCATAAAATATTAGTTTCGTTGCAATACTTATTTGCATTCACCTTTGTATTACAAAGTTAATGGGACTTTGTATCTCCATTTTGATGGATTGGAGTGCATCTGCCAGTACGGATGATGCGAGTACCATTCCAGCGTGAATGACTTTAAAAATTCAAGTTAGGTACGTGAGTATTTTTAGTTCATTTAATTAAAGTTTTAGTAAGCCCAGTGAATTATTAATTATATTATTTCTATGAATTTGAACTCTACTAACACGTAAATTTCCAAGTGTCTGCCAAACCAAACATCTGGCTGGTTTCAATAATCGTCCAAAAATCAAGTTACCCACATTCAGTTGGTTACTAAAATTAGTATTTAATAGTTTAATATATCTAATCCAAAATATGTCTTCTATATAAACAAAACAATTCGTGCGTCAAATGCATAATATGTATAAAAGTAAATAAACTATTTTAGCGCGTTGACTTTGCGTTCCCGCGCATATGCCAAGCGCCCGCCATTACCGAGTGCCAGTGACAAATTGCTTTTACCATTCATTTTACTGTACTAAACTTTAATCCTGCTTTATAGAGTTCAAAACGAATCAAATATACGGCTAATTGTGAGTAGTAATTAAATTGAACGTATAAAATAGTAATAAGATAGTTGGAAAGTTCTGGAAGCCAATCTATCCCTTTAATGTTACTCAAGATAAATTGTGCTCGCGTCTGCACGTGTAAGATAATTTGTCACGTTTATTCAAGATAAACAATGAATTATTGTGATAGATTAAGCTGTGTTTTTTATTATCATTAATTTTGTATCGTTTTGAAAACATGAATTCCAGAAGTTTAAACAATACAATATACATGTTTTAAACGGGATCATCTGTAGCATCTATTTATCTTTTTTGCAAGGATTTTAACAGCCATCCTTCACAAAATTGAACCTTATTTGGCCGTCTTACTGACGACCGATGATATTGGGAAAGTATAAAAAAAATGTTTAGAAGCTTGCTTTTCAGACTTGCGATCAATTTTTGAATTCAGTTTGAGTGAAAAAGACTCATGATGCGATAACTATAATAGGTTTTAAAACTATCTATGAATAAGTAAGTGTATTTGTATGCGCCTATAATATAAGTCCCACTGCAGGACATGTACCTTCATGTACCTTCTCTACAATCGAGAATATGATTGGGAGACCTTAGGCCATATAGTAAACCATGCTGGTCTAGTGCGGGTTGGCAAACTTTACATACCATAAAATGATTAAGTTTAGATTAAAATTCTTAACACTAAAATTCTCTTGTTGTTATGTTTGTTATGTTATGTTATGTTTTAGTGAGAGTTTTAATACATTCACATATTTATAAGTGACAATAAAGATAAGTCAACATTTAATTAAAGAAAACACAATACTAAAATAAACTTACATTAACAACAACATTAAGATTGGAGTAAGATATGAGTATCTTATATTTACGAAAAATATTTGATTTCAAAAAACCCAATAAGTAAAACCACGAGACGCATACATATATAGGTTTTTCCTGAGAAATTCGTGATACTTAACATATTGATATGTTTGTGTGCACGACTGCATTGATGCCGGAATCAAGTAAAATCTGGAAAAGTCCACAGATCTGCCTGACAACCGGACAGAGATCAATGCCATTTGTCAAACTAAAGCTAGTCTTTGAATAATATAGTTCTTACCAGTAAAAAAAATCCTGGTTGCTTTAAAATATATTCTAAGACTGGGAAACCGAAATACAGAAATATTTATGATGGTATATTCTAATCAATGCCGGAAGCCCAATACATCTTTCTTCTTCCAATTTTTTTATTCCCGCTGCCCTGATTTGATTTGTCGGCAACACATCCATGATCCAAGCATTGTGGATGTTCATGGGAAATTCATGGAAGTGACACTTTCAATCAGGTGAAATGACTCGTTGTATGTAATAAAAGAAAATACGGCAGGTAGGCAATGGTTAAGGGTCCACCATAGTGGCCCACATAAGTGTGTTGCGATTCTGGTTCATCTTGTCTATATCCCAATACAGTCATGCCGTCAAAATTGTTTCAATCGGCGAGTCATAACCATGCCACATTGGTATTTCGTTTTGTAGCCTCTCCATCCAACCAGTGAAGATTGGAAGATAATCAGATTATCCTTTATCTTTAGCAAGACGTTGCCTGCATGCTATGATAACTTGTGCAATTTAGTTTATTGCGGTTTTATTTTTAAGCCCAATAATTGTTGGTGCAATATATAAGTAGATTAGTTTCTTGTTATAACTATCGACTCTTCCAACCAAGTAACAGCAAGAAACCAGATTGTCGATATAAATAACAAAGCTTGCATAATTATTTTATGTGGGTGCGTATGACATAACTTCAATCTTATATAAGGAAGTTCAATGCCAATGCCATTAAAATGTTCAAACAATTCATACTTAGCATAAAGGATTACAAGTGTTTTTTACTGGAATCACAACAGGAATTAATCCAACAAGCACAGAACCGAAACCTAAGTAAAATATGTATTGTCCATACATCTGACATTATGAGGAACTTTGCAGATACCCAAACTCGAAAAAAATTGAGAGGCATCAAACTCATATAAACTCCGGAATTATAAGTATTTGGAGATATCTTCCTCTTATTGCGATTTAAGCGTTATGTGTAATTAACTTGAAATATACGTTATCCTATAATTTCTTAGTACATTTTGATTGTATTTTGTCATGTTTGATCTTTTGAAATATATTACAATCTTTGGTGGTATAAGAGTCTCTTTAAGGTCTCTTTAAGCGAGTAGCGACCAATTTAAAGTTCTTATAAATGTCGTAGTGACCCACAGAATTGGATCCCATTCCGGTGTCAGCTGCTGTGCATCTAGTCTCCAACATTTGAGCAATTTAAAAACTTGTCACTAATTCATGTTCCAAGCGTTTTGGATCTTCATGGGTGGCAGTTATTACTTTCCATCAGTTGAACTGTAGGCTCGTTTGCTTCAACCATGAAATAAAATAAACTGATGTTGACTGATGAAAGTTTATTTTTTATTGCTTGTTATTTTATCAGATACATCTTAGTTACTTTATCGCACTGGTTTTAAAATGCTCATTTAAGATGTAGGTAACAGGTATTGTAGGGCATGCAGCACAGGTAATCCTGTTGAGCTAACTAGATCGTAAACAATGAAGTCTTTCCGCAAATGTAAGTTACAACAATACCAAGAAAAACAGTTTTCCTTGACCCGTGCAAACTTGTACACGGTGCATTGTTCTTTTCGAGGATGTAAGGTCTGGAAATACCGAAACGCGTGTTTAATGTCTTTTAATCCATTTGAGATTGGCAAGATTGTCCATAATTTTAAATGTTAATTGGTGCTATATAACAAAGTTGTCACGAACACTGTCGTCTTTTAAAAAAAATATTAAAGACCATTTCCTTTCTCAACTAGAGCTAAGCTGAGGAATATCTTGTCCATTCGCCTCTTTGGTAAATATTAGGATAGGTATATATATTTACGTATATGGTAAATTGTATGTGTGTGTATTTTAATATATTTTGTTGGTATGTATTTGTATATATGTATGTATATATTATATATATAATATATATATATATATATATATATATATATATATATATATATATATATATATATATATATATATATATATTACTATTTTATATACCTTAGACTGCCCGCTCATTTTTCCTATTTCAATATCCATCCAAAGGTTGCCTGGAAGAAATTACCTAGAGTGATAAGGCCGCCTCTTGTACTATTATTATTGTGTTGTTTCTTCACTATATTTTTATTTTGTGCAATAAAGGATTAAATAAATAAATAAATAAATAAAGTTGATGTGGTTTAAGATGCGTTTATGTGGGCTTGTATAAGCTGTTGAAACATTTTTAAAGTGTAGTTTAAACACGGCATCTTCTTTGTGCATCTTTTAATTAAAGCCAACATCTCATGCTTAAATATGCTATCTAGTCATGTTACCCTCCTTAATACATATAGGTTTGTATATGCAAATCACAATATTGATGATACAACCCGTCAAAGCAATTCCGTAAAGCGAATAACTTTCTATATAATTACTGTCGAATCTTCAAGGGCGCCGTACCGACAGGTGCAGAAAGCAGATGTGCGGTCGGGATCCCTCGTTATCTTACAATTCCCTCAGGACTATAAATGGAGAATCTTATTTGAATTCTGCCTTTGCCTTGATATAAAACAGGTATACTGTTTCCATTCGTTTATTTTATTTTTGACACATCGAGTACTGAATCAAATAGTGATGGCCTGATACGTTATCGAATCAATTTTTTATAACAAACGATTTTATTTTTGAACAAGTTTTAATCGATTTAATACATATTTTATTTTTTGCTCCATGCATTGTTTTATAAAACTTCAGGGATATTTAAGTTACTTGATTTAATAATTATATTAAAATAAACCATTTACTCATGTTAAGTTAATATTCTTATCACTTCCGTCGGCAATAGTAATGTTGTTAAAAACAAATTGTGAAACGGCAACACTGGGCAGACAGGTGACGCGCGCCGCCATTTTGTGGTCACTCACAACGAGACGCCCGCGCCCGTGCTAGTGTTTTCCGTTCGCTGAATTTTAATTCACATTTTTCATACGTCGAGTTGAGTATTTATATTCCTCCGTATTGTTTTACCCGTGAATTCCTACATTTGGTTGAATTGAGAACATCGTACCTGCCTTCATCACTTTCAAAATGCCTAAAGGAAAGGTGCTTAAAGGACAAACAAGGGAGTTTGTGTTGCGACTTCATGAGTACTTTGAAAGGGAAAGCCGTAATGGTGGACCTCTTATACCAGTGACTCAAATCAGAGACCGTGTTTCAGTAGCATTAGGTATTACTGCTCCAACAGTTTCAAAAATAATTAAAGAAGGCTACGGCAGTAGTGGCATGGAACAAAACAAGCCATCTACACCTAAGAAAAAACGTCAGCCCTTTAAAGTGACAGCAATTGACAGTTTTGATGGTGATGCTATTCGTCGTCATATATACGATTATTACCAAAGAAAAGAGATTCCTACTTTACATAACCTAGTACAATCTCTGAAAACTAGTGGCTTGTTCCGTGGTCAAAAGTCTTCTTTGGCGAAGGTATTGAATAGGATTGGATTCCAATACAAAAAATGTGACAAAAGAAAAATATTGATGGAACGCAATGATGTTGCTTTGTATCGATGCGAATTTTTAAGACAAGCTAAAAAAATAGAAGACTGGTCGAATGTTGTTTTCACCGATGAAACTTGGCTCAATGCGAATCACACGGTATCAAAAACTTGGACTGACAACACTGCTAGCTCCTCGACCGCAGTGCCAATGGGAAAAGGTGAAAGAATTATAATTTGTCATGCAGGAACCGCAAAAGGATTTGTGCAAGATGCTATGTTAGCTTTTAAATCAAAGAAAGCAGGGGATTACCATTAAGAAATGAATTCCGAAGTATATGAAAAATGGTTTCGGGAAATGTTATTGTCACTCGAACAGCCATCAACAATATTTATAGATAATGCGTCCTATCACTCTCGGCAAATTAACAAAATGCCAACGCAAGCCAGTAAAAAAAATGAAATAATAAACTGGCTCCGTAACAATGGCGAGGAGGTGGACGAGTCCCTATTAAAAGTAGAGTTACTTAAAATATTAAAAATGAGGAAGCAGCCTAAACGATACGTTATAGATGAAATGGCTGCAGAACATGGGCACACCGTCCTTAGAATTCCTCCATATCATTGCCAGTATAATGCCATAGAGCTAATATGGGCGCAAGTGAAAGGATATGCTGCGAGAATAAATACAACTCCTCCTTTCACCGCAAACAAAATGCTGGAGTTGATTTTTAAGTAAACGTGTGAAAATGTGACGCCTCATAACTGGGCGAGTGTCGTAGATAAGACGAAGAAAGAAATAATGTCTGATTGGGATCGCGATATCGCATTTGACAACTTACCCATGCACTCATTAATAATTAGTGTTACTGGGGATACGAGTGACGACGACGCCGATTCCGACGAAACAGACGATTGTTTATAAATAAAAATATTAACAAATTACCTTTTAGTTGTTTTAATTATTTAATCCTTAAAGTACTATGAATTCCAACATGGTTTAACTGTTTATTACAAGTAGGTACTAAACATTTATTTTCGTTGTAATCATTGTAATTATTTTAAATTAAACTCTTATTAAAAGTCACTTCAATACGTATACCTTTATTCATATTAATTAATTTGCAGCAAATACATTCGATCCTAATATTGGGTACTATATTACGTTTAACTGTTTTCATTAGCATTTTAATGTAATTTTATTTCAAATGATTCCGATTGATTGATTCTATTCAAAATCGTTTGTGTTATCTGTGGTCATTCGTTACGAATGGCACAACTCTAAGTGGGCGTTACCCGTCAAGAAAGTATCTACTTTTATTTCAAAATATTGTTCTACTGTAATGTCGTACTTTATAGGCGTGAACTGTCAAAAATAAAATAAACGAATGGAAACAGTATAACAGAATTCTAGAGGATAGCATTAAAAAAGAAAGTAATTGATTTTAAGCTGAATTATTTGGCAAAATCTTCTTATAATTTGCTTTGCTCGTCCTTCAAGGCTGCGACATTATTTTATTAATACAAACATATACTTCAACCATTACTACAGATTCTAAAAGGTGTAAAGTTTTCAATACATCGTTCATTCCCTGCGGTGCATCAAATAAGAAAGCCGTGTTAAATAGCATTGTACTCACAAATAGCGCCAAAATCGTATGATAATCACGGCGTTGGCTGGGTGTGAAGATTCCATTAGTGAAACGGGACTCTTCCTATACACACTCGTGTGCACATGGGAAGCGTGTGCGAACAATAAGCCATTTAAATATTTCGACATTGACAGCTTGGCGGCTATCCAAACAAAACGTCGGGACAATGCAGCTCACACATCGGTGGAAACGCGCCATGCCAAATATTCGCTGCGGTTGGGTTTTTAACCGTGACCTAGGTCTTCTGCAATGCTAAATTAAGTTTCCCATAAATAGATTTCTAAATAACCGCTACAAATTACTGCAAACATAAACAACAGGTTAGATCAACGCGGGTCTTCAACGAGTCTTTATTTTCTTAATGTAATCCCTGTGTTTTGAAATTGAAATTGGGCTTTTTTAATAGCATTCTGAGCATAATGTTTATTTTTGATGCAGTTTATACATCAAAACAAAACGAATTTTACTGTCTGGCGCCACAAGGTCAACTAAAACTTTGAAAAGAGATGATGCTAGGAGTTTCTTACAATAGATTTAGTGGAAACTTTAATGAACTAAGTATATCATTAGATATGATTTCTGTTTACATAATATATAAGTCAGAGAAGATATAACCAAAGAATTGAAATAAATATGTAGATTGTGGCAAGGAAACCTGAAGACTTCTATGGTTAGAAGATTCGATAGCACTCGCAATTGAACACGTAATAATCCTATTGATTCTAACTTTATATAGCTTTAATTCTTAGTCCTTGATTCCATCCGTCAACAAACTGTCAAGAACCTTGGTCAAGAACCCATTAATCTCCTAAAATAACTCTATTATTGTTTGTGGTAAACAGAGACAATAACGAATTATGTACGAGAAAAATAACTAAAAATATCTGTCTTCGACTGTACCTATTCGTCTGATATAAATATATGGTATACATAAGTATTAACTTGGCTTATTTATATTTGGCGTTCTATTGTATCTATCAATCAATGCATTGCTCTTTGCTATCAATATTGATTATTATAGACACATGCCTTAGTACGTTATATTTGAGTGCTGCAAGTTTTAATGCATATAAAAAAATAAGAAAACGTATGTCATGACGTCAAAACTGCGTTTGAAAATTGAAAAGCGATTGACCTGTTCAAGCGATAAAGTAACTTTCTACCATTTAACTATTGATTATTATTCTCTTTATTTTAAATCTTTTTTTTTACTTTTTTATATATATATTAAAAAACAAAATACATATAAAAATATAAAAAGTTATCCAACGATGGCGAGACTCGAGACCCAAGCCACCGGTGGTTATGGGTGGTTAGGAGCCCAAAGTGAGGAACCGCCTCACAATACGTGCCGTGTCAAACAATACTGCCTTCAGAATCTGACTCCTGACCCAACAGCCGATTGAGAGCCTCTGTAGATGTTGGTCGAGGTTCTTTGGTATCAACCCATGGGCAGAAACGACAATTGGGACAATAATTGTTGAGTCGACATCCCACACGTCGGTAACCTCGTGTGCCAAATCTAAATAAATAAATAAATAAATAATATTTAGACATTTTGTCTTTTTCTAACTATTCATTATTATTATCAAATCATTAATGCTAGAATACAATATAATAAAAATGATATTTTTGACTCTTTGGCAAAATTAATTTATGTTGGCTTTATTATCTATCAAGGAAAAATAAAAAGGTTTGTAGATTTTAAATCTGAACTAAAATTTTAAACTTGAAAAAAGTTGAATAATAAGTACTACCGCACCTGAATGATGCGACAGAATCTTCTGGATTCCCTTGGATTATGTTAAGTATAATGTGTGGCGGCTGGGAAGCAAGGTCAATACACGATGCAGACAGGAGTTGCTAACGAGTCCTGACATCACGCGGCCGCGGCCTTCAGCGCGTTCATTAACAAAATATTTGCGAGTCCACCGTTTTTTTTTTGCCTTGGTACATGCGCTCTTCACTCTTGTGGTTTGTTTTTGTTTGTGCTCCATTATTCATACAACATATAACTAGACAGATATAGGGAGGAAATATTTTTTTCGACAAAATTATATTATGCTTCTTTAGTTCATAATTTTATTTTCATCCTATGATGTGACTAGATGTGCATAAAATATTTAAAACATAGTGATTCGTGAGGAAGCTGGCATACCATAGTGATTTGTAAGACTTTCTATGGCATGTAAAGTCCGCCAACCTGCATTAAGCTAGCGTGGTGGACGATATGGCGTCACCAATTTCAATAGTACTTTCGTTTGTAAGGGAGGTTCATGCCCTGCAGTGGGATGCGTATATGGGCTGATACCATGGCTGATACTTAAAGATTGTTCAACCTTTATTACCATTCTAGCTAGGATACATAAAATGTATAAACTGTTGATAAACAGGTAAAAATAGCGAAGAATAAGGTCTAATGATCTATGGAGACCATGTGCTGAAGACCGAGAACAGTGGTGTGCCATAGGAGAGGCCTGTGTCCAGCAGTGGACGTGGATAGGCTGATGATAATGACGATGACGATGATGTATTGATGAATAGTTTTGACGTTTAGAGTTTGGATATAATTTTTCTATTAATTCTAGGCAAATAAAGTGCTATTTTTCTTGTAATACGCATGAACTAACGTCCTAAATGAAATATTTAGACAGATACATGCAAACGCCCTACGTGGCCGTATGTCATTGACTGCTGGTTCGATATATTTATATTATTATATTAACATAGTACACAGATGAAGGGCAGTCCCGACAGGACACATGAGACATAGCTAAAAATAAATTATTACATCCCAGGAAACGTGCGACGCTTGCTTGGGACGACTTTGTTTACTCTGTACAGCTATGATTTTATGCTTTTGTATATTATAATAGCATATCAAGTAATATCTAATGTAGTGAGCATAAAACAGCTACAATTTATTAATTTGTTTGTCGAACAGCATAGTCTATTTTTTGCAATGGTGTAATTTTCTTCTTTTGAATAGGAAATTAAAAGATAATTTAGGAAATGAGCTGTGGAAAGAATGTTGAAAGTGGCTTGTCAAAGGTTTCTAAAGAAACTTGCAGCCAATTTCTTCCCGTACGTCGTCTATTCGCGTAGTCAAATCTTTGTTATCTTCTCGAAGCAGTAGTACTGCCTATTTAGCAATCTTACAAAATGACGTACTCGTAATACAGAAACTTATTTGGACATAAGAATTATATATTTTGCTTTGAATAAGAGTGACCTAAATATTACAAAAAAAAAAAATATTAAAAGAAAATTTAACTATTTAATACACATGAGAAATTTTTCATATCATCGCTGCAATTTATAGGCTTGCTTGGCTTGCTATTTGATTTAAAAAAGCAATATAAAGATGTGTAAAAGTGGCGCAATATTAATCAGCGCCATCTATGGTCGTGATGTGTTGTCCCGGGGTCGTGTAACTCTATATAGGTCGGGTGGCGCGGTCAACAATCCTCCAGGTTGTGTCGTGCGTCTGTTCACCTTGGACGAATCATTGACCATAAGTCACCTCTTGCTGGAAATATTTAGGTATTCAGTGATTTGTTATAGGTGATTTTTTTGCATTCATTGAACACTAAAGAGCTCGCAAGAGAAACTATCGACCCATCGACGACCGAGAACCGTGATCTCTAGAGAAGAGTAGAGTACCTATACTGTTTCCATTCGTTTATTTTATTTTTGACACATCGAGTACTGAATCAAATAGTGATGGCCTGATGCGTTATCGAATCAATTTTTTATAACAAACGATTTTATTTTTGAACAAGTTTTAATCGATTTAATACATATTTTATTTTTTGCTCCATGCATTGTTTTATAAAACTTCAGGGATATTTAAGTTACTTGATTTAATAATTATATTAAAATAAACCATTTACTCATGTTAAGTTAATATTCTTATCACTTCCGTCGGCAATAGTAATGTTGTTAAAAACAAATTGTGAAACGGCAACACTGGGCAGACAGGTGACGCGCGCCGCCATTTTGTGGTCACTCACAACGAGACGCCCGCGCCCGTGCTAGTGTTTTCCGTTCGCTGAATTTTAATTCACATTTTTCATACGTCGAGTTGAGTATTTATATTCCTCCGTATTGTTTTACCCGTGAATTCCTACATTTGGTTGAATTGAGAACATCGTACCTGCCTTCATCACTTTCAAAATGCCTAAAGGAAAGGTGCTTAAAGGACAAACAAGGGAGTTTGTGTTGCGACTTCATGAGTACTTTGAAAGGGAAAGCCGTAATGGTGGACCTCTTATACCAGTGACTCAAATCAGAGACCGTGTTTCAGCAGCATTAGGTATTACTGCTCCAACAGTTTCAAAAATAATTAAAGAAGGCTACGGCAGTAGTGGCATGGAACAAAACAAGCCATCTACACCTAAGAAAAAACGTCAGCCCTTTAAAGTGACAGCAATTGACAGTTTTGATGGTGATGCTATTCGTCGTCATATATACGATTATTACCAAAGAAAAGAGATTCCTACTTTACATAACCTAGTACAATCTCTGAAAACTAGTGGCTTGTTCCGTGGTCAAAAGTCTTCTTTGGCGAAGGTATTGAATAGGATTGGATTCCAATACAAAAAATGTGACAAAAGAAAAATATTGATGGAACGCAATGATGTTGCTTTGTATCGATGCGAATTTTTAAGACAAGCTAAAAAAATAGAAGACTGGTCGAATGTTGTTTTCACCGATGAAACTTGGCTCAATGCGAATCACACGGTATCAAAAACTTGGACTGACAACACTGCTAGCTCCTCGACCGCAGTGCCAATGGGAAAAGGTGAAAGAATTATAATTTGTCATGCAGGAACCGCAAAAGGATTTGTGCAAGATGCTATGTTAGCTTTTAAATCAAAGAAAACAGGGGATTACCACGAAGAAATGAATTCCGAAGTATATGAAAAATGGTTTCGGGAAATGTTATTGTCACTCGAACAGCCATCAACAATATTTATAGATAATGCGTCCTATCACTCTCGGCAAATTAACAAAATGCCAACGCAAGCCAGTAAAAAAAATGAAATAATAAACTGGCTCCGTAACAATGGCGAGGAGGTGGACGAGTCCCTATTAAAAGTAGAGTTACTTAAAATATTAAAAATGAGGAAGCAGCCTAAACGATACGTTATAGATGAAATGGCTGCAGAACATGGGCACACCGTCCTTAGAATTCCTCCATATCATTGCCAGTATAATGCCATAGAGCTAATATGGGCGCAAGTGAAAGGATATGCTGCGAGAATAAATACAACTCCTCCTTTCACCGCAAACAAAATGCTGGAGTTGATTTTTAAGTAAACGTGTGAAAATGTGACGCCTCATAACTGGGCGAGTGTCGTAGATAAGACGAAGAAAGAAATAATGTCTGATTGGGATCGCGATATCGCATTTGACAACTTACCCATGCACTCATTAATAATTAGTGTTACTGGGGATACGAGTGACGACGACGCCGATTCCGACGAAACAGACGATTGTTTATAAATAAAAATATTAACAAATTACCTTTTAGTTGTTTTAATTATTTAATCCTTAAAGTACTATGAATTCCAACATGGTTTAACTGTTTATTACAAGTAGGTACTAAACATTTATTTTCGTTGTAATCATTGTAATTATTTTAAATTAAACTCTTATTAAAAGTCACTTCAATACGTATACCTTTATTCATATTAATTAATTTGCAGCAAATACATTCGATCCTAATATTGGGTACTATATTACGTTTAACTGTTTTCATTAGCATTTTAATGTAATTTTATTTCAAATGATTCCGATTGATTGATTCTATTCAAAATCGTTTTTGTTATCTGTGGTCATTCGTTACGAATGGCACAACTCTAAGTGGGCGTTACCCGTCAAGAAAGTATCTACTTTTATTTCAAAATATTGTTCTACTGCACAGGGGTAGCCACCGTGTAACCTAGTATGAGATAGCGATATTTGTGGGAGTGTGGCCAGGTTGACACGTTTTTCCTAAGGTATCGGGAAACTTTGACCGTTCTTTAAAAAAATATAATTGCTAAAATATCGATATTTTAACTTTGAGGGGAACTACAATGCACTTACATACCTGGGTCGTCAGCCATCACCCAGAACTAATAAAAACACTGTATAACATAAACATAATTTAAGTAAATATTTAGTTCTGAAAATAAAAACGATTGTAATAAAAGCTAATAACAAAACAACATCTAGTCCGCCCCGTGACCACGAAAGTTGTAAAGTAATCGAAACATCGCGGGGAGAAGTTAAAAAAAGCAAAACTTAAACCAAATCCGCGATAAAATTCGTAAATAGTTTTATTTCAAAAACAATATCTATTGTGCATCCATATACAGTTCAAAACATATAAGGAAAAAGTTTAAAAAATAAAAGATAATTATTGAAGTTTGTTTTTTAATATGTAATTTAAATCTATTAATATCAAGAAGCTTATACCCAAATGGAGATTGTATTCCGTATATAAAAGTGAAGCACAAAAATTTGACCTTAAATGACGTCGCTGTTATCTTCTATCCTTTTCTATCGAGTGACAATGAATGAACATAATGTCATTTTCATTCATTGTCACTTTAAAGAAAAGGATAGAAGATAACAGCGACGTCATTCAAGGTCAAATTTTTTTGCTTCAGTGTTTTATACGGAATGCAATCTCCATTTGGGTATAAGCTTCTTGATTAATATCGTTTGTTTTAGGGAATATCAACCTTTGGACCGCTGGCCACCCCAAATAATGTAAATATTTGCCTCCAAAACGTCAAATTTCCTGGAGTCAAGCGGTTACGCCGATAAGGACAGGTTACAAAAGCTTGCATCTCTTTCTTACATTAATGTTATGTATAAATCTCTTTCGTTTTGTGGAAAAGGGATAGAACATGTGACTCCGTCTATTAGTTTCTCCGTCTACGTTCTACTGTAATGTCGTACTTTATAGGCGTGAACTGTCAAAAATAAAATAAACGAATGGAAACAGTATAGTAGTAGTAGAGCCGAGCCCAAATAGAAATGGGAAAATGGTCGGAAAATGATTGTGTTTTTTATTTTTATGGGGTTTAATTTTAATCTGAATTTTGGTGTTGAGTTACGTCCACCACATACGCCTATACGTATGGGGTGGAAAATTCATGTATGTATGTCTCTTGCCGCGTGTAAGCAGGCCAGTATAATTATTGTTTACCAATGCATACCCTACGTACGAGTATATTGTGCAGCTTATACCATCAGACGCCTTGTATGCAAATACCCAGACCAGAAAAAAATTATTGTGGATAAAACAAACGGTTGTCTCAATGCAGGAATCGAACCTGCGGACTCTTCTGTTACAGCGTTTTACATTACTTTATCAACAGCACTGTGTTGGCTGTGAGACAAAATTATTCATGTTGTCCTTTTATAGTAAAGATAGTGCATTAAAGTTATATTAAATTAAATGTTAAGCCCCATTTACACATAGAAAGTTTCCCGCGTCGAGAATCGTAGGCCATAATCGCATGACATAACCGCCATAGATTATCGCGTTCCAACAAATTTTACACGATGAACTTTTTTATAACCTTACGATATCTTAGAGGCTTGAAACTCCGTGTAAATGGGGCTTCATAAGAAGATGACATTAGATGTTGATTGATTCTAGTAAACAAGACACCGACTGTCGTGCTGTGCGTTCAGCGTAGACATTCGATAATTATGCTAATGCAGGTAATCATGTTTAATTAAACAATACCTAGAATAATTTGCATTTAGGATATGTTTATTCCCACTTTTATTGTCAGTTCATCAAAACAAAGGTGAATTTTGACAATATTATGTAATTTGAGAACGTTTACTCTATTTTGCAGGTTAAACAATATTCAAAGAGCGGATGTTAATTTCTTGAAGGTAGGTTTTTGTCCAATAACGAAAAACCCGTATTTTTGTATAGTCTTTTGATGATATTTTACTCAGCCTCATTACAATTGCAAGTCATTGTAGGGTTTTATTTTAAGTGGTAGAGCCACATTGTAGTGCTACAAGACACGCAGTCTAGCATTACAGCAAATTAATTAAATGTTTCGACTCAATTACGCTGACCTATCAAGAAAATACACATAGACAGAATGTGTCACTTTACTACTAACTATCCCACCGTTGTAAATACTAACATGACTGTAAAAACGATAGTCTTCATAAGTATAACAGAAACAGTTCGTATGCAATTTATCACATTCATTAAAGGTGTGAGTGTACTGTCTAGCCACAGTGTAGATATCGATTTCGCATCCCCTGCCTCCTCTATCCTAGCTATAGCGTGTTTGGCACCTAGGTCTGTGTAAAGCCTAAAGGTATAGCCGCTCGATTGTAAGCGTTATGGGGAAGGAGAATGGGGTTTATGTGAACTGCGCATGCGTGATTAGTAAGGGCCGTCCTTGGTCATGATGGGGTTATATTACTCTTTGTTTTACATGAATGTGGTTTTCACGGAGAAAAAAATGTAAGTTACGTGTAATCCGTGAGTTTAGGAGTTATCGTTGAACAATAACTAGTATATTTATTTATTTTGTTCCACATTTTTGAAACTAGGTGAACTGAGGGGCACATTTGATGTTGAAAGCGATCATTTTCCAATTGAAAAATTAGGTATGCATATTTAAAATGATACCTAGATTATTAGATCTTTGTTTGAGATTTATTATTACTAGACGGTGTGGGTTTCGTCATAGAATTCCATAAGTGTCCGTCCTAATGCTTCTCGGATCACAAAATATTGCGCACTAGATTTAAAAAAAATATTGGTAAGAGCATTTGTATGTACTTTTGATGTGGAATAAAGAGTGATGCTAAATGTATTTGCGAGGATATACTCAACGAAATAACTTTTTAGTGCACATCCTGATGGGGTTCTTACATCTCTCACGAAATATTTATGGTTCTAATTTCATAAAGTTTTACTTCTTCAGGCAGAATAGTAATTTTTTTTGAGGAAATTGTTGATTCCAATTCCAAGTAAATGTATGTGTTACCTTATGAAACAAATCATAATGTCATGATAAACTGTTGTATCTCAGCTTTGGAAAATGTATATATACTCAGGTTCTATAAATTTTGTACTAAATCTATCCCTGCCCATATGAAACACAGAAGCGTGAATAAAAACGATTAGTCTGCTCGGTCATTACCGTTTCTGCACGCATAAATGAATGCATATGAGTAACTATAAACCTACCTGGAAATTGGAATAAATAATTATTATTCATACTCAAAATCTTCGTTGCGCAGTCGGTTAGAGGCAGGCTTTGAACCGAGATGCCGCGGGTTTGGTTCCTGTCCTGAGACTATGTCTATCTGACCCATAAAGCATTGAGGAGGCGTACGTCAAGGACCTAAAGTTGTGATTTGTGTAGTTTATTTGTATCAGGTCAAGTTATTATGCCCAACGATAGTTTGAAAGATATTAAATTCTGAGTATCTGTATATACCTATACTGATAAAATTAGCTTTATTTAATAAATTTCGAGTGGTGTTGCAGGAATCCCATTAATGTACTGTTGGTTTGAATACTGTCCAAGAGCGGTCGTTATACGTATCGCTTATTATCAGGCGAATCGCATCGTCTTGCCATTCATTGTAATAAAAGAAATGTATTTTGTCACAGCATTTATTTTATGGTTATGCCATATTATCTTTTCAATTCTGTCATACATTTTGTATTAATTTTCATTGTCAGTACAAAATTTTCCTTTCGTTCACACAAAGATGAGTTGACTTCCGCGATATCGGAATCATTTACTCCGTGTATTTGCTGAGTGCAAACTAGGGATGTTATAAAGCGTATCCGATGCTCTCGGATATTTGAAATAATCTGGGGGTTTACTCTATAATCCGAAACATAGCTCGAATGTTCAAACGATGTACGTAAAACTACGAATGTGTCTTGGTACTACATATATTTGAAGCCTTTAACGAACGTCGTAATTATAGAGTTTAGACTAAGTTCGGAGTGCATGATAAACTTATCATAGAGAATATTGATTTTTAGAAGTGGATAACTTATAACTTACCTTGGACACCGAACGTCCGAAGGGCGAATATTCAGGTTTCGTTTTGGATCACAAAGTCACAATAAAAGTTTCGAGTAAGTACCCGGTTTCGAGTAAATAAGGTAGGTACCTTATTTCAAATAGGGGTGTGAATTTTCCTTTAGGAAAACCAATGTATCATCTAGAGCCGAAAATTCTTTTTAATTCATAGAAATATAATTCGCCATTTTAACTATCTGAGATATTCGTTTAATTTAAACCCGAAACCAGTGTAAATACACATCTAAAATACAGCCTACGTGATGCAATTACTTGAATGATATTTCAAATGTAAAACAAGAGGCCGGGTATCCAAACCCCGCACCGAATCAAATGTTTGTTAGATCAATAAATCTTTGTCTCTAGACACCCAGAAAAGTGTCTGAAAGTTTGCCGTCCCTCATAGGCTCTGACACAAGACCTAATTGATGTTCATGCAGTTTGTATGTTTCTATATCTAAACCCATATCCGAAATTGCAGACCCAACATCCCTAGCACAAACAGCAGTTGGTTGTCAAAGTGTGCGGTGGCAAGGCCATCGGCCACCTACGGTCAACCATACTCCGATGCTAATGACTCGTGACTCATGCTGGCGGCCGTCTGGGCTTAGTTTTTTGTTAGTTACAACCTGCATGGACTATGGAGGAAGTGGAATTGGAATGTTGCCAATTAACTGTGCTTAGTTTAATTATGTTTGTTTATTTGGAGACAATGCATCGGATCGCTAGGAGGTAAGAGGTCACTGTGAGCGTTTTGGATCTTTGATGATTACTGGGCTTTCCTTTACCATAATACAGAAATGTATCAAAGCTTTTCTTTCATGTTGTATTCTGAAATACTACCATAATTATGGTAGGTAGTAGGTAGGCAAGCGTGTTTAAATTTTAGTTATTAGAAATTAACATCCTTAATACGTACAGTTGAAACAAAAATGGAAATTGTTGACAGTAACAATCAGTAAGTTATATAATAAAACTTATTTATTCACTTAAAAAAACATAAATGAATAACAAACAAACCACGTTGTACTTATTAGAAAAGT
Organism: Hyles euphorbiae; assembly: GCA_023078785.2. NCBI lineage: Eukaryota > Metazoa > Arthropoda > Insecta > Lepidoptera > Sphingidae > Hyles > Hyles euphorbiae. The sequence continues at coordinate 20,251,276 of CM041033.1, forward strand.
TTTCGCACAAGCCGTGAACGTTATAACTAAGTCATACCTTCGATCAAATATACACTAGATACAACATGAGCGCTTAGAAAATGGCACCAAAAAAGAGTGCTTTAAGCACTCTTTTGCCTTCAGTCACGCACCGACCGTTGCTTCTAAAACGTCGTAGAACTTTAGACAATATTATGTGAAAAGCTACTTTAAGGTCCAGAAATAAGGTGGAATTTGTGTTAATATATTTGGAATATGTGTTCTTTTTGTTTACTTTTTTCATGTCATGCATCGATGACACTTTTTAATAGAACTTTTACAGGGAACTGTGTATCTAGTGTATATTTGATCGAAGAAGTCATACAAACAACGAATATGAAATATACATTGCAATGAAATGGCGAACTTAATTAAAAAGCAAGTAACAGTATGGGTGATTCAAATTACCTTAAATCCTATTTCAATAGTAAGAAATTTATAAGTATAAAAATTAACATAGGTAGATATAAATTGCTGTACAATACAGTCATTACTATAATTATAACCATAATATGTTTTATAATATTGTATAATTAAACATGAACTATAAAAATTATTAAATAACTAGAGTATATTTTTATATTTATGTTTATTTAAAAAGAAGAAAAAGTTGTAAGAAATTATTGAGTAAGATTAAATTGGTGGGTAAACGTTGACTGTAATGCAGGATACAGTGCGTAATAATTGCAAATTCTCATTAAACAAATAAAAGGGTCAATTTTTTATAGGGATTTGGTATAGAATTGTGTGAGAAGGCAAACAAATACTGCTATGAAAATTCACATTCGGCAGTCCACAGAAACCGCCTGTCAAAAATATTAGAGCAATAAATATTGGCAATTACGTTCTAACACTTGTAGAAATGCATTTGGCGCTAACAGTAACTGTTTATGTTAAAATATTACAGCGAGTTTCATTACACCTACAGTCCCTACAGTTAAATAAATATGAAGTGTATGTTTATAAGTTAAATCATCAATTTGCTGACTGTCCTTTTTCCGTTTTTCATACAAAGTTTTAACAAGTCTCCCATTCTATTTATTTCTATACGAACTGAATGAAGATTTTATGGCTTTCATTTTAATTCTTGCTGTTATGTAAGGTCAAATAAACTAAACAGTGAGACAACAGTCCAATTAACAAACTATACGGAACTATTTTTAGACCAATTATGTCATAGGTCGTCATACAAATTTAGCTAAATCTAGACTAGTTAATCTAAGCAGTTTTTTTTGGTTTCTTCCCGTTCTTGCCCCTTTTGGCGTTTTTGTCTTTGACGTCTTTTGGTGTGGATTGGTCGAGGTAGTACCAGGGTTCGAGGCTCAGCTGGGGTATTTCCTTGCAGTCGACCAGCGGGTTGGTGGCGCTCACCACCTCCATGACTCTTGGCTGGGCTTGGTCCAACAGAGCCTCGTTGGCGCAGATCACACCGGCTAGCGTGGTCTTGCGGATTTCTGTCAGTTGATCTGGAAATAATTTTGTTTTTATTTAGCAAACTACAGAAGTTATTGTCTGTTTTCCAAAGTGCTATCTTTATGATAAGCAAATCACAGACCCAGGAAACGAAGATAAGATTCAGCAAATTGTAATACCTACTCGCATTAATTGAATTGCTCTATCTGGGTATTAAAATAAGGCATTTAGTAAAATGCCCACTGTTTACGCTCTTGATAATTGATGTTTAGACACGATTTGATTTAGAAAGATGGAGTTAGTAGCTCGTTTCATATTTAGAATACTTAAATTCTTTGTCATAAATAATAATTCTGATCACTCTGACTGCATGCGACGGAATAGTAGTTGAAATAATTTTAGTGCTTAATAACTTAGCATTTCAACCACAGACGAGAAAAAAATTCAAGCAATTTGTCCGATCAATAACCATAAACTACTTTCTACAATGCAATAAGCATTTACACAAGACAAATAACCTGAGACATTACTTTCATCCAGTATAAACTTGGCTGATTGATTGCAAAACACATCGATAATAAAAGATCATCGGTGACGTCACAACAGGACCAATTAACGCACTCACGATGAGACTTAAAAGGAGACATGAGTTGATAATTAATTACATACTTTAAAGAGCAGATAAAATATCGAATACATGGCCTTATGGAGTACTGGTTTTAGCACTACCGGCGCCCTGGGCGAGATTCCTACGGCATGCTGACTTAACACATGCCTTATGCAGTGAAACTAGGCCTAAGGTTTTTATCTGGAGTGGTTAATCATATCCTAAAGGCCGAGGTTCCTTCATGAGTACAGTCTGAACTCCGTGTGGTCTCATTTCTCGAGTGGAGGTATCAATTACTGGTAAGTGAAAAGGATTGCTCTCAAATCGTGAACCAAACAAGCAATAAATATGATTGCTAAAAAGAATATTTAGATATTTAGTTTCGTTTTCACTTTCAATATAAACCCTGCCAATTATTATAATTGGTATCGTTAGTAAAAGTAACTTTATATCTTTTACTTAATGGTTTCTTAGATTTACGCGAATGTTACACATTGAAATAAAACTATTATTTACGGATTTTATCGCGAATTTAATTTTTTTTTTTCTGGACCTCAGTCCGCCCCGTGACCACGAAAGCTGTAAAGTAATCGAAACGTCGGGAAGTCAAAAATGTAAAAAAAAAAAAAAAAACTAAATTCGCGATAAAATCCGTAAATAATAGTTTTATTTCAATCTTTTACTTACCCATTGTAAAACCAACAGTGGGATCCGACGTCTCGTACCAGAATCTGTCTCCGATCTTAAGTCTAAGAAATTGATCCGCGATCAGGCAGGTGAGGGTGGGCCCCAGGAGACGGCCCTTGGGGTCCTCCGCCAGCGCACCGGTGTACAGATCTATGTCATCCACGCTACTGCAATAGCAAAATTAAAATTGATTAGAATAATTGTTTCATGTTATGTCAGTCTATTCTTTCTATTTCAGACACGCACGTTCTGTGGAATAGTTTGAGGGTTTTATGTGTTATTCTGTTTGTAAAAAATAATTTTCCCTGTTTTTCTTTTGTCGTCGATTTTCCTGAGTAGGTAGGCCCACATAGTATATAGATACTTATTCAATTTTTTGATTACAAAAACTTTCATAGGGTAGCTTTCTTAAGCTACTTGTAATGAAACAATATATTGTCATTTTCCTATTTCAATATCCATTCAAAGGTTTCCCGGAAGAAATTACCTACAGTGATAAGGCCGCCTCTTGTACTATTATTATTCTGTTGTATATCACTGTATTTTTTTCTATTTTGTGCAATAAAGGCTTAAATAAATAAATATACGTACAATATTTTGCAACATGGATTAAAGGTTAAATCATGCTGCAGTATGTTAACAGACTCAAAATTATATGCCAATGCCAATTAGGTAAGTACTTACTTGTAAATAGTACAAATCCTGCTAAGCGACGACTCATCAAAGATAGCGTTAAGGTCGGTGAAGTTCCTTGGTCTAGAGAGGCCGCAGTGCTCCCTCCACTGCACGTAGGGCGCCAGACCGTGGTCCCGGCCGCGCTGGATGTTCAGCGAAACTAGGTCCAGTCCGCACGGTCCCGCAGGCTTCATCGGGTTCGAGACGTTCGCTACTGGGTTCTCGAACAGGTGGTTGCTTAGCTGGAAAACAAGATAGACAAGCTTAAACTATTGGATTTTTCATATTTGTTTTTAGGTTTGGGTAAATACGGATATAGGTAAGTGAAGATGTTAGTTACGAAGTTGCTGAGGAGTGTTATTAAGATTTTAGTACAACGTAGGCAACAATCATCACTTTGATTGGTATGACCGCATGAAAAATTCGATTATACAATATAATTCTTGGTGGTATGTGTAAATCCAAACAGAATGTCCACTGACGAAAAATGGCCACATGCATAGATGTTCTGAACCTGAATACGTCGGTGGCGTAGTTTTATTACGGTACGATTGCAAACGTTGAGGTCTCGGTTTCGAATCCCGCGTCGGGTAAAGTGATATTGGAATTTTCTATTGATTATCAGCCCGGAGTGAAGAATTTGGGCCCAATATTGCGATAGGCTCGCCCCTAGGCGTAACGTGGATGTCCTACTAGCACTTGTGCCTACCCCTTCTGGGAAAATGGCGTGAGTTTATGTATGAATGTATTCTGAACCGGATTTGTGCGGGCTGCATCCGAAGATGACACATTTGCATGTGTCACATTTACAAGTTTTCCATTGTCAGTTGAGTCACATTTTTTACACTTATGATATAAATATACAGGGTATATCAAGACTGCTACCGAAAACGAAGCTGGGTGGTAGTTTTAGTGACTTCAGATACAATGCAACTAAATTTTGTGCAAAAAATTGTGACGATTTTTATTTGTAATTTTTTTTCTATCGACGTATTATGATGGCAAATACATAGTTTTTTCTTAAATAATAGTGTACACCCTTTTATTTTTAAAGACGCTATGGTATGCAAGGCTTTAAAATATTATTTTAGCAAAAACTATGGATTTACCACCCAAACTCGACGATATTTATAAAAAAATAAAAAAAAATGTCGCGTTTCTTAGCGAAATTTTTAGTTGCATTGTGTTTGTAGTCACTGTAACTGCCACCCGGCTTCGTTTTCGGTAGCACTCTTGATATACCCGGTATAAATCCTTACTTTCATACATATTGCTAGCATCCATCCATCTTCGGCTAGTTAAGTACAACTAAAGTTGTTTTATCACCTTTTTCGCTACGAATAGAAATGGACAAAAATATTTCAAACGTCCAATTATTAATGTAACTTTACGATTGATTTCGTCGCTGGTTAAAGACAACTTAGTCATTCCCAGAGCCTCGCTCGCTGCTCGGTGTAATTAAAATGCGTGTCACTGTTAATCCTGGCTTATTGGTGTTGTCGGGTATGAGGACGGGACAGTAGGTATTCAAAAACAGTTCATGACAAAGATAATAAGTGGTATAAATGTTATCACTTACTTCAGTAGTAACATGAGGGTCCACAGTATGAACTAGTGTGTGGAGAGCAGAACGAACTGCGTTCTTGGGTCCCTTAGCGTTGTACAACGCGTAGGGGTTGAACAGCATCTGGTGAAGCTGGATATAGTTCACTGAGCCGTTGTTCGTGTCTACGTTGTGGATCAGACCCTGGAATAATTTATCATTGCATATTTTTTTATTAATGTCATCATTTTTTATAAGTAAGTGACGTTACAATCAGATGTGATCATTTATAACATTGGAAATTATGAATCATATCATATTTGGAAGTGGTAGAGCCCCACTGTAGTCAGCCATGACTCGGTGTGAATAGGCAGGATCGTTCGGGCGGTACCACTTGCTCATGGAAAATCGACGTGAAGCGAAAGCTTTGTTGTCGCGTTTCGTTTGGTGATTGAGATTGCTGGATGCCCCATCCCTCTTTCCATCAATTTTAAAAATATGTTTAGTAGTCTGGAACCTGAAGTTTAATTCCAGACTTACATATCAACAAGGTCATACATAGCCTGATTTAGTTTTTTTCAATGAAGTACTTGCTATCAAGCGAAAATTTTACATATGTTTTGTTTAAGAACTCTCAAAATATTAGGCCATAGGGCCTATAACATAGACAGTACTGCAAAGTATCTTACATAAAGATTTACTTTTATATTTTCTTAATGCAATATATGAAAGGAATAATAATATTCTCTCCTTGGGGGAGGGCTATGTTCAGCAGTGAATTTCCTGTGGCTGAGATGATGACGATGATGAATGCAAAATAAAACTTTTCGTTTACAAAAAGTATATAAATATTTACCGGTAATAGTGTGTGCGCGAATCTGAAAGCAGCTGCGGAGAAGTGGTTGGCTATGGAAGGGTCGACTGTAGAATCGTAGACGTTTGAGTAACCAGTGTCTTTTACTGTAATGTTCAGGGCCCACATCACGTCCATGCCTGTAATAAAACAATTGGCTGCTAAATAGTCGGCCATAGTTACAGTTATAGCTAGTGCTGATCGTAATGGGAGAAATAATTTTCGTTTTATTTTGCAGTCTGTATTCACCATTTCCCTAAAGTAGAGCAGCTGATTGATCAGCAATGCTTTTTTGGAATAATGGGATACCCGGTTCTTTTTCATTTTATGTGACTTTAAATGATCAATAAACGGTATATTTAGCTTTGGGTGCAAATGTTGTTAATATCCGAAACACGATCACAATTACTGTAGGGTAAATAATTTCTTTCCCTACAATAGTTTTTTTTTCATTTAGAAGTTTTTCCGAAAAAATGGAAACATTCCGAATATTTTTCCCATATATTTCCATTTAAAATTTGAATTTTTACCGAAGTACGGGGTGAATCGAAACTCAGGGACAAATAGAAATACACTGGTTATCTTATTTTCATTATCAGCCGTGAGATTTGAAGCCCATCGTGAATTTGGACTTTATAGTAAGGATGTTTACTTTATTAGCCAATTATTAAGGTTATAAAAGGATAAAATAAATTTAGCAATTTACAAGTTCCAAAAAAGCTAAAAAAATTATTTTTTCCATTATTCTTCAATTTTGATTTATTTCGAAAATTGAAGAATAATGGAAATTTCGACAATTACACATCCCTAATCAGAATTATGTAAATTAGTGGTCTTTTGTAAAGGCAATCTCACCAAGTATAGAAGGTAGGAACTCAGTGTAGCTAATGTGCTGCATTTGTGCGCCGACGATCTTCCTGGCCTCCTGGAACACGATCTCGTCGGTCCACGTGGGGTTGTACTTCTTCAGTTCTGTGGCGAGGCGGTTGTGTTGCCGAGCCCATATCAGATGCATCGTTGTCAAATGCAGGTTCTCGTTGGCTCGATCGTCGCCTTGAATATAATAGGGTTTGGGTTATAATTGAACCATTTTATCAAATATAACTATATAGTTCGTTCTACGTTCTTGGGAGTGTAGCTAAATGATAAGCTTCTCACACTCCTTGTTTATTATTGGTTTATTTGCGGTGATCCTTGGGGTAACATTTACATTACGTCGTCCGTCTACGTTGTAGGCGGGCGTCCGACATTTTGCTTGCCTGTACGTGGCCTCCACTCTAGAACCTTTCGGCCCCAACGGCCATCGGTTCTACGAGCTATGTGCCCGGCTTACTGCCACTTCAACTTGCTAATCCTATGGGCTATGTCGGTAACTTTTGTTCTTCTAAGGATCTCCTCATTTCTGATTCGATCTCGTAGGGAAATACCGAGCATAGTACTCTACATGGCACGTTGAGATATTTAAAGATGAATGGGTTTAATTACCTGTCTCAAAACAGTACCGGCCCTTAGCATTCATCTCAGCAGTGTTGCAGCCATCATTAGGGTCTGTGGACGGCGGCAGTAACTCCTGGTTTCCAATAACTAACATCTTGAGGAGTCCGCCTGATCCTACACGTAGTTTAGTGGTAGTAGTTTGTGCGAAGCCGTAAACAGTCGAGCCGTCGATGAATGCTGTGGCTTGGTTCAGTTGCTCTCGAGGACCTGGACAAATAATAGACGTCATACTAGACAGAAATATGTAATCAGTGGCACGGTTTTTGCAGCCCATGCACGTCCTGCTGCAGGGCACGGACCTTCTCTACAATCGAGACTATGATTAAGAGGGGTGAGATCATATAGATCACCACGCTAGCCAAGTCCGTGTTGTACTTTACATAAAATAAAAATTCCTACAAATCGCTATGGTGTGTAGGATTCGTCACCATGTTTTCCTTCACCGTTATAATGCATGGTGATTGACTATCAATACCCACATGACTCCGATCAGAGGTGTGCCGTGGTATTTGAACCCGCGACCACCGTAAATAAGTAAGTTGGCTTCCGCGTCCTTTATCAACAGGCCACTACACGTACAGTAATTATTAAACGTCTTTCGTTACAAAAATTACGTATCTATTGATTGAAATACATACAATTTTGGGGCGAAAGTATAACAAGTGAAGCTTTTCGCCTATACTTAACTACCAAAAATTATTACCTAATTTAATGTCGAAGTCACATAATTTGGCGGAATAGGATTCATACCGAAATGGCAAGTCCGCGCTGGAGCAGACCTCACGAACTCCATGCAAGTGAGGTTGTAGTCCTGGTAGAAAGGATCCTCCGCGTCCAGGAGTACCGGGAAGCATTCCGGATGAGGAGGCTGGCTGGGGTCACAGCACGACAGCGCAGAGTTATTCTGTCCTGGAAACAAATTTCATTCATATTAGAAACAAAATAATATTAATAATATTTTCTTACAAATCATCTGCTGTCTCTGTTGATCTATTTGTATCTTTTGAATCAAAGTTATGACCTAAAAGGGTTTGCTACTCTTTTTAAAGCAATATATTACTCTCGGCTTATCGTACCCGGATTAGGCTGAAAAAGGTTAACCAGTTCAATCAACTATTCTCATACTATTCAGACGACTTCCATAAATTTTGCTTTTTAAAATATATATTTTCTAGAATATAGAAAATTGTCCTTAAATCTACCTTTATTCAGAGCCGTGGCAGTAACGTCATGGTCCAGAAATTGTCCCCATACGGCCAGCATGACTGTGAAGGAAGAGTCGTGCGCGTAGCTCGGTCTGTGGACTGTTATGCTTACATCGCGAGCGCTGGGTAGCGGGGCACCGTTCACTCCAGTGCGGGGGGAGCTGATTCCTAGAAAACATGGTATTAAATATTTTAAACAGACACATTTTCATTTGTTGCTTGATAAAATCCCCTGAAGGCCTCAATTAAATCTTATGACATTTTATCAATGAAAATAGAATTCCTATTAATATATCCAAAGTGACTAACTTCAAAGCTTCATAACCTTACTGCTAACTTCTATGCAGAAATGAGTTAAATTGTATGTCCCATGCAGTATTAACTATGTATAGAATACCTGTTTTTGTAGCACACTAAGATTGAGTCTTGTGTCGTGAGTATCAGAAAAAACGAGAGTTTTTGTGGTCTTACAAACACCGAAACCGGAAATAAACATTTGTCTTATTGTGAGGATTGAACCCGCGGCCTCTCATTTCACAGCTGGCCTTCGGGGCTGTCCTAGAAATCGATAGAACCAGCACATGCCAGTACGAATAAAAAATACTCACCGTCCCCATAAACAGGAGGCAGCACCCTTCTAAAAGGTGTATGCGACACCCCCCATCTGTAAGGGTAGTTGAGGTTGTTGCAAGTGCCGTCCATGGAGCGGTACTTGGTGGGTGGGCAGTAGATTGTCTCGTTCGTACAGTACCACGGCGATGGGAAGGTCCCGCTGATTAAGGGACCGATGCCGACGGCACTGTTTGGTTTGCTGTCATCGCAGAAAGGGGAAAAGTATTTTAGAAACCGAGGATTTATTTTATAGCTTTGATAAATTCACTATTAGCATCGCTACAAGAATTATTAATCGAAAAGAAAGCATACAAGGTAATTATTTCATGAAAGTTTTTGATTGCTATCTTATTGCTAAAATGATTAAGGCCCTGCGCAGACGGCACACTTTATGTGCGATCGAGTCTGCGGCGCACAAAAAGTCTGCATGGCGCGCAATAAGTCGGTCGCGGATTTTTCACAGACTCAACGCACACGACGCACATTCACGATCATTTTGTCGGCAGAGCTGTAGGGACGTAGACGCTATGGAAATCGTGCAGAGATCGCGAAGTATTATTTTGTACATGAAGTACAGAAAAAGAAGATATAGAGAATTTTGGGTACATCCTATACTTTCGGAAAGATTACTGAAGGGACAGTTCCATACTAAACATTCAATTCCGAAACAACATCCGGCAATTTTTTTCAAATTTTATAAAATGTCTGTTCCTACATTTGATGTGTTGCTATTTATTTTATCATGATTTTGGTTAGGTTAATTAATCATGGTTATTTTTTTATCATAATATTCTGCCTTAGAAGTATCATAAATTGCTGGTCTGTTTTGTATTTCTTGAATTAACATAGTTACATCGACCTCTGGCGCCATGATAATAGATCGCGTGCGTTACGTCCACCCACCCCTAGCAAATCCAGATTGCAGACTAAAGAGTACGCCGTCTGCGTTAGCGCGCGTTGAAGCAAACGTTCAATTTTTTTCACACACTTTTTGTGCGGAGCGGCGCGCCGCGGCGCGGTGCGGTCTGCCCGAATTACACGGATTTTTTGTGCGCCGGACTTTTTGCGCATCGTGTGCGTTACTGCATATACTTGCATAGGTTCTATTTTCACAGACTAAAAAGTGCGTCATGGATAGTCTGTCGTCTGCGCAGGGCCATAATATGACCTTCTTGTTGTTGCTTTCTATGTAACGAACAATCTGCAATGTATCTAAGTAAACTCACAATCTTATGTGTGGACAGTGGAGCATGCTAGTACTAAATATCTACTACTATATATGTCTGGAATTTGTAAAGTAATATCTAAACTATCAAAAATTGACAGTCAACAGTATATCTAAACTTTATTTGTATGCTTCTACAAATTATCTTAAAGAAATAGCAACTAATAGAAATAAGTACTTATAAAGAAACTACTAGACTAGACTAGACTAAGTGCCGAATAAAGTAGGGGCTAAAGACACAATTTAGTTAAACATGGTAGTTTGTACCTGGCTACATCATCTGAAGCTGATAGTTGTAGAAGCTTCCTTTTCGGGCTGTTTAAAAATATTGATAAAATTGTAATAACTCTGCATTGTAGACATACTATAGAAATAATTATTTGTAAAAGCAGTTGGATTACTTTAATTCATATTGTTTAGTTCAAGTATTTGTTATTACGGGCGGTGTTTTATCAATTATCAACGTGGAAACATGACAAGATGCAATAAATGTACCTTCAAAACTTCCACAAACTTTGAAAAATTCTTAAATTCCATATTATTATCCGTTACCGAAACCCCCGCAAAATTAATTAGACTATAGATTAACTTACAGAATTTAATTAAATATATTTGGGGCAGTGTATTGTCGCATAGGTAACGTATCTGCGGTCAGCCAGGCGAAATGAAGCCAAACTGGCTGGCGGATACTATTTCGTGGTTTGATGCCCTATCAAGTTACTTGTCGGGTGCTTGTGGCCTAAATTCTAATCCTATCATGTAGTTTAGTAATTCACTTATTTGGAAATAGGTGAGGGTTGAATGCCCTTTTTTGATAGAGTTTATATCCATGGGCCCTACTATATTCATCCGAAACGAAGTTCGAAACTTCGGATGATCGAAGTTTATATACGATACGAATGTACCTACATATACTTATGGTTGTTATTGACTTATAGTCTAGTCGACAAGTTGAAAATGGTACAAAATAGAGATACTGCTCTTAAAATTATATGCGATAGCTCATTGGATCCGGAATGACGTCTAGAAAAATGTGCCAAAAGCGTGTATTAGCACATAAAAAATTGCAAAAGTTATAAACAATTAAAGATGAAAAAAAAATGGCATTTCGTTTTTTGCCAATATTTAATAAACTATTAATATTTAAGAAATTTCAAAAAAAAGATTCTGAAAGAGGAGGAAATTTCTAACAAAAAATTCCTAGCTCCCGGAACTCTATCTCCATTATTTATAATTTTAATTTAACGCTGAAAATAAGTCTGCGCGTGACATTTTTAGGATGCGCGCGTGGCGTCAAAAGCGAGTACGGCACATTAATTAATTTATTTAAGGTATTGAATAATTTTTTTTAAATTTGAAAAAATTATGGTGTGTTCTGAACACTATAATTAATTTATTTCCGTTGGAAATTTTCCTTAAAGTTAATTGTTCAACATGTTAAACAATTGTTAACTAACGAAATTTTCTCGAATTACCGTCTTAATTGTAAGTGAAAATATTTTTTTAAATAATGGTCGTAAAAAAATTTCGCTTCATAGAGCCTTTCTTACATATATACTTAACAAGATCGTGCCATAAAAGTTAAAAAAATATTTATACTTTGTTTATAACAATTTTTTTACTTAAACAAAAACTAAAAAATCCAAGTAATGTTGTTAAAAAAAAATTCGTATTTCGTAGTCATATGATAAAAAAGGGACGATTTTGACTAAAAATAAGGCCCCATAATTAACTACCAATTAATTATTAATTTCATGCATGCAATAATAATAATTATGAATGCATACAATAATGACTATCTATTTTAGATATTACGACGTTGGTAATTGTTTACATCTACAGATAGTTTGATGTATTCAAAATACATTTGAATAATAGATTCGGTTACTAAGGTCGAATATTTTAAAATATTTTGTCTTTTTAATCATGCATATTATACGGATTCAAATTGTAAATTGTGCACTTAACAGATCCTTTATTCTATGCCGCAGCTCAGGAGGAATCCGCATATTAATGAAATTGTATACTTGAAAACAACGTTATTCATTCATAATATCATATTTTATATAATAATAGTTTTTCTTATTACTCTTTAACGAAAGAAGTTATATTAAGGGAGAACTTTGTCGCATAGAAAAGACCTTCAAAATTGATTTTGGTTAATTTTGAAAGAGCAATCAATTCTATCTTCTGCGTAGATGTCGAATTTATCTGTTGCAGTGCATCATGATTATCATGCAATGATTTTTAAAATACTTACCCAGTCAACAAAGCCTTAGTGGCCTCTTCAGTAGCATACGCGACGTTCGCCATTGGTTTAACGTCTTCGGAAGTGGCTGCTGCCCTCTGCGCCTTCAGGGCCGGAGTATTCTTCCCCAAGGGTTTCCTCAGATTCTCAATCTTCATCAGCTCCGCGAGAGCAGCTTTGCCCTTCGCCACTGCACTCTCAATCTCCTCTTTCGTGGGAGGCTCTCCACACCATTGCTGTAGTGGTGTTTCTGGTGAGCAGAATCAAATGTTTATGAAGTGTGATGGTCATATTACGTCACGAGGTATGCCGGGAAGTAATGAATGAGTGGAAAGTGGAAAAGAGTGATTTTATCGAAGGGAAGCCTATATAGCACTACTGAACATCAATATGTTCAGTAGTGAGACTATACGAGCTTATTTGACATTTAGAAATTAAAAAATAAATATGCAACAATATTTTGTGAATGAATGTTGATAAAAAATTAGATATTTATTTAAATTCGAATGACTTTCAATTTTATGGGACACTGGAATTTTAATACACTTCCGAGCGATGCATCCTAGAGATAATTTGCATCGGATACTCACACTCGGTAATTCACATTGAAGGTTTTATTTCGCTGGTCATAAAAATAATATTTGGTGGTTTTCATTGTCAAATATTTTACGATTTCAAACGTATGAAAATATAAATATTCATAAAAAAATGTATACATCGCATAACTACAATTTCAATTAATAGATATTTATATAATTCGTTTTCGGGATGGAAAATGTTTGTTATCGTCTTCTACCTTTTAAAAGATAAAATTACTTGAAATTGTATGACTGTAAAAATTCCGTTTCGTAATATAATTATTACATCGGTAAGTAAAATATACGGAAGCGTTATATAATTTACGTTCTTGTGGTCTTTATAACTCCTGTATCAGCCCATATACGTCCCACTGCAGGGCACGGGCCTCCTCTACAATTGAGAATACGATTGAGAGTGGTAAGGCCATATAGTCCACCACGCTGGCCTAGTGCGGGTTGGCGGACTTACTTACCATAGAAATTCTTATGAATCGCTATGGTATGCAGGTTTCCTCAGGATGTTTTCCTTCACCGTTTTAGTGCGTGGTGATTGACTATCAATACACACATGACTCCGAAAAGTCACAGGTGTGCCCTGGGATTCGAACCCGCGACCACCGTGAACGTGTTGGCAGCCGCCTCTAGTCCGTTTACCAACAGGCCACCACGCATTTCTCAACTTCAACTCAAGGTTTCTTAAAAATCAGAACATTAGTAAATATTAATTATTTGCATATGGATATTTTTAATCACGTTTTTAGTAAAATTAGAATCTATCAGGCGGTCTAGTAACCTGTTACTAGACCGCCTAGCAATTTGGCCCTGGTCAGCTTTCAGTCAAATTATATGATTGTCAGCGTGTTCCGTTTTCTCGATTATTAAATCAGATACCGGATGCAATTTGTCCTATCTCCCAAGCGATATTGAATACATATAAAATAATTACATCAATGAACAGTTCTAGAATTTCAGCTGTCGGCTTATTATTGTTAACTAGAATTGATTAAAAAGACACTGAGATCCTAAGCTCATCGAGATTATATTGGCCATTTTTTCTAAAAATCAAAACCAAATATTCTTTATTTTTATCTTTTGAATCGTTAATTTCTGCAACGTCGGAACGTGTTGTAGTTATGAAGAAGAAATGGCACAAGAAACTCCCTCAGCAACGAACTGTTTTCTTATTCTCTTTTTTTTAAAACCATATAAAATAACAATGGTTCATGCCATAAGTCACAATAATGTTGGTGTATAACATTCACTAATGGATAAAATCCTCATTGGATACCCGACTAACTAGCTCAGTGGTCCTTAACACTTTAGTCACGATGGACCATTTGAAGAGAATTCTGTATATAGACATAACTACCCAGTTGATTAACTGTTTTGGTTTTATTTTAATAAGATACCGAAATGTAATTTAAGAAACTCTTTTTCTGTATAAGGCATTTTTTTATTATTATAAGTTCTTTAATTCCCTTTGCCCTTTAATTTAATATAAAGGCCTCCCTACTTTTCTTCCATTTGCCGCGGTCAGATGCTAATTGCCGCCAGTTCGAGAAATATGATTCGAGTTCGTCCCGCAATCTCTTTGTTGGCCTATCGCGTAGTCGGTTTCGGCTATTGGGGAACCATTGTGTAGTGAGTGACTTTCGGCTTATTGTCCTCGGACATGCGGTAGATGTGGCCAGCCCAGTTAATAAAATATGTAAGTATATTTTTTATCGATAGCCTTGAGATGGCCCCACGGACTACTTAGAATGCTTCCAAAGGCCACCAGTGGACCGCGGACCACCGGTTAAGAACCTCTAATCTACATAGACCCGGCATGTCGACTCTTACCGGCTAAACACCCATGTCTTCATATGCACTTTGGAGCCACTTTGGGACCTCAATACGAACACGTCAAAGTGCCTCTGAATAAGGGCCTTTTATTGACACTGGAGTCTGTCATGTTTCCTTTTGTTGCAGTCCAAAAGCTGGCTCATTTACTAAAGGAAATAAAAAGAAGTATTGAAAAGGAATAATTAACCTTTTAAGCTTTTCCAGAAGATCCAAATATTTCAATGACATAACATACGATAATTCAAGAATAATAAGTGCTTGCATAATGGCGTACATAAATAAATATCGAATGAGCTATATACGAAAGGCACTCTAGGTATATTTTGTTACAACACATCTGAGTGTGCCAATTGAAATGATAGCAGCCTGAATTTGTTGTTCTTATGCCTATTTTTGTACGAAAATGTTTTCTAGTCCATTATCAGCGGCGGTCCTAGCAGTTGTTTCGATTCATCATCAGTTCTAAATTAACAAACGATAACATAAAAAAGAAGTAAATTTTAAAGTAATATAACTAATTATGTAAATTTTAAATCCTCAAAATATAAGCGACATAATTATTTTGATTTGCTTGCTCTTGCTTATTCATGATTTTTTTATAGAAATAAATAGCGAAACCGCTCACGGACCGTAGCAAAACCAAACACCACCATGAATTACATAGTAATGGAGTGCCAACATTCCACTGCGCTCGTTGTCCTGAGATCATGGGCGTAGCCACGGTGGGGCAGGGTGGGGCACTTGCCCCACCCTGGCTCTGGTCTCTAAGGTACCTGACCTATAAAAATAAAATACTATTTATAGATAGATATAAACCTCTAAATTGACTGATTAACAAATTGGCATACTTCCAGAGTCCAAACGGCTGAAGTTAGAGACACAGTTTTTAGATGAATGATTTCGTGGTGTAGGGAGGTGAGCAATAAGAAAATGTTTTAGTCAATTCGAATTATACTTCACAGGATATATCAAGACTGCGACTGTAAACGAAGCTGGGTGCTAGTTTTAGTGACTATAAACACATCATCCATCAGCCATCAGCCAAAGGAAATCCATTGCTGAACATAGGCCTCCCTCAATGATTTCCATAGTGACCTGTTAGAGGCCGCCTGCATCCAACGACGTCCCGCGACCTTTACCACGTCTTCTGACCATCTTGTAGGTAGACGTCCTGCGCTGCGCTTTCCGCTACGTGGCCTTGTTTCGAGAACTTTTTGGTCCCATCGGCCATCACTTTACCGCGCTATATGCCCCGCCCATTGCCACTTCGACTTACTAATCAGCTGGGCTATGTCGGTTACTTTAGTTCCCCTACGGATTTCCTCATTTCTGATTCGATCTCGTAGGGAAACCCCGATTATAGCCCTCTCCATAGCTCGTTGAGTGACTGAGCTTCCTAATAAGGCCCATAGTGAGAGACCACGTCTCGGTGCCTTATGTCGTCACTGGTGACACACAACTATCGGAGACTTTCGATTTAAGGTATTTTGGACAAGAAGACGTCGCCAGTGGCGTAACTACACCATCTGGGGCCCGTGGCCAAATCATCGGATGGGGGCCCCCCTTTTTGTATGAAGAGGAAAACTGTTTAGCTTATTTTCCGATACCCCGGAGAAGACCGAAAGGAATATATTAGTGTCACTGGCCTGCCAGTAAATTGAGGCTGAAGTGGGTCCCTAACAAAAATCTGCACTAGCATACCGAATAAAACCCTGACCTCCGCATTTCGGGCGGTACTGCACATCTACTAGTCGAGTGAGTCGAAATGTGTCCCTGCAATGGTTCTTAAGATGTCTGCCCCTGAGATAACCCCCGTACTCACTCGTCTTTTCTATTAAAACAATCTAGGTCCGGCTTCATGGAATATCGCCCATGTTCATCCAATCCCCAAGAAGGGTGACCGGTCGAATCCTTCGAATCGCAGACCAATTGCTGTCACATGCTGACTCTCCAAGGTCTTGGAGCGAGTTATAAATATGCAGCACTTGACGTATCTTGAGGATCACCAACTGAGGGTCGTTCGGATGGTGATCTTCTCGTTTATCTCACCCACCATCAGGTGGAGGCATTGGATAGTGGGGGTGAGGCGATTACGGTAGGCCTTGAAATTGTCATCTAGTGTGGCATAGCAAGCTACCTGCCTGGTATTTCAACCTGAGGAACTCTGAAAGTACATCGCCAGCTTTCTGGATGATCGCAGCATAAAAGTCGTATTGGACGCTTTTGCATCGAGACCAAGACCATTAATTAAGGCTCGGTGCTTTCGCCGACCCTATTTATGCTGCATATCAATGACATGTCGTCTGTCACCAGCTGGCATTACTATGCAGATGCTAGTGCAAGTGAGGCAAGATTTGTCTGACTACAGAATCTCTATCGGGGTTCCGTTAAGGAAAGATGGTCTCAAATTTTGTCGGAAATTGAGACCTCTCTGGGGCAGGCCTCTCAATGGGGTGAATTGATCATAGCACAATTTAACCCCACGAAGATATAAGTTTGCTCGTTTACAAGCAAGAAGACCCCTTTTGTCATGGAGACACTCTCTCTAAGCATCCGAGAGTATTCATTGACCCGAATTATTGATAAAATTGCAGTTTAGGTGTCATTTGGAAGGCAAGGGCAAATTGGCCAGCAAAAAGTTCAGGATTTTCAACAGAGCCAAGCGGTACTTTTCGTCGGATCATGGGTTGGCATGCTCTATAAATGCGACGATCCCGCACGACGTGGAGTTCTGCGTTCTCACCTGGAGTTCTCACCTCTGGGTAGAAGCCCCAAAATATCAGCTCGACGCACTTGACTCATTACAGCGCCGAGCTCTTCGAATCATCGATAATCCCGATCTCACGGAGAATGTGGAGCCGTTGGGATTGCAGTGAGACTTTGGGTCTCTCTGTGTAATCTATCAATTGTTCCACGGAAACTGTTCTGAAGAAGATGGTGCCACTATCGCTATTCTCCTATCACACTTCCCGTCACCGCAGTAGAATTCATTCTTACTACCTGGAAACTATCCCTTTCCGGAAGTAAGTTTCCAGTGTTCTTTTCTACCATGCACGAGCTAGCTTTGGAATGAACTCCCTGCTTCGGTATTCTCTGAGCACTGTAACCTATCCTTCTTTAAACGAGGCTTTAAGAAAGTGCTCTCCTTACGGTAGGAAGCAACTTCATTTTGGTGGATCCCTGGATCTGCAAAAGTCTATGAGCGGCGGTGACCGCTGACCGTAAGGCGGGCTGTATGCTCTTATACCTGTAGGCCATAAAAAAAATTCCACAACGAGACCAATTATCTTATAATTATCTTTACTACGTAGCCGAAGCCCAAACGCAGCAATGGTGATGGGCCCCCCTCAGAAGCCTAATATTGAAGTTTCGTTCTTTTTTACTCCTTGCCTGAGGGGCCGGGCCGCCGGGGGCCCCTAAGGTCGGGGGCCCGTGGCATTTTGCGCACTATGCCACCCTATTGTTACGCCACTGGACGTCGCGTAGTTTACCAAACGTTGCCCAACCGAGTTGGATTCGACGATTGACCACTCTCGAAATTGGCCCTACCTAACCCGACCAATTGTCCTAAATAGACATATTCGTATACAAATTCAAGAGTCGAGCCCCCAACTCCGATGGAGGTGGGCACAACATGGACATTTGTCATGATCTTCGTTTTGTCCATGTTCATTTTAAGACTCACCTGTTGGTAGACTTGATTGAATATTCCAGCGATTCTGACAAGACTACAATATCGTCAAGAGTGTGAATCAAGGGTCTTGTGTTCTATCTCTACGGCGAGGTCTAAATTACTTAAATTCTACCGTATGGAATGCTTCTACAAAAACACTGTTTAGCACGTCCACTGCTAGGTTTTCACTTATTACAATCAAAGCGATTCGCTAGTTCAAGTTGAAAGCTCTCGGGGTTTTAGATATGGGCACGAATAGGTCAGAGCGTAGACTTCATCTAGGGATGCTTTTGTAATTGTTCACTGATATTCAATGTGCCCCTAACCATTTGGTGATCTCTGCCAGTTTTCACCCTGTTGATCACAAAGATATCACTGAACATCTATCTATTCGTCGTTAAGATGAAATCTATCTCGTTTTTCTTAGAACCTTTAGGACTCATACCAGGTCCATTTTCTGTGAGGCGGCTTCTGGAAAAAAGAGATCATCGCAAAGAGTCCCTCTTTACCCATAAAGTCGGCCAGCCTCCGACTCATGAGGTTCCGTTGCCCATGTCCAAATTTCCCCACTTTCAACTATGCATCGCTTCTCATGCCCAACTTTATGTTTGAAATCGAACCCATTGAAAAAAGTAACTGAACCGTTAACTTTGTATGTGTAATTTTAGATGTGAAAAATGGTTATAATAATAAATGATCAGTTTTTTTGTTTACAAATTTTGTGGGGGTAATTAACAATAGCAGAAATATAGAACATGCTAAGGGTTCAAAAATAACAAGGTGGTTATGTTAATTTGAAATAGCAATAATATCCAATACTAGATAGGAGCAACGCTGACCGCACTATAAACACAGCAAATAAAAATATCGCATAAAACGCGCTAACTTTTTTGTGATTTTTTAAATATCGTCGTGTTTATATGGTAACTGGTAAATCTATAGTTTTTGCTAAAATAATAAATTAAATCCTTGCATACCATAGCGCCTTTAAAAATTAAAGGGTGTACGTTGCTTATTTTGCAAAATTTTTAGTTGCATTGAGTCTGAAGTCACTTAAACTGCCACCCGGCTTCGTTTTCAGTAACACAGTTGATATATCCTGTAGATACATGGTGCTATAGGGTGTAACCTTTTTGTATGAAAAACATAACTGGGGTACATACCGGGGTGAGACAACGGGTATAGTTTGCTACTTAAATATTATTTGTGATTTCTGCCCCACCCTGAGCCCATGGCTGGCTACGCCCATGCCTGAGATATACGTTATATCTCAGGATCAAGTGTCAATATATCCTGTAGTTATTCTGACTACAATGTCCTTCAAAGTGGAACGCAACACCTCATTTAATACTGCATCACCGGTAATCAAATGATTATTCACAATATTTTTATGCGTCTAATATTGAAAAACAATTTAATCTAATTACGAATCAAGTCCTAATTTAAATGTTCGTTTATGATTCAATCAAAACAATTATAAGATTCTAAAAAGGTTTTTAATTAAATATGTCAAAAATGTGAAATCGCTAATGCGAATAATTACTATTTTCTACTAAATTTAAAGGTTAACATAGACGTCAATGGTATTATTACAAAAAAATAATTTAAACACGCTTTCAACACGTTTTTAGCTAAAAAGTGTCTAACTCTATACACTCCGTCTAAAGTCTTGTCTTGCTCTTTATTACAAAACAGTGTTTAAACATTGTTTATCTAAACACCTGTTAAAACACCACAAAACCTACAATGTTTTCCAATTACTAGTGAAACTGAGCTGAAATCACAAAATATAGGACCAGACAAAAAGCAAAGGGCTGAC
Source organism: Hyles euphorbiae (assembly GCA_023078785.2). Lineage (NCBI taxonomy): Eukaryota > Metazoa > Arthropoda > Insecta > Lepidoptera > Sphingidae > Hyles > Hyles euphorbiae. Next base: position 20,271,774 of record CM041033.1, read on the forward strand.
GGCAAGTTATACAAAAAACCGAGGAATATAACTTGCCGCTTTGCTTAGCGTTTGTGGACTATGAGAAAGCCTTTGATTCGATCGAGACCTGGGCTGTGCTACAGTCTCTCCAGCGGTGCCACATCGACTATCGATACATCGAAGTGTTGAGGTGTAGATACAACAACGCCACCATATCGGTCCGAGTACAAGATACGAGCACGAAGTCTATTCCACTACAAAGAGGCGTGATATAGGGAGATGTCATATCTCCGAAACTGTTCACTGTCGCGATGGAAAACACCTTCAAGCTCTTGCAGTGGAAAGTATTTATTTATTTATTTATTTAATTCTTTTTTGCACTGTACAGAAATACTATGAAGATATTATACAATAAGAATAAAGTATTCGGCATCAACATCAACGGCGAGTATATCACGCACCTTCGATTTGCCAACGATATTGTAGCCTTGGCAGAATCGCTGGAAGACCTTAGCACTATTCTCGAAGACCTCCATCGAGTATCCCAATAGGTGGGTCTTAAAATGAATTTGGACAAAACAAAGATCATGGCGAATGTCCATATTGTGCCCACCCCCCATTAGAGTTGGAGGCTCGTCTCTCGAAGTTGTAGACGAATATGTCTATTTAGGACAAGTGGTCCGGTTAGGCAGGTCCAACTTCGAGACTGAGGTCAATCGTCGAATCCAACTCGGTTGGTCAGCGTTCGGGAAACTTCGCGACGTCTTCTCGTCCAAAATACCTCAGTGCCTAAAATCGAAAGTCTTCGGTAGTTGTGTGTTACCAGTGATGACATACGGCACCGAGACGTGGCCTCTCACTGTGGGCCTCATTAAAAGCCTCAAAGTCACTCAACGAGCCATGGAGAGGGCTATGCTCGGTATTTCCCTACGAGATCGAATTAGAAATGAGGAGATCCGTAGGAGAACAAAGGTTATCGACATAGCCCACAGGATTAGCAAGTTAAAGTGGCAATGGACCGGGCACATAGCTCGCAGAACCGATGGCCGTTGGGGACGAAAGGTTTTAGAGTGCAGGCCACATACAGGCAAGCGAAATATCGGATGCCCGCCTACAAGATAGATGGACAACCTGGCGAAGTTTGCAGGAAGTCGCTGGATGAAGGCTGCTTCCAACATGTCGATGTGGAGATCCTTGGGGGAGGCCTATGTTCAGCAGTGGACTTCCTGTGTCTGAGATGATGATGATGCTGATATTTCTGCTGTTGCTAATTGCCCCCCTTAGAATTAGTTAACAAAACTGACCAGTCTGTGGAAAAAAAATCCACGTCTAAAATTACACACACGATATTGACTGTTCAATTTCTTCTTTAAATGGGTTCGTAAAAAAAATCACCTCTTCATAGATTGCACGAGATCGTACAAAGATATTAGCCGATCGGCTCTGTGAACCACAACCGCAAATCGCAAAATTTAGCTTATTTAGATCACTTGTGAAATGCTATTATGGACTTCAATTGCTATTTGTGATTACTACTGCATTATTTATTCCAACACAATAACATTAGACATGAATTTGTAATTGAAGAATTTCTAGTCACGTGTTCATCGCGCGTTTAACTTTTTTGTAATAACACCGTAAATGTTTTTATTTTTATATTAATCAAACACATTTAATTATAATCAGTACCTACGATACACTGATAAAACATTTTATGTACCAGTTCCATTTGGTGGCCTTCCTCTACAGACAACTAATTAAAATTCGGATTTTAAAACTAGCAATTTACTATTAGATTAGATTCGATTATCTAACGAATATAAATTATGCTCCTAAGTTAATTAATAATATTGAAATTTTATGATTCAGCTCTGTAAAAGGCGACTTTTATGTCCCCGAATTTTTAAACATAATTTCATATCAATTGATCCAATTCATTTGTAATTATACGCCCGGGTACAGGTGTAGATTCCAATCCATATTCTATTTAAACTCAACATGACTGCCGTCCTCTATACTGCTTATCCAATGCGGTCATTTTTTTATTTATTTTTACTGCTATGAATAGCGAGACGAGCATGCCGTTCGCCTGATGGTAAGCGATACGACCGTTCATAAACAGTAGCAGAACCAAACAACACCTTGAATTACAAAGCAATGGCAAGCAAGCTTGGCATTCCACTGCGCCCGTCATCCTGAGACATAAAATGTTAAGTCTCAATATGTCCAGTAGTTACTCTGGCTATAATGTCCTTCAATCCGAAACACAACAATGCATTTACACTGCTGTTTGACGGGAGAAATAGACAAAGCGGTGGTACCTACCCAGGCGGCCGCACACATATGAGAGACCTACCACCAGTAAATTCCGTCTTGTATTCTTCTTTGTCATTTTATCCACCTTATTATATTCTATTCCATCCCATCTCTCCAGATTAAAATAATTATTTTGCTACGGAGATATTATTAAACTGTTACCACTCCGACCGACGCGATACTCCGATAAACCTAAACAGTGTTTTCGTTACATTTATCATCTATTTATTTACTGCTACCTAAAACGGCATTAAAAAACTTTCTAAAAAAAAACAACCCATTTTCGCTCCTTCAGAGCCAATAAAGAAAACTATGTGTTATATAATATTATTTTTCGTTAGTGGTATTTAACCAAATTATGATTTTTTCATTCATAGCTTCAGCGGTTTTGATTTTCCGTACAATATTTCATCCCTTATTTTACCCTCATAAGCCGTTTTTCCAAAATTGTTGCACGCCATTATTTTTCGTTTGTAATAAGCAGCTAAACAATAAATTTTCAAAGAAAAGGTTTTATTTTCCATTCCCATTTCAACCCTTATTTCAACCCCTTTAGGCAAATATATAGCCTATGTTACTCCAGGATAAATGTACCATTCGAATAGTGAAAGAATTTGTAAAATCGGTCCAGTAGTTTATGAGTTTATTAATTATAAACAATAATCCAAAAATACAAATGTTTCCTCTATAGAATATTAGTATAGATAAACGCCGCTACGCACTAATAAAATATTTAAAAAATATTTCACATTTGCCGCACGAAAATTTATAATATTCAAGGTAAATTTCATTCTATTGAAATTTAGCACAACTTTTTATCTTGCAATAGGATGGTTACATTGAATTCATGGACCTCAATAAACAAACAAAAATAAAAGTCAAACATGCAAGGAAGCAGTCGGTATTGTTGACGTCCGAGGTCGATGACATTTTGTGTTGCATCTAGACCTGCGCTCATGGTAGCCATGCCTGCGCTATTTAGTTCCTTTCGAGGTTGAATCAATTAATAATTAACTCATTGAGAACCATATCGCCTCTTAGTTCCCTTTGTTTCTCGTTGACAAACAGTAGCGCTAGGTCATTTACAGGAGTAATGAAGAATCAGTTTCCTTAGTACTAGCGACATTGGACATTGTCTAGAGATTTTTATCAATGTTTGATTTTTATAACAGTTGATTTATATACACGTACGGACGGAACATGCAAGGCGAAATGTGGGTGCCCTGGCACCTCTGCCTACCCCTTCTGGGAACAAGACGTGAGTTTATGTATGTATGTATGTATGTATGTTGATTTATATAATTCTCATCAGAAAAATCGAAACACTTCCGTTTTATGGTTTTTGTTCTAATTTAACACAAAAGACGCTAACACGCTTTTCTACTACAGCACGAACTTCATGTTGTACGTAGAGTGGCTATAAGTGACTCTACAATTAAAATAAGGTTGAAGGAACATGGAAGAGCCGAAACCTTAATTTTGCACGCGAGCATCTAAATTGGTCATACCTCTAGTGGAACTAAGGCGTCTCTTCTGATGAGTGTAAAATTATGCTGTATGGTAACGAAGGAAGGAATAAGGTCTACAGTCTACAGAAGAGGTGGAGAATGCTTTGCACTATGATGCATTTAAGATAAAGTTAGCTTTGGTGGCGGTTCGTGGACGGCTGTGGCAAAATCAGCATCGTTGGTAAGACAGCCTGTCTTCGTGTCTTGGCTACGTCTGCCAGCACTAAACAGTCATCGGTACATTGAACAGAGTCTTGAGCCTCACGTGATGCCCTTTGTACGTTTTATTGACAACGGTTTCATATTCATGCACGACAATGCTAGGGCTCATACCGCGAGGGTCGTACGAGATTATGATGTTGAGTTCGAATCCCGGGTGGGGCAAAGTGATATTAGAATTTTCTATTCAATGTCAGTCTAGAGTGAGGACTTCGTGCCCGGTATTTCGATAGGCACTCCCCTATCACATCGTGGGACGGAACACACAGGGCGAAACGTGGGTGTCTTGGTTGCAATCAGGACATTCTTTTGGGAAAAAGGTTTGAGTTTATGTATGTATATTTGAAATGACAGTGCTATCTGCATGTTATGACTATGCCTCCGCTATCTAGTTTAATTCATTTTGTACAAATATTTCGCAAAAAAATAATAGGCGGCCCAAAATTCCTCATTCACCTTTGAATCAGTTCGTCAATCGTTTGCTTTACTCCGCCAACAATTTCCCAAATGGTGGTGAATGGCAATGGCGAGCGGTATAATTTTTTTTACAATACTTTTGATTCCACTCAAATTAAAATAATCCTTATTATCAGATATGGTTTTTCGAGCTTTTAGATACATATATTCCACAGTTAAATATATTATTTAAATTAAAAATAGATGACCCGTAATATTGAGTTATAATGAATCAAAACATTTTAACATTACTATTTAATATTATTTTCAAGACTAGAGCAAAAAGTTGACTTATCTAGACCAACTTACCATGTTCATGTATGTTCGAACGGAATAGCTAAAACTGAAATGACAAGGTCATTTGCAACATGAAACTAGTCCGTCAATGCTACGTATATACCGAAAACGAAAACTAGTTGTTGACTGCATCTCTTGTTTGTATAATAGCTCAATTTCATTCGCATTGCGCATAAATAACATATTTGACGATTTACTGTTACCTACCTGCTTGGAGCAGATTGACGATATAAACTTACCTAGCCAAAAGTATAAATTGATGTCACTTTAAAAGTACATTTCAAGACCAGGCACATGCAAATCTAAATCACTTGATTGGCTACAAATTACCTAGCATTTTAGAAGATTAATTTAACAAATATACAAGGCAAGTATAAGCAGAAAAAACGATTGGCCTCAGCCAATGTCAGATGAATCAGTGACATTCTGAAGAAGGAGTAAAAGGACATTTCACTAAATAATGCATGCATATGCTGCTGAAAATTGAAGCAGCAAATATAGTACGCTATTTAAATAATAAGTTGCTCTTAACAGCGCACGGCCCACTTAGCCAGTACATTCAAGCGGGATTTACGTAGTTAAGTGCAACATAGTATTTAAGTTGCGTTCCAGTATTCGGGCGTTGACACTTAAAATTACTTACCCTTAAGCGGCCACGTGACATTCAGTATTGGCATCAGAGATGGTTCTAGCCTGTTCTTCGTCAGCATCATTGGCTGGGACATCATGCTGGAACCCAGGAGGGGCGCCTGAAGGGGTCCTGTGTCTTGGGTGTTGATGACGCTCTCTGTGGTATTGTCTGCGATGTCTTCAGCTAAGTTGTAAGAGACGGTGACTAGAAGGGCCACGCCGAGCACCGCACTGGTGTGAGAAAATGTGGTTATAAGTTTCTTAGTATGATAGTTTCATTTAATTTATAGTCAGATTGTACTTTAAAATCTTATACATACACCCATGTACTCCTATACCCGTGTTTTAAATTTTCATTTTCAAAGGCTATAAATAAGGTTATTATTGCATGCGCAGTTTTTGATTAGCAGTTTAGACGTAACTAATAAAAAATGAAATCGACGAAATTATCAATTAATTTCAACGATTAATGTACATAAAATTTGCCTAACAAACCGGAATTTCAGTCTAGACAGCGATAAAAAAACTTGAGTCTACCATTAAAAATTATGGTAATGCCGGCCTTCATACAAAAACTTGTGCAACTTAGACTAACCTTGCATAATGTATCAATCATATCATGACTATCACACTAGGCACAATATTGCCTAAATATCTTTATGTGTCTAGATTTCGAGTTATATGGGCACCTACGAATTAGTAATATAGACACAAATATCGTTTCGGATCGGTCATGAGTTATGAATATTCTAAATAAGTATTAAAATTAGGCGCATTGTTGTGACCTTTTATATTATTTTTTTCATATAATAGGTCTAAAAAACAAGCCAACAGGTCACCGGATGGTAAATAATAACTGCCCATGAACACCCACAACGCTTGGATTATAGTATCATAGATATCTTACTGCCAGCCCATTAAATTAAGAGAAGAGCGGGGAGAAAAAGTCGAAAGGGGTATCCAACAATCTAATCTAATGTATCGATCACTATGAGAAATATCTTACTTCGCATAGCGTTGCTTCAACACTGAGTAAAGTATTGTTTGTGAATACGGGCCTTATTCACTGAACGCGATAGCACAGTTGTCACTTCACGTGAGACATTGGTGCCGCCCCGGACGAGCCTGCCCGTTCATGCTCATTGCTCATAAATGACACTGGCCCTACCACTTTTAATCAGTTTTTAGGCTCGCAGGCGTATATGGGCGGTGGTATTACAATCAGGTAAGCGTGAATTAAGACTAAGTAAATGTAAGGGTCTTACATGATGCCGACGCATAGTGCGCACTGTATGTGATGCAGCCGCTTCTGGTAGCTGCGCGCCAGGCTCGACTCGAACACGTAGGTCGGCTGCACCAGCGGCGTGCGCTCCGAGCTTGTGGACGCGCGTTGCATCTTTACCTGCACAACAATTTTCACAATTAACACGGCTTCTGACATGATGCCAACTTAAACAACATCTCAACAACAAAAACAGACAATAATCACAATTTGTGACAATAATCACAAACATCGCACAACTCACAAAACATTTAAGGAACATGCAAACAAAATATACGAGGAATTTTATCGCTGTGGTCCTTAGGTGACCACTCAGCAAAATGTTGCACTGCGGCGCGAGCCACAGCGTAACGTTGGTTTTCAGTGGTCACCTAGAGTGAGATGCGAATGCCGGCCAACATAATAACATAATATTTTTTTTGTGTATTTTTGTATCAGCCCATATACGTCCCACTGCAGGGCACGGGCCTACTCTACAATCGAGGATACGATTGAGAGTGGTTAGGCCATATAGTCCACCACGCTGGCCTAGTGCGGGTTGGCGGACTTACATACCATAGAAATTCTTATAAATCGCTATGGTATGCAGGTTTCCTCACGATGTTTTCCTTCACCGTTTTAGTGCGTGGTGATTGATTATCAATACACACATGACTCCGAAAAGTCAGAGGTGTGCCCTGGGATTCGAACCCGCGACCACCGTGAACATGTGGGCAGCCGCGTCTCAGCAGTCCGTTTACCAACAGGCCACCACGCACTTTACACTTTAACACTTTACAACATAATATTAATAAATAATAATTATCTAATTCATAGAATAACAGACAATGATAATAATAAAAAAATGAAACAAATATTTACAATAACGGTGAAAAATAAGAATAAAAAAAATTTGTATCGTTGTCTTATGCCAAACGAAGTTCATAGCAATGAACTTCTATGTACAGAATGTTAGTGAGATTGCTAAGGCCCCACAACATCTTCGTTGTTGAAGCTCGACAAAGCACATGAATGGTTGCCTCTATCTCGTGCTAGTGGCATGGTAGAGATTATTATTTACTATCGTTGTTCCATCCATCCATCCATCCATCAGCCAAAGGAAGTCCACTGCTGAACATAGGCCTCCCCCAATGATTTCCACAGAGACCTGTTGGAGGCAGCCTGCATCCAGCGATGTCCCGCGACCTTTATCAGGTCGTCGGACCATCTTGTGGGTGGACGTCCTACGCTGCGCTTTCCGATACGCGGCCTCCATTCGAGCACTTTCCGACCCCATCGGTCTCCGCGCTATGTGCCCTGCCCATTGCCACTTCAACTTGCTAATCCGGTGGGCTATGTCGGTTATTTTAGTTCTCCTACGGATCTCCTCATTTCTGATTCGATCTCGTAGGGAAACCCCGAGCATAGCCCTCTCCATCTATCTATCTATCGTTGTTCATTGGTAATATATTGCTTATTCACTGGTAGGTCACTCATATGTGCGAGGCAATGTTGTGTTTCGGATTGAAGGACATTGTAGCCAGAGTAACTACTAGACATATTGAGACTTAACATCTTATTTCTCAGGATGATGAGCGCAGTGGAATACCAACCATTGCTTTGTAATTCAAGGTGTTGTTTGGTTTTGCTACTGTACATGAGCTGTCGTATCACTAACCATCAGGCGAACGACATGCTCGTCTTGCCATTCATCTGTATCTGTATCTGTATCAGCCCATATATGTCCCACTGCAGGGCACGGGCCTACTCTACAATCGAGAGTACAATTGAGAGTGGTTAGGCCATATAGTCCACCACGCTGGCCTAGTGCGGGTTGGCGGACTTACATACCGTAGAAATTCTTATGAATCGCTATGGTATGCAGGTTTCCTCACGATGTTTTCCTTCACCGTTTTAGTGCCATTCATAGCAATAAAAAAACTTTATTTCAGTACCTATTAGCTAGTTGGTGTATGTGAAACTATAAATAGTTCAACCAGATAATAAAAAAAAGGAAAGACATAAAGCAGAAAACAATAAATTTTACTGAGGGAATTTTGCGTTTTCTTTCGCACAGGTATTATACTCGTACTATAGTTTAAAGTTGTAAAAGTATTATTTCAACATTCAAACATTATTTCAATTCCAGCTCCATCTGAATGTTTGATGTTTCTGGTAGTAGCAGGTAGTAGTAAGAATTTTAATAGTAAGTTAATTAGATTCCTCGCCAGTGGAAAAGGATTGATAAAACTGTAGTCCATTGATGAACGGATATATCTAAATTATGTAAATTTAAAATTAATTTAATAACAGTTCAGATTATTTTTGATACTTTGTTATGAGTTCATTCACTCCGACTAATATTTTAATATCTGTCGCCATTCATATATGTTGCACTTTAAATTAATTACAAAAGACATTTTAATTAATTGTTTTGTAATGATTATTTGTTGTGGTAGCTATTTATTAAAACAAATATTTATTGTAATGGAAAAATCATTCAAAAAATAAAGATTATTTAAAAGAAAATCTTGTTAGTAAAAATCATTAAAAATTACTTTTATTTTATATACTAAATAGCAGATCACCTGATGATAATAGATCTTTCCCGTATATGTTCATTTACAATTTAAATGTAGGGGTCCAGGGCAGTAGTTATTAGCATTTGATAATTGCCCGGGATGTTCATAACTCCGTCATCACTGTAAGTCATTTAAGCCCGGTGAAGCAAAGCAATGCAAAATTTACATCACATTGGCAAAAGATGGTCTTTCTCCGGTCGAAACAATGATGTGCTTGAAAGATTGTGTTTTCGATGACACAAGGCATTGGCACAAATAAAATTGGCAAGAACTACACACTGCATACCATAGATCTTTGGAAGAAAATCCACATTAGGCGGGATGGCCTAAGAATTCCTCTGTGCTGCGGAGCCCGTGTATGGATTGATTTGTTGTATTTTAAAAGACCATCTCAAAGAAAGTAGATGTGATGTGTAGGTCCTTATAATAATTGTACAGCTACCAGGTTTGGCTACAACAAAAAACATAATTAACTTAAAATTATTATTCCTGTCTTAAAATATTATGAATATTGTGTCAGTCCATTTATGCCCCACTGCAGGGCACGGGCCTGCTCTACAATCGAGTCTATGATTAAGAGTGGTAAGGCAATATCGTCCATCACGCTTGCCTACAACTTCTTGTATGGTATGCAGGTTTCCTCACGGTGGTTTTCTTCACCGTTTTAGTGCGTGGTGATTAAATATCAATACACACATGACTCCGAAAACAGTGAATATTATAATACTACTGTAAAATGACTCATCAGCATTTTATATAAATTATGCAATATTCATTAAAAATGGTTATAATATGCAAATGGATATTATCCGCACTTTAGTAGATAATAAAATATTTTAAAGAATGAGGAAAATTTGTGAATAGGGTGGACAGATAACTTGTTAAAGGTCGGAAGTCATTGGATGCAGGTCACTTCCAACTGATGGCTGTGGAAATATGCGGCAAGCGACCTATTTTCATCTGATTATGATCAGGACGGCCGGAGAGTGGCAGAGGTCAACCCCTTTTCTCGACCCATCCGTTTTCCTTCCCGCTCTACTCCCTATTTGATGGGCCGGCAACAAACCCATGATCCAAGTGTTGTGGAGAATACAGCGAGCAGTAATCGCTTACCATATTATGGTGACCTGTTTGCTTATTTGTATGACGTACGTAAACAAAACTAAGACGAATTTTGCCTGGAACTATTTTTTTTTCTGTTCAATATTACTGCAACGCGCATGATGGCACGCTTGGCCTAAACCAGATATTTACAGGCAGTACATCACTATGACAAGTTTTAACAATCGTGTAGAGTGGTCGTTTCCCGGACACACACCATATCCTGCTCCTGCCATACGCTATGAAAAGATACATACATACATACATTAACTCACGCCTATATACCAAAAAGGGGTAGGCAGATGTACCAGGACACCCACATTTCGCCTTGTATGTTCCGTCCCACAATGTGATAGGTGGCGAGCCTATCGCCATATCGGGCACAAATTCCTGACTCTGGACTGATAATGAATAGAAAAATCCAATATCACTTTGCCCAGCCCGGAATTCGAACCCGAGACCTCAGCTTTGTAACCATACCTTAGTACAACTACGCCACCGAGGCAGTCAGTTATGAAAAGATTGTACAAAAAATACGAAACACGCTATGATATTGTACTATTGACTAATGGCACCTGTTCTATTAGGTGTTTAAACTTTAAATAAGCTTATTTTTTCAGTTGATAAAACTATTTAATACTATCCGCATATTAGTACCCATTGATATACTTAGGTAAAACATGTTACCTCAAATTTATTGGTTAATTGACGTTTTAATGTGTCTGACTATTTAAATAAAATCCTTTTTATTATTGGGTTAAGCAAGTGGTATTTGTTGGTGGCAGGAGGTGAACTATATTCTAAGCATTAGCTAATTATAATATTTATTTTATTGTAAATTAATAAAATAAAAATGTCTTTATTTATATTTATTAATCGGGTTCAAAATAGTTATATTCTTTCATCTTTTAGTACCTAATTCCTACTTATTAAAACAACTAAAGTCTAGATATTGTTTCAAGGCAGTCAATTTGTCTTGCGGGATAATAAAAATTAAGAAAAGATCACCGTCGTACTGCTTCATCTCAAAAAATATTCTAAATATCACAAAATTCATCAACAAATATAAATTAAACCTTATACCGTAAAGGAGGGAAATATAAATATGTTATATGCTTGTAGCAGAAACGATCGCGTGCCACCAATTAGTGTTTAGTGATTTTAAAACATGCAGGAACATGTATTTATATTATCACTTTGCATTTAAAATTTTCTATTTGATTATTCAGTTTTTAAATAAATTTGATTAGAGGAAGCTATGTTTTACACTCGTCGCGCATCATTAAGTTAGTTTTTATTAGTTTATTTCTTACTGACCTGACTGACTGAATTGCTATGAATAAATAAAAAAATGACTCCTAGGTACATAATACATGCGGACAATACTTTGTATTGCAATGAATGCCGGTCGTCTGATGGTAAGCCATACGATCGCTCATGAACAGTAGCAAAACAAAACAACACCTTGAAATACAAAGCAATGCTTGGCATTCCACTGCGCTCGCCATCCTGAGACATAAGATGGTAAATCTCAACATGTCCAGTAGTTACTATGGCTACGATGTAGGATTGGAAAAGTAATGTAGTGTCTATGTTATGGGCCAAGTGATTAATCGGGCATTATTCATCATGCCCGGGCAATATGAATAATGCCCAATAAGAGCGGGCAATATGATTATAACTAATCAATTTATCACATTGCCCGGGCATTATGAATAATGCCAAGTGCCTATTGGGCAGAGTCATGTAAAGCGAATCAAAATCAAACCAATGAGCCGAAGTAGTAGAATTTAGAATAGGGCAGCACGAGGGGGTGGGTTGGGAGGAGTGGAGGGAGTGTCGCACCTCCCCTGGTACCACTCTCATGAAAAGGTAACGCACCATTCCTGAGAAATATCTATTATAGCAACCTAACCCTTAAAACACTTGTTGTCAATACAAATTAGCTTCTGCATCGTCTCCGGCGCTACGGGAAGTTCAGCCCCTTCGCCCTTGCGTAACAAAAGATAGGCAACCATGCTCACCTCCGCAGCTTCGGCTTGCTGGTCACCTCCGGCGACCAGCCTCAGCCGCTGCGGCTCGCACGGTTGCCTATCCTTCGTTACAGCGGGCGGGGGCTGCTCTCCCTCCGCGCCTCCGGCTTTTTATATACACTCTAGGGTCGGTAGCCAAAAGACTACGTGAAGTCGGGGTGTTCCGAGTCGGTTTTGGGGCACAGTCGACCTAACTGATCCGTAAAGTGGGTACACTAATTTTCTTCTGAAGATAATGTTTCGGACGTTAAAAAGCAACTAAACATAAGCAAATCAATTCAACCTTTCTAATTCATGGGTCCATCGCAGATGCGACAATGCGGCAGCGCACCACGTAAAAAATCACCTATTAATCACACTGCCCGATCATCATGTAGCCATATTCATAATGCCCTGGCAATGTGATAAATAGGTGAGTTTAGATTGTAATTAATCACTTGGTTCGATTTTGGCAAGCCTGTTAGATACAGTGTATTTAATATTATTGAGGTATAATATAATATATCTGCGCGTGCGTAATAAGATCGCGGTGGCCCGTTGGTAATGGACCAGACGTGGCTGCCATTATGTTCACTGTGGTCGCGGGACACACCTCTGACATTTCGGAGTCACGTGTTTATTGATAGTCTCTCTAGTCACTACGCACTGTAACCGTGAAGGAAAACATCGTAAGGAAACCTGCACACCATACCGATTTCTAAAATTTCTACTTTGTGTAAAGTTCCCCAACTCGCACTAGATCAGGGTGGTGGACTATATGGCCTAACCACTCTCAGTCGAAATCTTGATTGTAGAGTAGGCCCGTACCCTGCAGTCGGACATATATGGGCTGATACAGATACCGATATGAAATATTTAATACTGAGTAATATAAGTAGAAAATATTGACCAATTCTAGCTAGGTATTTTTCACGAGTTACAATATCTCTTGTTTTGAGTACGCTCGTGCTAGGCCACTTGGTTCGCGAGATGGATATCCGTAGATGTTCATTGACCTGACATACAACTTACTTCGTTTTTGTAGGAAAAGGCTAAATAATTGAAACCTTCGGCGGTCCGCCCCGGGTACCAAGCACCAGGGGGTGCCAAAGACACCCACAGAAAGCACACAAAATCTACCTGTATCCAGAAATAACTACCAACCCTTGTATCTAGCTATTTGTATAATACTAATAGTATGTATATTTTGAAGTTTTTTAAATATAATGTCTCTTTCTCTAATAATGAATTCTAAAATTCGGTAGCTGGGCCTCGTAGCGGATAAATTTGAGATTATCTGCTTGCACGAGTCTAGGAGCCACTTGCAGGGGCCCACATCACAGTTGATGGCGTGGAGGTCTCTATCATCTCCTGGTGAAGTATGTTAGAGTTGTCTTGTATAGTCGGTGGAATGTTCATGTCCTGCCATGAGCCTAAGATCGAAACTAGTCAAGGCAGCAGACGCATTCTCTAGCCTAGGGCTTCCCAAACTAAGCGTCACGAAGCCCTGGGGCGTCGCAGCATTGTCCCAGGGGCGATCGAGTCGAGTGAGCCAAACTGGAGCCCCGTTTTGGGAAGCTTTGCTCAGAAAGGCAAGCACATTCTTCCCATTATCAGTTAACCAAAAGTAAAATAAATTTCTTTCTTTTCTAATTAAAATTAAGAGTTTTTCTGATAATCTATTATTAGGGGCTGGTCTGAGGGAATCGTAAAAAAAAAAAATTCTTAAGGGTTCGGCTTCGGGAGGTCCTGGTCTAACGAACTCAACTTCGAAGATTCTGGCCCCCCTTACCAGAGGCTGTACGCGGGAGTTGTGCGATCGATGGCCTTTTACGGTTTCTTTCCGCTGTGTGCCATCATTGTGAAAAAAACACACTCTTTCGGAGTGCCCAATCTGGGGTGACGAGCGCAGAATACTTCACGCAGCCGCCAGAGTAGACCTTTCGCTCTCGGTCGTGATGCCCTCGATGGTCGAGATTGGCAAGGCTTGGCAAGCAAAACTCTCGTTCTGCGAGATCGTGATCTCGCAGAAGAATAGTACGAGACGGGATCGCGAGGTGAACGATCCCGCTCACTGCCACCTGCACAAAAGGGTTGCCGGGCAATAAATGACTGAACCGCTGCGGCGCCTCTACCCTGTCGTTGAGTATGAGAATTTCGCCACGGTATTACCTAACCGTTATAAGAGGCGACATTACGCTGGGCTGGGCATACTGTGCAGGGGGCGGTGCGCCCTTACCTACAGCAACTTGGATATGAGCGACAGGGCGCATGGCCTCATTTCTGATGTAGACGACCTAAACATCTTTAACTGGCGCCGCGTTTTGAAACAGTCGCATCCTTCAAAAGAAGAAATGCGGCATACGGTCTGCCCAGCAACCTGTGTTCGTGGATTTCCGGCTTTCTGCACGGGCGTAGAATACGTGTAGTCGTCGACGGACACGCTTCGCCGCTCATGTCGGTAAATGCCGAAGTTCCACAGGGCTCGGTGCTGTCCCCCGCCTTGTTTATTCTGCATATCAATGACATGTTGTCGCTTGGCAACATTCATTGCTATGCAGATGACAGCACGGTCCATGGGCGATACCACTGCGGGCCTCCGCAGGGGTTGCCCGGGGTTGCCGAGTCGAAACTGTGAAGGGACGCGAAGATCTTGTCATTGAGTTCAACCGGACCTTGGATCTCATTTCTACATGGGGTTCCAGGAATATGGTTGAGTTCAATGCCAAGAAAACCCAGGTGTGTGCGTTCACGTGCAAAAATCCCCGTTCTCTCCCCTCCCCATTCTTCAGGGTGCTCCCCTCTCAGTGGGGAATGACCTGAGTATCCTTGGTGTGGATATCCGCTGTGATCTCAATCCAAGGAATCACATCGAGGGCGTAATATCTGCCACATCACGCAGGGTTGGAGTCCTGAACAGGGTGCGTCCAAGGTGCGGTCCTGAACAGGGAGCAACTTAGAGTCGCTACAACTCCGGAGGGATGTCGCCTCTCTAAGCGTGTTCTACCGCCTGTGTTACGGTGAGTGCTCTGAAGAATTATTCAACTTAATCCCTCTCCATTCCTAACCAGAACCACGCGTGCTGGCTTGCGAAGCCATGGCTTGACGGTCCACACCATCCCGGCGCGAACCAAACGGTTTAAAATTCTTTTTTATGCCGCACCGTCAGGCTGTGGAATTGTTTGCCTTCTCGCGTGTTCCCTTCTTCCTACAATCCTGGGTCCTTCCGCCGTAGTGTGACGAGGCACCTTAGCAGGCCGCCATTATAAAAAAAAAAACAAAAAAAAATAATTGAAATGTATGTAGATAGGTATGTGATTTTTTATTTTATTCTTGCGTTTGTTGACTACTGCTAATATAAGCTTTTGAAACTAGGAGTGAATAAGGAGAGTGTCGAGAAAAACAAGAATCTGGTGTCTGAAGACTGCCCCACACTCACCCACCGATGTAAGTCCAGTAAGTCAGGATCAATAGTGACAAGCATTGGAATGTGACCGAGCATTCAAGAAGCATGGCGAGTCTCATGGAATGTCTAGCTTGTATTTAACTCGCAACGGAATCAATCACAAAGTTAAATTATTAGGAGAAATTTTAAAAAAAATATTATCCAGGTCCTTCCGTGACCTGGTGTATGCCAGCGACGAGTATAAAGCCAAGGAGAAAGAACGTTTCAACGGCTACCTCGTTTGTTGTTTGTTAAGATAATTACTTGTTTATATTACAACCAAGAAAACCAGTTCGATATTTTAAAATATTCATTTGATTATCTCTTTCGAAAGCTATTTTTATGTACTAAAATACTGACCACCATTATTTTTTGTTTGAAGCTAGCTGCTGATAATTGTGGGGGTCATAATTATTTTTAATAGTCCGTGTGCCTTATCCAAAAACCTTTCGAAATTATAATTGGATGGTGACGATATCCTTTCGTACAAAATTTAGAGGTCAGCACCACATTAGCGTGGTGCAGATCAGTGTGATCGGAAAATCACGTATTCAAATTATACAGACCAAATTACAGGCATTGCGAAATGTGTTTAAATTATTCATAGAAACATAATAACATAAACAAGATCCAATATTCTTTTGATGTGAATTATTTAAAGAATACAATTTGAACAAAAATATTTACAATAATATGAATCGCGAAAATTTTTGAGAATATTGAACAGATATTATTAATTTATTAAGGGTTGAATACTAAATTCTACTAAAGAAGCAATTTATAGCGACTCTACATCATTTAATATGTATTACATGTTATTCGGACTATATATTAACCAGACCACATTATGATCAGGCCCATGTTCATAGATAATATTTATTTAAGGTCATTTTTTTAGCATTTAACATTTAAAAATTGTTTCCACGTGAAATTAAAGGGATCTTTGATGTAGAGACACTGGGTTTTGACTTACTCCGTGAGCAATATTTCTTTTAATATAAGTATAGGTATATTAACATTGCTCACTTATTTTTAATATTGTTTTAATTTCTGTTATTGTATTTTTTTTCTGGTGTACAATAAAGTTTATAATAAATAATAATAAATAAATATAGGTATTTCTGACAGCAATAATAAATTGTTTTACTTACCATTTTGTACTTTATACGTAATCATGACGTAACCTTAGTGTAGGGTTAACCTCTATTCGTGATGTGTGATTTACGGGAAAATTCTGTTCGGAATAAAATCAAGATTTTTTTCGGAATAATTTCAACTTGGAAATTAACGGAAAAAAATATTTCTGAGCTTTATTGGAGCTTGTGAATAGTCTTTTTTCTTTTATATCCTTGATTAATTTGCTAATAAAGATACAACCATATTGTAAAGCCCAAATTCACGGTACTAAAAGTCTCAATCATTATTTATGTTTAATTGTTATAAAAGTTAATAGATAAACAAGATGTCAACTTTATTTGTCCCTGGGTTTCGATTCACGCCATATATCCACAAAATTTCAAATTTAATATGGAATAAAATCGGAAAATTTCTTGGAAAATTTTCAATATTTTCCGGATAAATTCTTAATGTTTTTTTCTTACAGCATTACACACAATTCTTATTCAGTTGAACATATTGCGTCTTAATTATAAATACGTTCTAAATTGCGCGAAATATATATGTACCTATGTATTAGCGCACACGCATACGTACAACTGTAATAATAAATTAAGCTTAAACTAATTGCTTTATTATTAGTAGCAATTTAAGTAGAAATTCAAAGTAAAATATGTCGAGTATCATATATGTTCTTTTTTTTAACAATTTACTATTTAGGCATTTACGTCATAGAAACTTAACAATACGTTTTTATAAAAGCTTTTCAGTTATGCGCTATGTTTTTCAATTATACACCGACGGGAGAAAGCAATCATATGGTAACTCGAAAAATGCAATTTTACACCAATTTTTTTTTTTTTAAATTAACCTCTAAACTACAAGACTTAGGAATACCATTTTTAGTAGTAACATTTAAATATAACCTTACATTTGCACGAGGAAATTTGAAGTGGTATTTTTTCTGAATTAAATAATGTATGAAACGCATATACGCATTTTTGGAGATACGACAAAAACGCTTTCTTGCGTCGATACAATTAATTTATGAGGTTTTTAAGCTCCACAAGAGCTTTTTAATGCAACACATTTTTTTACGCATTTAAATACCCGATTAACATTAAATTTATTTATGTACTTTAATAATTTGAGCACACGGTCTAAAATAAGATTGTTTCCTTGATTATTACGTTCAAAAACGCATAAAATAAAAATGTAACGTATGACGAAATTTTAATTTTATAAATTCTCACCTGATATTCGAATGTCTTGATAGGTCTTGCGCCGGACCATGTAAAATTACGAATAACGTTAGTCCCGGATAGGTCAAGATGTGTCGGCAACCGTTAGCCTTACTATCACAACTGTAATTAAAAACTGACGCACAACCAATATTACGTTGCTCGATCAATGTAAATCTATACGATGGTGCAATGAAATGTACGAACGATGTGTTCTATCCAACTTGGTCGGATAGTAAGGGCAAGATAGGCCGGTCTGTAGGATATTGTTTTCAGTTTTGCGGTTTGAGCATAGATCACAGTTATTATGATAGGAATCTATTACATTGCTGGAATATATTGTAACCAATGTACCGAAATAGTTTATGAGATATATGACGAAGATATTTATAGGTTTACAATATTAGCAAATCTATTGAACTAACTACATTTCAATAAGCTTCTTCATCAAGCTATGAAGAAATACATCCTTTCTTACTGTAATGATATAATTATAATGAGATTTTTATAAAGTGAAACGTTAGATGTGAAAAGGACGTCGACTTTGACTATGATAATTATATTGCTTAATGCCTCTTGGTAATTGTTATCTTATCTGCGCGGATAGCGAATACCATACTCAACGGTGGGAAACTCATAACGCAATCTGTACAAATGTCTTAATTTCGGGTCCAGGCCTCTTGATATTTAACTTGTGCAGTATTATTTACCATATTCTGTTATTGGACATATTTGGAAATCAATTTGCACTGCATAGTGTATGTCTCAAGATGGAGCAGTGGAATGCCAAGCATTGCTTTGTAATTCACGGCGATGTTCGGTTTTGCTATTGTTCATAAGCGGTCGAACCGCTTACCATCAGGCGAACGGAATGCTCGCTTCGCCATTCATAGTAATATTAAAAAAAAACTGATTATCTTGCGTACCTATTTAATGACTATATTTTATCTTTCTCGTATTCATTCAATTTCAACACAAGGTTGTATGGAAGAGATCGCCCTTAACGTTAAGGCCGCTGTTTACGTACTTAAGTTTAAAGTCCCTTAGTTTAAATTATTTAAATATGTTTTGTGCATAATAAAGAACTATAAATAAAATAAAATAATTAAATAATAATAATAATAATAACTCTTTATTATTGCACCACAAAACATAAAATAAAAATATGAGACAGAAGAACATTTGGTGAAACAATCGGCGGCCTTATCACTAAAAGCGATCTCTTCCAGACAACCATTAAGTCAGGTAAAAATACAAGGAGACATTGGCGGTGCTTTATGTTATAAACTTGCATAAACAATACTTACATATATAGTATATATTTCTAGAATTATATATATATATATATATATATATATATATATATTACTAAATTCAGCATATTAATAAACTTACATAAAAATACATAACAAATACATACATATACATACATATACTTAATAATGTATGGACGTTATACTATTACGAGAGATAGTAAGCCTTTACATGTAGTTTGAAGGTTTCCAGCGAGGACGAACGTTTAATAGAGAGAGGCAGTGCGTTCCATAACCGTACTGCTTCTACCGTAAAAGAGCGGCCATAAAATGATGTCCTATGTGCTGGAAACTTAAGCATAAGATTCTCTGACGACCGAAGAGAAAGTGAATTGGCAGTATGTAGGAAACTAAAGCGTTCCTGAAGGTAGCGCGGAGACGAGGGATTAAACAGTATATTGTAGAGAAGAGATAGGATATGAACATCCCGGCGGCGGCGTATAGGAAGCCACTTGAGCCTAATACGATATTCAGAAACATGGTCATATTTGCGCAGTCCAAATATAAACCTGATACAGAAATTTTGGAGACGCTCAAGCTTATTTAGCTGGGCCTCGGAAAGATCAAGATAGCTGGCGTCGGCATAGTCGAGAATAGGGAGCAAGAGAGATTGTGCAAGCGCAATCTTAGTGGTAGTGGGAAGAAAATTACGCAACCTACGTAAACACCCTGCAGAGGCAAATATTTTGCGACTCATAGCCATTATTTGAGGTCCCCAAGACAAACTGCGGTCGAGAATTACGCCTAGGTTTTTAACATGATCACTGAGCGGAATAACAACCCCGTCCAGCATCACGTCAGGCAGAAGTGTCCAGTCGACTTTGCAGAGAGTTCTCTGGCTACCTAAAACAATGGCCTGTGTTTTTAAGGGGTTTAGCTTAAGACCATATGATTTAGACCACTCTGTTATTTTATGAAGGTCACTGTTCATTACATGAATAGCGTGACTAAGCTGATTGAGCGGAAACTGGCAATACAGTTGAAAATCGTCTGCATATAGGTGGTAGGAGCAAGAAAGATTACGAGATATGGAGTTAATGAAAACAGAGAAAAGAAGAGGAGATAGGACGCCACCCTGAGGTACGCCGGCAGATGTGGTACACCATGAGGAAGTCATTTCCCCAAGGCGGACGCATTGACGGCGACCGTACAGGTAACTTTGAAACCAGCCAATCACGCCAGGAGATATGTTGAAGGAGCGAAGTATAGCTAGGAGGATATCAAAATCAACCGTGTTAAAGGCGTTGCTGAAGTCAAGAAGCGTCAACACAGTTAGCTGACCGTTCTCCATCCCTAGACGAATGTCATCAGTGATTTTAACGAGCGCAGTAACTGTGCTGTGTCCAGGACGAAAGTCAGATTGAAAAGGATTAAGGAGGTTGTGTCTGGTAAGGAAGGAGCTCACCTGATTATAAACCAGGCGTTCAAGGAGCTTTGAAAGGAAGGGGAGAATGGATATAGGACGGTAATCAGAAAAAGATTTAGGAGAAGGTTTCTTGGGTAGAGGGATAATCTGTGCCTCCTTCCATGAGCAAGGAAACACAGCATTGGAAATGGAAAAATTTAAAATATGGCAGAGGACAGGAAGAATGAGATCAAGGATGGGAAGGAGCATGTTGCGGCTGATACTATCCATCCCAACAGCATTAGATGTTATAGAGACTAAGCTCCTTCGAACATCACTAGCAGTGAAAGGACGAAAGACAAATGAAGAATGGTCAGGAGCAGAATTTTTTGAGAGATGATTAATAGTGTGTGCTTTAGCTGCGTCATCAATAAAGGACGTTGAAGTAAAATGTTGGTTTAATAAGTTAATATTTAAGTTGTTAGGAATAGTCTCTTGACGAGATTTTCCAACTCCCAATGACCTGAGGAACTTCCACACTTTAGCTGGATCCTCGACTTGAACTGAATTATGAATGTAGCGTCGTTGAGCGTCCCTACACACCGTATTGCAGCGATTTCTGGCCTTTACGTAACGTATTTTATTCGCCTCTGAAGGTTGCATTTTATATTTCGATTTAGTTGCGGACTTTTTCCTTTGGAGCTCCTTAATTTCATTCGTTATCCACGGAGCAGGAAGATGTTTGATTTTAACGGCTCTCAAAGGTGCATGGGTGTCATATAACTTAGTTATCGCTGTGTTGAAAATGGCAACTTGATCGTCGATATTCTCAGCTTTCATCACAGGACTCCAATCCAGAGATTTGGCATCCTGCAAAAAAGCCTCTTTGTTCATACCACCAAAATTGCGTCGCAGAAGAATTGTAGGTTTAGATTTTGGAGGCCGAAGTTTATACGAAAGGAAGATTAAGTTATGATAGGAAAAGCAATCAGCTAGGCATTGGCCGTGCTTGTCGACATGCTCTAGTGATGAAACAATTATAAGATCAAGAAGGGATGGAGTCGAATTAGGAAAATTGTGGGTGGCACTAAGGGAAAGAATGTACATGTTGCTCGACTTCACTATGCTTTCTAGAGAAGAGGACCGATGATCACGTTTAAGAAGGCATGTGTTAAAATCACCCATAATTATGGTATGATTATAAGCAGGCATAAGGTCTTCTAAAATTTTTTCAAAGGAGGAAAAATAATTGATACGTAAAGAGGGACTGTAATATACTCCGAGAAGTAATTTAGTATGAGCTAGAACGACTTCAATAAACAAATGTTCGCCAGCATCGGACTGAGGCGGTTGGGTGGAAGTGCTAATTACGGAGAAAGGAATATGTGCTCGTAGGTAAATAGCTACTCCACCACCACCGCTGCCGATCCTGTCGTTGCGAATAAGATTGAAGCCGGGTAATGTGTATGAAATGGATGGAAGTGAGGGTTTAAGCCATGACTCTGAGACTAAAATGGCATGAATGTTTTTTATGTCAAACGACACCAGCATATCGGAGAAATGAGCCGGAATGCTCTGCGCATTTATGTGAACTACATTCAAATTCTTCGGGACGTCAGAAAAATGGGAATCCAATGTTTCGGAGAGTGAGGGTATACTTTCAAAACTATCCTCACTCAGACTACAGTCAGAAATAGATAAAAAGTTGCTGCTATCACTGCAATTAAAAATATTGTCCATAATATAATAGAAACAAAATATAATATATCTTTACAAATAAATAAAATATAAAATAATTAATTATCAAATAACCCAAAAGTATGGTATTATACGATGTCTCCACCTGCCGGTTACTGTTAAAAGAACAGCATTACTATTACAACACACTTAAACTAAGGCTACTAACTAACGAAGCTATCACAAGACCCCTTGTAACAAATTATGATAAAAATACAAAAATGTAACAAACTACAATAAAAACGACTATATACAATAGGAAATATATTTTTACGCAAATTAATTTACTATATGAATAATGAACAGAAAAAAAAATAAAATAAAATAAAAAAAAAAAAACAATTAAATTAAGTGTAAAACAGAATAAAGCTTGCATAAACCAAACGCAACCGTATGACATATGTCAAACGTTTGACAATTGACATATTTGTAACAAACAAGTAGGTACCGTAAAACGTGGTGATTAGGGATCAAAGGGAGATTAGGGACAAAACTGAGAAAACATTTTAAGGTTGAAATGTGAGCCATTAGTTGCACATAATTTATTAAAAACAAATTGTAACAATAGAAGACTATATATAGTCCTTAGTGCAACAATCAGTAACAATTAATTTGAGTTACAAATTGTCTTTTTAGTCTTTTGAAAATACCCTCTCGATATGCAGTAAAAATACACCTAAACGAACTTCGGTCTACTACAAAAA
The DNA here is from genome assembly GCA_023078785.2 of Hyles euphorbiae. Classification (NCBI taxonomy): domain Eukaryota; kingdom Metazoa; phylum Arthropoda; class Insecta; order Lepidoptera; family Sphingidae; genus Hyles; species Hyles euphorbiae. The sequence goes on from CM041033.1 coordinate 20,295,018, forward strand.
CTACACCATTTATGAAGGAGATTTTGTTAAACACACAAAGTATAATTATTGGACTATCGAATTCATAAAAGGTTAGTCTCAATTTCTCGTTTAATTCATGTTTTTTTTGATCATTTAAAAAGTAAATAAAAAAATATGATATTTTGGGGGGAATAGAGGCCACTTGGGGGTGATTAATAACGAGACTAAGGTTTATAGAGACGTGTAAAGGGACAATTGGGACGAAAAAGGGTGTATAGGTACAGTGTGTGTAGGGTTGTCGCAACAGTTTTTTTTTGTTGTAAAATATTTTGTCGTTCTTAATTAACTTTGTCTGTTAATTATATTTATTTTTAATGCTGTAAGTTACATTGAAAGTACTTCCACTTAAAATAACTAAAATTTTGCTTCAGTTGTGGTCACAATGGTTGAGTATTATATGTAGAAACTGCAGTAAGAATATTCTTCATAACAACTATTCCTTTTTGATAGATAGATCTAGTACTTTGCGATGCATGGAGTATTTCTTTAAATATAGAAAAAACTGATTCGCCATTTTCCTCTTTCTAATAAGTAGTACACATTAATTTGGGCAAACCGCTAAACAGCAGTGTAAATGCTCTGTTGTGTTTCGTTGTGAAGGACATTGTTGCCAGAGTCACTACTGGACATATTGAGACTTAACATCTATGTCTCAGGATGGCGAGCGCAGGCCTAGTTTTGCTTTGTATTTCAAGGTATTGTTTGGTATTGCTACTGTTTATGAGCGGTCTATCACTTAGCATCAGGCGAACGGTATGATCGCCTCGTCAGTGCAATAATAAAAAAAAGCATTACGAACTTAAGAAATTTCGTGTGTTATTTTGCCCATCAATTTTCTTCGTACTTTGTTTTGTTAGCGTATCTTATAATTTAGCACATAAGTAAGAAATCATTAGCTGATTCCAAACTATACAGAATACTCTACGTATTACTTCTTACAAAAACTTATAGAAGAATAATAAGACTGCATTATAGAATACCTAATATGTTGATTTTTAAATTTTTGAAACTATGTCTTATTGAAATGTGTCACTTGATTTGATAAATATCATTTAAGACAGTTGTAATCTTTAATTATTTCATTTGTGTCAAAGCAAATTATTACGATAAATAATTCAGAATATTTAGATGTGTCGGTTAAAAAGTAATTAATAAGAAACAATTCAGTGCCAACCCTTGTTAATTTCCCCATTAAACTCGATCCCGCCTCTATTACCCCCAAAATCCCTATTAACCCCAAACCCATATTTTGTGCCCCTTTTTTCTTATTTTCTAAGGCATCTAAAAAAATTGTATAGTTAATAGTCAAGACGCAACTAAGACTTAATGAAATATGCTATAACACAAGAATATTTCTGTATAATACTACCAGAAAATTCGTCGTGAAGTTGAAAATCGTCCCTATCCACCTCGTTTTACGGTACTCATAATTTGTGTAAATAAAGTTTGTGTTTGAGATTGTAAATAAAGGGGTAGGAGTGATATAGAAGCTTCGAGTACAAGAATAATGTTGGAATTAAGGTGATAGTAAAATTAAAGTGACTAAAATAGAAAAGTGCAAAAGAAAACAGACTATTTCTTGGTAACTGCAGCTCGCCTTGTCCTACTTGCAACTGAGGGATTTTTGGGAGTAACTTCAGCTTTCCTGTGGGTAGGAGCAGCACGCGCAGTCTTCGGAATGAGACCATCCAGCTCAGCAACGGATGAAACACGATGTCGTGTATTATCAGCGCCCAACACAAAGATGTAGCCGTCGCGAGTCCAACACTTTGTAACTCCAAAGCGCTCGCGTGCAGCCATAAACACTTCATGTCGTCTCTTGGTTAAGAATTCTGAGAAAGTTATGCCAGAACCCTTAAGTTTGGTCTTAGCACCCCAAATCGTGTTACGAAGGCGTAAGTCAGACAGTTTTATCAATATAGGCCTGGGTCGGTCACCATGAGGTTTGCCCATCCTGTGACAGCGAGTAATATCATCAACATCAATGTCGGCCAGTTTATGTTTCTGCACGAGTGCATTTATTACTACTGCTGAAGCATCCTCTTTCTGGTCTTCTGGTACTCCATGCAGCAATAAAAATTTTCTACGAGTATGCATCTCCAGACGATCATTCTCAGAAGAAATCAGCTCCACCTGTGCTTGAAGTGTGCGTAGAGCATTCAAAGTGAATGTTTTGAACGATGAAAATTCAGCCTCTAGTGTTGTTGTAGTGCTTGCTGTTGGGGAGGATAACTTCTGCTGCCTCTCTTCAAACTCAGCAAATTTTTGATTGAAGATCTGGCTGAGTTGCGTGATAGACTCTTTGATGGACTCCATTTTGTCAGTTGTGTAGAGTCAAAAATAAAAAAGTGATAATAGTAATATTGTGTATTATTTCACTAGTGAAAAACAGTCACCGGCAGGTACAGTAAATACACTTTAATTGTACATAAAAGCACTTTAAAATAAACGTCTTTAACTATTATTTTCGAAAAAAGAAATGTAGAGCAAATTTGAAAAATGTTCACGTCACAAGTACCGCCGAAAAAAAAAAAAAAAAAAATTAAATAAATTAATTGATACCAAAATCATAATATTCAAAACAGGTTTTTGTGCGTGGGGGCTTACTAAGGATTTCCATGCGAGTGTGTGTGTGTGTGATGGAAAAAAGACAGTAATAGGTCGCATTTTTTCTAAAAACGAAAAATAGTTTTACATCTAATATTAAAGGATAAACAGACACAATATTTAATTTAAAGGTGGATATATGAAGATCAGATATAGATAATAGACATTTAAAGACATTTTAATAATGTCGAGATTAAATGCAGTCAATAGTATTTGTAACTCAAACAGTGTGGACTCCGCTGAGCAATGGTTTCGTTTTTCTTTCGTAGCGTCGGTTGAACCTATTTAGTCGTAATAGTTGGAACCAAAGGCACACAGGCCCTACTACATAAATTCGAAATTCGAATCTTCGTGACCTAGGGCCCTACTATATAAATCCGAAACGAAGTTCGAAACTTCGGACGATCGAAATTTATATACAATATGAATTTATCTACTCTGTAAAAGTTCGTATTTGTGTAACGTACATCCTAACTATAAGTCTATGGTTACGACTATAAGTCAATAACGACCATAAGTATATGTAGGTACATTCGTATCGTATATGAACTTCGATCATCCGAAGTTTCGAACTTCGTTTCGTTGAATATAGTAGGGCCCCTATTTCGTTTCGAAACCTACTCTGTAACACAAAATTCGAATCTTCGGATCGAAGAATGAATGGGGCCCTACTATATTCATTCGAAACAAAGTTCAAAACTTCTGATGAACGAAGTTTATATACGATACGAATGTACCTACATATAAGTACTTATGGTCGTTATTGACTTATGGTCGTAACCATAGGCTTATGATTACGATGTACGTTATACATATCCGACATTTACAGAGTATATACATTCCTTAGAGGTACATTCGTATCGTCACAAACTTCGTTCGTCCGAAGTTTCGAACTTCGTTTCGGATGAATATAATAGGGCCCCAGTACTCAAAACGTCACTTCGTATACGATGGTCGCTATCGAGGATATGATTACTACGAATTTCATGCCTACCACTCTCCCTTGCCAAGAGAGCTCAATTCGTTTCTTTTCTTTTGTATTCTTGTATTTTTGTGGCTCTAACAAATATAAGTATAACTAGGCTCTTATAACATTGTAAGAATATAAAAAATAGTTATTCAAGGTAGAGTGTTTGATAGAAAGAGTAGGTAATAGGAATTCATGTCACGATCTCAAAGATTTTCTGTTATTTCCCTGTAATTGTAGGCTTTTATCGAAATTCGCAGACTTCAATATTTTATTGAAACCTGATAAATAAATTAGAGCAATAACACTTGCTAAAATATGTTTCTCAATTATATTGATACGACTAGCATAATCGGCTTCTTTCAAGTAAAAGAGCCATTAATCCTATAATCATCCTCCATATCATACTACTTATATTACTTTTTCTTGCTGTACAAGTACACTAAATATATCCTTGGAGAGGAATTTAGGAGTAAGTATCTTCAGGAATGTGATTCGCGAAGTTTTTGTTTTACTTCTACTTAAACCTTCGGCGGCCAATGTAGGTGTGTGATACCATATGTGATACAGACAAAATAATAAGTATTTTTTCAAATCCAAATCAATAACTAAAAAGTAAAATCACAGTAAAACCTTTGCTGTGTAAAAAGGAACGTATTACGTCGTGGCATAAACGTCACATTGACAGCTGGCAGTTCGACTTTCGAGACCCCAAACCTGCAGTGGACGGTGAAATTTTCGTTACCATATTTTGTGTGAAAATTTACGAAAATGGCCACTGTTGAGGAACTAAAGAAGAAAGTGCAAGATCTGGAAGCCAAACTAGCTGCCGCACAAGGCAGCACTGGCACAGTGCGGCAGAAAATCGATGTAATGTCGTCCGAAGTGGTTGATTCCAACCCATATAGGTATTACGCTCATTTTATCATTGATTTAATACAACAGTTTTTTAAATTAGTTATAAATGAATAGGCCATTGGTGGGTTAGCTTAAATGCTATAAATTTTTACATGTAAGTACCGCATTGCATTGTTATATGTTCCAATATGTTCACAATCTACGTTTCTAAAGGCTGTAGAATGCGATTGTAGCAAACGCAATAAGCTGCAGAAACTAATAAAAATGCTTGTTTTACCATTTATTTAAAAAAATAACACATTTGTAAACTTACAGTAGTGCAGAGCTTGCAATATATGTTGAATCATGATTCACTTATATTTTCATAAACAGTAGTACACTGTGATTCACAAGTTGTAAACTATTTTAACTTGCATGTAAAGAAACTTGGCAATATGGTATTGAAGGGGGGTGGAAGTTTTTTACTACATTGAATTTATTTTGCTTGTCTTACCTATATTACTTTCATTTGCTATTTGTTTTTCAATAATTATAGTTATTTGATAATTTTATTTTAATTTAGTACTTATCTAGTATAATATTGTCCTTTATAGTATATTCTGTCCCAGAAATAGACAATAAACCATGCAAACTATGATGATGCCACAACTTAAAATTATAGTTCTATCTCCAGCACTTTTGAAGCAACAAGCATTCTTGGTTACAGTTAATTTTGCAGTTATAAAACAGCCACACATTAATATAAATTTATAATTTTTTTAATAAGATGTTCCATGCTTTCAAAATCGAACGAGTTAAACATCATGTGTTACAGTAATATCTCAAATTTATAAACCCCATATTATTTGTTAGCCATGTAATATTCTGTAAATTTTCTAATAAGGTCTCTTTTTAATTGACCTTTTTAATCACTTAAATATTGTTTAGTGTTGGTATTTCATAAACACAAAAATGACATTTTTTTAATTAATTTCTTGACTTGATAGTATTTTGTTTTGATTTTTTACGATAATAAGATTTTCAAATAAAATAATATTCACCTGTAATCCACACAGTATCTGTTTGTGCCACTTTTAAATAATTTTTCACAAACTTCTTCACTTTACCTTTAATCTAGTTGATTAAACATTATTAACTTGTTTTTGTCATCAATAGACACAAGACTTTTAAAATCCTCCTGCTCATCTCAGAATAGACATCAAACTAAACAAGAATCAATTATTTGTCAACTTAAATCACATGCCCTTAACTCTATTTTTTGTTATATTTGTAAGTACAAGGCAATGACCTAATTCTGCAACTATTATTTGTGTACAACAGGCAGGTAGTTAAGCCAAGTTCAGCAAACAAAAAATAAATAACAACAATGACTATTTTAGATTTAAAATCGATGAATTATATGCATATCATTTAAATAAAAATAAATGTGTGAGGGGTCAAAATTTCTTGGTTTTATTGATTTTTGTCTCTACATAATTAGTTGCATCATTCATTAACGGCCGATGCCAATAATCAATCGAAAAAATTAGATTGAAGTCAATCTGTTTTGTTGTCAATTGTTTTCTACTTTTCGATTGGTCTCCTGTCATGTTGCCATAGTTTATTCACTACTGAGGTTGATTATTGGCAATATAGTATCAGAAAAACGATTGAGCTGTCAATCTAAAACGGCAAATTTTGGATTGGGTTTGTTCATTAGCAGCGGCTGTTAGAGGCATCTTGAATGTCAAAAGTGAGGTACTGGGGAAATTTTAAGGGCATTTGACTGCAGCTGTGTGAATTCATTGGTTTAACAATCCCAAATGAGGAGGTTGAATCACTCTAAAATATGTGGCAAGCATGGTGATAACTGACATAACATCTCAGAAACCAAAAGATTCCTTTACTATCGATATCTAAAAACATTAGGCTAATCTCCAGCATATTATAAAATCAGTTGATTGCAATTTGTCTGTTCTACACTACGAATCACGCTACAAAGTTCAGTGTACCCATTCAGTATAATGTATGGGTATTAATATGCAATATTTTATCCAAGACTAAACAACTTGTTTACTAAAAAAAAAAGGTTTAATGCATTATGCAAATTACGTGTGTTAGATTTTTGTTATTGGAGCAGGTTGCGTCATATATATTTTTAGTATCTCATTGCTTGAGTGGCAGTTTGACGGAGCAGTGAACCTTAAAAAGTCCTCAAGGTTGTACAAATTTTTTAAGAGGGTTTTACTATAACGAGGTGACTTAGACCAATTTGTTTTGTTGCAATGAATGGCTAGACGAGCATCCCATTCGCCTTATGGTGAGCGAAACTACCACTCATGGACATAAGCAAAACCAAACAACACCATGTTTTACAAATCCTCTCCACTCACCATCCTGAGACATCAGACATAAGATCTTAAGTCTCAATATGTCCAGTAGTTATTCTGGCTGCAATGTTCTTCCAATCGGAACACAACAGTGCAGGTGACCAACCTACCCAGGTGGTATATGGGGGGGGATATATGAGAGACCTGCTATCAGTAATTTTGCAGTAGAGTAAGTACTTATACTTACTTGCCCAAAGCTTGATAGTTTCCAGGATGGGTTAGGAGATAGTGCTTAGGCAGGTAGCTAGTCATAATATTATAAGCAACATTTTCCTGCGTCATTGTCAAAACATATTGCGCAACCCTTTATAATCGTGGGATAAAGGCAGGTAGAATAACATCTCCTTACAACCATGTCTACTGCATAATAAAGTTTTGCATAAACTGGCTTTTTGTTATGATTTTTGTTATTTTTCCAGTCGTTTGATGGCGTTGAAGCGCATGGGCATTGTGAACAACTACGAGAAGATCCGGGAGATGTCAGTTGCGGTGGTCGGTGTGGGAGGCGTCGGCAGTGTCACTGCTGAGATGTTGACTAGGTGCGGCATTGGAAAGGTAATAATATAATTTTTCGAGAAACATATTGATATCAGGGCTGTAATAACGAATTATAAACCAATGTGGTTCAGAGGTATAATCTATGCACATATACAATTAAATGTCAGCAGTAGAATAAAATATGGTCAGTTTTTTGTTTATAAATTCTGGTGGGGGGCAATCAGGAATAGCAGAAATATAGAGCATGCTAAGTTTTCAAAAATAATAAGGTAATTCTAAATTGCAATAATTCCCATTACAAGGTAACACACTAATAGTAAGGGGTAAATAAGTGAACTCATGTAAAATATCGGAGCATACTTTTTCACCCCTTCCATCCTTGTACTTACGATGTTACCCAAACACACCTTATGTCTATAGAGACGAGTTAATTATGCTTTTCTAAGTGCTTAATCAACTATAACTTACCCTGCCAGCTAGCCATTTTCCTTGACGAATGAAAGTGTCACCATTGTATCTGAAGTGATTATGTTTGTTTTGCAGTTAATCCTGTTCGACTACGACAAAGTGGAGCTGGCGAACATGAACCGTCTGTTCTTCCAGCCGCACCAGGCCGGCCTCAGCAAGGTGGCGGCGGCGGCGGCCACGCTGCGAAACATCAACCCGGACGTCGCCATCGACACGCATAACTATAACATCACCACTGTGGATAACTTCCAGAAGTTCTGCGATACTATCAGGTGGGTTCATGGGAATTGTACTGAACTCATTATATTTTGTTCTTCAGCATAATTACAATCCGTCTTTGAATGCCCATAATTTTATTAAACTTAGTGTTGGTGAGATTTTTTTGTGCCTCAATGAAACCTACGTTCCTATCTAGAGAAAAATGTATATCGGTATTTGTAGATCAAGATGAAAAAAAAACACATAATACACAGTACAAAAATATACCACGTTATATTAAAATGTAACATATAAAATAAACAATATTTAGCTGTTTGTTGGTTGCAGTTCTAATTAGAAACAAATAAAAAAACATAAGGAAACAGTCTAGCGAGTAGCTTCATCCAATTTAAAATGTCTACGCCTATAGAAGGTTTGATATAGGTTAGATAGTAGCCTGTTTATAAGCATTCTTTACTCTAGCATTTTATGCTTTAATAGTAGTGTAATGGTGTGTTTCCAGTACTGGCAGTTTGTCAGGCGGTCGCGTGGATCTGGTGTTGAGCTGTGTGGACAACTTCGAGGCGCGCATGGCCATCAACACCGCCTGCAACGAACTCAACCAGAAGTGGTTCGAGTCAGGAGTCAGCGAGAACGCAGTCTCCGGACACATACAGTACATCTCGCCGGGAGAGACCGCCTGCTTTGCTGTTAGTATTCAAGGGTTTAGCTCTTACGGCCACACTCAGAGACAGTTAATGTCAATTAAACCGTCCTTTAGTAAAGATTTTGTATGTAAAATCTAGACTAAGTAATTATTTGTCTGTATCAGCCCATATACGTCCCACTGCAGGGCACGGGCCTACTCTACAATCGTAAGTACGATTGAGAGTGGTTAGGCCATATAGTCCACCACGATTAAATGTCTCTGAGTACGGCAGTTAGAGTATCCATAATAAAGAGGCAGCGCTGATACTTCAAAAACGTAGATAAAAATTGTGGTGCCGGGCCACCTCTTTCTGCCCTCCTATTGGCTGATATTTGACGGGTTGTGCAACATACATTAATTACTCAGAAAAGAAAAGTTTTTTTTTATTGCAATGAATGGCGAGACGAGCAAGCCGTTCGCCTGATGGTAAGCGATACGACCGCTCATAAACAGTAGCAACATTCCACTGCGCTCGCCATCCTGAGACATAAGATGTTAAGTCTCAATATGTCCAGTAGTTACTCTGGCTACAATGTCCTTCAATCCGAAACACAACAGTGCATTTACGCAGTGTTGTTTCACGGGAGAAATTTATAGCGATTCATCGCTAAATAATTAATTCAATTTTCAGCAATATACCAACATTATGAACAAGAAAATATCTACGTTTTTCAAAACGCTGACTATATGACAGCGCTTTCTCTATATTATAAATACTCTAAGGATTATTTATATTATTCTTAGATGTTAGTTCTTAAAAATATTACATCAAGAAAAAATTGTTGGGTATATTAAATGTATATATTTAATTAAAATACATATGTGGTAGGAATGTTTAATGTTTATAGCTAATATGCTGAAGTCAATCAGCAATTGGTCGAAATATATTTAAATGTATCACAAAAATCATAACAATTTAAACCTATTTCAGTGTGCTCCACCATTGGTTGTTGCTTCTAAGATCGATGAGAAGACACTGAAAAAGGAAGGAGTTTGCGCTGCAAGTTTGCCCACTACTATGGGAATTGTAGCTGGATTCTTAGGTAGGTTTATACTTCTAATACTCATTAATAATCAGAATACGGATTGTCATGTCGATCTTATAAACAAATGCTATATGAAACATAAAGTTCAAAATGGCGATTATAATACTAGCGCGGAAATAATCAGGTATCTTAAAGTGGACATTACATTTGACTTAATTAAATTCTGACAGAAACAAAACACAGGGTATATCCAGACTGCGACCGAAAACGAAGCCAGGTGTCGGTTTTAGTAATTGAAACGTAATGCAACTAAAATATTTGCAAAAAAATGCGACGATTTTAATTTAATTTTAATATTATTATTTTAGTAAAAACTATGGAGTTACCACCCAAACCTGATGATATTTAAAAAAATCACAAAAGAACGGTCGTGTTATTATTCGAAATTTTTATTGCGTTATGTATTTAGTAAAATTACCACCCTACTTTGTTTTCGGTAGCAGTCTTTATATACTCTTTATAAGGTACTCCAGTGCGCAAAAAGATGAATTATAACACTTTTTAAGTTTTTTTTATATTTCAGTTCAAAACACATTGAAGTATTTGTTGGAGTTCGGCACAGTGACACACTACTTGGGGTACAGCGCGCTCACTGATTTCTTCCCCACCATGAGTCTCAAGGTGATTTACAATACTATTTTTTAGGATTATAATTGAGTATAATTTGACGAATTGATTAAATTATTACTATATGTAGTTTTTCGTTAATTTTATCTCAGTTGATTAAATAGTACTGCCAACATGTACAGGTGGTTGTGGGTTCGAATTCCAGGTCTCGCCTCTGACATTTCGGAGTCATGTGTGTATTGATAGTCAATAGCCGCGTACTGACTAGTCGCGCAGCCTCGCGCGGCAGCCTCGATGTGTACATTTTTTGGATCGAGGCAGCTTCGCGCGGCATGGCCGAGCCAGTTTTGCTCAAGAGAAGTTTTTAGGCAGTACGTTCGGAAAGCTACCGCCACCACTGCCATTATAATAATTTTACGGCTTGTGAAGTAAAGAACACGGAAACCTAAACGTTTTTGGATGAAACTATTATAGCAAAACAGATTAAATTTTTTCTTCAAGTCAGCTATTGGAATGTTCATTTTCTAACTTATTATCCGTGCAACTTCTCTTAATCCTCTATTAGTCTCTATTAATCGGGACATTGCGCATCTCAAAGTCTTTTATTTTCATCCTATAGTTGTATTAATTTAAGACACTGTTCTTTATCCATGGCGCTGACCTGCGACGAACAAGCGAGGCGAAACACAACCGTCTTGATTGAGCGCGGCAAACGTACCGAGGCGCCTTTGAGCATGGACAAAAACCGACAACGCTCGGCTCGGGCCGCGGCACGCTCGGGCGAGGCGGCGTGTGCGTTTGCCTCGGGCGAGGCACGCCCGACTAGCCGAGCATTTGCTTCGCGCGGCAGACCTCGCGAGGCTGCTCGGTCAGTCAGTACGCGGCTAATCACCACGCATCATAACGGTCAAGGAAAACATCTTGAAGAAACCTGCATACCATTTCGATTTTTAAGAATTTCTATGGTATGCAAAATCCGCCAACGCGCATTAGGCCAGCTTGGTTAACTATGTCTCAATCGTACATGTACTGGCGGACATATATGCGTTTTTAAAAAAGTATAAAATATTGGAAATGGAAAGGTACTCGAAACGAACGAATGAAAACGAAAAGGAAGAGAACAAATTTAATCGAATTACTACTTTTTTAATTTTTATCAAAGTACAAATGAAATGTTAAGAGCAAACCAATTTTCTTTAGTAAGGTTTTTCAAGATATGACGAAGGAAGTATGATGTGTGATGGTATATTAATATAGTAGTTTATTTTCAGCCGAATCCTCAGTGCGACGACAGCGCGTGTCGCGCGCGACAGACGGAGTGTCGCGCGCGGCCCGCCGTGGAGCTCGCCACCGAGGTCACCGAGGACCTCGCGCCGCTGCACGCCGACAACGAGTGGGGTGCGTACATCACTCAATAATACTACTCATATCATACAGGCGGAAACTTTGTGTGTTTATCCCGTCAATCCCTCAGATATCGGATTTGAGACCGATCGGACCAATAACTGTAAAGTTCAAAATGGCGGCCAAAATGTTCGATTCTAACTATTTATTTAGAATATCGCATGAACAAACTTTTAAGCTTTTTATATTAGTACAGAATTAAGAAAAAAAGCTGTCGGTAGGCCCCTAGTACGTTTAAAGGAGATTGAGTGACCACCACCAGACCACTTAACTAACTAGACAGAAGTCTAGGTCTGAGATCATGCAATATCAATGTGGAAAATTAGATACTTTCATATTATAATCTTTTAAACAATTCAAATGGTATTTCTTAATTTTCAGGAATCAGCCTAATCGACGAAAACAACCCAGAGGATGATGACTCTTCCAACTTGAAACTCGTTGACGGTGTTCAGGTAATATAGCAAATCCAAAATGTATTGTATGATTTTTTTTGTATGTATTTAAATCAGGAATTGGCTATGGTATGTAAGATGTCATGGCATAGGCTACCATGAAAGTAAAAAAAAAACGCCTGTGTACTTTTGCATGCATGTATTAAGATACATTTTTTATTATAAAAGTATTTTTCGAATTTTTACAATTGCGTGTCATTCATCGCAATACATAACAGAATATAAAACTGCAATAGCTTCTAGAACATTAATATCAATAATGGGAAGTAACATTAATGTGAGATTAGTTCCGCTCAGGCCAAAATGAAACAAAAATCGAATTTAATCTCTTCAATATTTGTATCAATTTGTATTTTGTTTCTTCAATATTCCGTCTTACCTACGTCATCAACGTCTTCTATAACACTCACCATGGAGTTCTCTCTCATTCAAAATTTCCGCACTGACCCATCTTAATCATTTATTTTCTAACTCATTTCCTCTTTTGTATTTTCATTCATCTCTTTCATACAACAACGTTCCATATCAGTATTTTCCAAATTCAAATCATATATTAGAGACGCTGATTGGTCTACATTACAAAGACGCTGATTGGTCTACGTTATTAAGAAGCTGATTGGTACTTGGTATTTAGTGGGCGTGGTTTAAATTGGTAGGATCATCAGGTGTAGCCAATAGGAAGTTACCTTTTTATTATGATTGAAAATATCTCCACCAACTTCATGCGTTCCTGGTACTTGTAAGACGGAAACCCGTTTAATTTGTAAATTTTCTACTGTAAGTCCGCCAATCCGCACTAGGCCAGCGTGGTGGACTCTATGGCCTAACCACTCGCAATCGTATTCTCGATTGTAGAGTAGGCCCGTGCCCTGCAGTGGGACGTATATGGGCTGATACAGATACTGTAAGCAAACTGGAAAGTTCATATACTTAGAGTATGATGAAAAAATACATATTCGCCAATGTCAGCGTTCACGGTACTTGTAAAGGTGAAAACTTTTAATTTTAAAATGATAATTAATTTGCTAATATCGCCCTAGAACGTTACGTTCTTAGAACAAAAAGATCTCCTCCTTGTTCATGCGTTTCTGGTACTTAAATAACAGGTAATGAGGATTTTGGATGTCGGGTTGCTCGCGCATCAGTATAAATTTTCTTTCAAAACGCGCCAAAATAAATATGTAAGTTATTCTAAAACTTTATAATATTTTGTTTTTTTACGTCCTTGCGTAAATCGGTGCCATTTTTATGCGGAAACCACGGCCTTCCACTGATCAATGCTTGCACTGCATAAACAATGCGTAGGGTGAAAAATGTATTATGGATAATACCCTCCTTTAATAGTGTTACTGTCTCATAGGTCAATGATTAAATAATATTCTTACGTGCTTTAATTTTAAACATGTTATGAATATTACACCCTATAAAGGAGATAATATAGGAGTGATGCCGACAAAAAAAGAGAGATAAATGAGTGATGTATGTATGTGTGTCAGGTGGCGTACAGCGTGGCGGTGGACAGCAGCACGCCGGAGTCCAGCACGGGCGGCGCCGTCGCAGCCTCCGAGCTCTCGCTCGAGGACCTCATGCAGCAGATGAAGACCATGTAACCACCACCACCACCCACCACCATGTTCCATCGTGCCAACACGCTCCAGTGCTTGCACCAGCCCCCGTCGAGCCTGGACTCATTATGATGTACTACGGCGGAAATGTTTATCGCGAAAAAAGAGAGCTACCGTACCGCTATTTCTGTAAATGTATTTGATTCTATGAGAACAGAATTGTTTACCATTCGCTCCATAGTATTGTAATCAGAATCAATGAAAGCCAAAAGGGGAAGTCAGTGTGACTGAGTAAGAGTACGTTATAAAAGCCAGCGTATCACAGATTTCTGGGGTGTCACTCTATTATCCGAAACGAAGTTTGAATGTCTGAACGTCGTAGGTAAAACTACGAATCTGCCTAAGTACTCCACAAAATATCCGAATCCTCTATCGTACGTCGTAATCATAGACTAAGTTCGGAGTGAATGATAGGTAACATAGAGAATAGTATTGATTTCTAAAATTGGAAAATTTACATTCGGTTGTCAAAGTCGAACATTCAAACTTCGTTTCGGATCATAGAGTAACCCTGTTATAAACATTTTAATGGGAGCAGCCACTCTACTATACTTTGTCAATGTTCTTACTGTTCTTAGTCGATTTTAATACTTCTCTCTTTACTGGTGTCATTTCAAGCTTTTAATTTAATTTGAAAAGTGCTCAAACTTGTTAATTTTTGTTGCATTAACCTAACGATCAATGCGTTATATTTGTCATAATTTCTATATTTCCTCGGCTTATTGATAATAATATATATGTTCTTTTACATTGATGACCATAAGAAACCCCTGATTCATAAATTAGTTGTCCTAATTCTTATAGTGTTAGCGCAAAGCGCTCTCTATTATAGTTAGTGAAACGAAATATAGATTATTCAAATGCGATTAAAAAAAATAACTTCATCTCTGAAATTCCGAATTTTAAAAACTTTAATAAACGCTAGAGTAAATATATCACACATTGTAGTTAAAAATGTTAGCAAATGGGAATAATTTTCGATGTTTTTTCAGCATATCATAAGTAGTTAGAGGAATTCAAATAGCTTAGCGGAGAATACTAAATAAATATAAAACCGTAGCCATTAGATAGCGTCTGAGAATGGTTCATGTGCTGCAAACTGGAGAGGATTGTCTTACAAACTTTTTGTTGGTAAAATTCTATCTTCCATGTATAAACATATCTATGTGTATTGTATTTTTTGTGTCATATTTAGGGAAATATCTATTTCTCCATTGAAGTTGCAAAACTTGAGCTTATCTGTGTAATGATCATTAACAATTTGTTATCTTCAATGTATGCGTGCTGAGGCGATTTGTTAGTCTTAAAGAGTGAGAAATTATTGTTATGTTTTCTAGAGAGTTTTTCTTTGTGGAAAATTCGAACAGTCCATTTTATATATTTTTTTATATTTTTATTTTAAGGGAAAATTAAAATACTAGAATTTTCGACGATTCATAATTTAACAATAAGTGTTTTATGCAGTTTGTCAGATTGTATTTTGGTAAATTTTCCATAGATTAATGAACGTACTTCAGGTTATTTTCAAAGCGAAATAAACTTCTTCTATAATAGTATAAAAGATTAAGTTTATGGGATAGTCTAATAGATGTCGCTACTAGCGTGCTGTGCGCACAAGTTTTAACGAAATATCGCTTAAGAAAGTATATCGAATGAACGTGAGAGCTTCGTAATAAAGTGTATATTGAAATCTGCAGCATTCCAAGTCACGCGAGGCCGTAGCTTACACAGGGGACAAGATGTGTTAGGTTGTGATCATTCAATTTTTTTATGCAAAATTATTATTTAAAATGTGCATTGAAAAGTAATAAAAATGATCTCCTGTATTTTTGGCATTTGCATTTCAATGATGTTATAATGCCTAGATTTGAATGATTTTTTTTTATGAAAAGGTGCACATTACTCATATTAATTAGAAATTACTTAATACCCGTCAGTATACCCGCGCATTTGGTCCCGTTTTGGGTCCAGCACTTAATAATCCGGTTTCGCGTAGCATCACTATTTTGGCCAGCAAGTAATTACCGTCTCTCGCCAGTCTATGGTCTTAATCATAGACAGTTTTAAAAACTATTTTAGTAATCAAATGTTTTGTCTTCTTCCCTCAAACTGAATTCAGAAGTTGTTGGAAAGAGACAAAACATTCGATAACTGAAATATTGTACCAGCAAGGAGGCTGGACACGGTGTTCAGCTGAGCTTTTCAGCTGCCGAGGGGGAGGTCCCCAACAGAATTTCGACAGTAATGGGCGCTGCAGAAAAACGGTTAATTCCAAAACTGAGTGCTTATCGTCTACCACTTACCGAGGCTTCCGGCTTCACCAGCTCTCGCAGACCAGGCAACTCCAGCAGCAATACTCTTGAGGGAACACGTTAAATGGGAATATATCGGGTATAGGTTTTGGTTACGAGGTTGCGCAACAGCGGAGTTTTTGACCAAGTACTTCCACGATTCAAAAACGAGTGCTGGGTTTTTTCCAAGGCAACGGTTTTGTGACCTGCTCGTTGGTCACACTAGAACCTCGCCTATTGGTCGTTGGTTTTTTCGGTTGTCGAAAAGTTGTCTATGCGACGCTCGGTTGCGCCATCTAGCGCCGGTTCGTGATATCGGATTCGAACCCAGCAATGGAACTCCGATGCAGCGCACATTAACTTTGGGGTGACGATACATACCGCCCACCAAAATATGAAGGTATTTTACTTACAATAAAAAATAAATAAATAGAAAAATAAAAATATAGGAAAAATAAAACGAGAAAATATAAAGGGTTGATGATAGAATGAATGATGTTTCGCGTTGAAAGCTTTAACAGTTAACGACTGGTGAAGCTTGTTCTGCACTGATGGGTAGAGGACAAAGCTTCACCAGTGGGCGAGTGATGATATGATGGTTCGCTATCCGTACCGATGCGCATCTTATAACTCCATCCGGACCAGGATGCACATTGACTACCCGACCTACAGACCATTGTAATGGTGTTCGATTGTCATCCTTGATGATTACAATAGAATTTAAAGGCAATGGTTTACTGTCTTTTGTCCATTTTGCTCTTTGCGTTAAGGAGTGGAGATATTCGTTCCGCCATCGTATCCAGAAATGCTGTTGAAAGGCTTGTAGAAGTTGCCAACGGTTCAAACGGTTTAGATTGGTAGCTGTAAAATCATGTTCTGGTACGCTGGTTAAGGGTTCTAGTGTTAAAAAATGACCCGGTGTCAGAACATTTAAATCGTTTGGATCGGAACTAATGGGGCACAATGGTCGCGAATTGAGGACTGCTTCAATTTGGGTGAAAAGTGTGCTAAGCTCCTCAAATGTTAGAACCTGATCTCCTACAATGCGATGCATATGACTTTTTGCGGCCTTTATTTGGATTTCCCACACCCCGCCGAAGTGTGGCGCCGAGGGTGGGTTGAATTTAAACTCGATGCGTTCTGTCTGAGCGGCTAGGTCCATCAACCTACACAATTGAGTTTTTGCACCTACAAAATTAGTACCACAGTCTGCATGGATGATAGAACATCTCCCCCTACGCGCCACAAATCTCCTCAACGCAGCTACGAAGGCGTCGGTGGATAAGTTAGAAGCTACTTCGAGATGGACTGCTTTTGTGGTCAGGCACACAAATAGACACAGATAAGCCTTATCCAACTTGGCACCACGATGTTTTCCCAGCTTAATCCGGAAGGGACCGCCAAAATCAACCCCGACTACCGAAAATGCCTTGACTTGGTTCACTCGATATGATGGCAGATCACTCATAACGGGTTGAAGCGGTTGCGGACGCGTTTTAAAGCAACGTACACATTGGGATAATTGTTGACGGATAACGCGTTTCGCCGCTACGATCCAAAATTGCTGTAATATTAGGTAATGTGTAGTGTTAATACCGGTGTGACAGTGTTTGCGATGCACCCACGTAATGTAATAAGTAGTGAGCGGGCACCGAGTAGGTAACAACGCGGGATGCTTGTGGTCATGTTCTAAACCACTCCGAGATATTCTACCGCCCACCCTGAGGATACCTTTGCTATCAATAAATGGGGTGAGTTTCCGCAACCATTTGGCTAATGCTCGATGATTTTTTAGCTTGTCTATATCATTATGAAAGAATTTCTCTTGATAAAACCTTACCGCGACGTATAAAGCCTCATGTCGTTCACCGTCCGTCAACGTAATGCTCTCAAAGCGGGAGGATGCTTGACGCGTATTGTTCATGAACCTGCGCACATACCCAATAATATTTATAATTTTATCTAAGGAAGAAAACTTTAAAAATAGGGCATCGATCCACCCAAGAGGCTCCGTCATCGTCTCCGTCACCAACGCAGATTGGGGTCGTTGTTCTGATTGGATAATATCTTCCTCCTGCGTTTTTGGTTCCACTAGATTAGGTGGCCAAGTTTCGGGCGCTTGCGATAACCAGCTGGGGCCCGCCCACCATAATCTATTGTCAAGGAGTTTAACTGGCATAAGTCCCCGTGAACAGATGTCGGCGGGGTTGTCGTTTGTCGGTACATGCCGCCATGATTCGGTCGGTACGCTGTCCTGAATTAGGCTTACTCGATTCGCCACAAACGTGACCCAACGTGAAGAGTGCGATCGTAACCAAGATAAAACAATCATAGAATCTGACCATAAGTATAATCCTTGTAAGGGAGGTCTAAACACCGATTTGACACTTGCCAGTAACTGAATGAGAAGGACCGCCGCACACAACTCGAGACGAGGCAACGAAATTTTCTTAATGGGAGCGACGCGAGCCTTTGCGCAGTGTAGAAATGTACGAGCTGAACCCGATGCATTGGCTACACGCACGTAAATTACAGCTCCATAGGCCCGTTCCGATGCGTCACAAAAGCCGTGAAGTTCGAATGTCGGATTCGCTCTAAAGTGGACGCAACGTGGGATTTCAATGCGCTTAAGTTGAGGCAATTGTTCTAAATATTGGGCCCAGTGCTCGATAATATCCTGTGGGGGGGTCTCATCCCACGGAGTACCGATTATCCATAATTTTTGGATTAGACATTTGGCTTGAATGGTGAGAGGCGAAAGAAATCCCAGTGGATCGAAAATCCTAGCCAATTCGCTTAAGATATTGCGTTTAGTGCAAGGCTGTTGCAGGGGTGTTACGTCAAAAACGAATGCGTCGCGCAATGGTTCCCATCGTAAACCAAGCACCTTTAACGTTGTATCCTGCGTTTCGTCAAAGTTCACCGTATCTTTTAGTAACTTATGTTGATCCGGAATGTCGTCAAGCAGATCTGGGACGTTACTAGCCCATTTGCGTAGAAAGAAATGCCCCTTAGAAAAGAGATTGATGACTTGTGCTTTGGCTTCATGGGCTTCCGAGACCGAATTACACCCGGTTACTACGTCATCTACATAAATGTCGGACAGTAAAATTTGCTTTGCGATTGGAAACGCGTCACCTTCATCATACGCCAGCTGTTGCAACGTACGACAAGCTAAAAACGGTGCTGCGGATGTTCCGTAGGTGACAGTGTTTAAATTATACTCTTTAATAGGTTCTGTCGGACTTGATCTCCACAAAACACGCTGACAGTCCCGCTGGGTCTCGGTAACTAGAACTTGCCTATACATTTGCCGTACATCCGCCATAAAAACAACCTTGTGCTCCCGAAAACGCAAAAGAATCGAAAAAATATCATTGTGTAGTTTAGGACCCGTTAGTAGAGTATCGTTTAAGCTCTTGCCGTTGTAATCTTTTGCCGAGGCATCAAACACTACTCGTAATTTCGTGGTTGTACTTTCTGGTCTTAGAACACCGTGATGTGGGATGTAATATCGTCCGTTTCCCAATTTGGTGCTTGGTACCAATGACATATGGCCGCTGTCCAAGTAGTCATTCATGAAGTCCACGTATTGCGTTCGTAATTGTAAGTCCCGAGACAAGCGTCGTTCGATTGCGAAGAATCTCCGCAAAGCAATGTCACGTGATCCGTAAAACACAGGAACCGACTTGTCCTTGAATGGCAGAGTCACGATATAGCGACCCGTCGGGTCCCGGGTATGCTCCGATGCGTATTTGTATTCACAAAGCTGCTCTTGGGGCGTAAAAGTGGACGCCTGTGGAACGTTGTCTATATCCCAAAATCTTTGAACTACACTGGCCAACTGCCCACTATCCGTAGTTGCGTTAATCCCGAGTAAGGAACTATGGACTATGGACGTCTTCCCCAGTAAAAGCCAACCGAACACAGATCTCAGTGCGGGAGGTTGAGATCCTTGACCCCTGATCTTTTCATTCAATAAAGATTCCGCAAATATGTCTGCACCTAACAGAATGTCGATGGGACCGGGAATATCGAAACCAGGGTCGGCCAATTGCAAAGATTTAATATTCGACCAACCGTGTGTGCTCAATTTTGCTATGGGTTGGTCGCTGCATATCCTGGGGATGACTAACATATCTAAGTCGAATAAGGTTTTAGAAGACGTCCCCAACTTACATCGCACTACACCATTAATTGATGCTTCGGCACCTCCTAAGCCAGTAACATTGACTAGTGCCGGTCGAGATGAGAAACAAAGTCGATCGGCAGCTTGTTGAGTTATAAAATTGTTTTGACTGCCAGTGTCAAAAACGGCGCGGAAAGCCAACGAGCGCCCGAAAGCATCCCACACGTATACTATAGCCGTGGCGAGCAGCACAGTAGGGCTAGTACAAGCTAAGTCGTGTCGCGTAATTAGTGTAGTATGCGCTGTCGACTCGGGCGACGTTGCTAAGTCTTGATGTAAAAGTGTGTGATGTCTATGTTTACATCTCTGGCACGAGAACATTGATTTACAGTCTCTGATTGTATGTGATGTCCTTAAGCAATTAAAGCACCACTTGTTATTACGCGCTATATTAATTCGTTCATCTACAGTGTTTTGCAAAAATGATTTACAACTTGTTATTGAATGTCCGTCTGAACAATAGGCGCATTTGATAACCGGTTTGCTAGTTGTAGGCGGAGTCAGTTGCGTCGAGTGGGGCGCGATGTACGTTCCGCTTACCGCCGCCTCATGAGTGCAGTCCTGCGCAGCTACTAAGGCATGACCCATTTTCGGTTTGTTGGCTCGGAAGTCTAGATTCGACTTTATGTGTTGTTCCCTATTCCATGTGGAAGTGCTAGTTGATGGTCCGGATTCAGTGAAATGTGTATCTCTAATTAAAGCTTCACACTTTAAATATAGAAACGATTGTAAATCCGTGTAACTCGGCAGCTCAATGGTAGACTGTCTTTCTTCGAACTCTCGACGTAGTTTTGGATCTATCTTTGACAAAATGTGATATGACAATACGAAATCCCATTGGTCTACCGGTAGGTTTAAACGTCTCAAGATGGTTAAATTTTCGTCAAACATATCGAGGGAACGGCGGAAATCGTGTGGGTTCTTTAACATGAAGCTTGCGTTTAATATATCGCGCCAACAAGTGAATGCGAGGTCTCGTTTGTTTTCGTATCTTGTAATCAATTTATTATATGCATCGGAATAGTGATCACCTGTGGCCGGGAATGTGCGGATGAGTGCTAATGCGTCGCCTTGTAATGTTGACATCAAATAGTTAAACTTATCGGTGTCACTCATACGTGTATTATGAATTAGGTTATCATACGTAGAAATGAATTTAGGCCATTCCTTTATATTGCCGGAGAAGGACGGGAGCGTTATCTTAGGTAACTTTACGTGTGAGTTAGTACAGTGTGAATTTGTGTAGTCAAGGGAAGATTCGGGTGCATGTGAGACGGGTTTTGTGATTGATCGGTGAATTCGAATAATCTCATAATACATTTCGTCGAAACGTTTGCACATGAGTTCGTCTTCCTCCGGATCGTCGGCCAAATCCAGAATAATTAAATGTGCTTCTTCGAAGGTAGCCGCGATTTTTTTTACCTCCTGATGGTAAGAAAAAAATAATTCGATTTGGGATGGATCGTTAAGGGTAAGGGCGGCGATTTCGTGGGTCTTGGTCAAGCGGTTATATGCTAGTGTACGCTTTCTACGCAAAGATGGTAAATTTTCGGTTGTATATTCCCACGTATCCTTAGAACGGGATTTCTTTGCGATACTTAGTTTTCGTTTTGAATAACTCATGATAACTGTTGGTAACGAAATTCAAAACCCGATGGAGAGGTCAGATTATGGAGGTAATCAGCTGACGCGCGATAATGAATCAGATAGCAACGTTAAACGTTTAAAAACACAGCAGACACCGATAGTAAATTGAGAAGTGTGTTGCTATAGAATTAACGTTACGCACTGGTCGTTATTTGAATTATCAGCTGATTGGCTATGTGTACCACTCGCGTAACGGAATTTTGTATTTTTGATTTTTTAACAACTAATAGCAAAATGGACAAATAGAAATGAAATGTAAAACTCAATAGGTATTCAATAAAACACACTGGACCGTATACGAGAAATGCGAAACTGATTAGGGTAATTAGGACATAAAGGATTACTTTAGACGATTAATTCATATGTTCCCGGGTTTCGGCACCAAAACATGTACCAGCAAGGAGGCTGGACACGGTGTTCAGCTGAGCTTTTCAGCTGCCGAGGGGGAGGTCCCCAACAGAATTTCGACAGTAATGGGCGCTGCAGAAAAACGGTTAATTCCAAAACTGAGTGCTTATCGTCTACCACTTACCGAGGCTTCCGGCTTCACCAGCTCTCGCAGACCAGGCAACTCCAGCAGCAATACTCTTGAGGGAACACGTTAAATGGGAATATATCGGGTATAGGTTTTGGTTACGAGGTTGCGCAACAGCGGAGTTTTTGACCAAGTACTTCCACGATTCAAAAACGAGTGCTGGGTTTTTTCCAAGGCAACGGTTTTGTGACCTGCTCGTTGGTCACACTAGAACCTCGCCTATTGGTCGTTGGTTTTTTCGGTTGTCGAAAAGTTGTCTATGCGACGCTCGGTTGCGCCATCTAGCGCCGGTTCGTGATATCGGATTCGAACCCAGCAATGGAACTCCGATGCAGCGCACATTAACTTTGGGGTGACGATACAAATATAATTAAACTGTTTATGAATAAGGTCGTAACTCATACCGATATTTGCACATACCGACAGATACATTGTACCAGTTAAAATTTACTCCTTTTATTTAGTTCCTCGCCATTTTGAAACTGCGGACTCGACGCGGCTTATTTAAAAGTATCGTCTTATTTATGAAAGTATATAGTGTAAGTGCTACGTTAAGTGTTATTTTATGAAGTTATTTTAATAATTTTGGATATATTTTTTGAATTTTATCAATACGTTACCGTTACGGCTTAAGCTATTACGAATGTCGATGTAATATAAAGTTTATTATTTAATTAAATATTATATGTGACAAGTTTGTTTTTTATTTCTTCAACGCATTTGTTCAATTTTGAGGTTATTTTCTTGTTTTCTGGCGGCAGTTTGTCGTTCTGAAATAAATAATAAGCAATTTTAAGTTGTAAGCAAGTTGTTAAAAAAAGCTGGTCTCACCCAGAGGCATTCAATATTTTTGTTTAAATATTGTACTGTACTGTAACAGCCCATACACGCCCCACTGCAGGGCACGAGCATTTAAATATTGAATTAAAATTAGTTACTTAATAACGATTGTCTTATACTGTGAATTTTGCTTATTCCTGGCGTGATTTTAATTAATTATACTGTTTCCATTCGTTTATTTTATTTTTGACAGTTCACGCCTATAAAGTACGACATTACAGTAGAACAATATTTTGAAATAAAAGTAGATACTTTCTTGACGGGTAACGCCCACTTAGAGTTGTGCCATTCGTAACGAATGACCACAGATAACAAAAACGATTTTGAATAGAATCAATCAATCGGAATCATTTGAAATAAAATTACATTAAAATGCTAATGAAAACAGTTAAACGTAATATAGTACCCAATATTAGGATCGAATGTATTTGCTGCAAATTAATTAATATGAATAAAGGTTTACGTATTGAAGTGACTTTTAATAAGAGTTTAATTTAAAATAATTACAATGATTACAACGAAAATAAATGTTTAGTACCTACTTGTAATAAACAGTTAAACCATGTTGGAATTCATAGTACTTTAAGGATTAAATAATTAAAACAACTAAAAGGTAATTTGTTAATATTTTTATTTATAAACAATCGTCTGTTTCGTCGGAATCGGCGTCGTCGTCACTCGTATCCCCAGTAACACTAATTATTAATGAGTGCATGGGTAAGTTGTCAAATGCGACATCGCGATCCCAATCAGACATTATTTCTTTCTTCGTCTTATCTACGACACTCGCCCAGTTATGAGGCGTCACATTTTCACACGCATTTTTAAGCAACTCCAGCATTTTGTTTGCGGTGAAAGGAGGAGTTGTATTTATTCTCGCAGCATATCCTTTCACTTGCGCCCATATTAGCTCTATGGCATTATACTGGCAATGATATGGAGGAATTCTAAGGACGGTGTGCCCATGTTCTGCAGCCATTTCATCTATAACGTATCGTTTAGGCTGCTTCCTCATTTTTAATATTTTAAGTAACTCTACTTTTAATAGGGACTCGTCCACCTCCTCGCCATTGTTACGGAGCCAGTTTATTATTTCATTTTTTTTACTGGCTTGCGTTGGCATTTTGTTAATTTGCCGAGAGTGATAGGACGCATTATCTATAAATATTGTTGATGGCTGTTCGAGTGACAATAACATTTCCCGAAACCATTTTTCATATACTTCGGAATTCATTTCTTCGTGGTAATCCCCTGTTTTCTTTGATTTAAAAGCTAACATAGCATCTTGCACAAATCCTTTTGCGGTTCCTGCATGACAAATTATAATTCTTTCACCTTTTCCCATTGGCACTGCGGTCGAGGAGCTAGCAGTGTTGTCAGTCCAAGTTTTTGATACCGTGTGATTCGCATTGAGCCAAGTTTCATCGGTGAAAACAACATTCGACCAGTCTTCTATTTTTTTAGCTTGTCTTAAAAATTCGCATCGATACAAAGCAACATCATTGCGTTCCATCAATATTTTTCTTTTGTCACATTTTTTGTATTGGAATCCAATCCTATTCAATACCTTCGCCAAAGAAGACTTTTGACCACGGAACAAGCCACTAGTTTTCAGAGATTGTACTAGGTTATGTAAAGTAGGAATCTCTTTTCTTTGGTAATAATCGTATATATGACGACGAATAGCATCACCATCAAAACTGTCAATTGCTGTCACTTTAAAGGGCTGACGTTTTTTCTTAGGTGTAAATGGCTTGTTTTGTTCCATGCCACTACTGCCGTAGCCTTCTTTAATTATTTTTGAAACTGTTGGAGCAGTAATACCTAATGCTGCTGAAACACGGTCTCTGATTTGAGTCACTGGTATAAGAGGTCCACCATTACGGCTTTCCCTTTCAAAGTACTCATGAAGTCGCAACACAAACTCCCTTGTTTGTCCTTTAAGCACCTTTCCTTTAGGCATTTTGAAAGTGATGAAGGCAGGTACGATGTTCTCAATTCAACCAAATGTAGGAATTCACGGGTAAAACAATACGGAGGAATATAAATACTCAACTCGACGTATGAAAAATGTGAATTAAAATTCAGCGAACGGAAAACACTAGCACGGGCGCGGGCGTCTCGTTGTGAGTGACCACAAAATGGCGGCGCGCGTCACCTGTCTGCCCAGTGTTGCCGTTTCACAATTTGTTTTTAACAACATTACTATTGCCGACGGAAGTGATAAGAATATTAACTTAACATGAGTAAATGGTTTATTTTAATATAATTATTAAATCAAGTAACTTAAATATCCCTGAAGTTTTATAAAACAATGCATGGAGCAAAAAATAAAATATGTATTAAATCGATTAAAACTTGTTCAAAAATAAAATCGTTTGTTATAAAAAATTGATTCGATAACGCATCAGGCCATCACTATTTGATTCAGTACTCGATGTGTCAAAAATAAAATAAACGAATGGAAACAGTATAATTGCTCGTAGGTCCTCAATAAAATACGTTGCCATTTTTTTTCTTACATCTAAATTTGAAAACAAAATTTGTTTTCAACACTTCTAAGTAACATGCATTCGAATTTGTATACATTCATAATAAACATTTTTATTAGCATTTTGCTTATTTATAAAGCTTCAAAATAATTATGATAATTTCACTTGCCATCAAACAGTCCATGACGGTAGAGGCTCTGTCCACTACCCGGGAGTCGATCCCGCTAGCCGCGGCGACCTCTCTCGCGAAACTACTGGAAGTGCTGCCCTCAACCACGCGGAACAAGAATACCGGCTCGCCGTCTTGTACCATGTGCTCGAAGTTCTATGGCACATATTTGTAGGCAACGATGAATGCAAGTAATTAATTGATTAGTTAGTTATTCAGAAGGGTTGTATTTTTGAGTCTGTACTTTTTTTGTGGAAATTATTGTTGCGTGGTGATGTAAGGATTGTATCAATCAACATGTTATTAATTTATTACAATATCAATATAATTAAGACAAATTGCCTATCCATGACAAATAATCCACAAAACTAATTAAAATATGAAACACTCTTTTTCTGTTTATTACTGCTTATGGAACCTGAATTAGTAATGCAGTTTCAGCAACCTCAAAATTAGACATGATTTCAATTTTACAAAAAATCCCCTAAACCATGGAAGCTGTAAAGTGTAAAGTAATTTCCTTTTTTAATCCTTCAACTGACCAGAAACCTGAGGACAGGCGAGTCCACTATATACTCCTTGATGTTAAGGAAGTGAGTGGAGAGGAGCACGTGAGGGCACTCCCTGAACAGCAGCGTGTTGATGCAGGCCGCCAGGAGGGCCAGCCCGTCCGTCTGCGACGTGCCCTTACCGAACTCGTCCACTATTAGTAAGGAGTTGGGCGTCGCGTGCTCAAGGGCTAAGGACATCTGGAAGTATCACTTGGCGATTGTGATGGGTGTTTTTGGAATGAAAGTATGGTTATTGTCTACTCGAAGGGTTGCCCTGTACTCCGACACGACGGCAATATTCGAACATTGCACGTAAAATTGTACGAATATTAATATTCTACATAATGTTCGAATTCTGTATTGTAAGGTGTAATCTTAGACTAAGTACGAAGTGAATGTTAAGTTTCATTAAAAATAGTATTGATTTTAGAAGTGGAAATCTATCATAAATGATGAATCTTATGAGGTGCGGTATATGTGTGTTGACGTTTATCGTCCGAACATGCGAACTTCGTGTCGGAGTATAGAGTAACTCCCCAGGATGCTAGTTGGTACAGTGCTGTTTACATGAGTATAAACACGATATGGACCCAAGGAAGTACTTTGAGTGGAATACGGTATCTAAACTATTAAGATGACGGGAAGTTAGTATATAGAAAGAAAACGTAAATTGAATTGTTGAACTAGTTTAGCTAAAATATTTCATTAGTAAAAAAATAATGCAGTGTATAAGAAGTTGTACCTGTCTCAAGTCTATGAGGAAGGCGGACATGTGCGCGGCCACACACTCAGTGCTCTGTATGCGAGTGAACAAGTGCGATATCACGCCGATAGTGGCGCTCTCAGCTGGCACGAAACTACCGATGTGCGCCAGGTACACTATCAGACCTGATCATACAACAACTTAGGAATTAAAGTGTGACATTGAACAATAGCTTTATTACATTCATATGCTCACATCTGTACACGTTCCAGCGGTTCTTATCCGGTGGTCCACGGACTACTGGTGGTCACTGAGAAGATCCCAAGTAGTCCGTGGAGCCATCCTAAGGCCATACCACCACATACCATTTATACATGTTTTATTTATGGATTGACAGAAAAATCTTTTATTTATTTTAATTTTCGCAGATACAACCAAACTAGTCAACCAACTGAGTGGCCAATTTTTTTGTATTGTATCAGCCCATATACGTCCCACTGCAGGGCACGAGCCTACTCTACAATCGACAGTACGGTTGAGAGTGGTTAGGCCATATAGTAGTGGGTGGTCAATGGCTAGACAGAAATTCAAATGGTCCCCCATGAGTAAAAGGTTAAGAACCACTGTAATAAAAGGAGTGGGTAGAGGTAACATCTCTTATACCACCACCCATGCGTATTAATACAGTTCGCAGAGCCTATTTCAAATCGAATTAGATTTTACTATGTGGGAATTGGATCCAAGTCATCAACGTTCACAAACCACACAAAATACCGCCACTAGACTCAAAAAACAAAGTTTAATGTATTATATTGATAAACTTACCTATCTGCTTCATATACACAGATTTCCCACTGGAGTTAGGTCCGGTGAGTATTTTGACGCAACCTGCTTGGATGCTGCTCTCTGCATCATTAGGAACGAAGGTATCACATTGGACCATGTGGAGCGGGTGCTTGCCTTGTTTGATGCTTATTACCTTTTCCTCTGTCAGTACTGGGCGCACGTAATTGAACTCTTTGCACACTTTGGACATTGCAATAAGGCTGAAATTTGAAAAACCCGTATATTTTATATATACCACTTATCGGCTGATTAGCGTCAGACATATATTCACGAGTTGGATATATTTAAAGAAAAGTTTACTTAAAGTATCCGGACGATAACTTATGTACTCCCAAAGTCGCAGTTGATTTAACTTGTGGTTGAAAATGATGTAGCTGCTTAATGCTTAAGTCCATTGACCGGTTAAGATTTTCCTTCTATTCTATATTTTCAAAGGATTCCAAGCAAAAGAGTTATTTATGGTCAATAAAAACCCATCAAATTGTTTTTGAAATGAAATGAAAATGAACCAATGGGCCATCTACTGGCCAATCTGATCTTTTTACCAGCCCCAAGCTATAAGTTTTTTTTTCTTTTATTGCGAGACGAGCATGCCGTTCGCCTGATGGTTAGCGATGCGAAGGCTCATGAACATTAGCAAGGCAAAACAACACCTTGAATTACAACGCTATGCTTGGCATTCCACTGCGCTCGCCATCCTGAGACATAAGATGTTAAGTCTCAATTTGTCCAGTAGTTACTCTGGCTATAATGTCGTTCAATCCGAACACAACAGTGCATTTAAACTGCTGTTTGACGGGAGAAATAGACATTGCGGTGGTACCCACCCAGGCAGCCTCTCACATATGAGAGACCTACCACCAGTAAAATAATAAGTAATAATAAGTTTTTGTGGAATTCACAAATATTTGATCGAGTCTTTGTTTTTGTGAGACCGAAAAGTCTCTCGTAATTTCTGACAACCACTACACAAGATGTGTATGTGACTGTTTAAATTTATTATTATATATTTGAACGTACCAGTCTAGTTCAGCGCACATGTCTATGACATTGGCGAGCGTGTGCAGGTTCTCCATGATGATGGTAGTGAGCCGCATCATGATGCGAGTCTCGTGCGCCACTATCTCGGGGTACGTGTCGCCTATAATCACGTCCAGCTCTGATGGACAATATATTCGTCAATAGTCGTTGGTTATTCACAATATTATAATGTTACATATGGGGCATTCCACGCGAAGCGGACAGGTAAAAAATCTCGATGTTTCTGATTTCAGAAATATTTGAGTATGTTCTACCTATATATGTCCTTGATTCGTGTATCAAATATTTTTCTAATATAGTGACTGGTTAAAGAATTAAGGACCTTTGAAATTTTGGCCAACTGGTGGGCATACAGTACTTCAAAGCCGATTATCTAGTCATAAAATTATTGATTAAAATAATTAAACCACTGGATTTAAAACTTCATTTAATGAGCTTTTTAATTGCATTTTTGGATACGAAAATAAATTGTTTTTTTCCATATTTTTTTTATTTTAATTTTTTTAACTTCGATTTTCACAAACTTAGACCATTTCGATTTTTTTTATATTTTTTATGAAAATAGCTAGTATTGTATAGAACATCCTTGCCAAGTTTTATTATGGGTTGGGAAGTGGTTTACGAGCTATACTGGAAATATGCGCCGCACCGCGCCAAACGCCCGTCACGTGCGTGAGCTTGCAGACATTATTTCTTTAGTACTTTGATATAATATTTAAAATAAAACGAATTATTTTTATGTGACTAACTACAAATTTATTTACAGGCTTTTACAACTTTAAATGTCACACTGTTACTTGTGCGTGTTACCATAACACCTTCAGTAGTAGGAATGAAGGCATGATATTTTTTTGTGCCTGGTATTGTCGCTGCCGACTCAAATCTGCTTTTGAATGACTCTTTTCGAGCATAGAAAATGTGCGTTTGTGGAATTGATTTTCTCGCCCAATGGTACAAACGCTCAGCTGTGCTATTGCTTCGTTTGTAGTCTTGGGTAGTTCGCGAACGACCTAGATGGGAAGAGCGCTCCTTTAGGTGAACTATGCGAACTAGTTCATTGAAAATCCCGCTCTTAGTTCTTTTTATATTTCTTTTAGCGTCCACTTTACTAGACAGTGGCGCTATGTTTTCGATTATTTCGATAAAAGATTTTATGTGCCATAACAAAAAAAGTCAACTTTAATTGTAAAAATTCATATTTTTCAAGTATTCTAATATAATTACACATTATACTAGGAACTAGCATAGCTGTTGACTAATCATTAATATATTATAAATTATTTTATTTTTCATTATTTAAATAAAAAATCTCATATTACATAAATGGACGTGTAAAATTTTCAAGTAATACTTTGTATTTTTTAAATAAAAATAAACAAAACTTACAATAATCATAACTATATTTTTTTCTTTATTTATTGTTCTTACTAAATTATTTCAAAAAAAGAACTAATGAACTAATAGAGCGAACTAGTTCATCCTTGGATTATGAACTAAATTGAGCGCTCTCTATAGTGACCGGTTAGGCCCAAGCCTATTCGTTTGACGCCGATTGTAGACTAACTCGAGTCGCTAGACGTTTTAAGTTGCCCCCAAGTCCATCACATGGCCCTTTGCCGTGAGCAGTGGCATGAAAATGAAATTCTGCTTCTTACCAAAATCCTGTTTAAAATAAAACAGCTAGTCTACAATCGGCGTCAAACGAAGCAATAGCACAGCTGAGCGTTTGTACCATTGGGCGAGAAAATCAATTCCACAAACGCACATTTTCTATGCTCGAAAAGAGTCATTCAAAAGCAGATTTGAGTCGGCAGCGACAATACCAGGCACAAAAAAATATCATGCCTTCATTCCTACTACTGAAGGTGTTATGGTAACACGCACAAGTAACAGTGTGACATTTAAAGTTGTAAAAGCCTGTAAATAAATTTATAGTTAGTCACATAAAAATAATTCGTTGTATTTTAAATATTATATCAAAGTACTAAAGAAATAATGTCTGCAAGCTCACGCACGTGATGGGCGTTTGGCGCGGTGCGGCGCATATTTCCAGTATAGCTCGTAAACCACTTCCCAACCCATAATAAAACTTGGCAAGCATGTTCTATACAATACTAGCTATTTTCATAAAAAATATAAAAAAAATCGAAATGGTCTAAATTTGTGAAAATCGAAGTTAAAAAAATTAAAATAAAAAAAATATGGAAAAAAACAATTTATTTTTTATCCAAAAATGCAATTAAAAAGCTCATTAAATGAAGTTTTAAATCCAGTGGTTTAATTATTTTAATCAATAATTTTATGACTAAATAATCGGCTTTGAAGTACTGTATGCCCACCAGTTGGCCAAAATTTCAAAGGTCCTTAATTCTTTAACCAGTCACTATATTAGAAAAATATTTGATACACGAATCAAGGACATATATAGGTAGAACATACTCAAATATTTCTGAAATCAGAAACATCGAGATTTTTTACCTGTCCGCTTCGCGTGGAATGCCCCATATGCCAATGGTTGAATCATTTCGTTTCAAATACTGTAAGTGCATATGTTAGCTGTAACTGTATCTGTCTGTATCAGCCTAAATACGTTCCACTGCAAAGCATGAGCGTTCTCTACAATCCAGAGTACAATTTATTGAATGTACAATTTGAAGAAGATATAGCCTTCTACGATACCGAGTATATGGATATAACTAGTTTTTAAATAGTGATATAGTGGTGTGAAGAATCATCTTAGCAGGCCGGAATAATTGTATCGAATGGCACGGGACCGCCGTCTGATGACATTCGATAATCAGTCTGTACGGCATTTCTCCTTACCATTAGGTTATTGAGACATTATGCCATGCCATGTCATAAAAAAAATAGTAAAAATAATAAAAAACAACATTTTCAAAGTTTACGGTTGGCAAATTATTAGAAACAATTGATTTACAATGAGGAACTCGTGGTATTGAATAATGCCATAAGGACTCTTCAAGTTACGGTTCTAAGCTGTAACAACAAACTAATAAGTCATGGATGTTCTCCTAAGATTGATTATCGAGAGATGAGCTTTGGATATTAATATACGAGTATTAGGTATCTTTACTAGGATTGTCAGTACGATACTAAAAATTTCAAAAATGTTAAAAAAATAGAAATGTCTAAAATTGTTAATACTATTATTTTCAGTCTTGATATGAATTCAAAAACAATATGAAATAGAGGATGCTCCACGTTATATTCATGTCATCTACTAGCTGGCGCTGAAATGAGTTTTACAGCGTTGTCTCAGGTACCTAGGCATTGTAGCGGCTATTTTAGATCTCCTTACATAGATGACACCACTTCTGTAGCATCGGGTTTAGTTCTATGCAATTTTATTGATATATCATTAGATACTTGTATTACCAAGGAATTAATAGAAACTATTTATTTTTTGTTAACGTTTAAATCATCTCACTGCTAGGCAACGGTATCCCTGGTCCTTATAGTTTAAATCAATACAATTGTAGCAACTTTAATAGGGGACATACAATTTGATGGTGATTTTGAAGGACGGAATATATCAATTTGTTTTTATATAATTAGGTATGTTCTTGATTCCTATTATAACATAAAACCTAGTAATTTATTCCGCTGTAAAACTTTTAAACTTGACAAAATTTTGATTTTGTAACAGTTTTGAAATTGAAGTATGCACGATAAATAATGTTTTTCTCTTGTAAATAGTGAATTTCAGCCGTTAAATAAATAATACGTAAATTAGAATCCTCAGAGCGAGTTATATATTTTATTTGGCCTATTACACTTGTGGTTCCATGGTGTAATGGTTAGCACTCTGGACTCTGAATCCAGCGATCCGAGTTCAAGTCTCGGTGGGACCTTCGTCATGTATCCCGCAGCACAATTTTATTGTTTTTAAATTTTACGACTATGTATTTTCATTTTATTTTCACGAGTGTTCTTTTTCGATATTTTCACTTATAAAATAACTCAATATGTAAAGGTTTGCAGTGCGTGATTTATTCTACAAAGAAGAGAATAATATAATCTTACCTTCACATCCAGCGCTCTTATAGTGTATGTAGTCGTTGTTTTGAAACTGAAAAAATATATTAGGTTCAAGCGCTATTTATTAGGGAGAGTTTCTCGCGGCGTGAACCGTATGCTATTATCGCATGACAAGTATTAACCGCATGAAGTTAATAAGTACCTTAGCCGCTATACATTGTCGTGATAAATATTAGACGATGCAATTTTTTTATATCATTACGATAATCGTAACTTCAAGAAAATGAACTGTTGCCGTGTAAACTTGGCTTCAGTGGTGAGTGGCTTAGGATAAAACTGCATAAGTAATCTACTTTGTACATAATTCTCTTCAAAACGTCTTTCATTTAAACATAGCAATAAAATTTGCATTAACCGAGTCAAAAGAGAATGCCCATTCATAGTATTAGTAAAAGATATCGTAGATATTGTTGATTTATGGTATGCCCTTCTACGTTTTCCTGTTTTATCCCAAACGACAGATTTTTTAAAGTAAAATATCACATTTTATTCATAAAGTCGAAGGTAAAAGAGGTGACTCAGGGATTCGAACCCGCGACCACCGCGAACATGCTGGCAGCCGCATCTAGTCCGTTTACCAACAGGCCCCCACGCACTCAGCATAACTAGGTCAACCACACAAATATATAATTTTGATATGTCCTCACCATGAACTTCATATTGGGCAGTTCCTTTTGCTGTGGCGTGAGGTTCTCAGCCCAGGCCTTGACAGCGAGCAGGTAGCCCAGGTGCGGCATGTACACCATGCTGCACTCCTCGATGAAGGCCGGCAGACGGTCCAGCTCCACCTTAGCCGTCTCCGACATGAGGCCCTGGAGACTGGCCATGGTCTGCTTCTCTTCAGATGGGCGTTGAGGAGATCGTTATAGGGAAGGAATTCGAGACAAAAAGTTATGATTGCTTTTTTAACTGTGAATCAGCGAATAGCACTGATCTACGTATTGATGTAGTTCTTGCAAACGGTTTTATGAAGTAACTACATACAATAGCAGATAGAAGAAATAATTACTTTGATAGGGTACTTAACCCCTAAAAAGCGACAGGTCGAAATTGCAATTGGGGCATGAAATGACGTGTGGGGGAAGGGATGCCCACACTCGGACATTGAGTTGTGTAATGTGTATTACACAAAATATTGTGTCTTATATCATCTGCGTTAAAAGAAAATATATCGATATAAACTATGAGACTTAGAACGTGATACATCACAAAAAATGGCCATGATGACCTGTTGAGTACAATATTATAAGAAGATACATGAAGGAGGCTAAAGTTACAAGGTTTATGCTAAACTCATAAGCCTGCTATAATGTTTAAAGATATAGTCACTTCTGTCAAGATCAGAGTCCACTCCAGCCTTTACAGTGAACTTCCCTTCAGATTTAGAAAGATCGAAGTCTATTATCCTGTTCATGTACAACGCCATCTATAGAGCACAAAAACGTCATGAAGTTAATAAATCTACCCGCATCGGAACAATTCACATTACATTCAAAATAATTAAATACACCCAATAGTCACATACATAGTCCTGATCCCACATTATGAACAATTAAGTCTTGTGTCGTGGGTATCAGAAGCTACGAGAGACTTTTCGGTCTCAGGAAAAGAACCGAGAAAAATAATTAAGGGCCTCACAAACATTTGTGTCGGTGGGATCGACCCCGCGGCCTCTCGTCGACGTAAACTATCTATTTCACGTAGGGCTTCTATTAGTTGGCGTGGAAGGTAGAAATAATGCCCAAAACGTGCCCGAATCTCACCTAAGTAGCATTAGCAATGTTCCCGATTGTGTCGATAGAATTAGAACCGCTTATATTAGGCAAAAAGCCCCTATATGTGGAAAACTTACTATACGTCTTACTAATTTATTTTACCTCGTATAGTTTGTGGTTGTCGCAGGAAGCGAGTTGCGCTAGAAATTCACTGGAGTCGCCCGCGCTCTCGCATATCTCACATATCAACACGGCGTTGTACAACGTCTACAAGCAAAACATTATACGAAGCATGGACGCAAAAATACATACATATTTTATATACAAAATACTGGAGACAACTTAATTTTTAAAAAGAAAAAATATGTTTGATATTCAAAGGAATAGAAATACTAACGTTGTACAGTGATTTCCATTGATACGGTTTCGCTGAAAGCGCCTTGATTTTAGTCAATATGCCCTGAAAAAAATATTATTTCACGCTTTATTTTCACTTCCTGTTTTTTTTTATAGCACCGAATGGCGAGACGGTCATGCCACTCGCAATGATTGTAAGCGTCACGACCGCTTATGAACAGTAGCAAAACCAAACAACACCATGAATCACAACGCAATGCTTGGCATTCCACTGCGCTCGCCATTCTGAGACATAAGATGTTAAGTCTCAATATGTCCAGTAGTTACCAAGTACTTAAAATAAGTACTTACGCTAACATTCTTGATGAATCTAAGCGAGGAGCAGATGTTCCGAAGCATGGCGTCGTTTTGCGAGCGCATGAAGAACGCTACTACGTCCTGGCGACGCTTCAGCTTGGCTAGATCACGACTTGGATGCTGCATCAATACCCTGATGCATGTTGTGGATGGTGTTTTCTTATTTTGATTAGTATGTAAGTATATTATTTGTGCAATTGTGATTATAGTAATTGATAACCAGGATATTTCTTTTAGAAAGGTCGTATATTTGAGTATATTTAAATATGTGGAAGCTTATCATAAAAATGTAACACACTTACGGAACAAAACATTCGATAACTAAAACGGGTTTTAAAAATTGCTATGAATGAGGCCGTTACTGTTATATATTAGTCCTTAGGCTTTCCTAAAATTGAGAAATAAAATAAATAAATACGAAGAAATATAACGCAAACAAATATCAACCTACATTCGAATCATATATCTACTCGTTTTCTATTTGGTGTAATTGACAGACAGATTTGTTTGAAATAAGGACATTCTTTATTGATTGCATTAGATTTTTCCGTATTTTATCTAGTAGTATATAGGATAGGATATATCGTACATAGTATTTGAGACAATACGTTGGACTAGATGGATGTAAAAAGGTTGTTAACTCAAGATCTGACATAAGTGGTTTTATAGCGGTAGACAATTGTAGAGAGTAGGGCTGAATTCATAATAATGAGTTAATTAATGATAATGATTAGAACCAGCACCTCATCCGGCTATGTCCGACAGTGGAGCTGCATCTACTGAACAGACGGAAGAGGCTGAAGCCCTCCCTGTTGCTGCCGTGAGTTCCGCGCTTGAAGCTACTGGGGTGCGACACCGTGTTGAATATCTGCAGCCCGCGGTACGAGTCCGAGTCTATAGTCACCAGGTCGCTTCTACAAGCGTTTATAAAGGGTTCTTTTGAAAGATTGCGCATTTTTATTGAACATAGGAAAATAATATTGATTAACGCATGGTAGAAATTCAAATTTACTCGTTATAAGTCATTTATTTGAAAATGTCCTAATCAATATTCATATGTGTATACTCAATATCTACTTTAAGTACCGCCATTGGTCATTTTTATGCATAGGACTCGCGTGTCTGTGTGTGTAGTTTATAAATGGGTTAATTCGGTTGTACATATAAACTAAGTTTTTTTTTGAGGATAAAATGATGGAATATCTAGACAAAAGAAAATATTTTACTAATGGGCTCTATTCATGATTAAGAAGGAAGCTATTGTTAAAATTATAATACTTCAATAAAAATAACCCTGTATATGTGCTAATTATAATGCACACATTTATTTCCAATACCAATATCGGCATTATTGGAAATGGTGCCGACGATTAGACGAAATGGGGAAGATTGATGAAGGCTGAACTTTATGCTGACAAGGGTGGAGAAAATCCAATTTAGAAATGACTTCTTAAATATCGTATTTTCAAATTGGTGGAATCGTGGTAGAATATATTAATAATGACTTGTCATTACAGTAATGACTTGCTGCATTTCTCAATTGAAGATTGATTGTATCAGGCGAATATGTTTTGAGTCTTAAAATACCAAAACCATTATTATTATTATTGATCATATAAGTGCGTTGTGGACTATGGCCTTTTGGTTAAAGGACGAGATGTGGCTGCCAATATCTTCACGTTGTTCGAGGATTCAAAGCCTCGAACAACACCAAGACACACCTCGAACAAGGGTACACCTAGGACTTTTCGGAGTCCTGTTTGCATTGAAAGTCAATCTCCACGCACTGTAACGAAGAAGGAATACATCGTAAGGAAACCTGCATACCATACCGATTTGTAAGTTTTTCTATGGTATGTAAAGTTCGTCAGCCCGGACTAGGCCAGCATGGTGGACTCCATAGGTGGACTCTATGGCCTAACCAGTCTCAATCATCCCTCGATTATAGAGGAGACTCGTGCCCTGCTTTGGGATTGGGCTGATACATCTGATACTACTTAATAACCGTGGCGTGGAAATCAAAATGGTAAGTCTACGATTTTGTTTAATATAAATAACTATTAACTTGTTAAATTACTCACAGAGAAATAATCCTAAGACTGTTAAACTGCGGCTTGGCTTGCAAGCTCATACTGATGGAGGACCAGTGTAAGTCCAGATACCTCAACAGAGCACCCAACGAATGAACGGTTTGCGTTTGACTGAAGTCTATAAGTGTACGGAGGAATACTATGCGCTCGTCTTCCGTGCAGTTTGGAGGCTCGTGAGGGAGCGAGAGGGAATATATTCGCCTCTTGCACGCTTCGAAATCTAAAAGAATGTGGTTTGTTTGAGATCGGAGGATAGGAAACATTGGGTAATATTCTATTCTGTATTATTTATTAGAAAATGATCATATCTTTAAGCCTTAATGCAACACAATTTATATTATAAACACAATATAAGTAAGAGTATAAAGCTGGTCAATGCTATAAATGCTACGGTTAGAAATAAATAATTGGGACCGATAATTGTCTTATTTATTATTTCTTTAAAAACGTTATTTTTGCGGATTATTAGTTTTCAATTCATGCATAAAAATCTCCGTCTTATTTCATGGTTTGGTATCTCTAACTAATGTTTAACATAACTGTGGTCTCACACCTGAATTATCGATTAATTTAAGTTTCAAGAAAGAGTTACTATCTTTATAAGTTCTATTATTATTTTTTCAATACTCTAACTCCTACTTACTATATTCCCTAGTGGATAGCATGGCAAGTTTGCAAGTGCTTTGCCGGCTATCTTCGTGGAATACGGTTTTCTTCACAAGCTGTACGAAGGAGCCCTGGTTCTTGCCGTCTAGGAGAATCATGATTGGTTCCACCTGCCTGAACAGGCTGGCGAACATCTGGAACTCGGGCGGACGGTCCGCTATCTCCTCTAATATGAATAGCTACAAGTGGTCGGATTTTATGATGAATGGTTTAATGGCGTCATAACAATGAAAGCGTTTAAGTGTATTGTAGTGAATAAACACGAAATTATTTTACTCAACGATTAGCATCGATATGAATACTATTCCTTCTATTGACGACGTTGAAATTGAAGCTACGAAAGATATATTAAATACTCAATGTGATGTTCACAATTATTCTATAATTATAACAATGAAGTTTTTATTTGAATATTTTGGTATAGTTAAATAATGAAGATTTTTATCACAGAACTAAACTTCTGCTTACTGTAAATTTTTACGAATTTTTTTTTAATATTACGCAATAGAGTAAATAAAAAAGTCAAAATTCCACTTACCTCTCCCGTTTGTATGGTGAAATAAGCGGCACCTAACTTTCCCGAGCGACAATGCACAGCCAACAGTTTCTAGACATAATATTATCATACACATAATATCACATTTTAGGCCAAACATGGTGACACACCACAATTTGACTAAATTATCCTTAGAGGGTAAGTACGAATCAATTACAAAAGGTCCATCTACACTTCACACACAATAAAGCGAGCCTACTTATTACCAGATCAGTACAAGATAACCTGATATACTGTCAACTTTCGTGGGTAAGACAGGTTTTACACCATTTTGTGTGGTGGTGACCATGTGTATAAATGTCTTTCCACCAGGCACCAGGTATATGAACTGCGGGAGAGCATGATACAAATAAATAGGTATGAAACCATCACTAATTACTTACCTCTTCGACGTCAGATTCTTCGCTGGATTCGTGTTGAGCACCAAGTAATTGATTTGATGATGGTTCTGTATTTCTGGAATCATTTTAGGTACTTAGTCTCATTTACAAGAGACAAGTAAACTGCTTCAATAATTAGAACATTGTAGGTAAGTTTATTTTTTTAAATACAAAAAACATCACAAATTATTCTATTACGTGAGTTTTTCGTTGATGTATTTATGAGTATCGACTATTGGGTTTGAGTTCTAGAAATAAAATGGATGATTAAGATGGATTTTAGCAATTTTTCAATACTAAAGACTTATTTAGTCCGACGATATTTAAAGTCGTGTAGGTAGATAATCGTTCATAAAATTATAAAACTATTTAATTATCGTTATTAATACCTTCGGCATTTGGCGATAACAAATTGGCTTTTCTGATTACTTTCAATGTTTGAGGTGCTTGTTCCCTGCCTGGCTGCAGACGTAGAGGTTTCGTCCGATGCACTATTCATTGTTACTAGTTTATTTGTTGCGAACGCGTATACAGATTTCTTTTATAAAATCAAAAACCACAGCCTCCAAGCAGTTCTCATTTCCCGCCAAACAAAACTTTTAAAATAACTAATAAATAGGCAAAAGCAACTCTTCCTGACAGCCTTGTGTATTTTTTTTTAAATAAATTGATCAAATCATAATAAGTTTTATTTTATTACACATTATTTTATTTTATAAATAGATTAACTATTTTTCACATAAAACTGTAACTGTAACTAACGTAAAGTATAATTGTATTCTATATTACAATATATTTTTTACATATTTAAATTTATCATATTTTTTATTTTCTTATTAGAATCCTTTATATTTATATAATAATGTAAATTATATTTTATTTCTGTGCACATAGTATATAGATAATATACTTAAATAAAATTATTGAATCACTGAATTTTCAAAGGCACTTCAGGTATCCACTATTTTGTAAAATAGCATGCTTATTAATAATTAATATTCTTATCCATATGCGTTAAATACAATAATATAATTTAGAGTTATTTTCTTTAAACTTAAATACATTCTTCCGAACGTTCGTATGGCCCCATTATTAAATGAGATTAAGTTTCATAAATATTTACTCATAGATATGTGCTTAAATTACCAGTATTAAACATTTTTATTCATTAAGAGTAGGTATCTGTATTAAATTGAACTATTTCTTAAAGACAAACCAGGTGTTAGATCGTTAACATCTATTTCGGTAAGCAAAATTGCGTCCAAAAAGTGTCATTTATTATCATTATTTTACTCTCAGAACAATGAGAAGAAAAAACATAGAAGTAACATAGAAGTAGCGCTATTGACATTTCAACGTACACGCGACGTACACTCTAATTTTGACAACAAGAAATAATTGTGCTGATCTCTTCTGATAGTTTATCGATGTCGATAGATGAACTTTATTTATAGTACATTTGTAGGACACAGCGGTTGATATTGAAAGAAAAATAAAGAATATAATATGCAGTCTATTCGATTGGTAAAACTATATGGCCTACTTTTATGCTTATTTGGGATATGATTATCTCTTTCATTCTCTCTCTTCAATCTCAAGCAAATACGGTGTTGTTTTTCCCATTGGAAATTTGTACGCGCAACAGCATGAATCTCATTTTGCCTAATGTCGTCATCTGTAGAGAATGTGCAATGAAGAAATTTTAACATGAAACACTAAGTTAATATCATATGGCATCCTAGACCACAGCCCTCGCGCAGTGGCCGAGTGCTTTTTACCAATACACTACCGGTTAGGTATTTTAAAGTACAAGCCAATTTATGTAACACGGCTAGTAAACTAAAATAAACATTATTAATATTATCGATAAAATGTGCAGCAAATCACTCTTGAATATGTTGTAACTAAATTGTGTCGGCGCTTTGGTCGTTTGTAACATTTGACATAACTGAACTTTTTAATTCGGTCGCGTAATCATACTCAACATAGCAATTTGTTGGAAAAAGCAAAAGCTGGATGCAGGCCGCTTCCAACAGGTCATTGTGGAGATCCTTGGGGGAGGCCTATGTTCAGCAGTGGACTTCCTGTGGTTGATATGATGATGATGATGATAGCAATTTGACGTTTCATCAGTGAACATGAGCCGTCCTTAGCACATATTATTTGTCTCATTCTCTCCCATATATTGGCCCATTGGAAAAAACAGGATAAGTATATGAGTATGTTTCACGCTCATTCTATGTTATTCATTGTTCTGAGATTTTACCAAGAAGTCCACTGTTGAACAAAAGTTTCTCCCAAAGTATATCCACTGCGCTTTATTTAAAACAACGTGATTCTAGTTATATCTTACTAGTGCTGTGTATTTTTACGAAAGAAATATTTCTCGGAATAATTTCAAGAAAGGTTTTTAAAAAGATTTCAGTCCAGATTATTTCTATTCGTCTCAGAATTTCCATTCACCCCGTTTTCAGTACAATTTTATATTTAGAATTTCACATCGATATCGGAAAAATCTGGAAAAATCGGATATTTTTCCATTTTTTGTGTGTAATACGATAATTTGCGAAAAATTTATATATACTAACGCTATGACGTCTTTATCTACTGAGATATTTAAATAGGACAAACACCGTACACAAAATCTGTGTTCAAGTATTAGCAACGCGGGAAATAAGTAGACTGAGAGGGAAGATACTTTGTAATAGGGACAGCAGCATAAATTGCACTACGACACTGCTTTTTCGAAGTTTCTTGTTATCCTTCGCTCTCGTACGATATTTTCTGTATTATCTACACTACGAGTAAGTCAGGCTCCTCGGGCGCGTCTCGTCGCAAGTTGACGCGGATGTGGCGGCACATGTGTCCGATGGCCTCCGCCGCAGGAACGACCAGCGCCGCCATGCACGACCGCACCATGGTCCGGAGTGATGCGAAGTAGATCTTCACGCAACGCAGGCAGGGAGCCGTGCACCAGATTTGCTGTGAAATTATAGATAGAAATGTAGTTGGGATGTTCTAAGTGGTTATCGAGGTTGAGACTATAATGATCATTGTTATGATAATATGATCGTGAAAGTAAATAAAGAAACCCCACTATTACTGCTTCCCTTTTCTATATCTCTCCCGTTTTGTATACAAGTAAGTCTTGAATTAAAGTGATGCATCAACAATATCTAAGGACTCGAATTTTTTGTGCATTGGTGAAATTTAACCACAGGTGATATCTTTTATTTTTATAACGACTCAAAATGAATATAAAGCTGAGTTCAACATTAACCGTTTTGGGCCTTCGTGCATTTGCAGACTTTAAAAATCTTCGTAGACCCTCATATTTTCTAGATTTCGGCCTGTGAGTTTTCTTCTGACTCTACATGTTAGTTATTGTACTGTAACTCATTGTATTGTTAATTAAGGTAAGATAATTACCTCAAATGCAAGGCAAGCGAACCCACAGCCCAGACACAGTGCGCAGGGCGGCGCGAGTATGACAGCGAGCGTGGTGTAGCAGATGTCTCGCGCGTTGCGGAAGCACGCTCGGCTGAGGCGCCACGCGCACTCCGGACTACGCGCGCCTTCCGGCTCGCCCACGATGTCGTCCCATACTATCTGCTCGATATAATGGTTTATTTTACTTTTTATTTTTATTTATTAGGTCCTTCTTTTCCTTTTCTTCCTTTTCTCCGCTTCCACACATAGACCATGTGGCGATCCTTTCAGGCTCATGTTCAGCAGTGGACTTACTTTAGCTGATGAGAGAGAGAGAGATAAAGACAGTCGATCTCAGCTGATAATTCATATAAATTACAATTATTTTACACGAAACGCTACGCCAATTACGAAGTCATCAGTGAATAAGAATAATATTTTATAAAGAGTAGAGAAAACAAAATATAAATGTTAAGGAGTCTTTTTATAGACTTAATGTGGATAACCTTTGAAATACTATAATTATGAAGAAACCGAAACTAGGCGAATCGTTCTTCATCAGATTAATATGTGCTGAAACTGTAAGTAAAAGTTAGACTTAAGTAGTTATAATATTTATAAGTAGTTATAGTACTACATAAGTCCGTAATTTCATTTTCTGAAGGTTATAATACCCTATGTTAAATGTAATTCCGTAATGAAAAAATATCTTGAGCTTTCTCATAAATAAACATGCATAACAATTGAAATACATTACATAGAAATATAAAGCTTGAATACCTATTTTATTTCCGCCTAAGCCTTTATAACTTTGGTTGAGTCATTGAAATATAGTTAATTGATTACTCGG
This sequence comes from Hyles euphorbiae, assembly GCA_023078785.2. NCBI lineage: Eukaryota > Metazoa > Arthropoda > Insecta > Lepidoptera > Sphingidae > Hyles > Hyles euphorbiae. The sequence continues at coordinate 20,338,573 of CM041033.1, forward strand.
ATTGGAAGCACGTGTTCGACACGAGTGCCATCGGAGTTGGCGCAGTGTTGGCCGCTGCTAATGTGTCAATGTCACGACATGCTGACTTGTTTCCTAACTTATCACAGTTTGTATAACATCGGTTTCCGCACTCACAGAATATTTGCTATTGTAAATTATAGTTCAGTTCCATTTCAAAATATGCTAAGCATCCTAAGGAATATAGACGGTTATATTCACAGCATCCGTGGTGCAGTTGGTTAGACGCCGTGTGAAACGAGTGGCCACGGGTTCGATACTCGCACCGATGATCCATAGGTATTCGTTATGGGTCTAGGTGTTCTGACCGAAGAGCCTCTAGTGGTTTTTGATACCCCCGACACAAGACTCGATTTTAGTGTGGGGTCAGGACTATATGACTGTTGGATGCATTTATTGTGTCGAATAACGAAATATACTATCTTTACAAACTTGATACTCTATTTGAAGGCACTGCAGTGAGCACTTACGAGCAGGTTTATTGTGGCCAATTTGCCTGGTTTGGGAGTGCTCGATGTTGTAAATAATACCTGGTATAACTATATGTTCGTCCACATTATAGACTGGAAATAATTTCGGCATATTGAACAAGGCGATTTGAGCTCCCAAAAATAGCTGACATTTTGCCCTTTCTATGAACCATTTTAAAATAATTTTTATGTAAATGAAGGGCAATAGTAGCTGGTGTTATAAAAGTAAAAAGCCAGTAAGATTTAGGAGTGGCTGGCTAACTCGGGTGTCTGCTGCGCCCAGGTGGTCACGCGATATTCGCCCGTCGCTTGTTAAATTACTCACTAGCTTTATTATTTAACACGACGTTGATTTCTGAAAGAAGCAAAGTGGGCATGGACAATACAAAGGGCATTCGTGAGGCTACAACCCGTTCATGCATCTTTTGAATCTTAATTGCTTTAAAAAGCATTACAGTGACTTTAAAAGATCGTTAGGGGTGAGCCATAGTTTAGGGGTTGGATTTTTTCTACCTAACGCCCCTAACTGTGGTCATTCTCAGAACTCCCCATCATGAAATCTGAAGATATGTAATATCTACCAGCTCTTGTTAAACGAGTCTGAAAAAGACGGCAATTTGCAATTTTCCCGCCAACACGTTCATCTAAGTCACTCTTGTAAGTTACGATTGACAACACGCATTAAATACAGGATGGATTTTTTATATAGGTGTAAATGTCAAAATTATTGTTAACACGATGCATAATCAATCAAATCGTAAAATGTATGTTGTAGTGGGTCTCCCTACGTGGCAAAGCGGGACCTTATTTTATTTTTGAAATCGTTTATGCCTGGACGCCAGTGATGTAGTCACAGACCATAATGTTATACACTTTGCAACATTCATTAAAGCATTCTACGGAGACTCCGTGAAAGTGTCGAATAAGTTTTTGTACTTCAAGGAGGCTTAATGTCAACCAAGATCTATCTTACTTATAGATAGCGCGCGAGTTGAATGCAGAGCTTAGGAATGCGGTAGTGCTGTGACCTATTTTTCATTTTTTTATTTATAAACTTTATTGTACACCAGAAAAAATTATAATACAATAACAGAAATTAAAACAATATTAAAAATAAGTACAATCGGCGGCCTTATTGCACTAGGCAATCTCTTCCAGGCAACCTTTGGATGGAGATAAGACACAGGAGAGAGAAAGGGCAGTCTAGGGTGTATAATGAAAAAAAAAAAAAGTATATACCAACAAATAAACAAATTAAAAACACAAAATAAAAGTAAAACATTTATATAAATATGTACAATATACATACATATTATATACATATACAAAATAGACATAAAATATAATAAATATATACATAATAAATGCTAATGGAAATAGTAAAAGCACATTAATGTGTAAATTCAGTGAGAGAGATAGTGTTCCTTGACTAGTGACTTAAAAGATGAATGCGGGAGGAAACTCTCCCGCTCCGCACCTCAGGCCCCGACTGCATTCAACTCGCGCGCTATCTATACATATGTATGTCTTCATCATCCATAATCACAAGAAATGCACTGATGAACAAAGGCCTCACCTTAAAGGGTTCCAAGGCAACCTGTTGGAAGCGACCTGCGTCCATCGACTTCCTGCAACCTTCATTAGTTCGTACGTCCACTGAATGCTTTGCATAATGATATTCAATTGACCTTTTCATAGGAACGTTGAAGTTTTTTATTCTGGGCAGTTAGCACATAGCCTGTGTTTATATGGTAATGTGCTTCCGGGCTGAAACGCGACTCTATTTCAACTGCTGTATTTGCATACACACGGAAAAGAACATTTTTTAATGTGGACCAATTAAGGGTTATGCGGATTTCATGTTGGTGTTATGACAATAAATGTAGGGGTTTTATTATTAAGGAGTAATAGTTAATTGTTGGTTGAAACGCTCAACAGTTATTTTTATGAACAAAGAAAACAGTTGGCAGTGAAACTTATCGCCATTTCTCTCTCTCTTCAGCCACATGAAGTCCACAGCTGAACATAAACCTCCCACATAGTTTAAAGTTAATGGTCTCTTATGTTAACAGATAAATTTAAAAAGGGTTTAGCAGGATACGTATGACGAGTCAGCCCCCAAATGGGAATCGATATCGAAACTTATGTTTTGATATTGACTTGATGTTCTAACACGATATATGTACTTTTCGCGACCGACTTCTGCTTTGACCTTGAGATAGAGAGCAAAATATCTGTATTCTTGACTTTTACTAAATGTGATATATCTCTGAAGCTAATTAAGATAAAGAAATGAAACCAACGCGAGGTATTAGGTTACATTACAGAGTACATCACATATATTTTTTTATAATTTTTAGAATAAAAAATTACATTAAAAAAATAAAAATTAAAAAAATCTTATTTTTTTTTCTGAGTTCTCTGTGACTTACAATCACGAAATTAATATATGTGATGCTCCTTTGTGTGCTCTATTACTCATAAAAATTGCGTGAAAAAAAAGTTGGTGCAACACAACGAAAAAAAATTATATGTGATTCGCGCCTTGCAGTGTGACTGTATAAACATGACTCTACTAGCTGTCGGGCCCGGCTTCGCCCGGGTGCAGATAGTTTTTGAGTCCAATCCACATCAAGAACATATTATTTCGCGTGTCTACTAACTATATTTCCCGCGTGCCGTCGACTATATTTCCCTTCCGTAGGAGAGGACATCCCGTGCCAACAATTTGAATTTGAAAGAGTAGAAAATATGTATATTTGGTTTCCTGACTCATCCCACGGGAACACTACATTTTTCGGGATAAAAAGTAGCCTATGTGTTAATCCAGGGTGTCAGCTATCACTATACCAAATTTCATCAAAATCTGTTGAGCCGTTTTTTCATGAAAGAGTAACAAACATCCATACATACATACAAACTTTCACCTTTATAATATTAGTAAGGATTTAACACGCGCGGACAAACAAACAAGTTCGAACTTGTTACATATCGCGCTGTTTATTGCATCGTTTGTTTAGCTACAATCGCAGTCATTTGTCTTACACAAGGAGGCAGTTTATAACTTAAATTCTGTCATCGGTATTTTGTATCAGCATTTTGAAATTATTAACTATCGAAGCAAATTATTATTAAGTCATAATGTCGAAAAAGTGTAAAAATTGTAACAAGTACCTGTGTAAGATTCCTGGTTATAAAAAAATTATAAAGAATGAAGAAGAAGCTAAAGTGTTTTAGACTTTGAAACTAATCAGATAACAAAAAAAAAACCAAAATTATTTAAAATATCTAAGTAGTTTAGTTCATTTAAATAACAATACAACTCAAACAAACCTGAACATGTTGATTCAAGTTGTTTGGGTCTCTATCCTCGAGCGCCTCGCGCACGTTGCCCTCCGGTTTGGCCGACATCATCTGTCGGTAGATGGGAGTTGTTTCCCGTCGCTGCACCGGCGTGGGTACCAGCACGGGCGGCGCACTCGCCGGCTCCGGGATTTTCAACAGCTTGGCTTTGTGTGCACACGCGATGCACTGCCGGGATGACGTCCGGCAGAACCGAGGGACCGCCGCGCCTCCGGAACCAAGCGGGACCTCTTCAAAGGCCACGGTCGATGACGATCGATTCTTTTTTTATGATTTTGTGTTGAGTACGTTAAGTAAGTTTCTACTGGTGTGTTAGGAATATGATATTTTTATTTTAAAATTGTAATTGATTAGAAAAGTAATCGAGATAGAAATGTATTTGCTAGAATTTTCTTTTCAATTTATTTGAACTATTTAATCAACTCTTCCACATAGTAATGTTTAGTTTTAATTTTACAAATTCATTATAGAAATACTATCGTGTAATATTCTATCTAAATATAAAAAAAAACTAATCAAACAGAGTGTATGTCCCACAAGTCCGTTTTACTTTACAAGTGTAAATATGTTAAGTTCACGACCGTGTTTCAGTTGGACTGAACTCTGTATGAGCTTTACGGTTAGACACGACTGAAAGCAGGGCAGTGCGCAAGTCCACGCCTCCACAGGTTATCACTAGAAGTGTTGGAATGGGTTCAATTGAATTTCAACTTACTACCTTTGTTTTGTTTCAGTGACTTTATACGATATAGTCATGATATAGTTCTCATAAATTATTTTCAAGATAGGTTAAATTATTTATGTACATTACTTAGACGATTGATCACTCATAAACTATTAACTACTGTTTTTAAACGGTAAAAAGGTATAATCTTTGTGTAAAACACCTCGGGTGCATCTTGTAAATTTTATTAACATTGTAGTTACTCCTACTTATATTCTGTTTGATGTATAAGATGCCAGAGAAAGATGAATAGATAAATATATATGTATCTATTTTTTTACAATAATTATTATAATGACTAAATGGTTATACCCGTAATAATAGATTGGTGCCTACATAAGCAGGTATTTGAAATAATTTTCTGCAATAGTCAAAATAAATTGCGTAAGACTCCTCGGCCAATTCTTTGACCTTTTCAAGGGCTTATAATTTATAATCATAATATTTTATTATGGTATACCGTAAATTGGTGGCTAAATATTCCCTAATGAAGTCTTGCCGCGGCAACTAGCGTATTTAAGTCCGTTGACCGGCAAATTGTTGGCGTCATGTCAGCTCATTTTATAGTTTGTTTTCCCCCGTGGCGTAAATCAACTTGATTATTCAATATGGTATTGCGGTGGATTGCTTTTAGGCACGTTATAACATTTTAAACATATTGTTACTGGATTTTGGTTGATAATACAAGTTACATATTACAGTACATTATATTTTGACGGCCAAAATGGTCAAGTCCGACTATCAATCTAGAATATCGGAGCAAAAGATCTTTTATATATCGATACTGAGACCAATCGCACCACGAGAAACGAATATAATTTCCCCGTATTTGGTTGATTTTTCACTACTGTTTCTCTCCTATGGGTCATAGCGTGACGATATGTAGCTTACAGCTTTTCTTGATAAATGATCATTCGTTCGATCAATTCGAACCAGTAATTCCTGAGATTAGAGGTAACAAATAAACTCTTCAGCCTTATTATATTACTATAGATTTATAAAATGTTAGTAGATTTATCACGAAAATAATAATATCGTATGGTAACTAAGCATTTATGTTTTGATTTAAGTTGTTATTTAATGTGTAAAAATGTGCGAAAAAGAGCGTATTGTACCTTAGTGGTAGAGCTACGGTATAGGGTCGGCTTGATCTGACTTTTACCATAGTACTCTCTAAAGTTGTCGCAATATTGACGTTATTGTCATCTCTGTATCAGCCTATGTAAGTCCAACTGCAGAGTACGGGCCTCTACAATCGAGAGTACGATTGAGAGTGGTTAGGTCATCGAGTCCACCACGCTGGCCTAATGCGGGTTGGCGAACTATACATAAATAGACATTCTTAAAATCGCTATGGCATGCAGGTTGTTTTTCTTCACCATTTTAGTGCGTGGTGATTGAGTATCAACACA